>JAJREH010000026.1:0-661272 GCA_023065455.1 Cladonia rangiferina
AATGGCATATCAGCGCCGTCCATAACCCCTGGTAGACTGCAGCGAGGTCAAGGACAATCAACTAGGGATATCATATCATGGAAGATTGCATGAGAGCTGCAGATATTGACCTCATGCATAAGGAGAGCGAGATGGGAGGAGGAGGTAGATACGAGACAGGAGGGAGGTCAACGATGCAGAAGACCAGGAATAACAATCACCCAACCTAACCCCAAGAGGGACCGGGCTCGACGTATCGAGCACACGGAGAAGAGATGGATATCCAGAGCGATGCGAGTCAGGAACCCTGCAGGATGGAAAGAATGAAAATCCCAAGGCAGGCGAGTATGAATATTAACAGAGGGAAGGAAGTACGGTCCCTGAAGGGAGGTTCGGGTATATAACAATGGAATGAAGGCGTAGGAATCCTCGTTTACCATTATCCACCAATGTGATTCCAGATTCAAGTACACTCCCACCATAATAACGCTGGGCAATCACCACGGTTGCGCTATCCCTCCGACCTATTCTCGATCGATCGACTCCGTCCTTGTGGAGAGGATGGCGCTGAGAGTTGATTGGGATCCAGGTCGAATGGGATCTCCTCCTCCGTCCACCCAACGTGACCCATCCACCCTGGCTCGCCTGGAAGCCGTTGGGGGACACCAGCCGGTTCAAATCACCACGTCCTTCCCTCCCACAATCGATAACGAGCGTATACGACCACCGTCGCAAGGGGGGCTTATGATACAAGAAGCGTACCCAAAGATCTCTGGATCGCTGATGGGACAGGACCTTCCTCCGCCCTGCTATATATCATCGCCTGATGGGAACCCAAGCGAGCGTCCTTCAATAGGCCGTCTGAAGGGAGCGAGCTTGGAGTCTCAATCAAATAGCCAAAAAGCACTCTATTGGGACGGTCAAGGTCGTAACACCTGCGAATATATAAGAGAGGATGCGGCACAACCGTCCATCCCAACTTGACGAACGCAGACGTTGGGTTTAAGACGAGTGCTGACGGCGGAGGAGGAGGCGCCTTATAAAGCCTGGATCCAGCTGCAGGGACTGAAGATGACCCTAGTGATGGAACACCATCTATATACTGGGGCAAGATCTATGTTTCAACCAATGATCAACTACCTACCATACCTTGGAGGTGGGGAGGCTGGAGTGAAGTGGCAAGCGACACGGCAAACCGATAACACCGCGGGGTCCACTCCCAGCTCGTTGTGCGAGACGATCCAGCAACAATGGGAGCAACTCTGTCCTAAAGTGATCCGTCGTCCCCCCAAAATCGCTAGCGACGCAGAAATGGCACACTACCATTACCATCACGTTGACTTATGGACCACCCTCTTGAAGAAACTCCCAGGCGACGACAAGCTGGGTAAGGGGATGGTTCTTGATCGGGAGCGGAAAGAGGAGCTTCGGGAGCTGCTAGTGCAGCAGTATGAGCAATCGACTAGGAAGGCCACCTTGATCCTAAAGAAGGCACACCGGTGGTATTTGCTCCAGGAGCGCTTCGAACCTCGTATACTCTACTCAACTCAATCAACGTGGGAATATTTCATAGCAGAGAGACTCGCCGACTGGAGTTTTGCTTTATGGCTTGACTTTATTCGCCACTTCAAGCGTGACCTGGTATGGAAGGTGGGGAATCCAAGGGCTCTATTCCAACCCCAGACGCTGGTCCCATCAGGTCTGAGGGGGATAAGTCAAGCAAACTGGCCCTCAGGTCCAAATACGGCACCACTGCCACCGTCACCCTCCGCCCGGACGGAGGATGAGGAGAGCGGGAAATGGGATGAGGAGTTGCCAGCTGATATAAGCGCTAGGTTCGGAGATGATTACCAGGGAAGTGGGGTGTCCTGCTGGGCGATGGCCCCAAATCAGACCGGAGGTATCCCTAACCCCGAACCAACCTGGTTGGATGGGGGAATGGACGGGTTTAATAACGACTTTGAGATATCACAAGATATATACAACGCATTCGCCGACTGGGAGATGGGGTAGTGTGAATATAGATCAATAGATGTTCTGGGAAGAAAGGAATAACCGGTTATCCTCTTCCGATACTCTGAACAACTGTGATAGATTCAACACCAGTACTTAAAACATAAAGTACGAGGTGGGGATACGAGGATCAACTCCGGTGTAAGTATATTGGTTGGAACGGATGGTATATAAGCCGTTCAAGAGGCGTTGTCACCTAGCTTAAGGTAGATAGAATTAGCCAGGCATACCTAATCCAAGTCGCTCCAAAGTCCGAGATGATTGTGGAATGAATGGAGCAAGGATTCGATTTCCTAGTTCGATTAAAGACAAGCGGGTTCGATCATATAGATGAGGACTCTAATCCACGAAATCAATATAGATTGACCAAGGTTACCTGGTTCATAAGGTCTGGCCATTGAACATGCTACCTTTCCCAACCTGATCGGTTTGAGTATTGAACCGGCGTCTAACCTACCATTAAGCGTATACCAGGATAGATGGTTGATTGCCGACAATGAAAAGACCGTCATCGATCTTTTATATTACATTTACTCCCCAAAAATCCGTTCAAGTCCATCCTTGGTCAAAGGAGGATCGGAGTAATGTCCTTGACTGATAAGATGGGTTAGTAGGATCCTTATTACATTCATCGCTACTAGGATTGCGAACTTAATCCTACCTCAGACTCATCTACCACTTGGACTGGATTGGATGTTGATGACACGCATACTGTATTCTAGTCCATCCTAAAGTTGACATTCTCGGATCGACCGCTAAGCTATCAACCGCCAAGACCCTCCGTTTCCTCCATCCTTGCCTGGATCCGGATCCCTTTCCAAAAGAAATCCCGCTGCGATCTTGGCCTGCATGTGTTTCTGGCAGTTGGGATGGAAACAGGTTTCCCATACCACCCCTTGACAATCTTCACCATCATACTCCATTTCTAGCATCCCGCGGCCTGTTTGATGCCACTCGGATGTTTGTCCGGGAAAATACCACGCCGTCCGCTTCTGAGACAAGTGCCATACACAGCCAATATATGGGCAGGACTCAAAGACTCTAGCGCCGCATGGAGGGGAATATACTGGCCCTTGGGCCGCGTTTCTGGCCACGTGGTGGCTAGGACACCCCATCCGAGCGCACCTGCTCCAGTGGATCTGGCCATGGTCGGGGTGACAGGCGTCGTTGCGACAATCCCACATCTCCTCCTCCCACTCCAAGTCCTCTTCAAGATCAACTTGCTCCCAGTCCAAATCATCCTCCAGCTCCAATCGATCGTGTGGTTGCGCCTGTGCCTCCAGAACCTGTTTGAGTCGTTCTTGTCGTATTTGGGAGTAGGATGTTTGATATTGCTCATACTGCTGGTATGACCAGAGACCGATGATAGGAGGTGGGTCCTTTCGCTTCCATATTTCAGGCGGGCATCTTTGGAGGTCATATTCCCATTGTTCCGATATGGTTAATGGATGCTGTGTATTATCATCGTCTTCCATATCCTCTTCTGTCCATAGTCGGTCAATCCCCACTCGTAGCACTACTCTCGGCGGCTTGATAGGGGGTCTGAAAGACTTTATAGTATTCGACATTATAAGAGGTTCTGGAGTCTCCCCAATTGGTAATGATTTACTCTTTTCTTAAGTCCCTTCCTGCTAGACAGGTACTTGGGGAGAGCTGGTTTGTTAATAGCTGTTGAATAGCGCGTCAATCAAGAGTTATGGGTCTGAAGATGCTTGCTTGATAGCACACAAATTGAACTTCAGTCAAATGTAGGGACTAGGTGGTATATAATATTTGTTCGCAGCTAGTAACATGATAACATACAGTGCCAGATATACTAGGACGGAGGCGGTAATATAGTGGTATACCATACCAGTCCCAAAATAATAATCCGGTCGTATATAGTATCAGAAACACCAGGATAGAGGCGGTAACCTGATGGTATATTATATCAATCCTAAGATGATCATCTAGTAACACGCGGTACCAGTTTAAAGGTGGTTATGTGATGGTATATAGGGCCAGACGCTGAATACTGACATATAGTACTATGACTAGGCTAAAGATGATAAACAGGGAGCATGCCGTACCAGAGACGCCAAGTACTAGCATGCTATACCAAGGACGTATGCCAGGGACACTAAGAGTAAACATGCAGGACCCAGAGACTAAGGGTAAAGATGCAGGACCCAGAGACTAAGGGTAAACATGCAGAACCCAAAGACTAAGGGTAAACGTGCAGAACCTGGAGACTAAGGGTAAACGTGCAGGACCCAGATACTAAGGGTAAACATGCAGAACCCAAAGACTAAGGGTAAACGTGCAGAACCCAAAGACTAAGCATAAAGATGCAGGACCCAGAGACTAAGAGTAAACATGCAGGACCTAGAGACTAAGAGTAAACATGCAGGACCCAGAGACTAAGGGTAAAGATGCAGGACCCAAAGACTAAGGGTAAAGATGCAGGACCCAAAGACTAAGGGTAAAGATGCAGGACCCAGAGACTAAGAGTAAAGACGCAGGACCCAGACCAGGCTTAGGATACTAAGAGTAAAGATGCAGGACCCAGAGACTAAGAGTAAAGACGCAGGACCCAGACCAGGCTTAGGATACTAAGAGTAAAGATGCAGGACCCAGACGCTAAGAATAAAGATGCAGGACCCAGGGACTAAGAGTAAAGATGCAGTGCCCAGACGCTAAGAGTAAAGATGCAGGACCCAGGGACTAAGAGTAAAGATGCAGTGCCCAGACGCTAAGGGCGAACATGCAGTGCCAGGACCAGGCTTAGGATAATACCTTGATAGCATGCAGTACCAGAACCAGGCTAAAGATGATAATTCGGTAGCAAATAATACCACAAACGCGTGCCTAGACACTAATTACAGACATACAGTGCCAGAACCAAGCTCGGGACGCTACCAGCCGGCATCCAGTACCAGGACCCAGCTAGAGCATGCAGATCCAGGACTGATGTATAGATGAGTATTTGAGGGTCCGTGAATAAGGAAAGCGGCTATCTGAAACCATCGACGGGATATTTAAAATCAATTAGAGCTGTCAATCTCGTCATATGCATCTCAAAGTAATCATGCGCATCAAACTCAATCAAGGAAACAACTTGATATACCGAACCAAAGCCTAACAGACCCGAGGCTGAGAGCCGTATGAAGGTCGAATACGAACCTCCGGCCTTCTCCGCGTCCGAGGACATAGGAAAACACTGCGGTGCATAAAGCAACAGGGGAACAAGAAGCGGGATCGGCCAATAGGATGATTAAGAACCAAGAAATTGGAATACTGATTCAACATACTTCCCGAAAAGATTTCAAAGATTTTGAGGACGACACGAGAAGGGGAAACGGAAAACGTAGGCTAGATAATTGATTCGGCAGAGTCTACAGGGCGCCTAGTTACCATGGAGAGGAAGCGAGAATCGTATGGTCAAGAAAATGGCGGAAAGGTAGGGAGGAGATATCCACGATACCAAACGGATTTCTATAAATCCTCGTCATCTCCTCTCCTTTCTGTCTTTATAATCTATCTTCATCACTTCAATAAACAGAGTCTTTTCTTAACCCAATCCATACTCCTCATCATCTCAAGTTTGGATGAATAGTATTCACCCTTGAGCCAGAGCATCCACTATTGTTTGGTAAGGATCATATTCACCCAGATATCCACCCAAACCGTCTAAAGAATCAATAGAGAGGTTGGAGGATTTATATCAATATAGATGGTATTATTGATCCAAATCCTCTATCTCTAAGCATGATATCCAATCTACGGACCTCATACAACCCAATTGAAAAGCCAATACCGTTTGCAAGCGAAGGGGGGAAGCAACCCTTGGCGGAGATCCTCTGGACGCGGCACGCTACGCGGATCTCGTGTGAGTCCTGCGTGGGTACCTCAGACACCACCGGCTATACCAAGGATCAGGCAGGCAAAAACTCCCAAGAGGGAAAACATCGATACTGGAGCTGCCGACGGGCCAATAGTAAAGCAGGGGCTTCGACGGGGTCCAGGTGCAGCCGATTATCGTGTGGCGGCTATATCGATCGAGCTCGGAGGTGCCTTCCCCAAGAAGAGTTTCAGGCGACACTGGACGAGGTCTATGAGTCGAGCCCAGCCACTTATACCAGCTTGAAGACGTATTTGCCAACGGGTCTCCCAACACCCATGCCGACTCCCATCAGCCAGACGACTTCCCTCCCCAACAATAAGCGTTCGGCGGAAGACAGCCTTCCACCCCGCGGGTCCAAGGAGCAATATCATTCCCGACGGAATCGTCAACGAGAACAGACGAATCCTCCAGTTATTACAGAGGCAAAGGCGCTAACCGCGAGCTGGGAGACAGTCCAGGAGGCAGAAGATCAGGTAAGGCGAGCCAAAGACCTCATATAAACCTGGCGAGAGCTAACAGAAATTCGGTAGTATATACAGATCCTCGCCGCGGGACTGGAACGCTGCCGTCAACAGACGGATGGTCTTTTACGGCTGGTAATCAAGCCAGGCCAGTCAGGCAAGCGAGGCGAGGAGATAGAAGCCCTTCAGGCGGGGCAAACAACCCTGACAGATATTCTCCAATGGTTATCCAATAACTATACTCAAGATAAGATTCACGAAAAACCAGCTCTACTACCATCGAACTTGTCGTCACTATCACAACCCTCGCGGTCCCAAGGTCGGATTATACCAAACTCCTCACCAAATAGCTGGATTTCCACGGAGCCGTACAGTACTCCAGTCCAACATCCTCTCTCATCAACTGGTACAATCAAAGGATCTCCTCAAAGCCCTCCCCAGAGATCTCAGTTTGATACCACACAGACAGTGACGAGCTTGGTGGCCGGGTTTGATCAAAAACCCCCGGCGGAGCAAGCTCAGATCTATCAGCAAGTCGAAAAGAATCCGGTATTAAAAACTGAGTGGAGCCGTCAAGTGTCCACCCCAAATCCCAAAAAGCCGAGAAAGCCAAGAGGGGCCAACAAGGTTAAAAAGACCAAGTCAATTGAAGAGGCTGGAATAAGAATAGAGACCTAGTATACCGGTCAGAAAGATATTGACAGAGAATCCTTATTGATTTCATTTTGGAGCGGTGGAACCCGCCCAAGGCATCGAATCAAAGGAAGGAACAGATAATGAAGCGAGGGACCAGACCGCTCCGAGTAGGATATCTCAATGTACAAGGCTTAACGTTAGGGGTTTGGACGATCGTGCAGGGTCTGTTACAGCATCAGTTTGACTTTATATTTTTAACAGAAACATGGTATATTGACCATCTTAAATATCAACAAGACCGTCAGGTAATTGCGTCAACGGAGAGACCACCACGGAAAGAACATCCTCGCGGCCGGGCAAAGGGAGGGATCTATCTGGTCGCTAACCACGCGGCGCGAGGTCGGATCCAAGGAACCCCCGTGGTCCAAGACCATGCGATCACCTTCACCACCGAGGGGTATACCATCTCAGGCATCTATCTCGCCCCATCCTTGCCACTGGCAGACGTGAGAAGGACATTGACGGAGGTGGAGCGGTCAACCATAGTCATAGGTGATATCAACGCCCGATTTTACACCTCGGAATACCAACAGGGAGCGCCGGGCCCTCGAGAACGGACCGAAGAAATTGGAGCTTGGATGCAACGCCGCCAATTAACCTGGCAGACCCCTATACAAGAAGAGAAGTGGGGACAGCTGATCCTAAAAAGGCAGTTGACGGTCGACCATGCCTTTATAGCCCCAAGCTTACGCAATGTGCAATTACGCTTGATCTGTAATCGGTCATTGGGGATACAGACCGACCATCAATATACAATACATATCACCATACCCACCAACGCTCTCGCCCGGCCAAAGGGGCCTCAACTTCCGCGATTTCGGGTGGATAAACTACAGCAGGAGTCGGTCCAACAAAAGACAACCCAAAGCTTTCAACAGGAAGCAGGAAGGGCGGGGCAGAAGTACTTTAGGACAAAAGATGTCGATGAGCTGAATGCGATATTGATAGGGATATGCCAAACAGTCTCACAAGAGACCTTGGGCCCAATTGGTACGAGGTCCAAGAGTCATACTCAACCCGAAGCGCCTCCCGCATCACTGGTCGCTCCTACAGCGCACAGTATGACCATCGGGTCCCATCTATATAAAAAAGTGGCAGCAACGTCCAAGGAAAATGGGCTGATTCAGGCGAGCTTGACCGCGCAAGCTCAAGGTATCGATGCTCTGACCGAGATCCATACCAACTTAGGCGGACGATATCAGGCCGAAGGGAGACCGCAGGGACCCAACGAAGCGGGGAAGAGAGAAGAAGGGTGGAGGATACCGCAAGGACCGTGGCCACAAGTGATGCGGTTCACGGTGGATGAGGTGGCCAAGGAAATCCACCATCAAGATGCGCTGAAAGGCTGTGGAGCAGATGGGATTCACATTCGATTGATGAAAACGCTGGTGGAAACCGACTTCACCTCAATGCTGAACCACTTATTCTCCCAATGCCTGATAACAGGGCGGACGCCAGCGGCCTGGAATAAAACGGAAATCCATCTCTTGATCAAGAATGGTGCGGGAGAAAGGACGGTGGATAATCTCCGGCCCATCACGTTGATCTGCATGTTCCGAAAGGTTTTTGAACGAATGTTATTGCAACGCTTTGATGAACAAACATGGGCACACCTGCATCCTGGCCAGGCGGGATTTCGAAGCCATTATTCCACCTGTGCGAATGCCGCAGTGATGCATCATCTTCTCAGCACACGGATCCGTCACACCGCCGTGCTCTTGGACTTTCGATCCGCCTTTGACGTTGTGAATCATAATCGATTGATACAAGTCTTGGTTAATCGAGGCGCTCCAGGATATCTGATTTCATTAATTAACAGCCTTATGGTACACCAGGTCCAATCTCGGGTATTGGTGAATCAAGAAGTTTCTCCATGGTTCTCCCGGACCCAAGGGGTGTTGCAAGGCTCACCACTCTCCCCCATCCTTTTCAATCTCTTTATCGATGACCTGGTAACAGTTCTGAATCCTATCGACCAGACTCTACCAACCTGTTTATTCTATGCGGATGACGGGAGCGTGATTACCTCACGGGATACAGATACTCAGTCTCAACTGAATATAGTTTATCAATGGTCGGTAGCGCACGGGTTACCTTTAAATGTGGAGAAATGCCGTCACTTATCCCAACAACAGCAACCAAACCGGCTATACCTCGGGAATAAGCTGATCCCACATGTACAGGAATGTGACTACCTCGGCTTTCATCTAACCGCTGATGGGATTGACTTCGCCACGGGATTAGAACATCGAATCACCGCCGCCTATAAACGGACCAAATTCCTACAGTTATATTCCGATTCGTGGGGGATGGCCAACCGGTTACACGTGTATAAGCGATATTTGGCACCGATGTTGGAATACGGAGCACCATTGATCTATACATGGAGTCAGGTAAATCCTCGAAATAAAGAAAGATTCCGAGAAGCAATCAAGGAGTGGCCAAAGATATTAAAGTGGATCCACGGGACTCAAACCACTCGATGGCAGATATTTACAAATCTCTGTGGACTAGCTACATTGCCAACTCGTTTTGAAACTTTACATGCCTTGTACCAGGACACGCTAAACACAACCCCAGCAGATAGTCCTCTACGACGGATACTGCAGCGGAAGGAGAAAGATAAGATTAGCAAAACCTTTACGAATCAATTAAGAAACAGTCCAGAATGGACTCGATTTAAGTTACAAGGAAATTTTCAACCAACAGTATCGGGAGCACTTCATCGATATCTACGGAAGAGACACTGGAAAATAGTGGAAAGCAATGCTCAGGAAAAACCTCTGACTAGCTGGATCCCTATGATTTCGCGCCGGGTCCCAGGCCTATATCTTGCGGATGGGATCTTTAACGCAGCGCCAAAGGATCAAAAACTATTACTACAGTATCGTCTGGGCCAGTTTGCGTGGGGAATGATCTGTTTATGTGGGAAAGAATTTCAACGGGGTCACGAATCCTGCCAGGAATTACCACATTCAAACCGATTAAACAAAGCGCAAAGACAGGCAAAGCAACAACAGGAATCAATGATGATCCAGACAACGAAAGGC
This sequence comes from Cladonia rangiferina, assembly GCA_023065455.1. Classification (NCBI taxonomy): domain Eukaryota; kingdom Fungi; phylum Ascomycota; class Lecanoromycetes; order Lecanorales; family Cladoniaceae; genus Cladonia; species Cladonia rangiferina. The sequence goes on from JAJREH010000026.1 coordinate 10,083, forward strand.
CCCCTAAAGAAAAAGAGAAAATTCACAGATATAGATTTTCAATTGAATGAGGGTCGATTCACAGATGTTGTAAAGTATTTAATAATCTTAAGAAAAGTCCTTGGAGATGCTAAGACACATCAACAAAAGATACGAGAGATATTAATAGATGATACTAGTCCTGAGACGAGTTAAAAAGCATCGTCCTGAGATGACTTAAAAAGCATCGGTCCTGAGACGACTTGAAAAGCATCGGTCCTGGGAAGACTTGAAAAGCACTGGTCGAGAGCAGACGTTAACTGCATCAGTCGAGAGCAGACGTTAACTGCATCAGTCGAGAGCAGACGTTAAATGCATCAGTCGAGAGCAGACGTTAAATGCATCAGTCGAGAGCAGACGTTAACTGCATCAGTCGAGAGCAGACGTTAACTGCATCAGTCGAGAGCAGACGTTAACTGCATCAGTCTTGAGCGGACGTAAAAGGCAGTCTTCTTAAGAGGAAGGGGAAATCTTAAGGAACCAGGGAAACCAGGGGAGGGGTCGAAGGGAGTACGGGTGTGAGGAGCGTAAGCAACTCATCTTGCCTGGCATGCAAGGCTAATAAAAGGCTAAACTGGTGGAGGAGGAGGGCCAGAGACCTGGGGCGAGGAAGGGGAACTGGATAGGGATGAGCGCCGAAAGAAAGTGGAAGCTCCGTCAGATATGGTCCACGGATTAGATCTGTCGTTCTCAGAAAATCGCTCCTGGGAGAGGAGGAAAGGACGGGAAAGAACCTCAGACCAAAGAGGTAAAAGAGGAAGGCTGAAGGAGGAACCGTCGAAGGCTCTAAGGAGATCAGCCGCGGGCAGGGAGCTCACCTAGGAGAGGATCGTGTAAACCGGAGGACATTTCAGGGCCGAATGGGCACGGCGAACCTACTCAACCTCACGACAGACAGACTGGCGTAATAACAAACTGGATCTCCTGCTTGATGGGACCGCGTACTGGAGGGAATCCGGAGGCGCGGATATCTTGCCCCGTAAGGATGGGTGGCGGGTTATATAAAGGACAAGAAATCACCCTGATGGACTGGTTGCAGCACCAATCATACTCCATCTCTCAGGCGATAATCAGTACACACCAGGGAGAGCACCGCGAAGGGAGGGGTTCGGGACTTGCAGTGGGAATGGGGTTCCGCCTCCTGGGAAAGGGGACGAAAGGTGCCCTCTGGGCTTGTTGGAGGGTTATTGTCTGACCGACACTGTAGGCGGCCGTTGAGAAGCCCGCGGAGCGGAATGTCGGGGAACGGAATGGGAGGCACGTAGGGGCTCGTGTGGTTGCAGAGCTGCATTGAACCTGCGTTTTTGACTCTATATGGGACAACAAGACCTGCCCTTTAAGTGTACAAGTTGGCTAGCTTTAGATAGTCTAACAAATCAAACCCCTAACCCTAACCCTGCGCTCCTTGGCCGGTAAATATAAAGCTAAGTCTAGGTACCTATGATAACCAGATCGCTTTTAGTAAGTTCTTTTCAAGATCAGCGTATAACTCCTTTATCGACGAGGCAATAAAAAAGATCTTCCAAGATAGAATACTGCGCCTAGTTCCAAGTGTGTAAGCAAGGTCCGATATTATCCTAGTATTGAGAAAATCCTCATCCTTGTATTTGTCCAGCTGATCTTAGGTATACTATGATTACGCTTAAGCCTTTCTCTCTATTAGTTTCGATTCATGCGATGACTAGACTAGTAATTTGGGTTGTAGTCCAGTGTTGGTAACGAAGTAATTTTCTTCGTCTGAATTAATCTTAGATCCTAGTCCGGAGTTAGTCGACGAAGTCGAAACGCCGGTGCTGATTGCTATGACGTGGTTTGCTTTGAGGTCTCTTTCGAGAAGGTAGTTAACGGCGTCGTTGACTATAACATGAGTATTGGTTCCTCCGTAATCAAAGGAATTTACAGATACTCGACGAAGTCCTGCGACGGGTTAAAGTATAATCTCGGTTGATACCTTGATCTTCCAATCGTTAAAGAGGATTCGTGGATTGCCTTTCTCGAATAAAAGGTTCTTCGGTATTATGCCGTTCTCAATAGCTAGTAATACTTTCAAGAATCCTGCGATACCAGCGCACCCTTCTAAATAACTAATGTTGGGCTTGACTGAACTAATAAGCAGCGGTTGATTCGATTCCCTAGTAAGCCCAAAAGTCTTGCTAATAGACCCGAGCTCTAGGGGATTACCTGTGGGTGTTTCAGTACTATAAGCCTTGAAGTACGTGGTTCGAGCGAAATCTAGGCTAGTTAACTTATAGATAGATTTAATGAGCATAGCTTGAGTATTACTATTCGGTACTATAATGCTTGGTATATAGCCGTCTTGATTAACATTACTTCCTCGAATTATACTATGGATTGTGTTGCCGGCTTTAATAGTATTCTCTAAGGGCTTAAGAATAATCGTCGCTAGACTAAGAAGATATGAGCTATTATTAAGTTCTTGAAGCGAGACTTATACTTACCCTTCGTCTCTAGTATAGCTATTAGCTCTATGGTTAAATAAATATAACCTTTTATTTAAACTAAGGAAGTTAAGAGCTATTATTAATACCTGTTAACCACGATAGTTAGTATATAGGTTTTACTTAGCTAGAATTATCTCACTATAATATTAGGCGTTAAATTTAACCCGTTATTACTAGCGATTATTTTTTATACGTTAGTATACACTCTTTTATTCTACTAGCTAACTATAATCTTATAAGTTTACTCTTATTAGTTCGAATAGATTGGCAAGCGAGGTATAATATAATTAAAGAGGATGAATAAGTAGTATTAAGTATAAAAGAAGGGCCCTGAAGATCATAGAACTATAAGATTCTATTCGATAATATTACTATACTTATTTCTATCGAGCTGTAAATCAATATATTATCCACGTCTTTATAAGTATATTACTTATAGTTTTTTATGAAGTTTTCTACGAAGACTTTTATATCGCTACTAACGAGGCTTTCTATCGGTATTCTAGTTAATTAATAACTTTATTAATATAGTTATAATAGCCTCTTACGAATATACGAAGTAAATACTAATTATTTTCAAGACCTTTATAAGCTACTTTAAGTATTAATTATTATTAAGAATCTATACTAATAACTTCCTTTAATATAATAAAGAAAAATTATAAAGGATTAGATCTTAATATTCTCTACAGCCTTGCACAATCTATATAACTTATAGAAGTATTAAATAGAGTTAAATCCTCCTTAATAAAATATATACCCTTTAAAAATATCTACCGCGTATTTAGTAATAACGTTGCTTAGTTAAGATATACTAGTATTATATTAAGCCTTGTCTCTCCCCGTTTAAATATTACTAAGTATTGGCGTTAAAGTATTTTTTAAGTATAGAAAACTAGGTATCTCGACTCTATATAATTATATTCCAGAAATTTTAAGGACTTATAGCGTCGTCTAGAAACTAATATAATACGTTGATAATAACGATAGGTATAGACTTGTTACCAACTATAGTTTCTACTATAATCGTAGTTTAGCTTATTATATATATAGTATAAGAAATAATCGTAATCGTATTAAGATTGAAATAATAGCTAATAGAGGAAATTCAAGTACGAAGTTTATAATTAGCGAGATATTATCGAAATCTAGGCTATTAAGAATAAAATATTTAAGTTAAGTTTATCTTCGAGCTATCAGCGACTAATTTCATAATAAAGATATAGCTTAGAATGAAATAGACTAAAATAATCATTGCTTTACTAACTAACTACTAAAGCTAGCGATTACTCGGAGCTAGTTAAAAGTCGTCGCTACCCTATATTTAGTATGAGATTACGTGTTATATTTAATAATAGACCTCTATAGTATTATATATGCTTTGAGAAGCTTAGTAGCTTATCGAAAGAAATACCTAGTATAGCTTGATAATAATGTAGAAAAAAGATAAATAGCCGAAGACTATAAATTAACGCCTTAATTAAGTAAATTCAAATATATTTAATGGGAGACGCTGTATCTTAAAATAATTAAGCTTTACTATTATCTTAAGTAGTAATAACTAGATTTAACTCTAGTATAGTATATTACTTAAGAATATGAAATAAAGCTATGAAAATCTTAATATTCTTACTATATATTCTAGTATAGAAAAGTCTATATAAAGTAACCTTAATATCTAAATATAATCTAGAAAATATGAAATCGAAAAGAAATACTATATATAAGATAAGTTATATTTATATATATTTATAACTATATTTATATATAAACCCTCTTAATAGCGTCGCTTATATAGATTAAACGAAGTAACTAGCTGAAAGTTATAAGTTAATCTTATTTCAAGGGTTAGCTAGCTCTATATTAGTTAGGAAAGCGAACCAAATAGTTAGTAGCTATATATAAGGATACGACTTCAAGATTAAGTAGATCTTACTTCTTCTTAAATACTTCTTATTACACGCTAATTCCTTCACTATTATTTAATTTCTCTTATATATTTGATAAATCCTACGCTATATATATAAAGAATAGAAAGTATCGCAGTCGTTTATATACTACGAGAATTTAGTCTTTACTTCTTCGAACTAACTTAAGAATCTTAGCCTCCTATCGCTTTAACTTGAAGTTAAGAAGTAGTATAAGATATATAAAGTAAAGTAAGTAGTAATTAATTATATTGAAGTTATATAACTTATAGAGGTCTATAGATAATAGATATATTATTATTAATAAAGTTCGCGTATATACGCGTTTTACTTACTCGCTAACCGATAATAAATAATCTAGGCTAAGCGATAATTATTTCCCAGAACCTGAACTACTGGATTGCGACTCGCCTATTAGAGAAGAGACGCCAATACAAGTATTAATAATAAATTAATAGGAGGTAATAACCTTTAATATTATTAAGAAAATAAGGAATAGGACTAGCTTATTTAGATATAATAATAAAGGTCCTTCGTCTTAATAAGTCTTTGCGGAGCTTAGTATATCCCGGATAATAATATAGAAGCTATTAACTTTATCTAGAAGCTTATTATAACTATTATATTTTATTATTAGCTAAGTATAATTTAAGCTCTAAAAGTATAATCAATCTATATCTAGATATATAGTAGAAAGTGTTGTAAAATCTATATACTGTAGATCTAACTTTTTTACTATTCTTAATAATTTAATATAGCTATTATTAATACTATCTATTATATTAAGAAAAGTATACGGTGTAGATCTTCTCTATTACTATGAAATTATTTTATCAACGAGAATTACTACTATTGACGCCGTACTAGTAGAGAAAGTAGATTGTTATTAATTTATAGACTTAAGAGGACTTAAGTATACCTAGTAATTAGTTATAAGAAGAGAATTATCGAGAGGAAATTACTTATGTATAGAGTTAATATTGAAGAGCTAATTATCCGAGCTATTAAGTTACTAAGGATCCTTCATAGCTTAAGAGATATTGTTTTTATTTAGTAAGCTTCCTTAATTCTTCCGATAACTACTCTTGGGTTTTCCTATCTTCTCTAGTTAGTTAAATATATATACCCGCTGACTCTAGATATATATTTTGTATTCCGTGCTCTTTATAGAGATGCATTGGATTTTACGAGTATAATACTAGTTATAAGCTTCGCGGACGGCTTTATTACAGCGTATACTTTATATAATAACTAGATAGCATTGATTATATAGCCTTGAGAATAGTATGAAGAGAGGTTATTAATATATTAATATAATACTATTTATAATACTATTTTATATTAGTATTCTATATTAGTATTTTATATTTACTCGATATTATAGGTATTAGTCCTTATATATATTAACAGCGATCTATAAACTTATTTCTTTATATAATTCAGTATCTTTATTATTCTATTTAGTAGATCAATATTTACTAGATTTATAATAGTTATAAGCTTGAATTATAAATACCTCGTTGTAATAAAGCGCTAGTAAGCTCAACAGCCTTACTTATTCAAAATTTTTCAATATAATATTATTAGCCGTTTAATTCTTAATTATTATTTATTATAATATTAATATATAGGACATTAGAGCTTAATATTATTAATATAATAACTTAAGTTACTACCTCCTTAACTATTACTCTAATAGGTTTAGGAATATAGTATATATAAATTTTAATCATTAAATCCTTAACTACTTAGTTAAAAATATAGGAATATATTAACTTATTAACTAATAAGGAATTAATCCTTAGAGTATTAGAAATCTCTAGGAAGTTATTAATTCCTAAAAATTTTAAAGAGAGGAAGCGCAGTAACCTCTATATAAATATAGTACTAGACTTTAATATTAAATAAAAGAATTATAAAGAGAAATAAAAAGCTTTAATCTATATATTATTATATATATAGAAATTAATCTTAACTAAGTATATTATATATATTTTAGAAAAAAATATTTTATAGTAAGTACTTTAAGTATTCTAATAGGCCGTTGAACCTTACTTAAGTAATAAAGTTATAGAGGTTAATTATTAATATAAAGTACTATATATTAGCTCTATAAAAGGTTAAAATATTAGACTATAGCTTAATAAATAGAAAATCCTTTATATAGAAGTTAAAGTAATAGGATATTCTAATATTAACTTAGAGTTAATTATTAATTACTTTATAGAAAGCGTTAAGTTAATAGATTTTTCCTAGATATTAATATTTTTATATAATCTAAAACTTAGACGCTTAAGAAATAAGTAAGTATTAATATTTATAAAAGTCCTTAATCTCTTTTAATAAGAATATAATTAAGATATAATATTTACTAGTATAGTATCTTCCTATATAATAATACTTTAAGATTAAATCTCTAACTTATTTTTATCGACGTCGTCAATATTTATAAGGAATAATTATTAGTTAGGAAAAACCCCTTTTAAGGAATATATATATAGAAAGAATTATTAATATAATAATTACTTTTACCTTATTAAGATATATTATTTAAAGAACTAAATATTTGATTTTAATATTATTAAGAAGATGAATAAGACTATAAAGGATTTAAAGTTTAAGGAAAAGATTAAAAAGGCTAGAGCTAAAAATTTAGTAAAATAGATTTTAAATAGCCTTAACTTTAACTATTTAACTAATACTTAAATATCTAAAAACTTCGCTACCTAATAATATTATAGTAATTCTATAGTATTATTAAGCTACTTAGTCCTTAAAATAAATAATTATAATATAGTGAATTATTAAATCCTTAATTCTAGATTAAATATTTATATTTATAATAATTTAAGTCGCTTCGAAACAACTTATATAATAATTATAAAGAATTATTTTATTTCCAATTTAATAATATACTAGATTAAGGTATATAGTATTATTAGTATTACCGTTATATTATTAATAAAAGAAAAGGAAGATATTACTCTTAACTAAATAACCCTTATATCTAGATTTTTTATAAACTTAGTATCCCTTAGTAGGGCTAAGACTATAGGAATTTTTTAATATAATAAGAAGGATACTTTATATACTATTAATAATAGAAGGCAAGACTATTTCTACTTATTAAAATCTTATAATAGATATTAAATTATTAAATATAATATTTTATTATTAACACCGTTATTATTAATCTCTTATATATAGTTTATATATTTAACTAAGATAAATTTAATAACTGTATTCTAGAAGAAAACCTTTAAAGTATCGTTAATATATTTACACTAAATTTTGGGCTATACAGGGTTTAAAGTGATTACTAAGCTTTTAGATACTATTAAAGATCTAAAGCTATCTTTATCTTATAATTCTAATAAGTTTAGGTCTTACAAAGTATACTGTTTTTTAAAAGCTCACTAAATTATTTCTAAGAAATTTAATAATAAGATTTCTTTAATATATCCGCTATAGTGAGTAGCTTATAACCTTATATTTATAGAGTAGGGTTTTAATGGATATATTTAAATTAATTATTTTATTTATTAGTATACCTAATTCTATTAGACGTAGACTTATTATAATAAATATAAGGCTATTTAAATAGTTATTTATATAATAAATCTTGTTAAGAACTAATATTATCAGTCTATTAAGTTTCTTTATATAGATAATAAATCGGCTTTAGAACGAGCCTTTATTAATCTTCTTATAGAATATAGGATTTAATTAGAGCCCACTACTTTATATATACTAGCGTAAAATAATTAAATCAAGCGATCTAGAGGAGTAATTACTATAAAAGCTTAATATATAAGAATTAATATTAATTTACTATATAATTTATAGCCGGAGATAGTCTTTATAGCTATATATATCTTTAATTATATTTTTATATTTAAGACTAGATTAACTTCTTTTAAGTTCTTATATAGCTTTAAATTAAAGTTAAATTATATGAAAATCTATAGCTATAAAGTCTATTCTCTTATTTATAATTTATTAAAGCTCTAGAAGCTAAAGCCTTATACTTATATTAATTATTTTATAAAGTATAGTTCTAGAAATATCTATTATATCTAGATACTAAGTAAAGTATAGGTTATCTAAATTTATAATATTATCTTTAATAAGATTACTCATTATTAGTTAGTAGATATTAATATTAGATACTTAGTTTAAAAATAGAAGTTATAATAAACTATTTAGATTTTTTAAGAAATTCTTGAATCTATCTTAGCTAATAATTAAAATAAATAGGAGCTTAAGATCCTATTAATTAATAAAGATATTATTAGTTTAATTTTATTTAACTAGATTTTATTAAAGACTTTAATTAATAAGGATCAACTATATATAACCTTATTATTCTTAGATATAGATAATATTACCTAATTAATAACCATATTATCTTAATCCGTAGTAGGATATAAAGAAAAAGGTATATAAGTTTATTAATTAATAAAAGATCTCGCTCCCCGCTTTTAAGAAATATCTATAAATATAAGCAATGATAATATTATTATAAATAGGATTTATAATAAATAATAAGCTTATATAATAATTCTTAATAAACTTAATAATTTATTTAAATATTATACTGTCTTTACTATAAATACTTTAGATACTAGGAGTTATATATATTATAATAAGCTACTAGTAGAACCTAAATATTAAAATTAGATATTAAAGTATTTTTATTTATAATTCTTTATTTAAGTTATAAATATAGAATTTAATTATCTAAATAGTAGGAAGACTTTCTATTTTATAAGTAGATTCTTAATAAAGTTAATAATCTTATCCCTAGTCTAGATTTTCAAATATAAATTCAATAATTTAGGATATTTAGTTAAGTATAAGGCTAGACTATATATTCACGGCGATTTATAAAGAACTAAGTAAGATATTATGGTAACTACTTTTATTATTTAAATCTTTAAAGCTTTTATAATTATTACTATAAGCTTTAAGCTTAAAATTAAATAATATAATATTATTAATACCTTTATTAATAGTGCAATAAATAAGGAAGTTTTTATTAATTTCTTTAAAGATATTTAATAACTAACTAATATTAAAGACTTTTATTTTCTATTATTTAGAGCTTTCTATAGCCTTAAATAGTTATTATTACTATAGCTTAAGGAAATTATTATAATATTACTTTAACTAGGTCTAAACCCTATCCTAGAAGTTAATTATTTATTTATAAGTTAATTACTCATCCTTTTTTTTTATATTAACAACTTTATACTCCTATACTAATAGTAGGATAAGGAGAAGTTTATAAAATTTAAAGTTATATTACTCGCTATATATAAGATCCACTATTTAGGTAATCTTAATTAATTCCTAGATATTTAAATTATTTAAATAGATGATAAGCTTTATTTATATTAAGACTTATATATAGATAAATTTATTAAAAAATATTATATTTTAATAATTAGATTTATTTATAAGACGCCTTTACTCACTAACCTATTAATTAACTATAATGGTGTTACTATTAAGGATTAGATTTACTTATATTAATAACGCGTTAGATCGCTTATATTTATAGTAATAATAACTAGGCTAAATATTATATTTACTATTATAAAGCTTGCTTAATATTTTATTAATCCTTTATCTATATATTTATCCATAGCTAATTAACTCCTCACTTATCTTTATTATATTAAGAATCTTATTATTAAGTTCTTAAAGTTTAAGGATAATTTAATTTTCCTATCTAGTATTAATACTATATTTACTAATAACTAAAAGACTTAATAAAGCTTATTTAGTTATCTCTTCTAACTCTATAGAGGATTAATTAACTAGAAAGTATTAAGGTAATTTATAATTATTACTTTTAATATTAAAGCGGAGCTTTTAGTCCTATTTAAAATAACTAGGTAGATATTTTAGTAAAAATACTTTTTTATAAATATTTAATTTAATATTAAGCAGCAGATAGTTATTAACTATAATAATAAATAAATATTAAATCTTATATATACTAAAACCCTAAGGCTGTTTATATATCTTAAATATATTAATATTTATAGCTATTAGCTAAGATAAGAAATTTAGGCGAGATATATTATTATTAAATAAATTCCTACTATTAAAATACTAGCGGATAATCTTATTAAGGCTTTATTAATCTAAAAGTATTAGATATTCCTTAAATTACTTAATATAGTTAATATTTTAGCCCTTAATAAGTCTTCTTCAGCCTAATCGCTATAGCTTATAAGCTAGAGGGATATATTAATATATTAGTATAATACTATTTATAACATTATTCTATATTAGTATTCTATATTAGTATTCTATATTTACTTAACACTATAGATGTTAGCTCTTATGTATATTAGCAGCGATCCATAGACTTGTTTCTTCATACAATTCAGTATCTTCATTATTCTATCTGGTAGATCAACACCTGCTAGATCTGTGACAGAGGTAGGGAATTGAATCGTGGAGTTCAGGTGCGGAGCACAGGGCAGACGTTGACGATTATCTTCGCCCAGGATGTACATATTCGATGCGTGATAAAATTATCTGGTCGCTAGCCGAGGGCTGATAAGATGGCTTCGTTTGAGGGGCGAAATTAGCGGTCTAGGCGGGCCATTGTCATTCACTAGCGAGCAAGCGACTTGGCACAATCCCAGGTCCCAATAAGGTCACTAAGATCGATGACGAGGTTACATATTAATAATGTGGGTTCCTACAGACTGAGAAGCAGCACGTTGCTCAACATTGGAGAGGAGGGAGAAGGGAGGATTGCATAACTTCATCTTGAATTCGAGCTGCTGTCAAGTCGGCAATTCGCGGAAGAGGAGGCCTCGGAAGATCCGATCCCCCACTCTTGTCTCCCTGGTCACATATCTCCCCATATCTAGCATTCTTTTTCTCTATTTCACACTCTCTTTTATCCAGAGCTTTTCTTTCTTTTCGTTCCAGCAAGACCCTATGATTTCATATACATATCACCAACCCTCAATGGTATCAATCATGTCTATACGAATAGCGGATCCCATACTCACAGCGTTGCTTCGAAAAGACATACGCATGCAGCATATTTCCTCGCCTATTATCTGGTAGTGATTTTTACTCATCCCGCATATTTCCTCGCTTATTATCTGGTAGTAGGGTTTACTCCTGCATACAAGCAGCCCCCAGACGCATGTGGTATTGCCACCTCGGCACCAGTGGGTGACAGCAGTCGTGGTATTCAGCGGAACTTTCCCCGGCCCACATAAATTGCATGCATTACCTTGTCAATATCTTAAAACGCTCTTAGGGTTTCTTACTCTACATTGATTCGTCAAGTTCTGATGATCTTTTGGGTAGTCCAGTAAACCCTCGGTACCACGACTTCTGTTAACCACTGGTGCTGTATCAGTCTTCAAGAATCAAGCCCCCCAAGCCTGCTGAAAGTCTCAAAACTGGCACAACACAAATAGGGGTGGATTTACAGATTTGATTGGTTGGTATTGGTGATGTCTAATCTAGGATCTATTTGATAGAGGGGGAAGGAATAGGCATGCCAAGCATTAAGGCCTGCTTGCGCTAGTATGTAATATCGCTGGTTTTTACCTTGGCCAAAAATTGGCCCCTCACTGCAGCCCTAGCCCCCGAGCCCGGAAGCTCAAAAGTCACCGGTCTCTTACGCTTGACAAAATATGCCACCGGCTCCCGAAGCCTCGGCCCCCTCTAGAGACGGGCCGGGACCGTAGCACGCATGTTATTCATCATGCTCGTTTCATCGTGGTCTCGGGTGGTATTCGATGTCTGCATGAGGTTATTATTGGACGCCGGCCAACAACTTCTCGCACGATGATTTACTGCCTTCCCATTCAGTTGACTGCCTTATCCTCCCCTTCTAGCGCACACGATGAAAATACTATGCCTCCATGGCATGGGGACAAACCCTCAGATCTTCGAGGCACAGACAGGTATGATCTTCTGGCTCCCTTCCAAGGCGTTTCCTGGCGATAACACCAGGCGCTCGACTGATGGGCCGTGGTATTCCTAGCTGGACTGCGATCATTACTTGGCTCAACATATACTTTTGACTTCATTGAGGGAGAAAAGACATGCGACGCTGCCCCAGGTATGCTGCAAGACGATACGCAAGACACGAAGAGCAATTTGAACTTTGTCCAGGCATTGCAGAAGTCTACTCAGGCCCGTACATTGCTTTCTTCGCCCACCCAACGCCACAGCAGGTCGCCGAGGCTTTCGAATTAGTCAACGAGATCATCGATGAAGACGGACCCTTCGACGGCATCATGGGCTTCTCCCAAGGTGCATCTCTCGCGGCATCACTCTTGTTACAGCGCCAGCTTGATCACCCTTCCAAGCCACCACAATTCCAGTTCGCTATCTTCATCTGTGGTCTACTTCCCTTCTCTCCGCACCCAGACTTTCACAAGGAGCTGTATGACGACTTTAGACATCAAGCTGCAAACGCACCACGCGCATCCCCTAACGAGAAAGTTACGCTTGTTCGGAGTGTGTTCAACAACGATATCGAGTGGATGTCTGCCGTGTCAAGTGCCATCACCAAACGCCCTTCAGCAGCCGTGGCACAGCAGGTCATTGCAATGTTCGAATCACTAAAGGGCAATTCGCGACAATCGATGCCGACAGCTTGGCACCCTCTCTGGGATGCTCCTCGCATCGACATTCCGACTGCTCATATCATCGGCGCCAAGGACTCGTGGATGCCTCAAAGTCTTTTGCTCAAGGAACTCTGCGTTGAGGGTCAGAGCAGGCTGTTCGATCATCGAGGCGGACATGAAGTACCCAGGTCGGAAACTGTGGCCAAGGGGATAGCGGATTGCATTGTGTGGGCCGCAGACAAAGCCAATTTTGGTACATGACCATATCAATAGTGAAGATTGCATGATTCAAACGCATTTCAATGCAGCCCCTCCGATATGAATTCAAGCGTGCCATACAGTCGAGAATCTCATGCAGTCGAGAATTTCATGCAAGGATGTAGCTCTAATGTCTACGTAAGTGATGGGCCTATACCTCGCCTACCAGTGTGGTGGCGTGATCTAACGCTATTCTACGGGTGGTGTGATTTACTTGTACGCACCACCAAAAACTTCTCCATGGGCCGCTTCCATCACAGATCGTCATCGGAGATGCCTCCGGAGAAAGCGACAATTTTCAGTATCAAAATCCCACTACTTTAAAGTAATGCACGAACTGTTATCTAGCGTAGGAGATGTGCGTCGATCGCGGGCCGATGTCATGGCTGCCGTTGATCGGGCTGCAACGTGCCGTCCCTAGACTTCCATTCTTATCAATAGATACTGTAATCAATCACGGCAACTGTCCCGAGCTAGCTAACATGGGAAACTTCTTGGACTGATGCAACTTTAGTCTCCTATCCTGAAATGCCTCGTTCAAAATGATTGTTGTTTATTACAGCCCAGCTTGCCGAGGTCTCTGGATTCTCGGTGACTTTTGTAAATGCTCCTCCGTCATGCCGAGGACTGAGGGAACTCGCAGCCGCCCGCTTGGACCCCGCCCCTTGGACCTTCACTTCAGAAAAAGCTGTGGAGGAGTCAGTTGAAATGGTGATGACGGCTTCATTTGTGTGACTCTTCTCTTCTCAAGGTCTCATTGGAGCTTGTACTCGAACCAAGGTTGCTCTCTCATCTCTTTATCCAGGAACGCTGCTTTCTGCTTTCCCAAAATCCATCCTCGCCTTCATGATGGCTCAATTGTTTGATCAGATATACACAGTTTGAGTTCATTTGCCTTTCATTCCAGTTTTGGCACTGCACTCGCTGCCACACAGCAAGCATGGACTCAGGTAGCAGTTCGACAGAAGTAGACAAAAGCGAATCAGTGCCAAAGGCCATAGACGATCCCGTGTCGGATAGCTCTTCCACCGAATTCAAGCAAGACCCTCCCCAAAACCTCATAGCAGCAGAAAACGAAGTCCCGCCAGTCTCTGATCCCAAAATACCAGCGGAGGAAGATGCGCCAAAAGAATTCAAACCCGATCGCGCCTTCTACCTCGCCTTCTCTTCTCTTGCTATTTTGACGGCCGTGGTAGCGCTGGATGGTACCACGCCTGCAGTCGCTCTTCCTGTGAGTCTCCTTTAGTATATCTAATCCATATCAACAATTGTCGCTGATGCAATGCTAGACAATAGCCAACAAATTAGGCGGCACTTCTATCGAAGCTTTCTGGACAGGGACATCCTTTCTCCTCGCTTCCGCCGTGTTTATGCCCAGCTACACCTCCTTCTCCCACATCTTTGGGCGCAAACCCGTCATCCAAGTCGCCACCGTACTCTTCCTGATCGGCACCATCATAGGCGGCCTATCCAAAAACTTTACATACATGCTCGTTGGCCGCTCCATCCAAGGCGTGGGCGGCGGCGGCATCATCTCGCTAACGCAGATCATCATCACTGACCTTGTCCCTTTACGCGATCGGGGCAAATGGTTTGGCGTCGTGCAAGCCATGTGGGCATTTGGAACAATCTTTGGCCCCGTGATCGGTGGCGCGTTCGCTGGCTACGCTTCGTGGCGATGGATCTTCTGGATCAACCTGCCTTTCATAGGAACAGGACTCGTAGCGGTCCCGTTATTCATCCGCCTCAATTTTCTTCCCACATCTATGGCCCAGAAACTGAAACAAATCGATTACATCGGCTCCTTCATCTTCGTCACCTCCCTCACCAGCTTCCTCATCCCAATCACATGGGGCGGCCTCGAGTACTCCTGGTCGTCATGGCACACCTTGGTGCCGCTCCTGCTCGGCGCCATCGGGCTGATCTTCTTCGTCATCTACGAGGAGAAAGTTGCCAAGTCGCCGCTAATCCGGATGATCGTATTCAAAAACCGTACCGCAGCCATCTCCTATTTCGGAGTATTCGTGCATGGCATTACACTCTGGTCGTCCATCTATTTCCGGCCGCTATACTTCGAAGGCGTCAAGCAATTCTCTCCTATGTTAACGGGCGTGGCTTTCCTTCCCCAAGCCGTCTTCGTGTCCCCCGTGGCAGTCGCTACAGGGATTATGGTTACGAAAACGGGCCGCTACCGTTGGGCCATATGGTCTGGTTGGTTCCTCACTACATTGGGGTGTGGCCTGCTAGCCATTCAGGACATACATACGTCTACAGTAGCGTGGGTCTACATCATCATCGGCGTCGGTTTCGGTATCCTGTTCCCTGCGCTGATGTATCCCGTGCAAGCAGCCACAGGCAACAGGGATATCGCCTTTGCAGTTGGTATCTTCGGCACGATGCGTGTGGTTGGTGAGACGGTTGGGATTGCAATTGCAGGCACTATCTTCCAAAATCAATTGAGGACTAATCTCCTAGCGAATCCGACTCTTGCGGTGGATGCGCAGAGATATAGTGTTGATGCGCAGGGATTGGTGCCGATTATCAAGGCGATGCCAGAGGGGAGTGTCAAGGAGGACTTGTTGCAGGCGTATACGGATGCGTTGAAGGTTGTTTGGGGCGTTATGTGTGCGTTGGCGGGATTCGCGGGCCTGTTGAGTTTGGGGACGAAGGGGTTAAGTCTGGATCGGAGGTTGCAGACAGATCAGGCATTGAAGGTCAAGGAGAAGAAGAAGAAGAAAGATTTAGAGAAAGGTCCTAACACTAATGTCATGGATCCAGCTCTGTAGCCTAGACCATGGCAGGCCTAGCGCCCGATATCTCAAACACACGAGTACATCCTTCCACTTTCTGGGTAATATGATAATTGCACGAACGAGAGTCGACGCTTGAGAAATAAGAGGCATTCGCCCTTCGAAAGGACTATCCTACCAAGGTTCAGCTGGCGGGGGACTAGAGGCTTTCTGGAGAAATCTGATCATGGATCTTGGTTATTCCAATGAGGAACCGGAGCCGAAAGAGTACACCCGACGATACAGAGGTCTAGTGCACGCTATCGACTATCCTGAAGATCGGTCGCACGGTGGTATATTCGCTACGACGGCATTTCTTTCGATATTGGGACGGCAATTGGGGATTCCTCACGTGGGATATTTCAGTCTTTTGCCATTGCAAGGCGGCGTTGGTGATAGGATTTGCCTATTAGAAAGAGGTGATGTACCCTTCATTTTCAGGAAATGCGATAAGGGATACAAGTATGTTGGGCCTGCGTACGTACATAGGATGATGAAAGGTGAGGGAGTCGAAATTACACAGTAGAGAAGCGCAACAGACAAAATCTTTGATATCTTCTGAGAAATAAAATAGTCCATGTTATAATTCTACCTTTGATTTGATCAATTTTCCCCCTATGTTGATTAGCGGCCTTTACTATTGGCTAAAATCAACTGCCAGAAGACAGATAAAACGAGAGATTACTGAATACGGCGCTTGGCGGTGGCGATGGCATATAATAGACGGCGACCGAGGCCAGAACTCCGACGTGTTGAAGGCAAATAGATTTAGAATACGGCCACTGTAATCTAGGAAACCCAGCTTCTGCAGTATTAGCGAGTTCCACTATCTTATCTACATACTCCTGTCCCTGATACTGGATTTATACTCAACTTAACCCACTAGAACGGTCCCTCCTTATACGGACAAGCATACCCTTGGCCCCCGCTTCCACTTCTGATATAACACACCTTCTGCGCCCCACAAGCTTTGGTACTGCAGTTCTTAGTCACAACACTACTTTTTGTCTCGAACAGATTATATGTCTCCACCAAGCTTTGATTCGACAGCATTGAGTAGGTAACATCAGTCCAGAAGGTGGCGTTCAGGGGTGAAGTTTTGGGCCATGTGCCGTTTACATTATATGTAGTGCGGGCATCATACTCAAATTTCCAAACTGGACTGGTCCATGTGAGTGATTCGGAGACATTAGCGAAGTAGGTTTGGATGCCCATGATCTCGAAGGTTTTAGCATCAACTTGATAGAGTTGGTAGCCTGCATTGTTTCCAGTCAACGGAGTGATGGAAGGGCCGATGAATCCCATTGTTAGCGGGGCGTTGATATCGATGGCGTCAGTGTTGCGTAAGGTGCCGTTGAGGCTGGAGGGGAGATAGTCATAGAAGATTTGGAGTTGGTCTTCGTGTGTGTGGCCTGACATATAATTAGAATATCTTGAATGTGCTTTGGATTCAAAACGTACCAAAGAAGATTCCAGCAATGGTTGCAGGCGAAAACCGTCGAACGATGGAATAGAATAGTGCAGTCGGATTTGGCAGGGCATTGCTTCCATCGTATCCAGACAAGACATGTCCGATGATCCATGCTCGTTGGCCTATGGCCTCACAAGCCTCGAGCTCCTTGATAAGGTACTTGAGGATACCGGATTGGTCCGGGTTTGTGAAGTTGAAATAATTGAAGACATTGTCTACATACCAGAAGTCTGTATTTATGGATATGATACGAAGGCCTTGAGCGGTGGTGTGTGCATAAGCACCGTAGTGAAGAGATGCTCCGTTAGCTTCAGATGCGGTGATCCAACCATCTTGTAGCCACAGACCGCTGAGGAGTTCATAGTTCCAGCTGAGGGCATTGTTCTTGCCACCTGCACCAGGGAAAATGTTGTTGGGGGTGTTATATGCCTCGGGAAGCGAGTCATGGTTGCCCAGTGTTGGATAGATGGGTACGTTTCCCATTTCAGCTTTGAAGACTGCATAAGTCACATTCTCTTCATACTCAACATAAGCTCTACTCAGTTGGTCATCGTTCTACGGAGATCGTGTTAGGGCTGGTGAATAGCAAGTTTAGAAGACTACACTTACATCGTGGCTTACAATGTCACCTGTAAAAAGGGCAAAGCTAATGTCGTTAATGTCAAAGAACTGAGGCATGGACTTGAAAGACGACAATGCCAAGTCAGGAGGCGCATCACAATATAGGTAACCAAATCGTGAGGCTGGTACAGAGGCATTGCTAACGCCAGTATCCAAGGCAGTGTTTGTCGAATAAGGTCTACAGCAAAGATACTGGGAGCAATTGGCCTCTGATCCGATATCATATCGAGGATCTAGATGCCAATCTGAAATATGCAGCACATTGATGGTCTCGCCGGAAGGCTCAGGGACAATAGAAGCCTTTGCTGGCTTTGGACTAAAGTAGAAGCTCTCATCGATTTCGATGGTTGGAGGAACAGAGCAGGTGTCGTAATTGTAGTAGCACCAAGCCTGATAGTCACCGGTTGACCCATTCATCTTGGCATATAGCTGAGCCCAGTATGGTCCTAGACCACCAATGCCTGAAAATTCAGACGTGCAAGTGGCGGCGTAGATGGGGAAATGTGTAAGGTTGCAAGCGCGAATCAACATGTCCGTAATTACAGAGACGGGTTGAGTCAGAGTCGCCTCGTGCATGATGTTGGTTGTGGACATGCATTTTGTACAGTTCGACTCGGTGCTATTTATGATGGCAAGAATCTGATTGTAGTAGTAATCCTCGGTCTCATTGGAAGGATTCAACGGTGTGAAAGGTGTTGGGATTGGCGACGTTTCATTGTAGGGAGGGACATCGCCAGAGCCATTGTAATAAAGTACTGGGCCTCCATTGTCACCAATGGTGTTTGTGAGTTGTGGATTTAAAGCCTCCGGGCTTGAATTGGTTGCTGCTAAGGTAGATGTGACATATTGCAGCAGCACTAAGCTGCCAACGTTGCGAAGAAGCATGATGGTGAGAATGGTAAAGGATAAAAGGAACAAGAGCAACGAAATAGAGAACTTGGCGGGACTTGGTCCGGCCATGGCGAGAAGGCTGTCATATATAGTTCTCAATAGTCGATGGCTGACCTCATAGCGAGTGGACTAGAATAGGAAGCTCGCCTCTAGCCCTTCCGTTGTACGCATCACCGATTGGGGCTGATGATGGAGAGATTCGAAGCGGGAACACCAATCAGACTGGAGCATCCTGGCATGAAGCGAATGTACTTGGACTGACTGCAGCAGGTACGCCGGCAACAAACTACTCCGCAGGCAGCAGGTCCCGCAGCGGGCAGCAGTAGCGACTTATCACAGTGAACCGGTAATCCGCGAAAATGCCTCGAGATTCATCTCGGATTACTCAAGATCGAGATTCTACCCCACACTGGCTGCTCGAATCTGCGAGGAAACATTCACGTGGGATGAACGTCGCCAGGATTGGTTGGTTGCTTGTGTTCCCAATGACATCAATCTCATCCCACCTTCCTCATCAAGTATTGTGCCTGACTGGGCCGGTGCAGCGCGCAGCGCACAGCCAGAGAAGTGCTTTGGGTTGATATTGTTGGCGAGAGCATGTAGCGACTAGGATTCCAGCAGTCAGCATCGTGCTGTAATGAAGACGACAACGGAAGTCGCCGCCGTGTACCTGCAGAACCAAGGTAGCCCACGCTACAGCCTAAGAGCATCAAATATAACCATAACTAATCATTTTCTGTAGCGATAGTCGAAGTGAAGATCCCCTAATATTTACAAGAGAAAGGTGAGGAGCAGCGAGACAGACATGAATGTCCGACATCCTGTCATCGCGCGGCTCCCTCGGGGCTGTTCTTTGGACGGCAGCAGTTCCTGCCGCTTCCGCCCCTAGGCCCCGTTGACCCCTACAACCGACAGGCCTAGGCAGGCGTCACAGCGCACCTACGTTATACACACGGGTGCCTTTGAAGTGATATTACTTTCCACCATTCAATCTTCTGATCTCTCCTCACAAAGCCTCCATCCCAAACATGGCTGTACAAACAACGAAGCAAGCACTTGTCTTTGGCGCTTCAGGTATTTCCGGCTGGTCTGTCAGCATTATTGTGGCCTCATCGTGCAGAGGCAAGTGGCTAAATGCAACAGATCATGAAAGAATGCCTGTCGTACCCTTCGCCCAACGCCTTCTCCCGAGTCATTGGTCTGAGCAATCGGCCTCTGAGCGAAGATGTCTCCATGTTACCGATTGAGAACAAAAAGTGGGAACTACACAGTGGCGTTGATCTTGAGAGGGGTGCGGATGTGGTGGCTGAGAAATTGAAGGCCATCGGTGGGATCGAGGGGATAAGCCATGTATATTTTACGTGTACAGTGTCCCATTGGTTGGTTGCAGAGGTTATCAAAAATTGACTGTTCAATTTTGCAGCATACACTGCTCACGGCAGCGACCACCAAACGCTTAAGCAGGCCAATGTTATGATTCTCTCGAACGCCGTACAAGCTGTTGAGAAGCTATGCCCCAATCTACAATTCTGGACGCTTCAAACAGGTGGTAAGGCATATGGAGTCGAGTTCGTTAACAAAGGCATTGACTACAACCCTCCGCTCAAAGAGACCATGCCTCGCATTCCCGAGCCCTACGCTTCGAACATTTTCTACTACGCACAATATGATACAATGAAGCGGCTCAGCGAAGGCAAGAGATGGAAGTTCTGCGAGATCAGGCCGGACGCTATCGTTGGCTTTGTGCCGCAGAACAACGCGATGAACATAGCTCAAGCCCTTGGCTTATTCCTTGCTATGTACAAGAGCGTCGAGGGGAGTGGGTCAGAAGTGCCGTTTCCTGGAAATGAGTCTGCCTACAAGGAATTGCATACGGATACATCTCAAGACATCCTGGCGCGATTTCATATCTTCGCCTCCTTCCACGCAGATGCTGTTGCAGGCCAGGCTTTCAATGTCGCTGATGGAGATGTTGTTACCTGGGAAGAAATCTGGCCTGGCGTCTGTTCTTGGTTTGGTCTGAAGGGTGTGGGGCCAGATCAATCTCGGTCCACTGGGGCTCAATGGGTGCAAGAGCATAAGGGTCAGTGGAATGCATGGGTGAAGGAGCATGGTCTGAAAGAGGGGGCGCTAGAAGCTACCAGCTGGGATTTTATGTCTGTCATAATGGGAATTACGTTTGATCGACATTACGACTTGTCTGCCTGTAGGCAAGTGGGTTTTAACGAGACGGTGTCAACTGTGAAGGGGTACACGTTGGCCTTCGAAAGGATGAAGCACGCCAAGATCATCCCATGATAGTACAAATGATCCTATTTACAGGTTGAAGCTCTTATGAGAATCGATCGATTGCCAAGCCTATGACGAGGCTCCTCTTGCCCCACAATCGGGGTTAGTCGCGTCTGATGGGGCTGACCTTCCAGTACCACAACTGACACACCAAAGCTTAATGTACAGTTTTCTCATTTGCATTTACATCTCGTCGCTGCCGTCCTACCCTGCACCTCCATCTGTTCTACGACCAGTAAAGCAGGTAGAACCATTCATTAAATCTAGGTTGTACCAGCCCCCATTCAGACCTGCTAGAGCAGCTCTGTCACCGCAACTAATCTGCAGAACACGAAATTTAGTTGCGCTACGTCGTCGGTTTGGCAACGCCTCTCCACCATGAAGAAGACCTCGCACCACCCCGTCCAAAGCCAGGATTTATGCAAATCAACATCATAGATAAGATAGCTGCCATACTGTTTATTGCTCTAGCAGAAATCTTTCAGCCCTCGGATTGGACATGTTCATCTTTCTTTGGCCATTCACACCTGATTGGATAGCATTTCTTTAGCCGTCGACCAAACGAGCTGGATCTTCAACGCCCTCAATAGACCTCCAGAATCCAAATAGCGAGGTAGAAATTGGAGAGAATTCTGAAATCTTCTCGCAAAGAGGAAATACTATGGGTCATGGCTATCACTCAGTTAATTTGTTCCTGCCCGCTAAGCATACCGTTGATAACCTTCTCTTGCTGATGTGTGCAATCCCTGTGGGCTTGACTACGTCCCTACGAATTGGCAAAGCGAATGTTGGATTCAAGTGGGCTTCCGCGATCTTGATACTGGCGCTCGCTTCTTTTGTCGCTTTTCATATTAGCATGTTGCCGTTAATACCAGCCATCCTACCGTCAGATAAAGCAGCGAAAGTGCAAAGGCTACAGATAAGTTGATACCACGATCTAAAGTAGACTACAGAGCTCTCTCAAGTCACGAATCCGATTAGTGAGGGTCAATGCAATGAGGCTACTGCCATGGAGTTGCAAAAAGTCACCGTTGAGCTTACGCCAGTGGGAAGATCAGTCCGGGTCAAACAAGGAGGGAGACTACTGCACACAATCAAGCGAAACATACGTTGACATGTATGGATGCAGAAAGCACTTGGGGGACCATGTATCATAAGTTCCATCCTCTCGTCGAGGCCCCATTGGCGAAGGAGGCTGCAGGTATTCATGTGGATGATTAGGAGAGGCAACGGGAGTAGATCGGACCAACAAGCAGCCTTGCTGCCCTATGATTGTTTGAGCGGACAGTGAGGTTCCATAATTAGGTGAAAATGATTGGACGTCCTGGCGTCCTTGAGGTATTGGTTGTATCCCGGAATGGTCCGAGGTAATAAGTAGAGCCGAGAGACACCATCTTATGATATCCTCAGTTTTCTCGACCCTTGTGCCCCCAGAGCTGCACCAACCATAACCGGGGATAACTACGGAGCTAACATAGAAGAGCTCACCTATCAACCGTACAGCCCTGCAGGGCTGATGCCTAGAGGCCCCGAAAGCTGGGTCTCCTGGGAGTCAAACAAACTCTGCTCCTAGGGGCTAGTTCAATCGCCTAGGCGACCCGACCTTAGTATCTCTAGGGGGCTAGGATGATAGGTGAACCCTTCTAGTGCGTGCAATTCCCGCATCGCCGGCAGCCGGAAACAATTGCGCACGCAGACTATCGAAGAGGGTACAGACATCAGTTAGTATTCCTTTTTGGGCTATCGATTATGGCATCGCCTATTTCCATCTCTTATACTGGCCATAACTACTTTGGTAATCTCCAGTACGGTTTTACACTACGTTACTCATCGTTGGCGGCTGCAAGGTCTGGAAGGGTGGGGTAATGTTAGCACCCGCAAGCCACTCGCTATCGTTTCCTGCGGTAAGCAATTTATGGCTGACAAAGGGGATTCTCGTCTTGCACCATTACTTCCGCATTCCTCTTCTTTATAAATCTGTATTATCGTGTATATAGTATCTACGGAGCTTGTGTTGAAGCTAGCAGCCGCAATAACAATGGTCTTCCTAGCTAAAGAGACGATTCCAGTGCCAACGAAGGACATCTTGTCGTGGATATTTGATGATGTGCCATACAACCAGCATAAACCTGTTTGTGATGCTCCAAGAATGGTATCCAATAAATCAGCTAAATATCTACCCAGATCTATGTTGACGCCGCAAAGCCTGAAAGGACTATATCTGCTCACCAAGCGCGCAAGATAATCCGCCAGCTGGTGGCAGGCTTACGAAGATGGGGCGTTCAACCTGGTCAGAAACATGTCGTCTGCTTGCATGCATTCAACGATATCATGTTTTCAATGATGTTTCTTGGCATCATTGCGTCAGGCGGCATCTTTGCCGCTACCAATCCAGCATACACACCGTACGAATTGGAACACCACTTTCGAAATTCGGAAGCCAGATACATTGTAACTGAACCCGAGCTGCTTGGCTCAATTCTTGAAGCTGCCAAGGAGTGTAACATACCCCACTCAAACATTCTCATATTCAACGTACTTGGCCAAGCGGTCCCGGCAGGCTTTCAATCTTGGGAGACACTCCTCGACAAAGGCGAAGAGGATTGGGTCCGATTTGACGATCTAGAAACTGCTAGATCAACAGAGGCGGCAAGAATGTTCAGCAGCGGGACCACAGGCCTACCGAAAGCCGCTATGCTTACGCACCGCAACTTCGTTGCCCATCATACTATGGGATGGCCGACCAGCGGGATCGGAGCAAGACGCGAGGGTATCAGGCGTCTTCTGACCTTTCCCATGTTCCACGCTGCAGCTGCCCCAATTTCCCACACGACCACTCTCAAACTTGGGCACATGGGTTTTGTGATGCGAAGATTTGATCTGAATCAATTTTTAGCAAACATACAGAACCTGCGGATAACAGACCTAGGCCTAGCACCCCCAATCGTAGTTGCAACGATCATGTCTCCTGTTTCCAAGAAGTATGACTTGAGCTCCCTCAAGTTTGTACAATCGGGTGCCGCACCATTGGATAAAGGTCCACAGACAAAGTTTGAGAAACTTATGGGCAATGATGGGACATTCACGCAGGTCTGGGGTAGGTACCCTTTATCATACGAATGAGACGAATAAAGCTCAATGTTGGACTAGGCATGACCGAAGCTACTTGTGTTGTTACAAGTTTACAATATCCAGAAAAGGACTACACTGGTAGCGTTGGACGGCCGGTAGCTAATATCGACATGAAGTAAGTCACTGTGGATCCTGCATGACATAATGTGGAACTGCAACTTGGACTAATTTGATCATAGAATTGTGGACGATGATAGTAATGACATTACGGATTATAACGTTGACGGCGAAATTTGTGTGCGCGGTCCTACCGTCGTACCAGGTTACCTCAACAACCCCAGCGGCAACGAAGCTTTCGATTCGGATGGCTTTTACCATACTGGAGACATAGGCTACTGTGATGCGAAATCGGAGCTTTGGTACATCATTGATCGGAAGAAAGAATTAATCAAAGTCAGAGGCTTCCAAGTTGCGCCTACAGAACTCGAAGCTGTACTTCTCAGCCATCCGCAAATTGTAGATGCAGCCGTCATTGGAGTGCAATTCGGCAGAGATGAAAGCCAACTTCCCCGCGCATACGTAGTGAAGAGAACGGGCCCAGATGGCGAGAAATTAACCGAGCATAACGTAAAGAAGCATATGGAAGAGAAATTGGCCAGATATAAGAGATTAGACGGTGGGATTAGATTCGTGGAAGCAATCCCGAAGAATGCAAGTGGCAAGATCTTGAAAAGAATTTTGAGAGACGAGGCAAAGAAAGAGATGGAAGCCAAACTTTGACCCAAGTCAGTGTCTGGAACTGTATCGTAGGGTCGATTGAGCTGGTTAGTGTGTGTCTTAGAGCGTAGCCTCGATGAGCTTGTATGAGAGAAATATTGTTGCCATTTGCCTCATTTTGCATGACAGGATCGTGGAGGACAAAATGAAGTGCATTCTGCTGCCTTGAAAGCTAGCAACTAGCAGAACCGGCTAAGCGCAGGAGTCGTCACTGGGTGGCCCTCAAACGTTCTTTCTTCCAAGTTTCGAAATACGGCAGCATTGTCATTGGGCCCCGTAGAGCGACTTCCCAAGGCGCTCGAGGAGGAGGTAGTCCTGTCTCTTCAAAGCATGTCGCTTTCAATTCTTCCCACGACCCACCGCGATTAAAGATCTCTTGGCTTGAACTCGCTGATACTGAGCGAGTCTGTACTGCTTTCATATCTCTTCGCAATTTTCCCGTGCCCTCTTCATCCACGGTCAGATCAGGATGCAGCACAACGCCATATCGTCGAGCTCCCTCACGGCTGACGAGCTTGCGCCGCACCTCCAATGCCACAATACTTGGGTCTCGCTTTAGAGCATCCCCCCAGCCGCCACCACCCCACGTCACCCATTCCAAAACATCTCCGTTGCTCACTTTGATGTGATCTTGCTTACTTCCGTATGCTTCTCGCGGTGGGTTCTTGGCATTCACAGAGTAGCGCACCAGTGTCTTGGTCGACCGGGCTCCAGGCTCACCGCCCAGAACGCCCCATGGCTTAGAGAGCCACCTGTCATCATGCAATGAGATTTCACCTTCTTCAAGAAAGCGCCAAAAGATGCGCTGGGCGTTACCACCACGATAGAGACCGGGTCCGCCTGAGTCGGCAACAGTATTGAATACTTCAATTCGGAGAGGGTAGTAAAGCTCGAGGAACTCGTTAGGTATGGCTTTCATTGCCGGCCAGAGACAGTGGCCATCTGGTCCGTCGCCAATGGGTCGAGCAGGAATTCCCCCAAAGCCTATCCAGTACAGTTGGAACCATGAACCGTCCTGCCGGTATCCAGAGTACATAAAATGGGGACTATCGGAAAATCCAGCTGCTGTCATGACTTCTGGAGCTCTTTGGCCTAAGAGACCGGAAATGACGTCTAGTAACCGGCCGAGAAAGTGGGTTCGGCAAGACAAAGCGGCTGGGCGAATAGGATTGAGAAGGGTGCCTTTGGGTATGTACACATCGAATAAGTCGTGGAAGCCGTCATTCGCGACAACACTAGAGTCATAAACAACGAGGAGGTATATTCCCACAAACATTTTGAACATATTGATGTTGAGGTAGAAATTAATCGATGAGGGTGACTGTGGATCAGTGCCAGTAAAATCGAACTTTAGTCGACCATCAATCTTCGTCATTGTGCAGGCCACTTTCCACGGTCCTACACCTTGTCCATCATCATCAATCCAATCTTCAAAGTACGTGGGCTCTTCGGGGATGGACTTGATGATTGATGATACGGCTTTTCGATTGCGATTGAGGAGCTCATCAATGGCTTGAAAGTAGAGGCGATCACCGAAGCGGGAGTAAAGCTCTAGCATACGCCGTCCAGCTGCAAAACAAGTCAGCAGAGTTTTGAGAATAAATGAGTGTTTGTGACTGACCAATTTCGCAAGCAGCTACGAGAGCCCGGACATCACTTCGGTTCCACTCTGGAAGGCGAACATTTCTGTAGATGACTTCCATCAGATCCGAATTCCAGACCCCCTTTGAAGCAACTTTGGTGACTGGGATTTGTATTCCTTCTTCAAATATGCTGCTAGCAGCGCATGGAAGAGAGCCAGGAACGCTTCCTCCCACATCGGTCATGTGACCAAAATTCGCCGCCCATGCAACTACAATCAATCAGCAGATTTCTGTCAAAGTGGCGACAGCCTGCTTACTCAATTTCGTCTCGACGAATATTGGTGTAAGAATGAGCCAGTCGTTGTGGTGTGATATAGCGCCGGCAACTGAGTATGGATCATTCGTGAGGAACACGTCCCCTGGTTCAATAGTACCCTCCCACATATCAAGAAATCCAGGAATAAAAGAACCGAATTGGCCAACTATCATCTTCCCGCTTGGTTCAGCAATGACGTTAAACTCATCTTGTTGTTCTCGGATTGCAGGACTCATAGTTGTCCGAGTCATCAATGCGTCCATCTCAGCTCTGGCGTTGGCTAATGCGCTCTCAAAGATGTCAACTGTTGCCATGTCTAGCTCTTTGCCGGTGCCGACAGAGGCCATCTTGCCTTCCGATTCATAGATCAGTATATTTCCAACAGCGTCTATCTCGGCTTGGAATCCCGGAAGGATGAGGGTATTCGAGTCCATCTCGGTTACAACGCAGGGCCCATGTACTACGTGGCCAAATTCAAGACCCGCACGATCCCAGACAGCGCAGTCTTTGAACTCCTTACCTTCGAAAATCAATGTCGTCGTTGCTGTGATCAATGATTTTGAGGGATGTGAAGACTCGGCTTTGTCTAATTTCTTGATGGGCAATTCTTCTTTGGTCTCTTCTGCAATGACCCTGAGATTCACAAGCTCGACATTGGAAGATAGGCGGTAAGTAAACAGCTTTTCGTGTTCTTGTTCGAAGATGTCTCGTAGATAAGGAAGGCCTTTTACTTTCAAAGTGTTCAGGTCGACATCTACGGGGATGTTGATAGCTTGCCCGCTATATCGAAAATCGGCTTGGTAGATGTAGTTCTAGCATATGTTAGAATGGCACATACTAGCAAAAGATGCAACAGCGTAAGCCATTATGTGCATAGGGCAAGAGTAGAAAATCAATAGGCGTACCTGCTGGCTTTCTGGCACTCCTTGTTCCTCGCACATGATCTTCTTGACTTGGTGGAGCAGTCCCTCGTACGCGTTACATATCTCAGACTTGTCCGTGTCTAAGAGAACCCGGATGAACGTCCTTCCAACCTCATGACGTAGAAGTGTAGTTGCATCGCCGAAAGCACAAAGTACACCAGGGGATGGAGGGATTATAACAGGAAAAGCTCGGAGCAGCTTCCCCAAGGAATTCGCATGGAGAGGGCCAGCTCCACCGAAAGCTACAAGACTAAAACCTCTTGGATCATATCCTTGCTCTACTGAGACTAAACGCAGTGCGCCATACCTGCAAAATATTAGCTTTACCAGTAAAAGGTTAGATACGCCGTCACGAGCTCAACTTACATGGTTTCGTTCGAGACCTTCAGTATTGCCTCTGCTGCTTCGTAGAGACCCACGCCGAGGTCATCTGCCACTTTCTGGACTGCTGCTTTTGCAGCCTCCATGTCAAGCGCAAACTTTCCACCTAAGAGATACTTTGGGAGGTAGCCTAATACAGCATTTGCGTCCGTCACAGTTGCAGTAGACCCTTCTTTCCCATAGCAAGCAGGTCCGGGCTCCGCACCAGCACTTTCTGGTCCCACTCTGAGGGCTTTTGTAACTTCGGGAACTCTGGCAATGGATCCGCCACCGGCACCTACTGTGCGAACGTCAACGGAGGGAGCCTTCACCACGAGGTCTCCGATTTTGGTCTCACGACGGATTCTTGGGACACCGTTGTCAATCAATGCGACGTCCGTACTGGTACCACCCATGTCAATAGTAATGAGATTCTTATATTTTGTTTGATTGGCAACAACTGAGACTACCCCAGTGACTCCACCGGCCGGGCCAGACAGCACCCAAGACACAGGGAATCGGCTCGCTAGGCTGACTGAAGATAGACCACCGTCGGAGCGAAGTATACGGAGGTGCTTAGCTTTTCCCTCTAGATGTTTAAGGAGATTTTCCAAGTAAAGACTGACTCGTGGTTCAACGTACGAGTTGACGACTGTTGTAATTGTACGTTCATACTCCATTAGCTCAGGTAGGACTTCTGATGATATCGAGACAGGAGTACGCGGCAGCACTTTCGCCACAACGCGCCTGGCCGCCTGCTCGTGTATTCCATTGGCAAAGGAATTGATCAGACTGATTGTTACCGAGTCGGGCTTCTGTTCGACAATGCCTTTTAGAGTTTCCGTAAAAACCTCCTCATCAAACGGGCGAACTTCTGTCCCATCGGGAGCCAATCTTCCGGGTGCCTCGATGGTAAGCTCAAGCGGTGCCAATGGCTCGGGCTTGGGCCATATGATCCAGCTTGCCAGCCCTCCAGGTACTTGAGATCTTCGCGTTTGCAGTATGTCTCTGTAGCCCTCTGTCACAACAAGTGCGACTTTGGCCCCTTTCTGTTCCAGGATCGTATTGGTACCCACCGTAGTTCCATGGTTTACAACATTCAGAACGACAGTCGGGCCATTGGGAATGTTGGATAAGATTTGGTCCTTCCCTTGAATGACTGCAAGTGACTGGTCCTCGGGTGTGGAGGGGATCTTGGCTCTCCATGTCTCTCCAGTGTCTTCCTGTAGTAGCAGAAGATCTGTGAAGGTGCCACCGACATCCACTCCAAGGCGGTAGGAGGTAGGAGACATTGACAAAAATACACGAATCGCCTTATGCGGGAAATATCAGATTTGGCCGATTTTTGACTAATGCAGAAGCTCAACTAGCTCAAATAGAGGACGATCTTGTACGTTCTAGCTCGGAGAAGCCTGCCATAGAGGTGGTGACTAAGATCGTCTACACCAAGCCTGTACGCCAAGCGATGGGCAATTATACTCGAGAAAGATGAGGCTTACAATTCGACATTACCATTGAGATCTGATCTATGAAGCGTTGGGATGGTGGGGTCGATCATCTTATGCACAATGACGATGCGCGTATAACGCTGGCTCCCCGCGCGAAAGATAACGATAAGGGGGATTGCGGGGTTACTGTTGGAACTAAGGTAAAGAAGTGTCCCAAGTACGTGCCGGAGAATGATTCTGAAAATTGTGTCCTGATGCTAAGGCTCTGTAGCGTCCCTAGAAGTGTTGTCATCAAGTTATCTTGATCTACCCCCCGAATCTAGGGTGGGCTTCCCGCCAACAAGATCTGTCAGTCAATTTCCCACGCATTCTATCGCGGTCATGTCTTTAGCAGGAGGACGTTACCCCCAGGACCTCTTGAGCAGCTACTCAAACTCTGGATTCGGAATTTCATCTGAAGGGTTACCCTTCGGGGACAAGCAGGCTCTCATCGTTATAGATGTTTGCGATGCCTATCTGACGCCTGGAAGTCCACTATACGCGCCGGACCGATTTCATCATGCTCTTGGCAATATTGAACGTCTCATCTCGGACTTCCGTACGAGGGGTAGACCAGTAATCTTTACCCGTGTCGTCTACCAGAATCCGGACTCTGGGGGTAACTGGTATAAACAGAAAATACCGAAAGGTCTTAAGTGCTTTGACGCTGGCAATGTCCTAGGAGATTTTCCTGCGCAGTCTACAATATGCAGACCCAGACTGGGAGAGACTGTCATTGAGAAGCAATATAGCAGTTCTTTCTTTGGCACACCTCTAGCCAGTATTCTTCTCGGGCTCAAGGTTGATACGGCTGTCATCTGCGGTTATTCAACCAGTGGTTGTGTGCGTGCAACTACTACTGACGCAATGCAATATGGGTTCAATCCCTTTGTTGTGGATGATGCTTGCGGGGATCGACACGCATACCCTCATGAAGCCAATCTCTTTGATATTCAGGCGAAATTTGGCGAGGTCATTTCCACGGACGAGATCTTAGAGCGTATGGCCGGGAAAGGGTAACGTCGCACATTGGATGAGCCTATTGCATGTAGAAAGCTTGTAACGAGGTGGAGTCTAGCTCGATATGATTCTAAAAGACCAGTTGAGAAAGCACCCTGGAAGCCCATTAGTGGTGACACGAGCACTCTACGTGAGGGTCATCTGCTGAAGACATACCATGACGAGCATCTCTTCCAGTTAGCTCTGACCAATTACACAAGACAACAGCAGTTCGTAGCTGGTTCCAAGATCCCCCGTGCCAGTTGATCAAGGAACAGTAGCCGTGGCTCAATGACTAATATTTTCCTCGGGAATGCACCCTAGCATCGTTGGCCGACTCATTGCGGCTTTAGTAGTCCTAGCAGTCGTTGACCAACCAGAGTGGGTGTATCCCGCTGCCTGGTAGTAAGTCACACCCCTTCGGGAGCTAAGCCCTATAGGGCTGTGTAGGCCATTATGGTTGTTTACCAAGATATCGCGCTCCACCAAAAGCTTTATATTTTATTAAATCCTCAACCATCCACCATATTGCGCAGCTATGCGAGTAGATGAGTTTGAAATCCCTGGACCATCAGATACTCTGTCATTTACCGCGAAACAAAAGGCATACTATTCAAAGCGCAGTCGCAATCAACTTATAGATGAGATCGATGCTCGGCAGCCTTCCTCCTACAACCGTGTGCCTGTTCCAGATCGCCCACCTATCTTGAACCTGCCATTCGAAACTCCCACACCGCTAGAGCTCTTCAGTATCTTCTTCCCACCTCACTTACTACATCAGATCGCGGGATTCACCAACAAGAGGGCAGAAAATTGCAGGAAGGACCCTACACAAGAAAAATTCATACATGCTAGGAAATGGGAGGACACTGATACTGCGGAAATTGGTGCATGGCTTGGCATTCGCCTTCTTATGGGTATGGATCATTCCCCTGAATATAAGGATTATTGGAATACGGACTCTACCAGGCCAATCTATGTTCTTATCCAGTCGGCAATGACGGTTATACGCTTTGAGCAAATCATGCGCTTTTTCAAAGCCAGTGATCCGGATGAGGCTGCAGATATTGGCAAAGGCCAGGACTATTGGAAGAAGATAGAGCCAGTCGTTCAATGCTTTCGATTTGGAGCAAGGCAATACTATAGCCCCGGTAGCCACGTTTCAATTGATGAGTTCTTAATTAAATTCAAAGGACGATCTAAACATACAATGAATATTGCCGCTAAGGCAGGGGGCAATGGTTTTAAGCTGTATGGGATTAGCAATGGCGACTATCTAATCGATTTTCTTTTTACCTCCAAGGTTAGTCTTTTTTCGTGCAAATTTGCTTCATCGCAGTTGATAATAGCTTCTGAAAAAACCATGTCACAGCCAAGTTTGGTGGTCTATTGTTTATTATTTAGTTCGCATTCATTTAGCAAGAACTAAGCTTGCCTGGAGGTAGAAGCTCGCAGAAGCTCACCGAGCAACCCCTTTTTTTCAACCACGCTTAAATCCAAACTCTTGCATGTGCATCCTAGCTTGCGCAAAAACCATGCCACTGCAAAATTTGGTGGTCTATTGTTCATGACAACAGTTTATCTAAACAACCAAGGAGTTGAAGTTCAAGCAAGCTCAAAAATCAATCTTTTTTTCTATTAAATATTGCAACACTATTTCATAGACACAATGTCTTCATACTACATACAAATATACCTTAATATCTATACTAAAACATATCTAGATCTCAAAAGTATCGGAATTGAAAACAAAAGAACAATTGGGATTTCCAAGCAGCAAATTATCGGATTCTAATCGAGTCGTTATTCAACTTATCAAATCTTTGCCAGGCCCTCTAGCATACCGCTACCACTTGTTTACTGACAATTTCTTTACTACCGTGCCATGTATGAGCGTCCTCCGCACTTTGTATGTAGCTCACAGCGGCACTTGTAAAGCTCAGTCAGGGTATCCAAGTGTTTTGCTTGCCATCCGGGAAAAATCGAAAAAAAAAGACCACTGGGGCGACCAAACGAGCATGTGTATTGACGACAAGGTCCTCTGCCTCGCCTGGGTCGACAACAACACTGTACAGTATATGACTACTGGGTATTCGCCTGAACAGGTGAAGAAAACCTACTGGATTGATCCTATGAAGCGCCATAACATTCCTCCTACATCATGGCAAGAGGTCCCGCAGGAGGATAAGTTTGGGCCAGACGGTGAGCCAGATCTGAGGATTAGATGGGCCAAAGCCTTGCCAATCCCTTGGATTATTCATGAGTACAATTGCAATATGAATGGTATCGACCGGATTGCTCAGATGGTCACTGTTTACCAAGATTACCGCAAAAATCGCCGCTATTGGATAGCACTGTTTGAATTTTTCTTGATGGCTGCGGTAGTCAATGGATACCGCATATACAATATCCATTTTTGCCACGAAAAGTTCAGGCAGATGAGCCACCTCGATTTTCAACGCTCTATTGCAATTGCCCTGATCGAAAACAGCCATTCTCACCGTCATCAAGGACCCTATTCGGAACTGGTCAATCAGAAC
This sequence comes from Cladonia rangiferina, assembly GCA_023065455.1. NCBI lineage: Eukaryota > Fungi > Ascomycota > Lecanoromycetes > Lecanorales > Cladoniaceae > Cladonia > Cladonia rangiferina. Next base: position 43,485 of record JAJREH010000026.1, read on the forward strand.
CTTCCAGAAAGAAAGCATCATTGGCAAAAATTAGAAAAGAAAGCGCGTTGTAAGCCTTGCAAGGATAGGCAAGCATCTAGACCTACAAACAAGCGCAGTCAAAGACAGGCCTTGGGAGAAATCTCAGGCAATGTCACAAAGAAGCAAAAGAGGAAGGTATCACAGGTAATATGGGGGTGTTCTGCTTGCGGGGTACCTTGCTGTCGCTGAGATCCCCGATGTTGGAAGCAGCTGCATAAGCTACTTGATGGAGGAAGCTTCCCAAGCTGAAAACACGGCAAAAAGGTATGGTCTTGGCATCAATGCCCGCGGGCCAATTGTTTTTTTGATAGCTAGATGATCCGCAGACATACAATTAAGATGCTGATCTAATATTGTCTAAAATTTGGTAATCTAATTGTCTAATATAAAAAAGATATTATGTTCTGAATATGTAGGTGTTCTACGGTTTTAGACTTTACTAGCTTGAAAATCGAGGATTAGTGTCGGGTAGCGAAGCTTGGCATAAATTTATACCTGAATAGGTTTAGTGGTAGGGGGTGTGACTTACTACCAGGCAGCGGGATATGGTGATGTATGCTACTAAATTAACGTATATCAATTTCTTTGGGGTGTGGTTACTGTATCCTTGCAACAACAGACCTGATTTTTTAAGGCTTGGGTTTGAAACGGCTAGGCCCGTAGCGCCCGCAACTCGCGTAGATATTCGGTGAACTTGCAACGTGCAATGATCTGTCCAGTAGGCATCGACTACGGAGAATGAAAATATTAGTCTTGATTTGCGCTAACTGTGTTAGTAAAAACCCTAGCCCTAACTCTAGACAGGGCCCTTAGAGCATACCCATATCTTTAGGGCTCTATGGCGCCCGGGCTACAGATCTTTAGTGGAGGCTTTAGGGCCAAGGCCCCTAATTATTCAGTGTTTATAATCTCAAAGGCCCCTATTAGTGGCCCCACAGCGGGCGCTGTCTAAGCGCCTCTTTAGGGGTGGACTCATAGGGCTGAATTATCAACACGCTAATAGTATTAGCGCAAATCAAGACTAATATTTTCCTTCTCCGTATTGGTGTGGATACATGCATCTTCATGTGCCGGACGGCATGGCTGTTGCATTCGCTACCCATCTCCTGCATTCAACAGCTCCTCTCGCTACGGCAGATGGAAACTTGTGACGATGCCAACATCTCCGGTCACTCCAGAGACTCGGCCCCCCATCCTCCCCCAACTTCACGTATCGCTAGATACCCCAACTAACATGGGATTTGAGAAACGGTCACTCGGGTTGACAGTAGTACAGTCCACTTTGGGCCGAACTTGCCCAAGTGTTGCTTGATACATTACCAAAGCCCATCTCTTTTGTCTCTCAATTGCCGTCTTTGCTTCCGCCAAGAGTCCGTATATACTCGGGTCTCGCATCTTTGAAAGCCAACAGCATCATATTGCCTCCATTAGGGTGTCGAAATGGCGGGGAAGGGAGCTTAAAGCGGGTCGATCTAATCGTGGCGGAGAATAACCTGCACCATCTAATGCAGGGCGTGCATTGATCTCGGCGCAAGATCCCCGTACGATGTATGAGCCGTAGCTGTGGAAGATTGATTGGCTGACGTCTTGCATGACATGTCCTATATCTGATCCTCCATTGGGCGATCCGTAACCGTGATATTTGACTTTTCGTTACATCAACCTGGCCCCGCATATTGCTTTTCTACGAACATGTCCGAAAGTAAAGCGTATGAGGGAGCTTCGTCGGCAACGGTAATCCACGGTCCAACTCGTCTATAATATGAGTGACGTTCACCAAACATTCTGAATATTGTCAAAGCAGGGCGACACAAGTTGCCAAGAAATAGCCAAAAGGTTCATAGTGCATTGCAATATGGCACCTTTCATTACAGCTACCATCCAACTCCTGCTGGCTTCTGTTCGAACAGGGAACCGACCCCACAAGTCTGCCGAACAGAATCTGGCTTGCCACCATACTCATGACAAGACAATTCATGATCCATATAATGGACACGGCCTATCCGCAATCTCCTGGGGGTTCAATCGCATGGATGTCTTTGGGGAAGATCTGCAATCCGATAGCATAAGCCACAAATATTGGGATGGCTATCAATGGGGCCCCTCTGTGCAGACGCTTGAAGACCTTGGAGGACCTAGTGAGGATCCGGGTGGCTCACCAGGTGCTATTTCGAGAAATGAAAGTCTCATAGAGTATGTACAACTTTCGGTTCTGATATTTGTTGCCCGGTGTCATGTCGACAAGAAAACTGATGTTGAACCTTTCTAGCATATTCCGAGTCGACTCTGATGGGATCTTGAGACACAAATTCTATGACGGCACCGCCTGGAAGCCATCAGTGACGGGCTGGGACATACTGTTTTCTAGTCCGCTCGATCTTGACAAACCTGCAACTTGTTCTTGGGGGCCCGATCGTATGGATGTTTTCGCACAGCAATATGATGCTGATTGTCTAGTGCATTTCTACTATGATGGCACAACCTGGAAATCCGGGGAAGGCGATGCTGAAGAGAGGTTTTGCGGCGTGCAGAGCGGAGCTGTTGCTGTGTCGTGGGTACGCGAATTCTTTGCCAGCTGCTTGGACCGTGCTAATGACTGGACTCAGGGACCTAATCGCATTGATGTCTTCGCTGTGACCCCGGACTTCAACCTCGCACATCTATATTGGGACGGAAGCAAATGGTCCGACTGGGAGGTTCTTATAGGCGGTTTTTCTGCCGATATTACTCCTGCCGCCGTCACTTGGAGCTCTAATCGCTTCGATGTGTTTGCCGTCAACTTTAGCGGAAACTTGATTCATGTATACTGGGATGGCAGTCAGTATACAAATGAGGATTTCGGAACCGCTAATGGAAAACCCTTCGTTGGAACCCCATCAGTCACTACCTGGGGCGTAGGACGTTTTGATATCGTCGCTTTGGCGAAGGATGGCCAGTATTACTACAAGTACTACAGTGGGGGTAATTGGTCGCCGTGGTCCCCTAAGGGATTTCCGCCCGAGGGTGACATCTTCATTTCCTCGCCTGCTTCAGTTAGCTGTAAGTGCTCTCAGCAAAATTCCTCTATCTTGAAAATATACCGTCTTCGAGAGTACTGACTCGATAAACAATCCATAGGGGGCAAAAATCGCTTGGATATTTGGGGTGTGACGGACCTATACGAGCTTGCGCACCAGACATGGTACGGATCAGGTTGGTATCCTGGTCCTGATACATGGGAAACTCTCGGTAGGGCCCTCAGGTCCTAGGGTCCTGTTACAGTCATAGGCAAAAGAGGTCATTGAGACATGATCACAGAGAGGAGCTAGCCAAAGCAGTTACGATTGTCTCGCTTTTATTCCAACCTTTTCAAGTTTATTTGTCTCGCCAGGTAAACAGACATACTCCATACATATAGTTTGGTTCAAAGTTATAGGGTAAAAACACTTCTGGGCTCCGAGATGACCGGTTCAGGCTGCAGATACTTGTCTTCAATCAAAGTTTCTGACCCTGAAAAATGGACAGCTGCAAGCTTCGCCTGAGACCAATGACATGATCCTAGCTACGTCGCAGCGTAATTCTTCGGCTTTGCGAGTCACGGTCTTTGGATGAGAGAGCAAAGATGCTCACTACCGGAACACAAGCGTTATCGAACTGGGTCTGCAGGACTAACACGCCTCTTATTCGACGAGACTCCAAGATGATCTCCAGGCGCAATTAAAGAAAAGAAACTCTTGCAGACTATGATGACTTAGTTGACGATGATTGAGATAGACCTCAAGTCTGACATTGGCTATAATAGAATCGAACATACTCGCTGTAGGGTAAGTTCTTTAGGCCCAAAATGCCAGACATCGTACGGAGAAGGCATCTACAATTTAAAAGGTCAATTGCTAATGTTTTGCTAGCCGCAAACCCACTCTAGTAGCAAAAGCGACCAGGTGCTTCACTTGTCGTTAAGGAAGAGTTTTAGAGTAGGTCTGCTATACCAGCGATGGAGAGGGAGACGATAGAATAGAGTAAGCGATTGAGACTCTGCCAAGTCAAAGTCAGTTCCCATTGACTATCGACAGCGAAGACTGAACACACAACCACCTAATTCTGCTGGTGGCCATGAGAGAGTTACTAGGGACTGTGATCCGAGAAGTTACTATCCAGTATTACTGCTAATTGCTGGACTATTCCTAACTGTTTCATCTGAACGCAATTGAGAGACCTAGATTGATGTGCGTATATGTTTTCCACGTACTAAGCCTAACCACCTAACCTGCCTCCGGCAGCCCCTGCTGGGGAGGCCTTTCCTGACCATTTTACTCAAACACAATCGGGAGACCTGGCTTCTAACGCGTCTATATTAGTCAGTATATCGTGGAACCAGAATGTTAAGTTGTTTCCTTGCTTTTCCTAACAAGGCACCCCGCAAAGTCTCGTACATCGTTATAATCTGAATAATTAGGATATCAGTCTTGTGCTTGAGCTTGAAGCAGATACCTAAAAGGCAATTCCCTTTTCTCACCGCTAGGTCAATAATACAAGGAGTATCTCCATAGTGGGTGAGAAGATAGTGGAAGCCTGAGGAACAAAGCTGCGTAGAGAATATAAATACTTACAGAATTAAAAAAAAATTCGTAATCATCAGTCATTATACAATATGACAAAGGCCCCTCCAACTAAGTATATCTATCCCTCCGTCATCGCAGCACTTCGCGGCCCATTTACGAACGCCTACGAAACGTGGTACATAAATCGAATGCGTGCTTGCCAAGAAACCACAGAGAACATGCAGGAATCAAGCCTCTTTTCGCACGGTACTATGGCTGGGTTCGGGGTTGGGTACATTGAGCCCGAAATTCTTCTGCTTCATGATTTCGGGATTTCGCTGCATCATAATCTCACTGTTAAAGCGGATATATCGGAGGTAGACACTCATGGGTGTACCATCATGAATTGCATCGATTGTAGAGTCTATGAACATGTCCACGGCAAGGTATCTGCGGCGTATCTCAGCATTAGCTCTGGGTAAATTAAACGTGGTACTCACAGGCCATCCGCTGCCTCGCAAATTGCGTTTACGATATCATTAAACCAAGCTTCAGGTGGTCGAAACCCTGCAGTAACGAGCTCCGGCATCACCTTATCTTTTACCTTGCTTCGACAGTACTCACGCAGAGTATCGGGTGAAGGCTCCGCTTTCAATAGGCGAATGGAAACGTCGGCCAGGTCAAAAATGGAATCTAGACATCTCTCAGGTCTGGAAAAGATGGCAATGCTGACATTGCCAAAGTCTTGTTCGAGTAGCGATTGAATAATAGTAGATATTTCCTTGGCCCTTCTTACAGATGAGTCATCACCTCCTCCGCGAGTATCAAGCCCGTCTAGGACGATGTATGTCCGCCGAAAGTTGGATAGAATGGGAAAAAGGGCGTGGAGCAGATATTCGCTGTATTGCTGACACCAAGACTCCAACTGTGCATGCGAAGCGTCGGCCGGGGGTCTTTCTTGTAATATTTTGTTCGGGGCCAACCCTGATGATACGCAAGAACATCGTAATGCTAGCTGAAACATCCATGTTGGGACTATTGCCCCTGACCCGGTATCCTCTGACCCGGTATCCTCTGACGCGGGACCCACTGACGCGGTACCCACCGACCCGATAAGGTTCACATAACAATATGCAACACCTACTTCCGGGCCGTAGGAATTTTGAAGATCTTGAATGACCTGAGAGCTAGTATTCCTGAGCAAACTGCAGCTTTTCGCAAGTATATAGGTGGCCTACCATAGTATCGATTTACCAGTTGCAACTAATCTATACTGTCAGTCCCATGCTCTTGCAGCAGTGATTATCCGAACGAAGCGTACCAGATCCGGACACGTAGAGTAGACTGGGGCCTCTTGTTTTTCGATTCTTCCACCCCTGATATGCATTCGAGTTGAGGAATTCCTCGCAAGTGCGCTCGTGGCATATATTTGAATACAATTCATGTTTACGATCTTGACGATCCATATGATAGCTGAGACCTGGCCAGGCAGTGAATTCACTTATCTGTGTTCGAATTGTAGCTGCCAGCTCATCTGGGGGCACCGGGGATAGACTTCGCCAGACAATGTTATTCTCGTTGGGCACTTGAGAACGCTTGTTTTGACTCTGCATATGCATATTCTTTGGTAAACGTTCGTCCACAAGCATGTATACCTTGCGCGAAAGACCACTACGTTCTCTGATCAGCTCGCCTGCTATCTGCGAGTCAACAAGTACCTACACCCCATCTATTGCTGCAGCTAAATGAAGCTTGTTCTTCTCTCTCTCAATCTTGACCAGCAATGCTTGAATTTCTCGCCACGCTGTCGGCCAGCGGGCTCGAAATGCTAGTTCATGAAATATGCCAATCTTTAAATTGTGCCGTTCTACTATCTTGACCAGGTCGTTCCCATATCCATCAAGGCGTCTCAGTGGAGTTTGCCATTGGTCAAACCCACCTTCGAGTTCACGGCGCCCTTCTTTTGATCTTGAAAAGCTCTCTAGCCTCTTTATTGTACCAGCCAGATCGTGTATGTCTTCAATGATAGTCTGAAATTCTTTCGGAGCATTCTTAGCATGGGAAAGGTACTCGGTGCAAACATCAATGACTCTCTTCGATGAGTTTGCGACTGTTAGGCTAGTGCCTAGAACGGAGAAGGGATCTGTCATGGCCTATAATGGTTGCATAAGACAAAGCTGGATATTATAAACTCGATGCCAATATATTCTCCTAAGGCTATCACACAAGGTTTCAAAATACAATTAACTGATCATGAAATGAACTTTTTGATGACCGTCATTGGGCGAGGCTGCTGAAGATTTAGAATGTTGATCAGGCAGCCACCAAGCAACGCTAAGCAAGATAGGTATCGCGTTGCCAAGATTTCGCGTCATTAAGGTACGGGTACCCAGCTCTCAATGTGACTGCAGAGCAATCCTGCTAAACCATGCGCAACTCCACAGATGAGAATTCTGGAGCAAATGGGATCTAGCTAGACTTCGAGAGGTAATTGTGAACTTCGGCAAGTGAATCACTGCTCAGAGATGGTGCCCAGTCTTAGCCACCGCGCACTGATACGCATTTTCACCTTCGACTATCTTCACCTTCGACATTCTTCAACCAGCCCTCAATCGCCGCCCACCTGCTATTCCTCGGTGCTAGTTTCATGGCAAAAATGAATTGTACAGAGAACGCCACCATTGTGTCCGCAGCAGTTACATGGTCGCCCACGAGATACCTGCCATTACCCGCCTTCAGCTCCGCCTCCAACCAGTCAAGGTCCTCAACCACGTTCTTCTCCAGGCCAGGAGCCAGCCTCTCGGCCATGGTGGCGTCAATACGTCGGTTGTACACCGTCGGCAGACAATGGATCATAAAGGTGCCTTCAGCGGCATGGATATATTCACCTACTTTGATGCGTTGGGCTGGCTCTGTGGGTAAGAGGCGATGGGATCTATCATATTGCTCGCAAAGATACCTGTTGGTTCTTATCAGACAAGGTCAAGAGGAGGCAAGGCTGTCTCGGAGGAGCATTCTCTGTGATGGCACCGCTCTCCTGAAGCGTCAAGAGCCCATCTTTCAGCACGGGAGCTCTACCAAGGAGCGCCCCACACGATTGCTTGAAGTCTGCTGGCGCTAGGCCAGAGCTTTCGCGATTCCAATTGTGAAGCTTGTACTCGATGCCTAGCTCCTCTAAAAGCCAAGCGATTCTGATGGAGCGGGATGCTTGCAAAAAGTAGAGTGTGATGTCCGGTGTCTTGAGACCCATTGGCCAGGGAATGTGTAAAGGATCGGGTCCTGGCATCTGAGAAGACGACACTCAAAGGCACTCACGTACCCCGTGGGGATCCTTTGACCCGAAATCACCCGCTTGGCGCCCTAGCATTCCGCCTCCCCGGCTGTGAGTGACGTATCAAGCATCTCTACGTCAATCAATACCTAAGTCATACCACGACAAGAGATGCATATATCCTCGGGCGTGCCTTTCTGGTCTGTAGAGCTATGCATTGCGCTAGCACTACGATATACGCTCAGTCTTCTTTGCTGACACGTTTCCTTTGTAGAAACCTTAAAGGATGCTGAAGTTCCTAAAAACAGGTCTTTCACAGATCAAGTCGAATGGCAGTCTATGACTCGGCGGCTTCCTCTCCGTCGTATTTGATAAGAAATATGAAATGCTTGCGATGTTATCTCAAATGGATTGGAATCGTCCAAGGTCGCCTCCCGGCTCCGCTTGAGCTCTTTATCCGACTTGTCTGGACGCTGAGTGATAGTCTTTCACCCGAGCTCAGTGGCACCGTCCTGAGTCCTCTTGTCTACACGAGCGCTACTGATGTGGCGCTTAGCTCCACCTGGTATTTTGAGATGTGCGGTTTATGTTGGCTCCTCATTCGCTTTTGTCCACCTAAAATCCCATGGCACTGTCCGGTGTCTTGGGAGTAACAAGGCGAGAATGAAGCCGAAGCCTGTCTCTGAAGATGATGTTTCTTCTTGACCTTCTATCTTATTCTAGCCTGTCACCTTGTTCTACAAGTGCAAAACCCCGGGCAGGGATGAGGATTCTATGATCATTGATCCGTTCGCAATCAATATGAGTCATTGTCATTCAAGCGCCTCACTCTTTCTAGGAACTTCGCACGCTCTGCAGTCCTTTGTTCAAGAAAACATAAAGTTCCGCTTTTGATCAATACAAGTTGGAATTGAAGCTTAATGTCGCTACACCACTTGTATTCAATGGTAAGAGTCCGCCAATTGGTAGATGAAGTGATCGCAATAAGGGGTGAAGCTTGTGCATAGAGGACAACATGTCAGAGTCTTCAAAGCCCTCATCCGAACGCAGCTAAGAAGTGGCACATACGTTTACATAACTTGCTTGACATTCTCAATCATTACCCGATAGGTGTACAGTATTCTAATTTTGAAGAAGGTTCAGCGCTGATGATTCTCAATACAACCGCATTATTCCTTGCAAGCGCCCTCTCCCTGCCAACGTCTTTCAACACCGCCAGCTATATCAAATTAGATCAAAGCCAGCCCGCAGGTATTGCCAAACCTCTCCGTAAAGAGCAAGAATGCGTTTGCCAAATGAGCTTTCCGCTAATCCCAACTATAATCTAACCATTGGGCCTCTTGCGATCTCCTCTCTCAACCGAAGCCGACCGATCTCCGAAAGGTGACATCACTTAGAGGGTACTCTTACGAACCCATCTGCCATCGCTAGCCTCAGTATTGCACAGGCTTGTGTTGTGTTCAATACATTCTACACGAACACGGCTCAGGGATGGACCACGTTGCAGGGAGGCGTTGAGTTGTGTATGACATTATGACATTATTGAGCTCCAGACCAACACAGAATGATATAGCTATTTAGAATTATTTAAGACGGCAGCTGCTACATTATCTAGCCAATTTCAACAAAAGCAGTCCCCACTTTCAAGCCCAGTGCTTGGCCATCATGTATGCCACCTATTAATCGGCTGATGCCCTGGACGCTCTAGCATGGAAGGAACTCAATGGTGTACAAAGCGAGCTTTATTCTCCATTGATATAACATACAGAAAGTAATTACTTTCGGACAAGACTATTATGGTGGCAATGAAGTCTGGACGAGTGCAAGCCTGTGCAATTCCACACATACTCCCATAGCCCTGGATCCTCAGCACTTCTAAGTTCTCTCCTTATAGTCACCAAACACTTGGTGAGCTGGCAAGCTTACTAACTCGTCCAATTTCAAGTCTCAACAAATTAACATCAGCAAAACCCAGAACAATCAACATGTCTGTAGTCGGCCCTGTCACCTTCTTGGGCTGCGGCCACCAAGAATACCTTTTCGAAATTGCATGCACTGCTGGCTTCTCAGAAACCCATTATCGCTGCAATGTCGATTCTCGCAGAATCCAATTTACTCGGCCCGGTGCTCCCGATGAGGGACCAGCTCCTTACGCTAAATGTTCTCAGCCAGGAAAATCTGGGGTTGGAAAGACGATCTGGCTGTAATAATTGAGAGCGAGAACTGGCGTAGACGTGCATGATCAGAGCTAGGTCCGAGGAGGCGCATTTGATTCTCTGGTTCTTAATCACTCGTTCCGAAAGCGTACCATTTTGTACGACTAGTTGTTTTGTAGGATAATGTGATCAAGTGATCCCATTGCTTTTGATTCCTGGCTAAAGTATATTATGATTAGTGTTTACAAGTAGTGTTGTCCGAACTCCATGTTACAGACATTCGAATACCCCGAGTGCTTGCTCCCTTTCCAATGAGTAAAATAAGAATTCCGAAAGTCCACAAACTCAATCACTGAGATAGCGCGGAAATTTACCTCGGAAATCTACAGCGACCCCGAGTCTACTGGGTCTGTCCTTTAGGGCCCAGAACTTATCCCCTCAATGACAGCAACAAAACATCAACGCTAAGCCCAGAGAGCCCGGTCTTCTGCAGAGATCTGATATATCCCGCGCCATCATCGACGGCTTTCCACTGGTTCTCTCCCCATAGCGAAGTGAAATTGTGCGCCGTGACATTGATTGGTAATTGAAATTCCACCAAACCCACGGCATCCTCGTAAGAAGGGTTAACAATAGATAAGAGCATCCTCTGTCCATTCTCCCAAACACTGACATCGGCCGCTGGTGCACCATCGACAGCCAAGCCTGAAGATAGATCAGCCCCGAGAAGCAGGTCCGCGCATTTATCGGTAAGCAGTTCCGCTAGCGCACTTGTGACGTTCACAAGTTCAGGTGTCGTAGGAAAGGTCCACATGATAATGCCCTTGGCCCCATGATTGACGCTTAGCATCGTCATAACAACCTCCTCCTGCGGGGTGGGAGTTTGCTCCCAAAACTCACTGTTACCAAAGGCTTGCGGTACGCCCCAGAGAGGTTTCTGCGGGAGGCCAAGTTGGGTTTGGTACTGACGAAAGGTGTCTAAACGCGCAGGAACGTTTGACAAGTTATTGTAACCAACGCAATTGTCGCAACCACAACAGCCATATGTGGTATTGCAGACGGTGCTACGGTAGTTTTAGCAAGTAGGAACAACAAGGACGCTTAGGTCTCGTCACTCACTCATACTTTGTGGACCAGGTCGTGTTTGTTCCGACTGGGTACACATCCGAGAGGATGATGTCCGCACCAGCTGCATACTCTTGGAAGTGGTAGTTTTCGCAGTTAAGGCAGAGTGACACGGGATGGTATGAGTCAAGAGATTTGATGTGATTATAAGCATCCCGAGGGGCGCTAAGGGGGTCGACTTGTCCATCTGAGAAGAAGCAATCAGAAATATCCACCGCTAGAAATTGATAGTGGACATACCTGGCTCATCGGCCGTATACCATAAGAGGAGATTCGGTCTTGATTTCAGAAGGTTGACCTGCCACTCTACAAGGGATGAGTTTTGATAGGTCCATCTCATATCGTACATGAGCCACAAGCCAAGTCGTTGGGCTTCATCGAGCCACTCATCCAGTTGCGTAAAATTATAGCCAAGCCCACCAGCAGGAACGATGTGAAGTACATTGTACCCATGAGCTTTGAACATAGCCATATTATCTTGGTTTTCGGCCAGCCAATTACCATTCAAGTAGAACGAATATGGGAACAGAGGTTTCCAAGATCTGTCCACGTCCTTGACGATTAAAGCGCCGAACAGGTTATCTATCTTGGTTACACTACCACCGTCGTTGCGCTTAGGCAGCCGCAACAGCTGGGTGGAGGCGGTATATGTGTGGCCTGTCGCCCCTGATGCCACCAAATAGATGCTATAAGGTTCAAAGCTCGGTGCAAAAATGGCCAAAGAGAAGCCTACCGTGGTGCCAGTCGAGTTGATTGAGACAACACCAGGGCCAGCAATAGGTTCCTTGGTATCAGTTCTATATATATCAAAAAAGAGAGAATTCAAATCCCAGTTGTATGAGTACAGGTCAAAGTTCGTATCCTTTTGTTGCCCTATCAGAATATTGTCAGACGTAATGCGATCAATATCTGAAACTGGCGCATCAATGATAAAACCTCCGTAGTCATCTTCCTCGAGGTATGGATTTAGACGGGGCTGGATCTGCAGATTTAGTACGGGATATGGCGAGCTCCTGGGCTTTTTCAAACGTCCTCCCGGGTCGAAGGAAGGGTCGTTGGATCGGTACGCTTTCCCACACCATGTATCTACCGAAGCTGCTGTTCGACATAGCACCAGCAAGATACTCAACAATATCATGGTGGCCGAAAGAAGATTGAGTGGCTTGCTTCGAGTGCTACCTCGCCTCTATATGCTCGACTTATCTCACCGTGGCATGGTAGATGTGGTGTGTACAGTTGCCAAGCGCTTATGTGCTCCCAGGGTGGCTTAGCAAGCAATGCCAACTTTCAAACCGACCATTGTCTATATTGTTGTCTAGCTTTTGCCCAGTACACAAGCTCATTGACTCCGAGGAGAGTGAAACGTACCGGCTCGAAGCCATCTTGCGAGGAACAGATATCTCTGCAGGCCTCCAAGTATGCTCGTTGAAAGCCGAGTCGCGTATACTCGCCGTAAAGAATTGGTACAGCTTGTTCACAGATCAAGTCATAGATGAGAACGTATAAGGTCGTATATGCAAGGGAAATGATTCCTTAGCTTTATTTCTTGGGAACTTATGTTGTTGCAGAGGCATGCCAAAACCCTGTAGATGCGGATGTGAGGTGGGATGGCGATAATGGACCCCAGACCGTAGCCCTGTAGGGCTAATATAGAGCTCCTTAGGGTACCCTAAAGCTGGTCGCCTAGAGTACCTTAGGCAATACGATTAGTCCCCAGAGCCGGGTTACTTAACCCACATCGAGTTCCCTAGGGAATTAGCTTTAGGGGTCTTTCGCTCCCTCTGGGCCTCAGCCCTACAGGGCTGTTCGGCTGGGGACCGTATCTGGCGGGTGGTCATTAGCTCTGCGCCGCGCAATAAGTCGTGTTATCAGTATATGATTAATACACTTAAGAATCAATCTGCTAAAGATAAAGTCTGCCAATTGTTATACATCTTTTACGTTTGATCTACTGTAAAATCTTTGCCCATTGCTCGATCAGGATCTCGACCTTGATCGACACGTTTGCGGAGATGATCCGCAGCTCCTCTGCAACAGCTAAGTCCTAGTCAAGTGCCAGTACGGTAGCATCCCTGCAGCAGCCACTGACTAGAGCTAGAATTCGGAGTCTCCCCAGTGCTAACGCCCTGGAACTTGCCGTAAATATAAGTTCAGCTTCGAGTCATTTGTTGCACCAAACATACTACTCTGACAGGAAGGTCGCAGATATATGAAGGTTATATAGCATGCTTTAATGTGCTTCGGCGAGTTGGAGTGGTAAGATAGGATACATTTACTTGTTTAATACGAGATGTGTCTACAGGCTAGCGAGCTGTATCCCCGGACTGAAGAAAGTCTCCGTCTTTTTCTTCTTGGCAAGCCTCTGCCGAAAGCATAACTACGACCGCTCTACTAGTACTTTGGATCATTGGTTCATCATTCATGACCCATTCTAGCTATTTTCAGGCTTCGTATTCTACTTGTAAGACAAGGCGCCTGATACGGCGATTTGGATATTTTCCTTTAAAGAAGAATATTGGTTGATTGGCAACGTATGGCGCGAAATCGTAAAGGTATTATTATGATGAGACTATGTGGGTATATACGTGTTTCGACAAACAGATTTGTGGTCAGCACTCGGGAAAGCTGAGGAATACTAGATGGAGCCATCATTTAATTAGTCACGAGAGTATACGACTGCCTCGTCTCAGCTGTGAAAGGCCATGGGTATAAAGCCTTCTTTCTCATTCATCTTCATCCCGTATCATATATTCAAATAGAATTTGTTTTTAAAACTACAACCCACGATCATTCTCACTTCTCAAGTCTACTACCAGCAATGAAGCGTGTCTTGTTTGCAGTGGTTGGACTCGGAGTAGGCGTTGCGACGGCTTTTACAACTCCTCCTGGTGCTCCAATCACCTGTGCTACAAAGACTTATAATGAGGAAATCGGCGTACATACTCACCATCTTCAAACTCCTTATTGAGGTTCCAAGCTAACACTGTTCCAGTTCGACATCACCCATGTCGGTTCCGAGCTCAAGGGAACCTACCACCACCTCAATTTCCAAGGCCTCACTGTCAAAGATATCAACAAAGGCAACCATACCCGAGGCCTCATTCCGCATTCAGAGCCTCATTACGCTCTCAGTGCTCGGGGCACCGATGGCGGAGACTACATAACAACAACGCTATCTATCGAGGGCACCAGAACCACAACCTTCGATATGAACTACCTTTGGTTTGGGTGCCTGAGCCCCTACAATACCGAATCTGGCTATGCTGCGGTTGAGTGCCAAGTATCGATCGACTGCACCGCGCCTCTCAGCATGGAGGGTCATTTAGGCCCCCGACTATTCACATTTACGCCCAGTGGACCAACGGACCAGCAGATGATTCGGATGGACATAGATTATACATATTGCACTGATGTCACTATGGGGGTATCTCTTGGGGGATTGTTTGATGGGAGCGGTGATGCGATCCTTGTAGTCGATTCTCTTAATTACGTTGCGAGGGAGGGAGAAGTGATTTTGGATTATGGAGGGAAGAAATGAGACGCTCCATGACCTTGCAGATTTGAATCCAGTTGGGATGGGACAGCGGATTTTCAGGTTACGTGAATGGACCAACGCGCATTACGGAGATTAAAAAGACGCTCGTTAAACTCTATGGATTGTCTGTTGCTAGCTATATAGTTTTCGTTGTATCATTACAGTCTATGCTGGCTTCCTGAATATCTTAAAGTACCCCAGTCAATGTTCCTCTTGAATTAACTTACTTATTTTACTCTTAAGAAACTACTTGGAACTCTGCTTGTTAACGGGCAACAGCTGACTGGACATATCAGATGACGCTACTTGCGCTGCAGGAACATCAAGTCTAGCGTATCGATCATGCTATAATGCGCGAAAAGAACTTCAGGAGCATAAAGGATGCAACATCCAAATCTGTTCTTTACTCCTCGGCTATGATACTAGCGAACCGAAGATTTTGTCCGGCATAATCTTCCTGGTCCAGGGCATCCTCATCTCCGTATAATGAAGAGAGCGAGACGGACGCGGAAATTATATATGGTGCTTTTCAAGGACAATCCGAATATCTGAAATTCATGCACTAATTATTTCAAGATTCTATAAGCACCGTGTCATTTTGGGGCAAGAAATGGGCGCAATGCTTAGAGTTTGAAAGAGGTCATTTGAGTAAGGTTTAAATTGACCAATCGCTGTGCTCAATAACTAGAAACCACCCTTCTCCTGCGCTTTCTTCATCATCCCCATCGCACCCTTGACATAGCCAACCATAGGACTTGGCTTCCCCATACTCCCCTCTGCTTCCTTACCATTCTGATCTCGCCAAACTCCATCATCTTCACCCGCCTTTCCAAACCTTGCTGTGTTCTGATTTCGCTCGATCCCCTCCCTCCATTTTCGACAAATTTCCTCGCTGTCAATCAGTACATTGATTTCCTGACTATGATACCAACTCTGCGTGTCTTGATTCCCAGACCCTTGAATCCCAATGTGACCGTCGGCAATGAGAAGTTTAACGTGACAGCTACGACCTTTGAAGTTGTGATGGATTGGATGATCCTGGTCTTTGCCGACGTAATAGGCAATATGGAGGAGTTTACGCTCCACTGGGCTGAGAGCATCGACCAACTTGCCAGCAAACATCTCATTAGTGCCGCCTTGACCGGGCATTATTTCGCCAGCATCATTGTAACCTAAACAGACATAGTAGGTGATTTCGATTCCTCTCTGTAGAGCGGCAATGAGTGCCTCGTGGAGTTGAGTGGCGTTGAGATCGGGCGTCTGGATAAAGACGGACTTTGTAGCGTTACGGATGCAGGACAACCAAGCCTCGTTTTGTGGGACAAAGATGTTGCCATTATTAGGTTCACCATAAGGCAAACGAGAGACTAGTGCCATGGGGAAAGGATATGGCGTAGAGGTGGCGATGTAAGGGGTGAATTCCTCACCTTCAGGTATCTCGGGTGCCGTAGGAGGGAAGGGCTTAGGACAGGCTATGTTGAGCTGCCTATTGATCGCTTGGAGACGTGACTCGTTGGGTTTGGGAGAATAGGCTGATTGCATTCGGGTGATCTCTGAGGCGAGATCTGGGTCATAGTTCGAGTTGCCTGGCAGAAGCTCGGGAAGTTGCGCCTGTTGGCCATCCATTACAACTTGACCTTGCTCCCTCCCCTGTCCTCGGTCTGTAAACAATGGCTCTTTGGACTGATTAGTAGTATTAAGCCCTCCCTCGGTGGCCGGCGCGTCAGAGCTGGGAAGAGCAGGTCGAAGAGCATTGCCCCACGTTATCAGGGCAGTGTCATATATAGAGTCAACAATGGGACCCTCAAGGTGTGACATCATTTCCATGTTATCGTTATCCTCCATGTTGTTACTTTCGATAACAGCCACTTTACGGTCGACCACCATGAACTTTGCATGGAGAGTGCCAAGTAAAGGCTTGTGAAAGTTGATGGCTTGGAAGTCGAGGTGTGGCATTTCCTCGGGTTTTGGGAGTTGTATTGATTTGCTAATTGGATCAGTAAGAGCACTGTCTTGATCACTGGTTGGGGCGATCAATTACCCTGAGTAGACTTCTGGCTTGACTTGCTGACGGTTGTTGATAAATTGTGCCGCACCAGCCTTGTCATACATTACCTTAACGACCACACGCTCGCCTCTCTGACCAGCCCTGACTGATAGCTCCTTTAGGGCATCGCTGATCAACTTCTGGGCGACAGAAGGGGACCATGAGCAGGTAATCAAGAAGACCTCCTTCTCAGCTCTGACAATCAAATTGGCCATATGTCGGATGATATCGGCAAGGGGTGCAATTACGGTCAGTGGTATGGTGCCATAGCTGCCTATCAATGGTGGAGAGACCATACCTCCCAGCGGGTCGGCATTCAGAGTCGTTAGAGCATCATGAAAGACTTGCAAGAAGAAGTTGCTGGGCTGGGCAGGGCCCCATTTGCCAGATTGGCTCGCTTGCTCCAGGTCTGCCGATGACAAAGGGGGCCGGGCAACACCAGGGAAATCATGTTTGCTGGCGGGCTTGCAATGACCATAGAGTCTTTTGGCAATCTCTGTCGGTGACTCTGAAGGATTCTTCGCGTACTCTGAGCTTACAGTGGCCGTCTCTTGGCAAAGCTTGACTACGCGGTCTGATAGCATGGCAAAGGCTTGTTATATCTTGGTCTCCTTGGCTAAGCTTGAGTACGACGTAAGGTACTTGGCAGGTTTCACTAGCAGACGAGACTATAAGGTAGCAAGACAAAGGGTCTATTCTGTGTATAATGTATAACACACACACGGGGCAATTGAGGTGTCAATTCCACAACTGATACAAGTAGAAGGTTATACAGCATACAGGCATACAATAGCCCCTGCCTGTTGCCGAAAACCTGCTTTTATCCGTGATTGGCGCTAACTATATTGAGCGTTAGCATGCGGTACTACCCGCCACGTCAACTACTTCTAGAAGTAGAAAATTCTTTTATCATTATTCGACCTTCGCTTTCGGCTACCTTTTGTATTTGAGGTGGGGTGGGTGTCATTAAAGAAGGATTGGAGGTGTTGATTGGGGGTAGTACATCGATATGGTGGTTGATTGGCGCTGATTCTAAGTGCCAGTTGGTCCGGCAATCAGGTTTTTTAAGGGCTTACAGCACCTATCTCCGAACCAAGCGCTTCCTCCTTCTTTCCTCAAACTACTATATCCCGCTTGCCGTTGGAATAATATTGTGACCTCGCACATTTCCTTGGTTGGTCGTCGCTGCGACTCCTACCAGTTCTCAAATGATGCTTACTCACACCTCGCTCCAGTCGGGCAATTTTCACCGAAGGCTTCCCGCGGGCCTATCTAGACCATAGATTCTGTGCCCCTATGACACCTTCTCAAGCAGAAGCAACGATGGGAAAAGTCATCACCGTTGCTTGCGACCCAATGGCGAGAAACAAAAAGAGCCAACGTTAGCGGTGAATACAGCAACGTTCTAGATACTGAGCGTTTAAGATGATATCTCCTGCATGTGCTTAGACTGAAGACAGGGTCATATATGTATAGCGGCTTTGTGAGATCACAGAGATGTGGCCTTATCTCGGTGGAGGAGATGCATGAGGCTCTGGAAAGCTGATTTGGGGGCTGTTTTCAGAATGACGGAACCTTTGCAAATTCGGAGGATTTTTGGGGGCAAGTTCGGATGATTCTTTTGCATACAAAGGTAGGAAATTTCCACCAAGTATTAAGAGCGTTCATCACTTGAAGCCTTCCATACTGGAATATATCGTCCATCTACTATTGTTACCCTCTCCTATCAAACAATATGAATCATCGCTTTCTCTCCATAACCCTCTTCACACTTTACCTGCCCCACCTCATCGCCGCCCAATGTTCGGCCTGTGATTCCTTCAGCGCGGCCCTCAAGTCATGCCAGACCAGTGGCCTCAACATCACCGCAGTCGGCAACATAATTGACGCCGAAACCGTCCACTGCATGTGTGTCTCCGGCTCTAGCGCTACAGAAATGTCCGATTGTTCAACTTGCGATGGAAGCATCAACTCTGTGACCGTGGATGGTGTGGCATTGATTTCCTGGTACGATACCTGCTATGCATACGAAACGTGGGGCGATCAACAAGCTATTGCGTGCTGGCAGGGACTGCCGCACAATAATTTGCCTTGTATTCAGAATATTGGTGGAAAGGCTAGCAGGTAGGTCATGAAGGAAATTTAACTGTCGACTTTGCCTTTCTAACCTCATACAGTCCGTCCACAATTGCGCTCCCACCCACAATTGCACTCCCATCTGGAACTGCAAGTCCATCTGCAAGTACAATCCCATCTGCGACTGCAAGCCCATTTGCCACTACAATCCTATCTACAACTGCAAGCCCATTTGCCACTATAGTCATATCTGCAACCGCAACACCATCTGCAACTGCATCTCCATCTACAACTGCAACCCCATCTACAACAACAAAGTCCGAGGCGATGATGTCTTCTAGGGCACTTGGGTTATGTTCAACGATTCTTATTGGGCTCGCTGTGCTTCTTGCGACCCAGTGAGGGGAGCGATTGTAAACATGCTTGTCGTTCGTGATCTCACTGGAGCAGCCTCCGAGATCTCATATGTCCTTTATGCCATGTCATGACTTATTATGCTATCCTTGTATTATCATTTCGATACACACTGTAAGAGAAGGACAACGTGGGTAGGCGGGTGGCTGAGCAATATATGGTCAACTGAAGCCGATTGAGCTCTTCAACACTCGTATGTCGTATTTGAGGTCATCAATGTGCATCATCCTCATCTCTGTTCAAGTACCTGCCAGTTGCAGATACGAGACTACATTTTGTATACTTGACGGTGCCTTCCTTGACAGTGGGTGGGCGGCTGGCTTCACTGCCATCACCAGGCTCCCAACTGGCGGAAAGGATAAATTCATGGTAAGAAAATGCATCCGTGGTGAAAGCAAAGACGGCAGATACCTGAAGCAACACAGTCCTTAAATGTGGGTTGGGTGAATGGGACTATCTCCGCAGTCGGAAGGCTTCCACTGTGTTGACCACAGCAGTTACCAACGAGAAGGAGATTTCGTCCAGCTCTAAAGATTGTCATATACTGGAAGAGGAGACAGCTTCAACCCTACCTTTGTCATTTGCGGGCGGGGCGCGTGGCCACACGACTACGACACTTCCAAACCAGGTTGTCTGAGCACTTGTAATGGACAAGAAGGAGCCTTCATCTAGCGGAAAATGCTATTCGGGATAAAAGAGGGCGATCTATACATAGCGAACGCAGTATTCCCAATAAAAGAGGTGCGGCTATACCACGCTGTCACCATATTGCGTCGTTTAATTTCTCTTACACGGATTGTTCTCTGGTGTAGGACCGGCCAGAGAAGTGCTGAAAGGATTTGCGAGTGCCGAATTAGGTATGCAAATAGGAGATAGATTTGTTTGCTAAGCTCATGGTTGTCTATAATGTCTTTTTCTTTGGCTTCCGTCCGTTACTGATTGTTTGTGTGGACGAATGCTCGCGGTTGATCCTCTTCGATGAGAGAATGGGATGCGGGCAGACGATGCGGTCACAATTGACGGCGTGAGAAGTGATCCCAAGGAATTCAAACAATTTGTAAAGACATGGATTCCCTCGGTTTCGTCCTGCTACGAATGATTTGGTAGAACCGCGTTGGCCGTCATGGTGAGTTGCGGTGTGCGATCGATGTGTCCTTCGTTTGAACGATTCTTTGATCGTTGCGGTTTTAGTGAAAAATGTCCTGAGACATGGGCCATAACGATATCAGGTAGATAAAGTCAGACCTTATCAAAAGTGGGTATAAGCAGCAATAAGTTCCAAGCGAATTTCTGGCCGAAGCTCCACCCTAATCTCTTGTGTAGATTCGTATTGTTTCAATTCACTGGGAGCGATCTGCCAATCGCTAACCATAAAACAATCTTACCTATACAATGTAAATAGCAGCAACACTCTAGAATCCCCAATCCCTAATTAGACCTTACTTCACCTACCACCTCGACCAAGAGATTCACCTCCTCAAAATTTCAATGCTCGAGATTGTATAGTAGGAAGGCTGGTGGACTCTCTGGTCAACCTGTAGCCGTTATCACTGATACAACGCAGTCCAACTCCTGCATGTTGATGAAACTGGAAGTCATATCCAAACAGATGTAATGGCGTGTCGGTAAGATTTTGCCAAGCCATTTGTTGATAGAGGAACTTTACTCTGTACAACAGCTTCATTCATACCAACCCTCTTCTTCCCAATATTCATGCTTCCCGTACCCCCTCCATAATGACAGAACCTCCAGCGAAGCGTGCCAAGCGCACCGACAGCGCAGCCATGTGGGAGAGTAACGCGTCTCGGCCCTCAGACTCACCTCACCACCAGCGTCCTACCAATGGTACAAGTGACCGACGAGAAGAGCGAGACCGCCATCATGGGCGCGGAGACGGCAGACATAGATCTAGGTCAAGGGAGAAGCGACGGGAAAGAAGTAGATCAAGAGAGAGGGTAGAGAAGCGGAGGCAGAGAAGCTACTCCCGTGAAAGAGACAGCAGGCGGCATCGAGATGGTGAGCGGAACGGGGTGAGGGACAGGAGAGACAGAGATAGGAGTAGGAGTAGACATAGGCATAGACCAAGACGAGGTGAGTACACAGCATCTATATCTCTACAGACCGATCTGCCAACAACACGGCCAGACGAGCCCCCAGCCAAGCGCACACGAAGCCGATCAGCCTCACCACGCAAGGACCTAACCTCCACTCGAACACGGACCCGCACACCACCCCGTTCCTCTAGACCTCCCAAATCCATCAGCCCTCCCCCAAAACACCCCACGCGTCCCACCGCTCCACCCACCGGCCCACGCTCCTCGCAAAAGGCCCCTCCGCCCTCAAATTCCCCTCCCCCAACCCCAAACCCACAAACGGCACAACTCCCAAACCTTCAACCGAAGATATGGACCTCGATTCCGACCCCGAAATAGCCGAGATGCGGCGGGCAATGGGCTTCACGGGGTTCAAGTCGACGAAAAATACGAAGGTGAAGGGCAATAATGTGTATGGGGTGCGGAAGGAGAAGAAGACGGAGTATAGACAGTATATGAATCGTGTTGGAGGGTTTAATAGGCCGTTGAGTCCGAGCCGGTAGTACATATGGTGTGGCAAAGGGCGTGGATTTGGGAGCCTCTGGTATTGCGTGCATGCGGATCTCTTGAGGATCTTTTCAAGCCTGGCTAGGAATATGGCTTGGCTACTGAGGATGCTACATTAAAGCAGAGCAATGACATATTGGCGACTTCTAGGGATTTATATTAAGCTTTGAAATGCTAAGCCAAAGATCAGTCATTTCTAAGGATAGCTTTGATCCAACATACCAAAAAGACTAGACCGGAAGGTCTGAGTAGCTGATCCACTCATATCTCATCCTCCTCATCGTCAAAATCATCCTCAGCACCCATATCATACAAAATCCTCCCCCCAACCCCTCCTTCGCCGCTCTGCGCATCAAAATACGGCAGCACAACCCCCTCTCTATCCCGTCTCTGCCTCTCAGTAATCCCCAAATCAAACGTTGACAACCCCTCCTCAGCTTCCTCCCTCCCTACCTTCTCATCTCGCACATCCTGCCTCGAAAACGATGGATGATCATCAAGTAGCACAATCTTCTCCTTCGCCACTACCGGCGGAACAAAGAATGTCTCTTCAACTCCCCTCCCGCTTTTCCTCCTATGTTCCATCTCCACCACCAACTCTTCACTACAATTAGCTCCCATTCCCATCAGCACGCCATCCTTTTCCTCTGCTAAGCCAAATACCGGCTCTGGTTGGCTTTTATCAGCAGCGCGTTTGCGGGCGAGGACTTGTTCGAGGCTGTGGGTAGTGAAGATGGTGGTAGCGAGGTATTTGAGGTTAGTTAGTGGGGAGGGGGCGTAAGGGTTTGTGGGGGAGGTGGGGAGAGGGATATCGGTGTGGTAGGTTGCGAGGAGGGAGATTGTGGGGGTGAGGATGGTCGAGAGGAAAGTGGGAAGGGGGTGGGCAGGGTCAGTGGCGAGGGGGAGGAGAGTGTCGATGATTAGGAGGGTTCCTGGCATACTTAGATTGTTGGTGCCGGTTGTGGATTTTGTGGTGGGACGTACGTTTATTCGGTGATATGGTTATTGCGATTTCCTTCTGGAGAGTTGGGGCATCTTTTCGCCTCGCTTTGATAAAGGTGGTGGTTTCTGGAGGGGGTTTGAGTGTTTCAAAGGAGATGAACACGACGTCTGTTTTTGAGCTCTAGAAGAAAAGCATCACTCAGAGATAGAAGATGAGAACATGTCAGAAGCGGAGGTACCTGCCTTTGCATTGTGAATATAGTGGCTGATCAGAGGTTTGGCGGTTTGCTCAATAGTATCAAGTACCAACGTAAATGGGGATGAGTCCCCACGGACGCTCAGAAGTTTTTGGATTAGAAGCAGATTGTGCACCCTTCGATGCTGTAGTGTCCGATCCGTCATGATCTTACAGATTCTACTCTTTAGCTTTACAACGCATGGTTGTGTGGATTTGCAAACTTTTCGTCATGGTGTTGCATACATTTACGAACAGAAATCCTGCTCCAATTAGATCGATAGAGGAAGAATGAACGAGAATAATATATGTTGACGACACATTGGCTCACAAAGCAAAACTTTGTTCAACGTATCAGAGAAGGAAGTCTTGATGTCGGGCAACCCCAAGATTTGTGGTGTCGAGACAAGTTGTAGGTCCGAGGGTCTGATTCATGTAAGGTTTTCCGTGTTGGTTAGGTTTGGATGATTTGTAGCTACTTCCTATCAGGCTACCTCTCCGTAACGCAGCGGTGTCTCAGCTTGATCTACTGCGACATTCTCATCGGCCGCTAATAGTGCTGGGTTGATGATCTTGCATGATGGCAAATGCAAGGCTTCACGAAGAACACCATTTTCAATGAGTAAGATAATCACTAACGGGGCTGAGCTCTTCTACATGGGTGCTATGTACAGATTAGGTGTCTTGCTTAAGTTGGTCGTATTATTCAATACTCCGAACGGATTCAGAGCACGCATTCCCGGACTCAGCTATCTTCTTCTTGACTGTGTGTGGACTCCAAACGCTACCAAGCATCGATGATTGTCCAGCGCTAGGCTCGTCAAAAGCGCCAACGGAGTTTTGGCTGCTCATACCAAACACTGCCAAGCCTCCTTCCTCTATCTCTGAGCCTACTAAAGGGTCAGAGCAGAATAGACTTAGAATTTTATCTACGATATCCCGCATAATACCTTGATTGATCGCTTGCGCATTGAAATGCTTCCGAAAAGCGAACATTGCGGCTTTGAACGTGTGGTGATAGACAAGCTTGAACTCATCTTCAGCTTCAGAAGGCGTCGCGTCACCAGTTGATGTGGCGGTGTTTGGCCGATCCTCCATAGCTGATGATTTACCCAGTCTCTTCTTTTGTTGCAGGCCATGTAGACGCATACCAGCCATGACCACCTTTGTCAAAGCAGCCTTGTTTCTTTGAGCGTAATCACCGTCAACATCAGAAAGTATGGGACTGTTACGGGGCGAAATTGCACTCTCCACACGGTGTAGTGAGGACCGCTTGCCATTAGCTAGTGCTCCCGAGCGCGAAGCTGGTCGTGATAGCTCAGCAGTTGCTACTGACGTTATGCTAGAGGACCTCGAGAGACTCTGTTTTACAACTTTTCTTGGCTGCAGCATAGGTGGTGTTCCCGACTCGTCTTGTTCAAGACTTGAAGGTAGACCATGTCTAATCGTAGGGCGGTCAATTTCAGCCATCGCTTTGGAGATGCTTTCTCCGCCACCACCTTTGAGCTTCCGCCTCTTCTGCTTAGCATCTTCGAATATTGACGAGAGACTCGGACGCTTCTGGTGTGCTTCCTGACGAAGATGAGACAAATCCGGGTTTTCTGGCAGGAAGATGGCTTCTTTGGACGTCGTCAAACCCTCCTGAGTGGGGGCGGCCAGCTTAGCTGCTTTATCCACATAGTCAAAGATCGTAGAGGATAATGGCAGGGCATAAACCTTGACTTCCAAATGAGTTCCATGAAGTAACGTTCCGGAAGATTCTCCAGGTGGAGCAGGTGGCGAAGACAGAAGTGGAGTAGGCAGCTCCACGACATTTCTCTTGACAGCAGCATAGAGCAGTAATTCTGTGAGATTATTTTCCCCATGCGGCCCAATTTCCCCATACCCAATGCTCAACAGCATGCCATACTCTGATTGTGCTCCTTGGTAAGACCACCACGGGCCTGAGACAACCTCCTCCTGACCATTGGTATGTTCCTGACACAACAATGCCTCGCTCAACCACCTTGACGAAGCTTCATTCTCCGAAGAGACCTCCAAGCAAGGTCCTGCCGCGAGGTATAATGGGATACTTGGTACATGTACCCGAGACAGATAATGTAGTTTTGCGTCATGGAAGAGTAGGTCGCGCGAATGCGGGTTGCAACGCCAGAGATGGATATCTGACCAAAATCAGCCTTGTGACTATCGTGCCTACAAATTACGTACCTGTAATGCTTTCCGCCGGATTGTCGGTGGTAATTGTTCCCGTCCATACTTCCATCATCGGTCCTACATGGCTAAAGTGAGGACTCTACTTGAGCATCCATCGCTCAAGCATAGTGGTCCGTAGGTAAAATTGGGTGCCTGGGCGATAGCATTCTCTTGATGCACCGCTGCTTCCTCGAGGAGCCCAAACGCGTGAGTGGCGACAGTAGACGGAATTACTTCGCATTTCGCGGTGGAATTTAAATAGACCCGGGGATTGATTGAGCCGAACCGAGCCACGGTCTTGGCATTCGATCTCTGTGAATTGTGAATGGTCGTATCCATATTGAGGCTCCTAAATTAGAGAGATTGAGTAACTGCTTTTTAGAGCTACAAGACGGTAGTGTATTAGTGTACTCAGTGACACGATTGTAGTGCTACGTATTGATCAATCTAGGAAGGTGTCTATCTGTACCTTGATGAACACTGCTTTTCGCGAGCTGTATACAGACGCGATATTTTCTTTTCCAGGTTTCATTGTCACCATGAGGTAAGTCATTGCCGTTCCGTCAAGCTCATGAAACAGTGGAATGCTTTGCGTGGACTACTATCATTCGCCATATCCAGATGAATCCCCACACTTCCCTGGCCCATACTTTCTATGCTTCGCTTCAACCCCAGACACGCAAGGCCGCGGCTTGTATTCACCCACACATGCCAGACAACATCCTAGAAATCTTGCTCCTCCTGGAAAAACATAGTGAAACTGATGATGGTGCCATAGGTCAAAAGTCCTCCAATGATCGACATAACCATGGCGGGTACCTGAATCAGACCGGAGTGAGCCAGCAAAGCTGGAAGAGCTGGGTGTTAGAGAATCTTATCAGCGCAGTCCGTGCTAAGTCTCTTCATAAAAGTAAAATGTAACGACTCATATACGCTGCTTTCGCGAAGAGCGACCACGTACCAACTCCCATTACAACCAAGAACCCAGTGCAGAATCTCCCAAAGTCTATAACCGCACTGCCAGAACTCTCCATGAAGTCATCTGGGTTCGCACATCGTCCACATATGAAGTTTGGTAATGGTGCGATCGTATACGTAGCTACGACGAGAAGTGTGAGGTAGTTCTTGAAGAGAGCAGAGGAGAGGATGACAAGGAGGAATCCGATGGCAAGAACCTGAGAGATGATCAGTAAAGCTACAATCAAGTCGGCTAAGTGCAACTCACAAAGGAGAGAGCTATGATGGTTTTGAGGCCAGCAGCCATAATGTCTATCTGTCGCGTGCACTTGGAGCCCGGATTAGGCTCCGAAAGCAAGCATGCACCGAATTCCAAGAAGCTAGGGCGCAAGAAGATTCTCACAGATCGTAGGAGCTGAAGTTGAGCGTCTGGCGCACTGATAGTCGAGTCTTTCCAGAACGTAGTCTTGCACCGGACAAATAAGTCTGTTCTTAACTGGCCTCGCTGGCGCTGTCAGTGGCGGAGGCTGGAGCTGATCGGCACCTCGGCGCTTGCTGATAGCCCTAGCCCTAAAACAACACAAACTTGCCAAGATGCGATGCAAAGCTTCGCCTTCATCCATTATGGATGCCGTCGCTATGGTGACCGGCCAGCAAAGGGAGGACGGAACCGTACACGTAATAAGGTGGCCGCCGTGAATGTCCTGGATCGATGCTACCGCATCTACAGGACCTTTAAAAAGACGCTCCTCGAACAGTGCTCCTAATCCTCCAGAGACTGACACCCCTACGCCTTGCTTTCTAGTACGAGCAGTTCAGGACATCATGAGCTCTTGCGATGAGGACGAGGACCTTAGAAAAGCAATAGCACTTTCCCTACAAGGTCAAGCAAATGGACCCGAACTTACGCTTAAAGACGCGATAGAACTCGACAGCGAGACTGAAGATGAAGACGAGGCTGTTCATACTGCAGATAATACGCATCGAGGCGTCCATACTATGATCGCTAATAGCCCGCAACACGATGCAGAAGCTGCAACTGGCGAAGGAGCTGGAAAGCTTGCGAGGAGCGAATGGTCCAAACCGACATCAAGCCTCAGCTTTTTGGGCATTGACCGTAAGAACATGGAGCAAGAGAGGCTAGCGCGCAAGAGAAAAGTCTCAATATCACCACCTCCGCCGCGGAAGATTCTAAGGACGTCTCCAGGTACTTCCACCGAGGCCCCTGACCTCCAGCTCGACTCAAGCAAAAATATATCACCATCAATGTTCCCTCAAGGTACGGTCAAGAGGACGTGGGCGTTTGGATACTCTAGGACGGGCGACGATGTCAAGCTTGAGGAAGTACTCCAACGACAAGATCTGAATCTCGCAGTTTTGAGTTCCTTCCAATGGGATGTGGAATGGTTGCTAGCCAAGATTAATACAAAAAGTATGTCTGTATGGAACCTGAGACCAGGAGTGCCTATTTCCCGTTTGCTACTAATTGAATATCAGGCACTCATATAACGCTCGTGATGCAGGCGAAAGACGAGGCTACCAAACAACAGTACCGACGTGAAACAGCCTCCATGTCGAACCTTCGCCTCTGCTTTCCTTCAATGGAGGGACAAGTTAATTGCATGCACTCTAAATTGATGCTGCTCTCTCACCCAGGCTATCTTAGAGTGGCAGTCCCCACGGCCAACTTGGTACCCTACGACTGGGGCGAAACAGGAGACATGGAGAATATGGTGTTCCTGATTGACCTTCCTCGTTTGCCTGTTAGCCAACGTAATACAAAAGAGAACCTAACTTTCTTTGGGCGAGAATTGATCTACTTCCTTGAAGCTATGGGCCTGGAGCGCAGCATTGTCGACAGCGTATACAATTTTGATTTTATGGCCACCAAAGACATTGCATTCGTCCATACCGTTGGCGGCACGCAGTCCGGAGAAGGTGACCCTTGGCGACGTACGGGTTATTGCGGGCTTGGCCGTGCCATTAGCGAACTTCGCCTTGCCACCAATAGACCACTCCACATCGACTTCGTCGCGTCTTCAATTGGATCACTGAGCATAGACTTCCTTACAAACTTGTATTTGGCTGCCCAAGGCGATGATGG
This sequence comes from Cladonia rangiferina, assembly GCA_023065455.1. Lineage (NCBI taxonomy): Eukaryota > Fungi > Ascomycota > Lecanoromycetes > Lecanorales > Cladoniaceae > Cladonia > Cladonia rangiferina. The sequence goes on from JAJREH010000026.1 coordinate 71,681, forward strand.
GTACACGGAGTATCAGCGGCGAAATTCAGCGACGGGGAAGGGCAGGAGCAAAGCTGGAACAGCTATCACGACTGAGGCTAGAACCAATCTAAAGAAGCTGCAGGACGAAGTCCGGGAGAATCTTCGAATCTATTTTCCGACTCATGAAACTGTAAAGAGTTCAAAAGCCGGATTTGCCGGTACCATTTGCTTTCAGTCAAAATGGTACAATTCCCCAGCCTTTCCCCGCCAAGCAATGCGAGATTGCAAGAGCACAAGAGCAGGCTTGCTGATGCACAATAAAGTAAGACATTCGTTATACTATCACAACTTCGCTCATTTCCTGTCTTAGATCCTCTATGTACGCAGCAAAGCCAATACGCCAGCGTCCCAATCCACGTCGCATTATACAGCATGGGCATACGTAGGATCAGCAAATTGCTCAGAGAGTGCTTGGGGTAAGCTATCAAAGGACCGCACATTGAAGTCGCCGAAGCTCAACTGTCGCAATTGGGAATGTGGTGTCGTTGTTCCATTCCGAGGGGAAGAAAGCTCAGCTGGCCAGTCCGATCTCCGACAATTTGAGGGTACTGTTCCAGTCCCAATGCACTTTCCGGGGGAACCGTATGGAAGTCGCAAGCCATGGTTCTACTCAGAGCAATAGGCATGGCGGTCCGGTGGTCAGGTTGAAGGTATGATCAATTAGAGGTTGTGCGATCGTTTGAACTTTTGTGTAACTAGCACCTCAAGGTGGTAACCATGGTATGGACTGTTGGCTTTATTGGGTAGCATGCCGAGGTAGGACCGTGATCAAGTGATAAAAACGTTAACAACTTCATCCGTCGCACGTTGTCTCGTGTTCCAAAACATGACCCTCAGACCATTTGAATTTGCTAAGCGTGGTATACTATGATATCAACCTACAGCTGGAAGGAGGCTCCAGTCGAAAGAGCGCCATGGCAGACTTCATTAACAAACGCTCCTCGGAAGGCGCTATGCTCTCGACTTTTCACAACTTCCTCACTTTCCTCACCTTGCGCATCTTCTCTGTTAGGCCTCGTCAACAACATTTGACAAAGCCCACTGTTTACGCATGCCGTGAGAAAATCACTGGTAGGGTGTCTTCACTGTAACGTGCATAACCAGAACCATCGCTAACTCACTGGCGAACCATACAGTGTCAACCGAGATTTTCGAATCTGCCTACCCTGCACCTACGAAGCTCATGGTCACGTTACGATGCCTCACATCCTTAACCTCGCAAATGAGGTCCTTTACCAGATTATCGCAGCCACGAGCCTTCACGATATTGAAAATCTCGCAGCAAGTTGCAGAGTCATCAATACTCTCGCTCAGCCCAAAGTCAAACGCCATCGCGAACTGAAAAAAAAGTACGCCAGGTTAGCATTCCGTGACTACGGCGATTTGGACAATCCTCTAGGTATTCATCCCATTTACGTACTACGAGATGTTCTCCAGGACACAGCCTTAGCACAATACCCTACCACTATACGAAGCACACCATTGGAAGATGAGTGTTACAAATGGTTTGACGTCACCCCCGTCATGGTTGCCGAATTAGAAGATGTAAGGGCAGTAGCGGCCGGATGTGAGACGGAAATCAGGAATGCTATTGATCAGTGTCCCTTTATCGAAAGACCGGAGCGAAAGACTTGGAAAGCGGAGATCATGCAGGGAAGTGGAAAGGCCATATTCGGGCTCCTCTTGACGCTTCTTCCACGTTTGACATCGATGGTGATCGCACAACCAAACGAAGGCTTATTCTCACAGATGTTCAAAAGGATCATCAAATTTCAACAGCCTCCCAACAGACACGCACCGCAAGCCTTGACGAAGCTGGCTAGAATAGACATCGCTCCCTACTGTTCTAGAAATGACCTGGGGCCGCCCAACGAATTTAATTTTCTCTCCCAATATGCTCTCTTACCATCCATGCGGACCATTACTGGCTCACAATTCCAAACGTGCGCAATGGGGCACGCTCAAACTTTCCAATGGCGTAACAACCCTGGCATCTCCGCAGTGACGGAGATCAACATCGATCGCAGCACGGTCGATGTCGAGAGCATAAAGAGTCTTTTGCGTGGCGTTAGAGCCCTGGAAAGGTTCAGCTTTTCACTCGGCGGCTATATGCCTCCCAGGGCGGTTTATCAGCCACGTAAGATTATTCGTGGACTTGAGCAGTATGCGAAATGCAGTCTCTCGTATCTTCATTTGACACGTACTCGAATAGGGATCAGTATAATCCAAGAAGATGACCTTGAGTACGACCTACGAATGTTTGAAAAGCTCAAGCAGCTTCAGATTGACCACGCATTGCTCAGCCACTATGACAGGCCTTGCTTGACTCCATCGAAGAAAATGTCAAACACGTATTGTGACTGCTGGCCACAACGCCTAGTGGATGTTTTGCCAGCGTCGTTAGAGTCACTCAAGCTTGTGGGCTGTGTGCCATGGAAGCGTGTTAGGGCATTCTTTGCTGGATTTGCAGAACTCAGGTCCGAGCGGCTACCAAGGCTCCGAGAGATTGAGATGCAGGGAAGTGCGGCCGCCGAAATGCAGTTCGTCGATCTTTGTAAGAAAGTGGGGGTGGTGTTGAGGCAGAATGGACGTAAAGACGATGTGTACTACCAATGTTCGTGAAGCAGTGGCAGTCGGTTCGAGTGTGGTAAGGTAGAGAAGAGTAGATGACCACTACCTTAGCTGTCATGTAGTCTGAGCAAGGTGGTTCCACGGACGAGTAGATTTTCAGTGAACCTCCACAGTTGGGAGACTAAATTAAGAGCAAATACGTGATCTTGCAAGCTTCAAAAGGCGGAAGACCAGAGACTGTGTGTATAATAATATAGCGAGTGCCGGGAGCATCCACGCCTTTTGTGGCCATATCGTCAATTCAGATCGTGAGGTCGCAAACGCCAGAAGCGCGCTTGAGAATGTCACATCGAGCCATCAACACCATGTTTACTCTTCATCAAACAAATGCGACGATCTCGTCACCTGGATTCACCCCACTCATGTGTAACAAACTAAAACTCTTGGACTTCCAAAGCCAGGGCTACACATCCACCTCATTCATCAACTGCTCACTGCCTCATCACCAATTCCATCAAACCTCCCCACCTCAGAGTCGAAAATGGCAATCCTACTTGATCTAGCGCACGAGTTACTTCTCCAAATACTTGAGTCTCTCGCACCAATCGAAATGGTTAGCTTTGCCACGTCCTGCAAACGAATCCATACGGTGGCGCAAGATAATCTCACATTGCATCGACAACGCATAGAGAGATATCAAAATGTGACTCTCTGGGGATGCTTCCGCCACCAGGACCAACCACACCCTATCTTGCTGCTTCGGGATATCTGTAACGATTGGAGAGTCGCCTATTACACCAGGTCGCTGGTCATCGAATGTTGCGGGGAGCAACCATTTTCTATGGATGAAGCCTCGATGGATGAAGATTCGTCAGTTTTGACCGACTTTTCGCTGGATCACCTCATCGCCCAGGATGTTGAAACAGTTAGGAGCGTACTTCCTGAGATCATCATTCCAGTCCGCAAAATGCTCAGCGTGGCTCTCCGATGGGACGAGGCTAAGGTGAACGAGGTCCTCGACATGACGGAATATGGAGCCCGGGGTGCGATACTGGGCCTCCTCATTGTCTCGCTTCCTGCTATCAAATCAATCTCATTCAAGGATTACGTCTGGTGCGACGAGTTATGGATTGACTCGCTAAAGAGCATCACATATCAGCAGAATCCTTACTCGGGTAGCTCTGAAGCAAACTTTCTTATGGACGTCTCTGAGCTTAATCTAGATCAGCAATACGAAAATCGTTCGGCTAAGTCTTGGAGCATAATCCCATTCGTGACCCTGCCTTCTTTGCAGGTAATACGAGGAGCTTCAATCGATTCTTCATCATTCGATGACTTTCCGTTTGTTGAAAATGACGGACTTCCCCCTTCACCTGTCACAGTGATCGACTTGCAAAGGACCACTCTACCCACCGACGACCTTGACCGCGTATTACGGTATGTGCAAGACTTGAAGCGATTTAGATACGACTATCGTCCTCAATCACATTTTATCCACAAAGGCGCAGAGCCCGGCGGAATCATCCAAGCCCTTCTTGGATACGCCAGTCACAGTCTCGAAAGTCTCGCGCTCACAAGCGCCACTCCATACCGTAGTCCTCACGACGAGGATATCAAAGGGTCCTTGCAGGCTTTTGAAGTCTTGAAAGATCTCCACCTCCCCTCGAATACTTTCCTCGCCGACAGATCAAAAGCTTTCAAGCGGTCCCTGGGCACAGAGGAAATACCTAAACTTGTGGACATTTTGCCGGCTTCTATTGAGACGGTCCGCCTGGATGGGGAAATGAAATGGAAAAGTATGGCCGCACTGCTCGTAGGCCTCCCGGAGGACAAGGCAGAGTGTCTCCCCAAGCTAAAAGAGATATTGTTCACGGTAGAAGGGGACCAAGTGGAGGCATACAAGCAGGGCCAGGTGCTGGCTGATCTCGACCAAAAGCAGGGGATGGTGTTACAGCTCGACGAGGCCACTGGATACGCTTGGCGCTACTCAGGCCGCTTTGTTTTCTAGATCAATTTGAGCTACTCAAACATGTCAGCTTTACGATAAACAATCTCGGAATAGAAGCAAGGGGTGATAAAAAATTCAACTCATGAATGATGATTATCGAAATTATAAATCACAAATGGTGCAAGGTCCCCCGAACGAGCCATAATTGTACAGCATGCCACGGTAAATCCATGAATGTGGTTTCCGAAGTTGCTGCAGTAGAAATGGCCGGAGTGGACTCAGAAAGACTTATATTGGCTCTGCCAGGATAAATAGGTCATTAGCTATCAAATGGAAAATCTGAATACCAAAATTGCAATCACCTATTATTTCTATCCAAGACTTCAAGCTGTAGATTTCGAGCCTCCAGCAAAAAATCAATTCCCAGAAGTGATTGTAATCAACGTGGGGATTTTCGGAGCCGATCTGGAACCTCTGATACTACGATAGCGCATAACATTCCAGTCTTTAATTGAATAGGGACTATCACATAGACTCTCCTGAGCGTGAATCGGCGAGCTCAATACGCATGTTCGTATGGCACGGCCAGAGGGTTCTTTCTGATGGCAAACTTCAGGTGAGCGACTTGCATTTTTTGAAGTGTTCCTCGAGCATATCGAGACCGCTTGACGTTTGTAGAACACATTTTCCAACCTCCAATAAAAGTGCAAGATAAGTTTTTCAATGGGCCATGGATTTGTTTTTTTTTCGTCTTCCAAGGTGTTTATGTTGATTGTGAGTTGGACGCCAAAATTTGCCTACGCCGATAGAGGATCCTTTTCCATTGTATTCGTGCACGCGATGATCATACAGTGCAATGGCTTGACGACAGTCGCAAATGCGGATACAAGTGCTCCAACATGTGTTTTCTCCGCAAAACAGATGTTGTTTCATGCCTTCTAACTGCATCTGGCGATAGTTGACGAGATGTTGATCCGCGCAGGGATTCGTACACCCACGCCTCACGCCTCCTCATCCATGGCGCCTTCCGCCCACCCCTTTTCCCCCCATCCGCAGGTGGAGCTGTATGCGCCGGACCTACCTTTGACGAGGTTCACCACATCCCGTGTCTCTGAAGGAGCTCTATGGCCGTCTACAGACTGACTTGCCACTCAACTTCAGGCCCCCAGTCACTTTTGCGCATATCGATCTAGTTCTTAGGGGATGGGATCTGCCATGAGTGCCAGCGGTGTGGCAGGGGGTTCGAGCTCCTGATAGGCATCGGATAGGGCATCGGAAATATCCACCGCCCATAGCTCCCTGATAGCTCCCTGATAGCTCCCTTATAGCTCCCTGACAGCGCCGTCGTACGTCGCCACTCTCATAGCTCCATGCAGGTCGAGATCTGGAACCGCTCGCAGCACACCCTCGCGACCCAATTCGTCCTCCCAGCAAATCTTCAAGCCATGCCCGAGATGCCCAACCTGCGGCTGAGCCCACTAGAACAGGTCTGGAGGAAGCCGCCGATGTGAGGGGACGGGGACTTATACCCACTCTTCTGACGAATTCTCCTCCTCCCTCCCTCCGAGTGCTGTCAATAGCAGTCGCTCCTGGCGCTAGCTTTGGACAGCAACAATAGATGGCCACCATGTCTTTCGTTGTGATGTTAATCTTCTCCTTGTCGTCGTTGTTCCACATTGCTATTGCCATGCCGGGCGCAATGCCGTGGCTGGGTCCAGCGCCAACACCAATGAGCCTCATGGCTACAGCGGGAATGTCTCCGCGACCGACGGAAGCGCCAGGCCTCAATGGCATCCCACGAGAGCTGCGTCGACGGCAGAATCAGTATCAGTACCCTCCGCCGCCGAACTGGTGTGGTTTCATCGATGGTGTCTATGGTGAAGCGTGAGCAGCATTGACAGCATGGCCATGTTCTAACATGCCATACAGATGACCCACTCGCATGCAGCGTTGGATTGACTTGCGTCAATTCAGGCACAGCTCTCGGTTGCTGTACGGCTACTACTGGGCTTTGCACAGCTCTCTACACTACTTGCGCGAATTACGGCGACGTCTGCGATGCAGAATGTCAAGTAAACCCTGCTATAAGAAAATGGTGCATCCCATTGTTCGCCGCAGGACCTTTGCCACATATGCTAATACATGGTACTTAGCGATAACATCGAGCCTTATTGTGGGACCTTCACCTTTCCCGGCGACACCTACCTCTTCAACTGTCAAGTCACCTCCGCGTTGATTCAGGATGTGGAATTTTTGAACGATTTTTACGTCACTGCAATTGGAAGTACACTGGCCTCCGAACCTACAACAGATCCCTTCGGCTTCACCGCCTCCGCCTCTCTAGCAGCATATAGTAGTACACCCAGCATTCCCACAACAGCCCCCATAACCTCCTCCACAGCCGCTCCTACAGCTACGAATATTGTTGTACCTCTCCCTGGCACTCGCGGTGGTCTATCCATAGTCGCGTTTGATGGGATCATTGCCGCTGGTGCGGTCCTCTGCGTGCTCATATTCGCTACCACCGTCTTCTGTTGTATCCGCGCCAGAAGGAGACGAAACATTGAGGCTGCTAAACCGCCACCTGCATATAGTCAATCACCACAAATGCAGGAGCAAGCACAACCCCAGCAATCAGAGCAACCACCACTCAAAGCCTTCGGTAGCTACCAATCCGTCCAGCAGCAAGACCAACGGCCACACGTTGTCGAATTACACAACTCCGTCCCTCCCACCCCTGAACTACCACCCAGCCCTCCTCCACAATCCCAACGGCCTTTCCTATCTCCCTCCAGCTCCTTTGTCTCCGCCCCAACCCAGCAATCGCCTCCCAGCCCGGACCCCCGCTTGAGCTCCGGCGCCACCACCCTCCTTAGCCCCATGAGCCCAAACTTCGACCCCCGCCAAAGCTACTACAAACCCCCCATCTCCCCCGCCATCTCCGAAAAAGACGCTACAATGTCCAACCCCAGCGTCCCCCTCGACACAGCAGCAGCAGCACACAGCGTTCCAACCGAAGTCGATGCCACGACGGGAAACCCGGGCGTGCCTATTGATGCGGCGGAGCCTGGCGTACCGGTGGAGGTGGATGCAACGCCGCATCCGGCGGAGTTGGATGGGGTAAGGAATTGGGCGGGTGGTGGAACCATGTCGCAGGGGACGGGGCCGCAGCAGCCGGTTGAGATGGGGCATCATTGGCGAGAATAGAGAATCGATATGTGCGGATATGGCATAATTCTAGGATTGGGAGTTGAGGGCTGTCGTGTAAAGATAGTTACTTGGTATTACTAGAACCCCAAAATTCATGTATGTAACGGCCTTAATATAATGTATAGCGTTTTAGAGGACATGCATGGTCTACTCTACTGGTATAAACACCTCACAAAGTATACGGAATACGTAAATCGAAACAAATCAAAACCCCTATCCTATCCGGTTGTAATGTTGAACCAACCGGGGGGTGTTGAACCCATGCTGTTTAATCTAAATCTAAATACAGAATGCAAAAAGTTGATATACACACTCCCTTCCGACCTTAATATTCACATGGTGGCTCGCAGGCCCATGCACTCACTCACTCAGTGAATAACCTCAACGTACTCCGTAACTTGGCGACCATCTCCTCCCACTCTCCTTCCTCCGTGCTCAAAGCCGTTACCGCGCCGCCCGCTCCGATCGTCCATTCCTCGCCCTCCTGTTGCACCTCCCCAGCAACCCTTTCCTCTTCGCCTTCCTCATCACCCTCTTCAACCCCATGCTCCCTCGCCTGATCATGACTTCTAACCCACCTTACAGCACTCCTGATAACAACGCTAAAGTCGCCGCCTCCACCTATATCCAGATACCCGAGAACACCGGAATATATACCTCGGTTTCTATCCTCGAGAGAGCGCAGGAGCTGGCAGGAGCGAAGTTTGGGGGCGCCGGTCATGGAGCCAGGGGGGAGGGAAGAGGCGAGAATGTCGATTGGTGATTTTGAGGTTATGGGATGTGGTTGAGTGGCTGAGGGTAGATTTGGAGAAGTCGGTGGGATCATTTTATCTGACTCGTCGGGAGCATCTCTGAGAATGTCGAGAAGATCATCATCTTCGTCGTCGTCGTCCGTGATGGTAAGTGTACCTTCAATGACGCTGACCAGTTGGAAGAGGGTAGCGTATTCTTCCACGACCATGAGCTTCGGGACTGTCACCTTTCCGGAACCAACTACGCCGTGGAGATCATGCCGGATGAGATCAACGATCATGAGGTTTTCTGCACGTTCTTTTGGGGTGGACAAGAGGGCGGTTGCTTGCGCCAGAGTGAGGGGAGGAAGGTTGGGATCGGGTTGACGCTTGACGGTGCCTTTGATGGGACGGAATTGACATGTTGATATCATCTTATCGGAGTCGAAGCCGGTTCCGGTTGTGGGACGAGACCAACAGAGGAAGCGCTCCGGAGAGCTCGAGAGCAGCGTCATATTTCCAAGCTGGACGTATGCGGAGAAAGGAGACGGATTCAAATTGCGAAGCCGACGGTAGAGAGACCATGGATTCTGTTTTATCTTGGCTTTGATAGTAGCTTGCGTTGTGAGACATAGCTCGTATGAGTCGCCCGCCCTAATTGAGTCTTGACAGGCGCGGACTCGAGACTTGTAAGTACTTTCGTTAGGCATAGCAATTTGGACCGATGCTTCTATGGAAGAGGGTTTTGGGCACAGATAGACGGATGAGAGGGTCAGTGAAGATTTGGAGAGTTTTGTCAGTCGCGACGTTGTTTTATTGACCCATTCATGGTCGTTGGGTTTAATGCTTTGGATGTACATCTTTTGCTTGAAGTGATCTATGACGATGCTTCGTTCAACGAAGACGAAGCTTAGATCTGGTCCTCGTAGACGGTTTCGTGGCCCACTGTCAGGTCTGTGGTCGATACCGAGCATTTCTAAACATGCCTCGTAGCCAATGTACCCTACAAGACCACCCCAGAATGGAATGTTGACATTCTGACTCTGCGGCCTATACTGTTTGAGGAAGTCCTTGAGATACGAGAAAATCCCCCCTGGATAGTGTTCAAGATCAAGATTACTTCCTTGACCACTGGAAGTTCGGCGAATATCTGCTGTGCCTACAGTATGTTCGAAACGTAGAGACTCCGGGAGTACAATTCCCAGTATACTGTATTCACCAACATCCGGCCGCTGATGTTGCTCGGAGTCAAGAATTACAGACTCCCCTTCAGTCAAGTGCAAAGCCCCACAGATGGAGGGTATTGTCCATTCTTCAACATCAAGTACCCTCGCGTCTACATGCACTTTCTGTGTTCTCTGAGCCCTTCGAGCGTAAAGAGCAGATGTTTCGCCTGTTGAAGAATCATTCGGGTCGTTTGATCGCGGGTTTCGCTTGTCAGCAATACCATTGATAGCCTCCAGGACCGATTCTGCATTCCGACAAGTCCTCTGGGTTATTGATGGCCTAGGTTTCTCGGGTGCTCTAAAATTCTCATCTGATACGAACACCGATGAGACAACTTGGTGGGTGTCCCTCATGTCTCGCACATGCCATGAAGATCTAGTCCATGCTCGAGCAGCTGCCCACCACGCATCGATGACCCTCCGTGCATCCTCACTGGAGCAAATAGATTCTGCATGGAACTGGATGCCAGTGAACGGTTTTGAAACATGCTTTACAGCCATCAAAACTCTTTGCGGACTAGGCGAGAGGATCTCAGGTCTTGCATCTGGCGTGTTATCGGAGTCGTAATCCCAGGCCAGAGGCTGTAGTTCGGGACATGCTGCGGAGGGCTTCCAATGGTCAACATTGGTCTTTTCGTCCTGGTGTCTGAGCAAAGCATGCAAAGAATGATATTGGACCGTTTCAACCTCTTGAACACACGCGGAATCGGAAATATTGTTCCACCTAACCTTGCGAACAATACCGTGTCTTGGCTCAGGAAGCCGCTCAATCATCCCACCAAAAGCAAAAACCAGACTTTGAAACCCAAGGCAAATCCCTAGAATTGGCAGCACATGGTCTCCATCCAACTTCCACAGCTCTTTAAATAAGCCCACATCCGTGGGATTTCGGGCATCACCGGGACCAGGTCCGGCAACGATTGCTGCAAAAGGTCGGACGAAGGAAGAAAAGTCTTTGATTGGGTCATCGATTTTGATGACGGTGACCTCGACCTGGAGCCTTGTCTCTAACAGTGATACGATATTGTTCGTAAACGAGTCATAGGCATCGATGAACAGAATGCGCTGAGGATCGGCATGAGGCATGTCCTCTAGTGGTCTCAAATTCCTGAAGTACCGACAAGAAGCTCCCTAGAGTCTATAGAATGTTTCCAGCGGTCTAATACCGATGCATTCGCATGACGCTCTTTCCAAAAAAAAAAGTTTGTATTGATAGCACGCTATTGGAATGCAGAAAATAGAAAATTGGGGTGAAAAGCAAAAATCCGCACCAGCAGACGACGACTAATATGTCAGAAGGAAAAGATTAAGAAATTGTATTAAATGGTAGAACCCAGAAGTCAAGACAACCAGGAGAGCAGCCACCGGTCTATAAAATCTTGGGAGGAATGAGGAACGCAGCCCTAACCCTAGGATGATACATCCCCGTCTCCGTCCTCCACCGTCGCGACCTTCTTCTCCTCCACCCTCAATTCATAGCTTGCTATGCGTTGAAAGATGTCCATGCCACTATGAATACCGACCTTCCCACACACATCAAACCCGCCCGTCTTATCTCACCTCCTAGCACCCGGCTATGACAGCTAAACCACATTTCCCACCCTCCACCACCCCCCGCACCTGGCTAATAACAGCCGCAACCTCCCCCATCGGCATCTCAATTGCCCGCTCCGTTCTCGCCCACGGCGACTCCGTCGTAGCTGGTATAAGATACGGAGAACTAGATGCCGATGGCGAAGAGCGCGGGGAAGAGTTTCGCGAGTTTATGGCGGAGGAGTGTATGAGGGAGGGGTGGGGGGATAGGATCAGGGGAGTGGGATTGGATGGGAGGTGTGAGGGTCCCAATTATTGAGATGTGTCTACGAAGGGAAACAAAGGGCTGATGTATGAGGGGTGTGTAGGAACATGGGAGAGTGTCAGGCAGCTGTTGCTGAGGCCGTCGAGGTATTTGGGGGCCTGGACATATTGCTATGTTGCACGAGTGAAGGTAGACGACTCTGGAAATTGGGCTGAGGCTTTGTACTGACGAGGTGGTATAGCCCTCATTGGCACAGTAGAAGAGCTCGCAGCTTCCCCCCGTACGCAGACGCTGGTACGGGAGCAGTTTGAGACGAATTTCTTTGGACCAGTGAACGTGCTCAAGGCTGCTATACCAGCTATGCGGAAGAGGAATTTAGGGCACATAATGATATTGACGGGAATAAGTGTGTGCTCTTTGTACATACACTGCGCTCGTGCTAATGTACAAAATAGCCGGTCATCTAGGTACACCGGGCCTTGGTATGCACTGTGCATCCTGGTGGGCTCTCGAAGGCTTCTGCGACAGCCTTGCTTATGAGATCGCTCCTTTCAACATCAGAATGACCATTGTGCAGCCCACGATTGAGATTGGCGTTTTGACCAACAAGATTGTATCCGCCCCGCCACTACCCCAATACTTTCCAGGGAACAATCCAGCGCCATTGTTTAGAGGCCTCATCGGCGGTCTGCTAGACCGCATCTCGAGTGCGCAGCAGAATGGCAACCATGAGTCCTCGACGCTTGCGAGGAATGAGATCACGAGCTTATACCCTAAACTTCCTGCGGAAATGAAGTCTGCACTTCTGGCTGAAACGATCAATGCAATCACTGCGATTGGTGGACATGAGAATCCGCCCGCAAGGCATATTGTAGGACACGAAGGCGTAGCTAGCGTGAAGGAGAAGTTGAAGACAGTTAGCGAGGAATTGGAGGACTTTGTGGAGGTCAGCTGTGCGGTCGATATCGAAGAGGCTGACGGAAGCGAAGAGGCCAATGCTGCTGCGGATGGATTGTCTTGATCTGCATGTATGTTAGCCAGCAGAACGATATATCACTGGAGCACCATACTCGCCGTTCAAATTTTCCATGAATCGTGTCTGGACTGATTACTAGCGGTATGCATTTCGCAATTGTTGCTCTAGAGACTTAGCAAGATTTGCTTCCGGCTCATTTTGGCGTTGTTGTCTTTGGAGTTGTGATCTTGGGCGTGGCAGAATCCCCAGCACCAGCAGCCTTGCTCTTCCGCCTCATCTTTTTCTCTTTCGAGCCACCAGGTGTTGTAGGACTTTTCTCCCCACCCTTGGTGGACTTTCTGACGGGCGCCGGAAGATCCTCAGTCTTAATTGGTGGCGGTTGCGGCGTTAGAGCACCTTTCCCTGGTGTTGCAGCCTGGGAAGACTCAAAGCTCGATTTTGTTGTGGAGGTGAACGATGCCAGTGCTGGGTTATGGGCCTTTGCGAGCTTGAAGGCTCCAGGTTCGCCCACTACGGGATTCTCATCCATGTATTCGTTGCCATAGCGGAGTAAAAGGTCGTAGGATCCGGCGAGCATTTGAAGGCCTCGGTAGTCGATGTCTGAAGACGGCTTTGGCATGCCCTTCGCTGTTCCAACAGTATCTTGTGTCGCTGGCATGGGCGTGTTTCCTCCTGGTAATGGTGAGGTCGCTCTGCTCATTTGTGTAGCCTGCAGGTTTGCACCTCCTGTTGGGTTCTTCGACACAGGGGGTAGATATGTGTGGCCGGTTGCAGGCGTAAATGTAGGTAATGAAGACGCTTCTGCGATCAATTTCGTAAGGGAGGTAACTGCAGACAACTAGGGCGTGTGTCAACTCAAGTATATTAAGGGAGTCAAGATTACGCACCATTCTACTACCGATGATATTGACTACTGAAGGCGCCATGTAGACGTTTTCATTAACGACATAGTAGCTGCTGATTGGCGTAATGTCATCCGGCATGCCTTGTCTCTTCCTCCTTATCTGCTTTCTAATCACCCAAACGCCGCTATTCGGGATCTTGGTATCGTTTTCCGAAGGATCATGAGTTACCATGAACTCCAGCCCTTGCATTGTCTTCAACCGTGCCTCGAAGTCCGCACGCGTTTGGATGATATAAAACATATTCGGATTATTCAAAGCCTGGGTAGTCAAGGTAGCGTTGTTGGACATGGCATCGAAAAAGGGGGATGCCGCGAAGTATGGCAGCACTGAAGTAATGGTCAGCGAGCACTGGCCATGCAGATTACGGTCATGTACCTGTGTTTGTATGGATACCGTTCATGGTCTGGGCTAAGGCTGGCGCATTCCATTGGATCTCGTCCAGCGGCGGCTGCTGTCCTCCAGCCATGTCAACCGTTGCCCCAAACGACAGCACTCTATATCGGGCTGAGAGTGTAGAGCATGATAAGTGTTGTCCCGAATGCGAGGGACGTGGTGGACCTTTCACGCTTCCTACCCGGCGGTCATGCCGAGCCTTGTCCTTTGCCCAACAGGACGTTGTATGGTCGATTATTACAGGATATGGAATCATATGGCCAATATTCTCACTGGTCCAGGTGTACAGCCATATATAGTCGCCTGGTAAATCATTTTACCTACGTCTCGTTTGCGAATCTTGCTATGCACCAGGCACGGGTGTCATTGTTGAATTGCGGAGGCCTGTGTCTATTGTAATTCTCTATAACCGCAAGGAAATGGTGGTGGAAGACTCTATAAAATCAAATATTTCCCCACTGAAAGCCACATTCCACCTTCAGTCATGAGTTACCGTATTGTTGCCATTACCTAGCACAGCAGGGGAATCCTGCAGCCGATAGCGAGAGACTTTCCCAACGCCAACACACCCCCAGGTATCCGCACGAACCTCAAACATTCTCGTCCTAAACCTGTCTAGGAAAAGCCAAGTGCCCTGCAAGACATCTGCTAGCAGCTAGAAGTGAGATGCTTGTAATGGGGCGGATACGACTCTAACCCAAAGATGCACCCATTGTATTGCACATCGCTCTCAAAAGGATCATCAAGACGATCCATATTCAATGTAGCACTGTTCCCATCGACGATCTTCTTTACTTCGACCTCAGTCTGGAGTAATGTGCGGCCGAGGTCGGCTTTCTCAATTTGTTCATTATAAACGCCAAGCTTGAGCGTGATATTGGTATTAGGAACGCGGACAAGGGACACATGAGGTATCTCTAATTCCGAAAGAGAGCTGTTGTGGGGGGGAGAAGAAGGGGTTCCGGCATCACTGAAAGGGTTGGGCGGGAGACGGAAGGAGCTAAATGATCTGTATATGTACTTGCCTTTCAGCATTAGACGAATTCTCTGCAAGACCGCGGTCCAACTGGTCCTCATTGGAGAGGACTGGTGGTGTAGAGCAGCTGGTACTGTTCTTACAAGTGAGGCATCCCGGAAGAGAAGCGCGAAAACATTAGACAGCAGCATCTTGAACGTTGTACATCTTGAGAAACATATGTGGACGAAGATATACAACGGATAGGAGAGATATCCAGTCATTCAATGCTCACCCCCAATGATACTCATGCCCGACAATGTAAACGAAACGGGTAATGTGGGGGGCGAAAAGCAACACGCGAGGGCACAAGCACTGGATATCTTGATGCCACATTAAAAATGAAAGAAGATATGGATCGATATGTCCGGTAAACTTGCGGAAAATGTTCGGGCGTGAGCAGAATTTTAGAACACCAAGTTCTGAAAATGGGATAGATCATCTGCATGACAAATGCCAATGTCGTTGGTTGAGGATGTTCAATCGCGAACTGCTTCCATTCATAGGAAGCCTTCCTGTGTTCATGTCTATGCCTGCATGAAGGGAAAAAGCGCGCTCATGCTTCGCTTTTGGGGCATTCTCCAAACGCCACACTATGCGATCGAATTCATTTCCGTTGTTACCGTAACCCATAAGCTCCACTCCTTGGTGGTTTCGGAATATGTGGGTGCTTCCACACATAAAACTCCTCACGCATCTCGAATAAGCTACCTAAATCTTGGTTGTTTCGCTTCCCACGAAGAGCCTTCCATGGGTTGATTGAGGGTCGCACTTCGTTGAGGTTCAGACGACCATCGATTTCAAGGATCTTGACCTCGAGTTGGCTGAGGGTGCTTATCTCATGTATAACAGCGTCATCAGAATTTATGGCAGATGCAGTGGTACTGGTTGAAGGATTATGGTCAACACCTTCAAGCTCTGCTGTACTTCGTTCAACGTCCGTCTTCGATACTGACTCCACTTCATCGTCTTCTACGTTGACCGCTGGAAGATTTCCACAAGAGTCACGAGTCTCATGTTGTTCCACACTTTGGACTACTATGGCTCTGATCTGTTCTCCATTCGTCTCACCTCCGGTAGCCTTTGTTTTTATTCCCGTTGCGTTGTCCTTAATTGACTCAGCGTTGTCCTTGGTTGCTTCAGCGTCGTCAGGCTGAGACTCTGCCGGAGGCTCTATTCCATTTGTGAGATATGAAGGATCCCCATTCGCAACATTCAGTGCCTCTCCATTGAGATTATTCGGTGCTGCCGGTTGTGTTACATCATCAGATTGCAAGGCTTGCTCCTGTTCAGGAATATCTTTTATCGCAGATCTCGACTCAGCCATGGGACGAGCGTACTTCAGTTGGCCTGGTGGGATGGCAAATTTGAGAGTATTTGACCCTACCGTAACAATCTGCAGCCCGTCAATAGCTGAACCAATGTCCAAATGTTTGCTTCGAGACGTAATCGCACCTTGCATTCCTTTTCAACCATAACCCTAGCCTTGGCCCGTCCGGCTACTCTTGAATAGCTAAAGTAGTCACCCTCCTTGAACACCCCATTCTGTATCATTACATCGAGCTTCAGCTTCGCTGACTCACCAGCAACGGCTTTCCAGTCCAGCTTCTGTTTCTGACCCCAGAACTCCTCGAACTGATTCTCCTTGTAGGAATCGAAGTCACCACGTGCACGCTCCTCCATAGCTTCTCCTGCTGCTTCCTGCCATCCTGGGTCAAGGCGTCCTGTGGATAAGTCCTCTTGAAATTCACGAATTCCCCGGCGAAAATCGGCGTCGTACTTGAAGAAGTCTATAGGTATAGAGTAACCATCGGAGCTTAGTGGTACATTGGGAGGAAGGACCTCGCGGAGCTCCTCCCAATCTTCTTTTGTCAGATGCTCGTATGTCTTAGGATTAGAGAGCTCGGCATACAGATCTTCGTTGGCTAAGGGCGATTTTTCATTGGTAGTTAGCCAAAACGGATCATTTCGGTCTACCTTAGCTGCCCTAGGTGCAATAGCACGTATCTTTGGAGTTTCTGATGGAGCTTTAGGACGTTGGGGTGTGAGGCTAGCTTCAGCCGACTCATCGTCCGAGGTATTAGCTTTACGTTTTCTTGACTGTCCAGCTGAAGCTCTGGCAGATCTCGCTTTTGGGTTATTCTTAGCTGAAGTTTCATTCAAGCCCTTAGCCGCTGGCTGCTTTGGCGATTTAGCTGAAGCTTTGGCTCGTTTGGTTGCAGGGCTGGTCTCAGCCCAGTCTTCTCCCAAAGCTTTGGCTGTTGCCTTGCGCTTTCTCGGTGTCATTATGCGGTTGGAAGCTGCATGTAGGACTTGATGATAGACAATTGGGACGAGAACCCTAAGAGTGTAGACTACATGATTGTTAAGAGCTTGCATTCATAAGAAAGTTAAAAATAATTCCAAACGTCTGATATCACTCGCGTGTATTTTTTTAGGCGCGGGAGACGCGTTCAAAGAAGGAGCTCCAGAGCAGAGAAGCAATATGTTAACCCCTTCAAAAGAAATCTGCGGACCTTTTTCATTCGAACCTCTGTCAAGCTTGCGAGCGTATTATCATATGATCCATCGAAGCTATCGAACCCGGAATTACCCTACCCAGCCTGAAAGACGGCCAATTCAATATGGTCAAATCTACGCAGATAGCTAGAATAGATGGTACGTTTTCAAGCAACCACCGAGATTGATTCTACTGACTAAAAACTGTAGGCCTCATGTTGGCTGCATCGGTGGACGATGAACAGGTTAGTCTTTCAGGGGATTGTGAGATAATGTATCTCAGGCTGACATGATCGTTTGCGATAGGCAGAAGCAGAGCTTTCAGAGCCCAAATCAAATGCTAAGATGATCATACGGCGGCTCAATCGCAATTCGGAACCCCAAGCCAGTATAGAGGCTGGCAAATATACCCTCCAGTAGGGTCACTCCCGCGCCCATGCCAAAGCCTCTCTCTGACCAACCATTTTCCCAACCAGCTACCTAATCCAAGACCAACTCTGCTTCCTCACGATCTGCGACAAATCCTACCCGCGAAAATTAGCCTTCACCTACCTGTCCGACCTAGCCACTGAATTCACAACCACCTATTCCTCCTCACAATACCTCTCCCCTACTTGCCGCCCCTACGCATTTGTGGAATTCGACACATTCATGCAACGCACGAAGAAGACATACCAAGACAGCCGGGCCTCGCAAAATCTTGACAAATTAAACGATGAGCTAAGGGATGTAACGAAAGTGATGACGAAGAATATTGAGGATTTGCTGTACAGAGGTGATAGTCTGGAGAGAATGGGAGACATGAGTCAAAGGCTGAGGGAGGATAGTAGGAAGTATAAGAGGGCTGCTGTAAGGATCAATTGGGAGTTGCTGCTGAAGCAGTACGGGCCGTTCGCCGCGGTTGGGTTTCTGATCATTGTACTCATATGGTGGAGATTCTTCTGATGGGAATTGCGGGACAATCTCTAGCATTCTGTTGGTGTGGACAGCAAGACGCCGCGGGGATTTCAAATCATTTATGTATGCACCATATTCATTACTTCGTCCTCCACCTCATCCTGTATAACGCTGACTGTCCCTAGCTTTATTCCCTATGTCAAAGCCACCATCGTGGCTGTTTTGCTTAAGGCAAAGAATTGTGAGCATCCAGCTGACCACAGCTTATATATACCCACTGAATATCATTTCCGCTAATAGAGGTTCCGCACTGCCTATACCATGTTTCGATCATCCACAAGCAAATAATTCTGATCTGTTGACACATGCGTATCTATAAGCTGAGTCATTTTAAATCGGCATGAGCGATCACTGTTGAGCACCTTTTTGGCCATCTGTTCTGCTGGCACCATTTCCTTTTGGCCCCATTCAAAAAGCTGAATGCTCTATGAATGACCACAAGAAGTCTCGCTGGAGCTACGATTGGAACAGGATCTGCCTGAAGGGGCGCAAGATGTCATTCGAAAGGCATTGAGAACTGCGACTCGAGTGCTGGGGGGGCGGGCCTCTTCAACAAAGGAAGATGTCAAGGTCTCCAAAATCTAAGCCACTAGCGGCATATTAGACAGGCATTTCATTTGGGAGAAGATTTTTTGGGTCAGTAGACCATCTAGACTACCGTCGTTTCTTTGCTGAGCTCTTCTCTGAACCAGTCACCTTACTGGCTACTTTCGCTTCGGCGCCCTCAGCTAGAGCTGCCAAGGGCTTGTTCGCGATCTTTTCCTCCACCGGCTCCTCGTCTCCTCCTTGGCCAAATTCGTTTACTCGTGTGTAGTCAACCTTGTAAGCATAGCTTTGGTACAAGTAAATGAAGAAAATCACATCGTCTCGAAGCGTGGCGAGGCGATGCAGCGTGGGCATCTTGATTGTGAAGGCGAAGAGGTCATCGATAAAGGTATTGAGCGTTTTGTACATCATTGTTTTGCCGGGCATATGGGCAACGCTCTGTGAGTTTCATTAGCTGGTTACTTTTCGCATGCTATCTCTGCTACGTACCTTCAAACGGTAATTGATGTATAGGCTTGGGACCATCATCAGGAACCCGTAAGCGTAGACGCTGCCGACAAGTGTCGTGATCACGAAGCTGTACCAGCTCTTGTGGGTGTCGTAGACGAGGCTGTACACAGCATATGCGGCCAATAGAGGCACTGCAATCATGTACAGGTAGCGAAAGGCAATCTCATCGTACTCTTTCGTCTTTTCCTCAGTCTCGGAAAGCTTATGTTTATCTTCGAAAGTTATCTTGTAAGGTAGCAGAGATCCCTCTCCAGCAGGACGAACTCGAACATCTACAGTCTTCGTAATTTTCCATGCTTCTAGTAAGATGCCCATCCCTTGCCCTAATAGGATCATCCAAGATGTGCCTTCACTATTGTCCATGAGGTATAGAAAGATGACTGTTTGCATGCCAACATTGGCAAGAATGGTACGGACCGAAACGCCTACGTTGTCTTTCTTGTTTCGCCAATGGGAGATGTCACTCTTGAATGCGAGCATTTCAAAGATCATGTGCAGTACGCTTACAATTGCTGTCGTTGACAGCAAATAGATGTTTGTGTCAACAAGGACCCGTTTGAACTCCTCAAACTCGCTACCATCACCACCAGCGGGCATTGGCCCACCACTGGCGGCCTGTCTCTGATTTTGCTTCATACCCTCGTCAATACTTGCATAAATTGCCATCTTCCAATTATTCATATTTGTGAGAGTAATGTGAAGAGGCAGCTCTTTGACAGTAGAGTTGACTTCTGTCATGTGGTCTCTGAGCTGCCAGAAAGTGTTCACGAACAGGATAGGATAATACCAGCCATTCTGACCAGAAGCATCACGGGCTCCAGTGGTTTCCAGTTGTACGTGCTGGACAATGGCAGGATGCATGGTGGTGTATTGTTGGGTCCCGGAGTCTGGTATAAAGGCCATGGTGAAGTTAGGATGATAGTAAGAGGCAAACTTTGGAGTGTTCTCCTCCTCTACTATTTCAGTCTCGTTGGAGCCAGACAACAGATTTTTCGTCTTTCTGACCTTCTTCTTCGGAAGGATCTGATTCAAAGGACGAGCGAAGTGGTAGGCTTTGGCTGAATCATAAGAACCCACAGTCGGATCCAATACATGACCATGCAACCCGATATAGAAATGGGCCCATAAAGTGCCGTTGTTTTGCACTTCTTTCGGAACCTTAATTGTTCTATCAACCTCGCGGCTGTCCTTCCAGTTGCCAAGAGTGAAGTCTTCCTCTTTCAATATCAAGGTCTCCGGATCCACACGGGCCAAAGCAGGCATGACAATAGATGCTGCATAGTAGATTGAGATGTCGAGACTACTATTCGTAGGCCATATTGGAGCAATATTCTGCGGGACTGGATTATAATCGCCCAGAATAGTATTTGGTCTCTCATCCCATGTAGGTATGGGACCCTTCGCAGATGACACGCCAGGAGTGTTAACAGTATTTGGAGTCTTATTGCCGAAGAATTGAGAGATGGCGAATTGCACTATCATAAAGATGGCTATGCTTTGAAGGGCAGAGCGGAGAGTTGACTATGAGCCTGTTAGCATGTACGCCTGAGATCCGAGTCATAGTCCTGAGAGAGTTCCTCACACTCATCCCACCCTGATTGTCGCCACCATCGCCGCGTTGGACAGCTTGAGGAGGCATCGTGGTCGGATGTCCTTCTGTCACAGTTGAGGGACAACAAGATGACACTCGGGATAATTGTTGGAGCCTAAAGCCACAGGTTGGACCCCGATCGCCTTATTTGATACGTCAAGGACATCGTCATTTGGTATCCAAGCAATCTCAACGTTTTACTTGCGGACTTCGTCGGGCCCATAGACACATTCATTGCGTGATAGACATCGTGATCTGTTTTCATAAGGCGTGCGATGTCACCTGAATGATTGATATATCTCAACTGTCATTCTTTTGTCGTTTCCCAGTCATTGGAACTCTGGACCTAATTACGTCAAATACTCATTCACTTACACAAAACATTTGCCCTTACTATATCCTCACACTTTCTCTTATCTGTACTCATCCCTCTGGAAGTACTAAGCATAGCATACCAGGCTCTCTATACAACAACAAATAGCTCTTCATTTTTTAGCATCATTGAGCTCAGCAAGCATGTCCCAAGGCCCTGTCGTCTGTGTTTTGTAATACACCCCCATGATGTTGCTTTGCATTGCTGACATTTTTAGCTGTGGCTCCTCTCCAGGCACCTCTCCAGTCCATCTGGCTGCCGCCCGTGCTCTTGGGGTTGCCTTTGCAGCGCATAAGATAAAGCTAGTTTACGGTGGCGGGACTGTGGGTCTTATGGGTGAGATAGCTAGAACATTGGTCTCTCTGTCCGGTCCCGACTCGGTACACGGTATTATACCCGCGGCACTCAAAGAGTTCGAGCAAGAAGGGCGTCCAGGTACAGCGAGCGCGTCAGATCCCAAGGCGACGTATAAGGTCGATCCAAGTCTCTACGGTCACACAACAACAGTGCCAGATATGCACACTAGGAAGCAAATGATGGCGAAGGAAGTCATGGAAGGTGGACCAGGCAGTGGATTTGTGGCATTGAGTGGCGGGTTTGGAACCATGGAGGAATTGTTTGAGATTACGACGTGGAATCAATTGGGGATACATGGGAGAGGGGTTGTAGTGTTCAACGTGGACAAATACTATGATGGCTTGATACAATGGGTGAGGACTGCAGTCAGCGCAGGGTTTATATCGCCAGGGAATGGAGGAATCTTGGTCGAAGCGCTGGACGCAGAAGAGGTTGTTACACAATTGAAAGAGTACAAAGTCTCGGAAAGCCGATTCAAGCTGGACTGGAGCCAAAAGTGAGCGGTCTGCAATCCGTAGGATGTCACCAGCGGCATTGCATAGCGAGGCGCAGAGGGTATACCCATTTACTCATGCAGATAGAAATGGCAAAAAGTCTAATCCATAGAATTACAACTAAGTATGATCCCTAATATCACGTGTCAACCTCCATACTCTCCCCTTCAACCGTCGTATCCCCACTGGCCGGCTCCGCACTCTCCAGCGCAGCCTCCAACAACGGCGCCACCTCACCTCCATCATATAATTTAAAGCTCTCAACCTTCCTCTTTCCGTCCTGCGCCAACCCTGTCACACCCACACTAGCATTATCAACGGTAAGCTCCTTGTCTTGTGACAAGCTTTCCTTCAGTGCCAGCAGCCCATGCTTGATCAGCTCATCTCTGCTCGCACCCGCAAACTCATCCAAGTGCCTCTCCAAATACGTCCTCGCCATCTGACTCCTCGCACCGATGGCACAAGCAATCATTTCCTGTGTCATTCCCGATGGCTGGAACTCGAATAAATGTGGTCCGGTCTCATCCACGCCAGCAATCAACAGTCCAACGCCATAAGGTCGTTTACCGTAGACTTGTGTAGAAGTTTGGGCGCGGTCGCCGATCTGGGCGACTATGCGTTCGAGAGGTATGGGGCGGCCGTAGGTCATTTTGGAGGCGAGGGCTTGTTGTTTCATGAAATTTGAGAGGACGCGGGCATCAGAGGCAAGACCAGCGAGGGCAATGCCAAAGTGCTCATCTATTCCTATTACTTTCTTCTGGTAGGAGGAGAGCTCTTCCGCATTCCTCTGGGAGAGCACCGTAGTTAGCTTGTCGATGATTGAGTAGGGAAAGGGCAGAGATGGCGCACCTTCAATGCTACCAGAACGGTATGTGTTTTGCTAGCTATACCCACGACGACAGATCCTTGCTTAACTGCTTCTGAGGCATACTCCACCTGGAAGATGCGGCCTTGCGGCGAACTGGGCAAATATTTAGCTTTCGATTAGCTGTGTGGTGGGAATTAGGTATCGTACAAGGTCACCGAGTCATTATCATAATTATTCCGAAACATCTTGAGAGCTCTACTGGACTAGTGTCCGTGTATAAAGACTCTGGGCTCAAGAAATGCGTGGTGTACACGGTAAGTGCTGAGGTCGTGACTTATGGAGCTTAGGTACTAAAGTAGGCAGCCGAAGGCGACGTGAGGCTCTGTAAGGCTGAGGACCCGCGCTAGCGTGGTTTTGAATTATTTCCCTCTCACTATCCTACTTTGTATCTCCTTACTCCGTAGATTTGTATACTTCGGCTACCGCTATCGAGCGCTCTAAACATACCGTCGAATCAAATGGTGACGGATCTGACAACTCGACTTCTTCAATGGGTCAGTGTGCTTCAACCGCAGCAATTGCAGCTCAGCAAGTTGTGCACTACATCCATTCCTTCCACTCATTCCCCCGTAACGGCATGCTTTCTCTGATGATTGGTCTCGCATAATACCATTATGTAATAGAGTTACAGGCCTCACGCGTGATGCTCGCTGCACAGGTTGATACTCCATTGTTTTGGCCAATGTAGAACCGCGTATGACAATTTAAATGCCACGCACAGAAGGCAGCAGACGGCAATGGGGAGATCTACTTTGCCGACGAGTACCTGTGCGCGTACCAAGATATATATTAATCCATTCCTGTTTTTCGCTTCCTTTCCGATTTCAACGCCGTTTAGATGTTACTTAGTGTGAGTTTTACCCTTCATTCATCGATTGAGAATTAGGAACAGCTTGAACAACATACCGGACTTGATACGTATCTGTCCCTTGTCGCCTTGTCGCCTTGAATTACCCACACTGATATCCGAAACTACCAATGCCGTAGGTGCTCGCCGTGCTTAGGGCTCTGTGGACTATTGCTCATTATGCACAGGCTTGAATCAAATGGCGGACGGTGCTCACCATCTATTTTTCGCTCCAACTTTTGCTTGCTCATATCTGCGTTTTTCAGTATCTTGGCTCATCAATCTAGCGCACTGCTAATGGAGAATGCTACGTATCTCCAATCCACTGCAAACGTCTCCTTTCAGACAACTATAAAAAATGAATACGTTGTATTCTCGGGGAACACGACGCAACAAAGTCAACAGCTAATAGCTAGCCTGCGGTCCATCCTAGATTCTGAGGATATTGCGGAATACGGAGGACCCTACACTGGACCTCAATTCTGGCTTGTGCAGATGAACAGCGCTCAAATTAGTAGGCTCCTGAAAAGCATACCAGGCGTAAGTACTGCACGAAGTCGGTATGAGCAGTCTTCCAATTGTGCGACAATGTGTCTTCCATATACTTTCCCGAGTGAGCTTCGCTAACATATAGTCAAGGCCGAAGTTTATAAAAATGCTGTCGTCGCCCAAAGGCAGATGAAGTATGCGTCTACCCCTGACTCGTCCGCCTACAATGTATCTGGTAAGCTGAACATCGACAATTCTAATATCATATACCAAGAGGATGCTCCACCAGACTTGAGAGTTGTCTCTTGGCCTAAGGGCAAGGACTTCGACGACAGTGAGTTTCTCAAATACTACGCCTATGACAAAAATGGCGGTCAAAACTCAGTCCTCTATATCGTCGAAAATGGAATCGACCCTGGAAATGAAGTAAGTACTCTGCGGAGGCGTCAATAGCGCGGATGCGCCCAGGGTAACGGAACCTTAGGAGTTCATCCACAATCCTGTAAGCTGGCGATACGCTCCAGGCGTAGTACCAACTCCGACAGACGATGAGGTTTGGGAGCATGGGACATGTGTCACATCTAAGGCCGCCGGATACCGATCTGGTGTTTCCAAACGAACTCCGTTAATAGTACTCAAAGCCTCATTAACGCTGGCTGACGTCGTCTGGGCGTTTCAAGCTATCGTCAATGACCTGGGTGCCCAGCCTGCTATGAGGGCAGTTATGCTGATCGCATTCTCCTCTCAAACCACGAACAGTGTCAGAACAAATTGGGTCTCGCAACCTTGGAGGCGAGTGCGGACGCTCATGCTTGAAGCCATTACTCGCAACGCTGTTTTCGTTGTAGCTTCTGGCAATGGCCGTAATGGTGTAGAACACAAATTCGTCAGTGGCTATCCGGCTCACTTCGCCTACCCTCAAACTGGATCGGTGCCATTGACGCTGGTAGGCGCTGTTGACAATGCAGGACTTGAAGCGCCATTCTCTCAGCAGTCCGGCTATATCTCCGCCTGGGCGCCTGGGCTGAATGCTGAATGTTCCCATAAGTTTGGAATAGTTATATGGAACGGCACATCTATCTCCTCGGCGATGGTAGCTGGCCTTGCGACGTATTTACTAGGCTTCCCAAACCCTCCATTTGACATCGGTGGGGGAAGAACAGCATACAACTTCAATAGGTACTTGAGGGAAACAGCAAGCTGGCAGAGATCACCGGAAGGCGTACCACGTGTAATCTGGAATCTCCAAGACGGAACCTCGATTCAACCTTTGCTGAATGTCTCAGACACTCCTGCGGCGTCGGACATAGCTTCCTCCTGAATCAGTCTTATGGCTGCAAAACTCAGAGGCATTCGCGCTATATCAGATTTTTCAGTTACTGGGCGAGCAGCGGCAATATAGAAATTTCACTAAGAGGTCGCGGTCAAAGCATTTTAGTCTTCAAAGGCTATGGTCACCCATCTCATGTCTTGAAATGTCTCGTATGTGCAATTTTACCTATGACCAAATTTCCTAGGAAAGACCATCCGAATGAGGCTTTTGGCAAGTACAGCTTGGGCTTTGGGTTCGCTTGGCCTGGGGGAGATTCGAAAAAGAATACTGATTTGAGCAAGCATACTAATTCTCCTTGCTGAACTGTAGAAACACGCCATTGCCTCCGGCCACAATGTCCAATGTGGCCTTGTATCCCTCTACAGTGCGCCGCTGGCACCTCGGTTGCTGAAGTATTCGATCGTGCTATGGACTATAAAGATGATCAATACACTAGGACTGCCAGAGGCAAACGGAATCATACTGGTATTCATCCTATTCACATCCTCTTCTGGAATTTTTGTATCGAAGGCCTTGTCAATGTTTCAGTCCACAGTCTGTTCCCCCTTTGACCTATTGAGGTTCACTGACCTTCTCGAACTTGATCTTGAGACGACGGAGACCGGCACGACTCACGCGCAGATCTCTCACGAATCTAGCGCTGTTCTGGAGCTTCATTCCGTCAGATGACAGCTTTTTCTTCGAATCAACGACAAGGATACCTCGTTCGGCTTTATCTGTGTCTCCATAGAAACCACGTCTTTCACTTTTTGTTCGACGTCGCCGAACGACGAAATATATCTCACTGTACCACGAGGAGCAATCATCTCAGCACGAGGAATACGGGAGTAGGCCGCCGGACGTGTAAGGAAATTTACGGTCCGACGTCCTATGAGTCCCGTGGCCATCATGACTGGTATGAAGCTTCTCGAATCAGTCTGCCGTTGTTATTTCGCTCAGTGAATGGAAGACAAGGTGAACAATTCTGAGGGGGGCGGGTCTTTGTGCTATCCCAGCCAACTCCAAGGCGGGGTCTGGTGAATTATTAATTCAATCACAATGGTATGCCCTCTTAGCTTGTTTCCACATCGAACATCTCCGGGTCGAGGCGTGTCGGCAGGCTGGCATTTTCTCCTAATTTATTAGATTGTCATTAATAAGGACATTAGGGCGATGTGCCAAGAGTCTTTGATTGATCATGAGCGTCTGATCTGTTGGTGTATCCCAGTAGCGGATATCTTTCGAAATGAGGCGTCGAAAGACGGGATAATCGAAGACTAACTACCTACCCTGCATAAATAGCTTCATATTTCCCGCAGCCGAGTATCTCCATTCTCGACCAATGTGTATAAGACCAAACCCCCCTCGTCTTCTCAGCGTGCGAATACACTTTTATACTCTGTTTTGCGTCAGCAAAATGCTCAGGTTATCGTTGCTCCGCTCAGCCTTAGTGAAGCTGCCTGCGCCTGCGCTTCGTCGTCACGGTTGGACTCACCCACTGGTAACGCCTAGAGGCCTCCCAATTTCACATGTGTTGAATCGCGGGGCTATGCGATCGTTCACCGCAACAAATGCACGAATGAGTACAATCGAGGAACGTGTTAAGAAAATCGTCGCTGAGCAGCTTGGTGTCAAAGAGGACGAGGTATTCTGCGCTCTCTACGATGAAAGCGCCAGAGAGCTCAGAGTGAGGATGGTGCAATGACGATCTTCTAACGCTAGCTAGGTTATCAATACAGCAAGTTTTGTTGAGGACCTCGGTGCAGATAGTCTGGATACCGTGGAGCTTGTGATGGCGCTAGAAGAGGTTGGATTCCCTTACCGATCCTGGGACCAGCGACTGAGTCACCGTGTAGGAA
Source organism: Cladonia rangiferina (assembly GCA_023065455.1). Lineage (NCBI taxonomy): Eukaryota > Fungi > Ascomycota > Lecanoromycetes > Lecanorales > Cladoniaceae > Cladonia > Cladonia rangiferina. The sequence goes on from JAJREH010000026.1 coordinate 99,177, forward strand.
TTCGAAACAGAAATACCAGATGAAGAAGCGGAAAGGATTACGACTGGTAAATCTCCGCTAAAAGCGAATGTATCTTATATACCCAAGACTGACGATGGTTACAGTCCAGGCCGCCCTCGACTATATTACCAGTCATCAGTCATGAGAAGGGATCGAGCATCCATAGTTCTTATACGTACTCCTGTTATTTAGGGATACGCACTCTTAAATATGAATCTCGGCTGGGGCCTTTTCGCGTGGCAATTCTTCAAGTCAACTACCCTTCGCTATGCCTTGATTCGGACTCTGAGATCCATACTTCGTATACTTCCCCTCCCAGACACAAAATCTCGGCCCATTTGCGGAGTTAGACTGTAATTTATCTCCAGCTTGAGGCTTCTCAGATCGGTATAAACTAGACCAACACTCGTCGTTTTCGTCCCACACATTCTGCAATGACCCAAGCCAAGAATTTCCCCACCGCACCTCAGCATCCACGCTCAATACATCCTAGACGCAGATCACCTCGTGCCATAGCAATTTTCATCACTCTAAAATGGTGGAGACAACGGAGAACACACTTATCATCATGAACTCAGCATCTTGGGGTGCACCGTATAGTCTTCCAAAGCTTCGAGATGGAATTTATCGCCATGTGCTATCAAGGAAATATGTAGCATTTCAGCCTCTGCCTTCTAACGTGGATGATTTTGAAGTTTCTGAGTCAGTTTTCACTATTCTCCGAGTATCAAAAGCTATCAGCACTGAAGTGATGGGGATCTTGCTCTTCGGAAGTATTTTCTGGTAATTCTTCGGCATCAACCCGGAGATACACTTGTAGCGCTCAATCAGCCACAAATCAGACGCGAAACATTCCGGAACTTTGAGCAGCAGTGGCTCTTGTATTAGCCATCAAGCACCATAACCCAAATCACTGATTCCTTTAGCGCAATCCAAAATGGAGGGTTTTAAAACCCTAATCCAAGGGATTGAAAAATCAGGGTCCTGCATACACAGAACAACAGTCGACTCTTAAAATCCAGTTGTGACCACCTCTAGGAACTGTTGAAATTTGGTATATAGTATCGGTATGAGAAGAGTACTCGTAAGAACAACAATATACGAAACTCGGCTCTCTCACGAACATCCCAGCTGCACACAAACCTGCCAGGTCGCATCTGGCAGCTTTGCAAATGCTACCCGTGCAAAAGCTATATTTCATTCCCTTGCTATCCCAGCATGCTAATCCCGTAGTTTTTCTCAAACACAACGGCCATCCTCAGCTCAATTCAATTTACAAAACACCCCGCGGCACAGCAATGGACGCAAAAATGATTCTATCCCTCGGGACAGTAAGAGACCTCCAATACAGTTCTATCACTCATTTCCATTGGCGAAGATCCCTTTGCAGATTTGAATTGCTCACACCAGCACAGTCTTGCGCCAGGGCGCACGTCAAAACGCTCGGACGTGATTCTTTGCTTCCGTAGCTACTGTTTGGGGGCCTTTAGACTTTGTCAATGCGGACTCCAGCCACGAACGTGTCCAGTGGTAGAACCAACCAGAAGATCAGAGCATCCTTACAGACCTGTGACAGTATACTTCGGATATTGAAGATGGCATGTTCTGCTCGCATATTCCTACCAATTCGGAATAGCGGTGAGCTCTGCCTGCATTCGGCTGGCAATCCTTGTTACATGCGCGTTGTCAGCAACTTGCGTGTATTACTCAGAACTTTATTACCCACCACGAAAATCCCTCCTCCTTGGACTATAATAGGAGGTCTGCCCCGAGTTACCGACAAAAAGATCCATGGTGTCTGGTTTTCCTACCTTGCCGTTCAAAGCACAAAACCTCTGGCAAAAAAACCGGTCTGAATGAGGTTCGCGACTACCTTCATTCAAAACCTCGCTTATATAATGCCTGAGTCCCACTTCGAAAGCGCGCTCAATGACATCTGGTCCTTTTCCATTGATTGACTCTTCCGTCTAAAGTAGAAGTCATCAGATAATCGGCAACTCATGGATGACATTGTACTGAAACGAGAGGTCCTGCCTTTTCCCGCAGAATTACGGAACTTGATCTACAGATATCTTGTTCGCAAGACCTACCTCGTTTATTGGCCATTGTGGGGAGCGAAAAATCCTTCAGATTTTGACACAGATTTGCCATTGCCCAAGGCTCTCGTTGACTTCCCAGTATTCCAAGTATCGAAAAGGACGCGTAAAGAGGCCTTGGCACTGCTCTACGCAGAGAGCACGTTTCGGTACTGGGTCGATAGGACACGGAAAAGCTATCACTATCGTGATGCATGCCCAGGGAAAGAGACTTTGGATCTGGTGCAGAATATTGAAATCTACGTCTCAGTCCCGAGTCTCCTATGCGATGTTCCTAGCATCGTCACCACGCAAACATGCGAAGAGATTGCAGATAAGCTAAATAAGACTTTCATTCTCCGAAACTCCTTATTAATCCGATTCTACGACTGCGACGCCCCAGACTTTACTGAAAACACCTTGCCACTATTCGGGACACTTGCAAAGCTCACCAAGTTCAAAACGGTCGTAGTCGAGGTCTGTGGAGGGGCATATCGACTGAAAGCAAACGAGAACATACAGCTAGCCAAGGCAAAGACGATGATCCAGCCAGGAATACTTTCGCACATAACAGCAGGGTGTGAATACACTCAAGAGAATGTGCTAAATGCCATGGAGCCGATGCTTGGGCCTGTGATGGAGGAAGGCGAGGTGGAAAACGCGCAGAACGTTTGCTATGCCCGTTATCTCAAGTTTTATCCACAAAAAGTGGCTCATGGCCATACACCTGCACCAGCCGAGAAGGTTCTATCCACAAACGATGGGAAGAGCTGTGATGGAAAACATTGGAGGGTTTACGAGCAGACTGTGGAAGTTCGTCCACTGGAACATATGACTAGATTGATCACGAACCTATGAGAGACGCGCCAGTGACAGAGGACACTCATCATATTGGCAATCAGGTAAGCGATATACCTGCGAAGGAAAAAAATACCTGCTAAGCTCTGCAAATCTCAAAGACCGTCTTCCACTTCTCAGATATCATCATAACATCGACTTGATTTTGGCGCAGCGACATGTTTCGATAGAAACATCATTCGTGATGGAACATAATCATCACAGTACGGGACTTACCTAATCAGCTCCGTCAAAATCCCTTTCGGCGTTGAAATTTTGGGAGCTTTTCGACTCTAGAACGTCGGCTTGTTGGTCTAGATTTGGTGGATAAAGTCCTTTCAACGCGGCAAGGAAAGCCAATTCGTGGGAAACCCCTCTGAAGAGGCGTTGCCTACCTATATACTGCAGCCTCAAAGAGCATCAAATAACCGGATTTTTGCATCGTCTCATCCTTTCCTGTTCATTACCACGGCTAAGATATCACATGCGACCTTGCAACCCACCCACCAGCTAGTCATTACTGCCACCAATGCCCCCTCGTAATGGCTGTGACATATAGCTGTTGCAACTGTAACGTCCAAAGGCTATCAAAACCAGCATCAATTCTACCGTCACAGTGTCCACGTTAAGGACCCTCGACAGCGACTTTACCGGTAAGTATTTTGATTGGTTGACTCGCCTGAGAAATCGCAGATGAAGTGAAGGCTATGTTCTTGTCAAAGCGTTTGCGTATTCGATATGATACCTATTTCAGTACATTTAGCAATGTATAGAACTATTGAAGACCAGCCAAGGATCGCAAAAGGTTAAGGACTGTCTGCTTCGAAGAGATTGCACGTGCGTTGTAGCATTATTTCAGGCGCGTCAGAGAAGAAAATGAATTGCGCAAGCTGACCCGACCTGACCTGCTCTCGATACTTCAGCGATGAGTTTTGGATTTCGAAACGGAGATCTGAAATGCCCAAAATAATGATACTTTAAGAGAGGATATGTTTTCGTCGCCAGTCATTTGTAACGCCATTTGCACGAGATAAAGTCCCACCAATGCACCCCACATGAAGACTATCGCCACATAACCGAAGTACAAGATAGCGTTACATATATCCCCCCTCTTCCCCATATATCGCACTTACTGCACCTTCTTCCCCCCCTTATACCTAACCCCATGACTAATCCAAAGATATTTCCTAAACAAATCCTCCGCAAAATCGTCAAACTTGACATACTCAGCCCCCAACCTATACGCCGCCGCTATCCCACTCACACAAGCCATCTCATGCATATTAACCAACGTCCAACTACCCGCAAAGTACGTGTTTTTCTTTCCGTTCAGGAACATCATCCCCGGAACTACACGGACGTAGTGCTGCCACCGATGGCCCAGCTGGTGCCACCATTTCCTTTCGATTACTTTGTCGGAGTCGATTTGATCGATCGTCCAGAGGTTGGAGTTGCGATTGTCAAGGAAGATGGATTGGAAGACGTGGTTGTCGTAGGGGACTGGCGGTTTGTCGGCATCGTGATCCATGCGGAATTGGTGCTGGTAGTTTGTGCAGTCGAAGGCCATCTCGATTTTGTGCATATCTTCTGGATAGGAATGCGTGTAGTACATAGGTCTATAACCTGACGGTTCCCCGTCTGGACCCTCTTGTTCGTTCTTCGCGAAGGCGATCTGCTCTTCTTGTTGTTTGTTCTTCGGCTTAGCGCACAGTTCGGGGTTGAAATGGGTTTCGTAGTTCTGCTGGAAGTACTTAGAGTCGGAATGAGTGACGGTGATGTCGTCGAAGAATTTGGCGCCTCCCAGGACAAATCTTTCGCGCCAGGTGGCGGTTTTGCCAAGGAGTTTGAGAGCATCGTCGGCGAGGACACACATGACTAGGTTGTCGAAGGTTTCGGTTGTGGATTCGGGGCCGGTGTGGCGGCCTTCACGTTGGCCGGATTCGGTCTTCCCTTTCTCGGGGTCGAAGGGTGCGGTGGAGAGAACGACGCCTTTTTTGGAGCGGGATTTGATGGCGGTGACGTCGGTGTTGGTGCGGATATCGACGCCTTTGGACTTGAGATCGGCGGCCCAGTCACCATAGAATCGCTCAAGATGTGGGAAGGTGACCATCTGGGGGAGGTTAGGGAGGAGGGTTTCTGGATCATAATCCCAAAGTTTCATGTTTGGATCGTCGAATAGACGTTCAAGGATTGCGCATGAAACGTTCGCCGTCTGGTTGCCTGTTCCAATATCAGACGCTGGAGAAGATGATGGAGAGTGCTGCAGGGCTTACCTGTACCAAGGAAAAGAGCAATGAGTGGAAAGACCATCTTGTCACCGAACTCTTTATTGAAGAAGAACATCCGAAGCATGATTCTAATAGGTACAATACCCAAAATTGGCATAGTCCACTTGATGATTTTCAAGACTCTCCCAAACTTCCTGATATCGCCAGAAAATTGGTCCACGAGATGACTAGGGAAACAGTTGGTCCAGAAGGAGTCTTTGCCCTGGCCGAATGCAACCTGCAACCTCACACCTTCAGGCTCATGTCCATAGCGCTTGAAGAAGTTAAAGGTATGTTTGAAGGCTGGAGAGCCGCCTTGGACTCCATCATTCATCCATGAGGTTCCGTATTTGGAGGCATCAAGGGATATGGAGGTAGCTTGTCCGCCAACTACAGACATGCGTTCGAGTAGAGTGACTTTGTATTTTTGAGGGTGCTGGGCGAGGGTCGCAGCGCATGACTATCGAGAGAGTCAGTAGGTGGAAGAACACGAGAGCGGGAGCAGTGGGTAGCAGACCATGCCAGCAGCTCCTCCACCCACGATGACCACCTTTGTCCTGCCATCCTTAACTAGCTCCTCTGAAGACATCTTGTTGGCGCTGAGGGTATGTTGACGCGGTTGTAGAAAATTGGTGCATATAGAGGAGGCCAGCGGGTCTTATACACGAAATCGACGCGTGATCTGCTGAGGGAGACATGATGACATGGAGAAATGTGCTCTGCCATATTAATTATGATGATTTGAGTGGCTGCATTAAGACAATGATGATGTAGAGACGCCGGATCGGCATCGGGATCGAATATTTCCGAGATCTGAGCGCAACTTGGGAAAGATTGGGTTGCAGATTGGGTTTGACAGTCAGTCTAACCGTCCTAAGACTAGACTGCGGGTCTCAAAGTCTCCGCGTAATCGCGTCCAGTACCCTGTACGATCACATCAAAGGTATTTACTATCAAGTTAGTATTAAATAGTGGTCTACGGGCCCGCAAATTTCTATGCCTAGATTTGCGGGCCCGCAGACTCACTATTTAATACTATATGGATAGTAGAATTACTGTGGCTGTTGCTGGGAACAGCAGCGTCTAATGTCTACCTCTGTACACAGTACTGCATGCCTAAGTCTCGAGCTCATCCACGCCCCGGCAGCAGCCCCATAAGGCTGCTGGTGATGCCGTGGTTCACCCTCATAGCCCACGTCAGCTCAGACTTTGCTTCAAACATTATCATGACCATCATCTACATATATATATATAAAAGCTTATAGAGATCGTGATTCAATTTGAAGTGGTCCGCCGCGCTTTCAGGCTTAATCCTTTGGGGCTCCGGGGGGCATGTCACTATTGGCGAGCTATAGTCACCATGGGCACGGTCTTGCCACATCAAGATGCATGGACGCGCGCCAGGGATCGCTATGCTGAAGACCTCACGGACGAGGAGCAGGCAATGTTCAATGAAGCTTCAGTTGAAAAAGTGTTTTACGATGCCAGTGCAGCAGAAAAGAAACATGCAGCATCCTCAAAGACCCGTAATTTATCGAGCAAGCTCGACCCGCTGGTCGCTGCCATCGAACAGTATGGTGAGGCTATCGATGTATACTCGAATGCGTACTCGCTGGCCTTGTGTCCTCTCTGGGGTAGTGTACGGGTTGTCTTACACGTATGACTGACCCTTGGTAATGCCAAGGACGTACGAACTAACATTGCATATCTGTGTAGCTTGCTCGCGCGTTCGGAAAGTATTTCGAAAAGTTAGTAGCTATGTTTTCAAGCATTGGCGATATCCTTCCGAGATTCAGGATCTTTGAGAGGCTTTTTTCGAACCATGAGCTTCTTGTTCAAGCTCTTTCAAAGGTATATGTTGACATTATCTCGTTCTGTACGGAGGCGAAGAGAGTGTTCAGGGACGGACAAAGAGCTACTAGTAAGTCGTGTGACCAAAGTTGTCCGCGAACCACATAAACTCATTGGGTTAGGTTCCAGGATTGCTTTCAAATTGGCCTGGAAACCTTTCGAGCGACAATTTGGTGGGCAGATTGGGCGATTCCGCCAACATCGAAAGAACGTGGAGAAAGAAGCGGGACTAGCGCATATGATTGAAGCCGCTGATTCAAGGGCAGTCGTTCTCCGTAACCAGATGCAGCTCGAAACACATCGGCAAGGTCAGTACATATATTACTTCGGCAGAATATACGGAGTATTGATAGTTGCAGTGAATGAGCGCCTACGGCTGCTAGAGGCGCTGTCCACTGTGGACTACGCAGCGAAACATCAGAAAGTCCAAAGAGCGCGATACGATGGGACGGGTGGGTGGCTGCTCGAACACGAGGCATACCGTATCTGGAAGGATAATAATGATTCCGCATGCTTACGCTGTTCTGGGATACGTAAGGACCTTCAACACACACAATATAAAGGTATCATTACAATGCTGACATAACAATTGCACATTAGCTGGATGCGGCAAGACCTTTCTGGCGTATGTAATCAACCACTACAATGTATACCTCCCTGTCTTACCTCCTTTATAGGTCACGGGTAATCGACGACTTATTGTTAGCTTCCAATTCTACGAAGCTACATATGGTCTACTATTATTGCGATTACGCTGACTCCAAAACGCTTCAAGCCAAGCACTTGTTTGAAGCTGTTATGAAGCAGCTCATCATGCAGGGATTAGTACCGAAAGAGGTTGAGTGCCAGCTGAGGCAGTCCGTGATCGACGAAGCAAGGGTTCCAGGAGAGACATTTTTGCAAACGAGTATTTTGTCAACGATAGAAGCATCCCCGGGGCTGTATGTGATCATTGATGGGCTTGATGAATGCGAAAAGGAAGCTAGGCGGGACGCCATCGCTCTCATAGAGGCTCTACTGGTCCATAACAAAGCTGCTGTCAAGACGTTTGTCTCATGCAGAGAGGATGAGCATATACTAAGAAGCTTAGATGTACATCCCTGCATCCAGCTATCAGAAACAATGATGGCTACTGACATTGATGCCTTCATTACTGGCACTGTCAAGTCTAAGGTAAAATCTGGGGAGTTGAGGATTAATTCCCCGGCCTTGGAGGAAGAGATTGTCGCGGAACTAGTCTGCAAAGCACATGGAATGTAAGTTGATCTGTCTATATGTCAAATTTATGGTTATATTTCAACAAGTTTCCCATATACTCTATTGCCCAAGTCAACTGTTTCCTACAGCTTCATCCGCTAATATTTGGCAGGTTTCTTTGGGTCTACCTTCAACTGGAAGAGCTCTGCGAGGCTCCATCTGAGCTCATTCGTGAGGTTCTGCGAGATTTGCCTGAAGGACTGGCTGAAACTTACCGGCGGATACTACTCAAATTCCAAAAATCGGCCTGGAAGACCAAAATCGCTGTTAAGGCATTCAAGTGGATCGCTTGCGCCCAAAGGCCACTACAAGTTGACGAACTCAAAGAGGCAATTGAATATGAAAAGTCGGACACATCCTGGCGTAGTGCCGCGAGCATGGACGACGAACAGCTTATCAGGTCCTTTGGAGCGTTAGTATGCGCGGACATGGAGGATCGGACGATTCGTTTCGTACATCATACAGTCCTGCAATTTCTGTTTTCAACGGACGAAATATCACCTATATTCCATTTCAGCCAGGCACAGGCGCACTGTTTCGTCGGCGAAATGTGCGTCGTCTATCTCAGTTTCTCAGACTTTGAGACGAGTCTTACACACCGGCCGCCTGAACGCAAAGTCCAAGATGCCGCTATCTTCCAAGCAGGGGCTATGTCGACTATTCCTAGAGTTCTTGGAATTGGAAGATCATTGTTCCACGCTGTATATCGGTTTTCTGGTGGAAAACAAGAAACGGCAGGACCTACTATCGACCACGACAGGATTTTGAATACCGCGCACAAGCCTATGAGACCCATAGAGCCTGTTTCGTCGATGCTTGCAAGGAAATATCGCTTACTGGACTACGTGGTAAGCTTTTGGGATTACCATACCAAATGGCTAGAGGAAGAGAATATGGCGACATGGAGGTTGTTTCGAAACTTGGCCCTGAATAAGAATCTTCCTTTTGAGTTTCGAAGGTGGGGTCTTAACGAACATTACGGCTCCTATGGTTGCACTACTTGCGAGCCTGGAAGCTCTGATAGTGCCTCGGAAGAACTCCCGTTCACTACACTAATATATTACGCCGCGCAGATTGGACATGTACCATTATTGAGGCTTTTCAGGGACGAGGTTAGAGGAGGTCTAGAAAGTTACCTCGATCATGAACCCTCCCGGCTTTTGCTTGTCGCTTGCTCCAACGACCAAGCAGATGTGGTGGAGCATCTCTTACATATCTATGGGCCCGCATATGTCGACGACAATACATTTAGGGAAGTACTTCACGCGGCCGCTTCTTCGGGGCATGAAAATACTCTTTGCACACTGCTACCATACGCATCTGCGTCGAGAGCTGACCTCTCCGCTGCGCTACAGAATGCCATACATCAGGGATATGTGTCATGTGCAGAACGATTACTCACAGCTGGCGCTAGATTCGATCTTTCTGTATCTGGACACCAGTCAGCTCTCAAAGCTGCCATAAACGGAGACCTCGACTCTACTATTGCGATGCTCATACAGAGAGGCCAATTGAATGTGATAGATGTGTATGATACGGTGATTGTGCGTGAATTCAAACATGAGTATGACATGGACCCCAAGAAACATAGCTTGCAAATCCTCAAAAGTCTGATGCTTGCCGCCAGCAGAGGTTTGACACTCACACTCAAGGCCATGCTAGAGACTGGAGCCGCAGCCGATAATCGCAATCACCTTGGAAAGTCAGCATTGCATTATGCCGCTGAGGCGGGGCATAGCGTGGCAGTCCGTCTTTTGTTAGAACACGATGCTGATGTCAACGCATATATAGAAGGCCATGATGATGTAGTTACGGCCGGACTAACCGCGTTACACTTAGCTGCCATGGGTGGACATACCGATGCCGTGCAAATACTTTGTGAACATGGTGCGAGAGTCAACGAGATGGGCGAGCCTCCTTCTTATACTCCCCTCCACCTGGCAGCAAAGCATGGACATCCGGACACGATTCGAAAACTCCTCGACCATGGAGCTTCTTTAAGTCACGAAGACTTCCGGGGGTGGACACCCCTTGATTACGCCATTGAATATTCAAAAAATGACGCGGAAACTTGTCTTCGAGAGCTGGGAGCCTTCGCAAAAAAACCTCCCAAGATGACGTGGTCACGCTGAAATTTTTGGGCTGGAGGATTGATAAGGAGGCGAAAGCTCTGTGGGCATACCCATTGCTAGAAACAGGATATATGAACGCTGCAAGCTCTCAGAAGATTAGAGCTCTATCAGGCAACGGCTCCCAGATACGAAATAGCTGGAACTTACGATCTATGATTTTCCTAAGGCTGAGTAGAAGATGATTAAAGACCATTTCTGTATATTATGAATCAATCTAAGCTAAATTACGTAAAATCCAGTACGTTCGTTGTATTCCAACGTAGCCTAGTTTTCCAGGCCACTTTGCGGCTTGAACTCCAGCAGGTGAAGGGCTATACAAACCTCTGCTGGGTGTTTCGGTAATCGAGAGTCTTGCTGTAAGCTCTGGTCTCTATAGACTGGGTATGATATCAGGGTAATGATACTAGACTGCAGTGTCACCAAAGAGAGCATACAATTACAAGCCTATTGAGCTGGCTTTTCCAATGTATAATATCTCTATGGAGCATTCAGGAAGGGTTTGCGGCTCGACGTTGTGTTCTGGTAAGAAGATGCCGTCCAGTCGGATACGGGGTGTCGTCCTGTGCAAATAGCCCCCACGCGAACAAATTTCTGACGTCCAGAATCAAAGACTGGACGGGGGTATGTACAGGGTCTCGTGACCTGTTATGCAATATGACGATTGCGAAAGAGGGTGCTCAAAGAAACTCGAGTCTGTGATGTTGAGTAGTTGAAGGTTGCGGTCTGTTAGCTAGCAACAAGGCGACGGCTTAAACCACTATGTGCTGATCACACTTGGAGGCGTGTATATGGGACGTGGAGCCCTCTTGAAGATTAGCGAATTCCGAGGACTAACTGACTGGTTTGCAAGAAGAGAGACCGTGCTCCTTGGGCGGCGTGACGGTCGCAAGCCGTTAGAGCAGGAGTCCGTACCTACCTTACTGCGGTATCAGAGTTCACCTATCAAATGAAAACACCTATCGACTGAAAAGCCCTACAGAGCTAATGCCTAGAGGCCCCTAAAGCTGGTCCCTTAGGAAACACGATTTGGGCTAAAGATACATGGCTGCGGGGACTAAGCCTATCGCTTAGGAAACCAACTTTTAGGGTATCTCTAGGGGGCTTTTCGTTTCCAGTTCATAGGTGAACTCTTCTAACTGTATCCCATCAATACAGGGAATACTTTTATCAGGAAGCATATCTGATTTGACACACGAACCTCATATGCTGTTCACATTTTCTGATCTTTGTGTCTCCTATACTTCTACCATCCAGAACATGAGATCCTAATTGCGCCTTTCGAAAATGACCCACAATAAGTGGCGCGAAGAGCGTGGAGCAGCATTTTGAATGGGTGAGTTCGTCTGAGCACGGACTATGCCGTCATCAGTTTCCTTCATCAACTACATAACACAACGACTACAAAGTATCCTCGAGCCGTAACTCTGTGGTCTATTCATAAGCATTCGCAATTCTTCCAACCTCTGCATTTGAGTCATCTGCTATTCCTTGCAAGCACGCTACCAGTTGTCCGTGGTGGTTGTTTCCAAATGAACAGGATCTCCTAAAGCCTGCACTCTCGGTGAGAGACCACTAGTTCCTCAGATACTTCGGAGACTAATTTTGGCTACTTGACTAGATTTTGTTATGCAGAGCTGGCCAGGAGTATTTCGAAAGTGTGGGCCCACGCCACGATGAGAAGAGTATAGGTGGTATCAAACTTGATAGGTCGATTGGTGAAATCCGAGAGACGGGTAACAACAGGCTCTCTATATGTTTCCACAACGGACTCTACGTTATCATTAGATCAGGTGTTGTATCATCGTTGCGATTACCCTTTTTGATCACACTTTAAGATCTTCCCAGTCTACATACTTTCTTGAGTTTTCAGGATGTTACACGGTAGAGTCTTCGTCTAATTGAAATCCAAGGCTCCCAAAATACTGGCGACATACCTCAATATATAACTAAGACTGAAACCCTTAGTTGGTGTTCACAACCCTATTGCATGGCTGGCGTGGCTCTTCAAATCATCACGGCCTATGTTCACTAATAAGTTGCCTCTCCCTTCACCTATGGATGCTAAAGCCACTTTCGACCACACAAGATCCGATCACCTGTAAATACAACATGGGCATACCTTCGTGCAGGCGAGAAGCTGTATGACATGGAAAGGTTAGATCACTTTTGTACGAGGTCTATTCACTTTGTACCCGAGGTAAGTGAAAGCACAGCGTTGTATATTCCGAAGACGGTGGAATGGCAATGCTTTGTTTCTGGGCAGTAGAATAAGAGGAACCCGGAGGTAGTATCATGGAAAAGTTGGTTAACCACATTTATGGTCTGATTGAGCAAGGGGACAAGCACCGAAGAAGACCCACACAAACTACTACTGTGTACGGTAGGTGAGTTCAGCCGCGGCTCCAGTTGCTTCGCCCCAGCATGCCCGTCCGCTCCTGGCGCCCTTTAATATAGAAAGACGGATTATCTATTACGGAGCCAATCACCTACTCGGAAGTAGCGAAGGAGAAACAACAGCCGATCTTTTAGCGAAGGCCCGGTCCAGAAACGACCTACTGCGGTAAGTCGGCGACTTTTCACGGGAGTACTATCGAAGGCACCTAACAAGCACACAATGAGTAACGTTATGCTATACTATTGGTATGTCATAATAATAGATACGCGACAATACGATGTACGAATTGTCACAAGACCAGCTGATGCAAGCCTCCTATCAAAGGGTTTATTAGCTAGCCTTGTGGCTTTTCCATAACACGAGCCCAAGGTATGGACTGGTATTCCCCCACCTCTATGGACCCTTCAACAGTGAGGAATTTATAGGTTCTTGTCCTCTTTCTTTAAGACTGCTTGTAAGTGTATGGAGAGCACGCAATTTCCCGTCCAAAATTCACCACACGTTGTCTCTAACCAAAATGCAGCTCTTTGTCTTCCTTATATTCTCGACCCTCGCCCTAGCATCTACTACCCCCAGAATCACTACCCCCGCCAGCATCGCTGGCTCGACTTGCGTCTTCGATCTTCTTGGTTTCCCGACACCCTGTTCACAGGCAGGCTATGGCTGTTTTACGACCACACCATGCACTGGAGAGTGCCAACCGTCCCAGTACTCCTGCACCTCAGGCAACAACGCTCCCTGCCCAACTGGCTGGACATGCAGCGTCTACGCCGGTTGCGAAAACACGGCCGTAAGTAGCATACCTTGCGACGGGTTGTGTGCCCCCAGCACAGCCTCCACTCCTGTCGTCCCCTGCACCGTGGGCAACAACGGCCCCTGCGCGACTGGCTCAACTTGCACACCCACCGTGCCTTGCACGCCCACGGCCCAAGGCGGCTCAGCATCTTGCCGCGGGCAATGCATCACTACGAACCCACCTCCCAATTTCGTCACGGTTCCCTGTGTAGTTAGCGCTTCTACTGGTTGTCCGTCCTATTCTTACTGTTACCCAACGACTGAGTGTATCGGGACTTGCTCAGCTACTGGCACCGTGCTGCCGCCAACTACAACCTATACGACGATGTCCGGCGGCCCGTCGAGTACCTGCCAATATTTAAATAATGACTGCCCTGCCGGCGAGAGCTGTTCCGCGCTCCCAGTCTGTGGCGGCCTATGCCTCACCACAGCGCCCGGAATTACCACCACTTGCACCCTTGGTGGCACCTGTCCTGCCAATGCTGGCGGCGGAGCATGCTCCTCCGCCTTCCCAACTTGCACGACTAGTGGCTGCCCTGGGGTATGCTCGCAAACCCCTTGTACCGTAGGTGGGACCGTATGTCCATCTCCTCAGGCAACCTGTACACCGACAGAACCTTGCAGTGGACTTTGTGTATCTGGTACGACACTCCCCTTTCACTGACAAGTATGAGCCTTCCCGCACTGACAACTAGTTCACCAGCTACTATCACAAGTACCCCAAAAACAACACCACCAACCACTGCTCCCCCAGTGACAACAACATCATGCCCCCCCTGCGGCGGGGTATGCTTCACCACCGCCCCGGGACTCACAACCACCTGCACACTCGGTCGCAGCTGCCACCCCGGCGGCGACGAATGCACCGCCTACATTCCCACTTGCGGGACTCCGGGCTGCCCTGGTTTCTGTTCGAGGACGGCGTGCGTGGTCGGTGGGACGAAGTGTGCTAAGGGGACGGCGTTCTGCACGCCGACGGAGGTTTGTACCGGGAGTTGCGGTCCTAGTGTGACGATTACGACAACGGCGACGCTGACAGCTTCGAGTGCGTCGGCGACGTGTGGATGGGAGCAGTTGCCGTGTCCAAGTGGGAAGAACTATGTTTATGAAGAAAAACAAGAGTGTGGATGGGAGTATGTTCCATGCAAGCCTGGATATACGTGTAAGAATCCATACGGATGGGATCCTGGGTTTGGGGAGACGGGGGATTGTGTGCGGGACCTTTTGCCGAAGAAACGCCGGTTTGTGGCGGGAAATTATTATGATGTGGAACAGTAGTGAGGGGCCCATTGCCACGCATAAGTTTGAATTATGGTGATAATGGCATGAAAAGGGAAACGAAAGGAACGCTCTCTTTTGGTCTGCATATGAGGAATGGTTTATGAAAAGGAGCACAAAAAGAAAGACATCGGGTTATAGCCTGGCAAACTGATGAGGCATGGCAGCGAGGAACTAGGAATAGGATTTTGATGTTTTGTCTTCAAATGCACGACGGGATAATGATCATAATGACTGAAAACGAGAAAAAAAAAAAAGGGAATGCGTTTCTTTTCTTCTTTCATTCGCCTAGGTAAGGAAGGTACTATCTATGTAAAGGGGTTTGAAAACCCCGAACGAGCTATACACGTATTTGAGGAAACGAGTACAAGCAACCAACATGATTTATGACTGACGAGTATCCTGGAACTTTCATATAATGCGTTTCGCATCATGCGTTCCCTGTAGCGTCGTATATAAACGGCCCAGATACGTAACTTCTCGAAGTTCCGGCCAAAGAGGGTTCTTCATTCATTGAAGCTCCCAAGAAGACCCCAGTGATACCAGTGGCTAAGGTCCCCGAGAGCCGGAAGCCGGAAGCCGGGCCCTAAAAGCGCCGGGCGCAATCGTTTGCGGGTGGACAAGCTACCTTAGAACTACATATTACTACCTTACCTCAAGTCAGTGAGTTGTGAGTTGTCCTTCAGACCTTTAGGGGCTCAACGCGGTCACAAACAACTTGAAGCTTCGCGTTGTGTGTCTTAGACGGCCTCACCATCATCATCGCAAAAGATTGCCCCTATCAGCGCCGATGGCCCGCTGTTCATCCATTCTCCAAGCTCTAATATTCTCAACATCATTCAAGCCGAGCGTAGTTCTATCCTTACGCTCCTCTTTTACAGCTTACGATTTCCTAATCCTTCTCCTCCCCCCTGTAAGGTCAAAAAGACCGATGGTGTAGGGATTTTGAAGCCGGATTTTGAAGCTTTGCCACTCATGATGGTAGCACGGAGAAATTGTTTTACGTCTGGTTGCTCCGAAGTGCATCGGTTTTGTTCATGGATCGTAGAACGTTTCCTGGACTATCCGGTGATGGCTTTTCTTCGTATGAACGAGGCTTCGTAATCAGGAAGCTAACTAACAGCATATGCACTAGACAGGTGTCAGTGAATGAGGTCTCTGTATCCTAGAACGTCGACTGTTCTAGGGTGATGGCAGTTTTCCAGCGATGGTAGCCAGAAGATTGAGACTGTGTGACTCCAGCGTGTCGATCGGTCTTTCTAGACTTTCGCGTTGAAGTTATATACTCCACTTAAAGCATACTCAGACCTTTGAACAAGCGGTAACTTCTTCATCTTCTTGCTGGAAAGTTATCCAATCCCGATCAGCTGCCATATACATTGATTGTCCCATCAGGGGGGTTCAACTGGTTTGACACTAAAAATCGGACCTCCGTTCAAGGTAACATTCCGTAAGATCCTTGCTGCAAACCCGGACCGCAGCGCATGTCCTATCGCAGTACGTACCGGCTTATGACACCTTGTGATGCCCCACTCCTAACGAATTGATATCATAAGGCCAATAAGATTCTTCAGTTCTCGCAATGATGCCTTGGAACGGTTTAAGAACTGAAAGAACGTAACAACGTATCACCCTACCTTGTGCATTGCCTGTAGTCGGTTACGGCGTAGCATACTATGTCCGCAGACCATTCGCGGATGGATTTCACGGCCAAAGATGAGGATATATGAGCGCACACGAGCTGGTGTGAGCACCGACATCTGGTCTTGCAAGCAGCTCGTGTATCTCTTCCCTGTTCTTGTGCGCTTGGATCAAAGTCTTGAACATGGCCTTAGAAGTCTCCAGTCTGGTGGAAGTTTCGGACCGCATTTCCAAGAACACCACTTTAATCCAAGGTTTCCTCACGACTAGGGGGCTTCCGAGTCCTTCATTTACCGTCAAATCCCCAACAGAATTCCCAGATCCGGAAAATGAGAGGGCAATTGAACTGGCGCGAGAAGCTATACTTGCAGACACGAAGACCCTCTTTGACCTGGTCCTGGGCCCTGTCGAACGCTTGAAGTGGAGCGTCTGGCAGGTACTCACGCCCTTATGCTATAGCTTTTCTTAACGCTGTATGATTAATCAGTCACCGCTGATACAAATGGATAACCAGATGATCGACGTCTCCGTCCTGCAGGTAATTTATCGTTTTAAATTAGCGCAGGCAGTCCCTCTGGAAGGTGGCGCTACATATGAGCAAATTGCAGCAACTACCGGCTTGACTGAGCATCGTGTGTCATCCGTACTTCGTCAGGCGGCCATGAACAAGATCTTCTACGAAGACCACCCAAACCATGTCGTACATACTGCCATTTCGGCGATCCTTGTCAGAGATCCTGTAATGCGAGACTGGGTGGGTCACTTCACTGAGGAGGGTTATCCAACCAATGCAAAGTGGTCAGAGGCCATGCAGAAGTATCCGAATTCGCAAGAGCTCAATGAAGCTCCCTTTGCTGTGGCTTTCGATTACAAGGAACCGGGTGGTTTCTTTCAGTACTTAGCAGAGAGGGAAGAGCCTCAGAAGAGATTCTTTGGAGCAATGAAGGGTGTGGGTATGGCTCCTGGAGTCGACTATGGTCACCTTGCCAACGGATATGACTGGGAAAAACTTGGTAAAGCAACGGTTGTTGATGTACGTTTCGCGGAAAGCTACTAAGTGCAAAGCCACACTGATTTGCTGATGTCTGTAGATGGGCGGTTCCGCCGGCCATGTTAGTATTGCATTGGCAAGAAGATTTCCAAATCTGAACTTCGTAGTTCAAGACTTCAAAGAGACCGTGGAAGCATCTGAGAAGACACTACCAGCAGAATTCAAGGGAAGGGTCTCGTTCCAAGCCCACGATTTCTTTAACCCACAGCCCGTACGTGCAGAGGTCTATATGATGCGACACATCTGTCACTGCTGGCCAGACAAATATTTGATCAAGATTCTCCAGCAGACGGTTCTTGCAATGGACCCTGGTTCTAGGATCATCGTCGTGGAAACCGTTGTTCTTCCCCGGGGGAGTATGGTTTCCTCGAGGAGAGATGGGCAAGGTACGGCCGATATCTTCGGTGCTACATGTTCGTTTGACATCCGGCTGACCTTCGCTTTGTAGGAACATGGACCTGTTCATGTTCAGCATGCTGAATGCGCAAGACAGAAGTGCGGAGGAGTGGTCAGAAATAGTCGTTGCTGCTGATCCAAGACTGAGAGTGGCTAGCATCGCAAAACCTACTGGAAGTCACGACGCAATTATTGAGATTGTTCTTGGGTAGCTCAACTAGTCTCGTTCAAAGAAAGGTATGGCAATATGATGCAATTCTTGGCAGCCAGCCTTACGCTTGTCATTTCACATGTCATTTTCCTATGTCAATTTTACTTTTCAAAAAGCTTGTTAACAAACATTCTTTCTCCGTCGCTTTCAATTCTTCTGGCATTGAGAATCGTCACTATTTAAGGAATTTGCTGAACCAGCCCAAGCTCTAAATTTGAAGACTGACCTAGCAATATGGATGACCACGAGGGAACGTTGGCCCGGCTTGGAGAGGAGGTGACAGTAAAGGCCGCGTTGGAAACCTCCTCTAACAATGCCCGAGAGAACACGTTGCTAGGCCTTCCACGCGAGATACGCGATCGGATCTGGTCTCATGTTCTGGACAGCAAGTACGAAAACGTTAACCGTTGGCTCCCAGGAATAACTAGACTTGAGGATCGAATGCTTTTCTTCCAAACCCCATCTCCACGCCTCACCATGCTCCAAGTATCTCGCCAGTTCAACGAAGAAGGGAGGTGCAGACTTTATCATCACAGCACCTTTCGTGCCAACTGTGATTTTGTCACCGGACCTGCACTGCCAATCCGTCTCAGCGACATCCACATGATGCGCAACCTTGAGCTCCAAGTTAAACATATGCTTTTCCTGAGACAAAATCCCAAATTCAGGAGGCCGAAAAATGGTCAAAAGATGACCGCATGGTACACGTGGGATATACCACCAGACTTTATTGCGCAGCTCGAACAATTCGGCAGTTCAGAGCTCCGCGCAGAACGATGTACCTTCTATCTAAACACCACTAGCCACCACAAGGAGGACTTACCGGTGATAATTCCGCTTCTGCATGCCCTCAAAGGCTTCGAGACCTTGATACTGAAGATCGTGGTCTGCCCACCCCGATTCTCATCGTCGCCGGCGATGTGGCTACTATCGGAGCCTTTTAAGACGAAGTTAGAGTCGGTACTTGGGAAGGGTGAATTCACTGACCATGAGGGGCGCTCTTGCCTGGTATTCAAGCCTCGGGATCATCGTCTTAGACAAGGTACGGATGTCTCCGAAGAGATGTCCGGTGCCAATGGAAGGAAGACTGGGGATGGGAGTGTGGATAGATGAATAGACTTCCACAAAATGAAGTTTTTGCCAACCATAATCTCCGAGTGAATTTCTCAAACAGTATGGATAAACTTACGCGAAGAGAAAAACAGAGATGCTTTCAAGCACTTCGTCAAAAAGATGATCGTGCTCAACCGACGTACAACCGCGCACAATCAACGTAACACGATTTCCAATGTACGTGCCTAATGGCGTAGATTGACTGGCCAGTCCCGCCGTAGTAAGCGTGCTGAGACGACTGACCATGGGTATTGTAGCATGTCTATCTACTGACTCCTCGATAATCTTAATCACTTTAAAAGGCTTCTGACTCGCTGACAACCTCATCCGAGCCCACACGAGGGCACGGGTACTTTGAAGTGTTGTGCCCATATTTACCCTATATACGTAGCACCTAAGCTCGACTTTAGTCATCCCTTCACTTGGCCACCGGCCAGATGCATAGTGGATTGCTTCCCCAATCGTTAGTAGTGATGACGCGCAGGGGATGGAGGGGTATTGAGAAGGGCCGTCCGTGCATCGTTACCCTCTTTAAAGCATTATATTTTTGTAAAATTACACTAGATATACGGCTTGAGCCACAAACGGGCAGGAAAAACCTCAGCATTTCCGAAGCCACTTCCTTCCATTCCCTCCTCCATTAGACCAAATCTAAACGCTGCTTTCCACCCGCCCGCCCAGCCCAGCCGGGTCCTCCACCCTCCCACTGTCATCCCTCCCCATCAGGGCCCAGCCCCCGGGTCCGTAATCCAAACCGCCTTAACTCTTTGACTGAAATTCTCATCCACTCCATACGGCTCACTTTTCAAATCCGCAATATCCGTACTCACAGCCGTCTCACTCCCATCCGCATACCCGCTCTCCGCAAAAAGATACGCCGTCGCGCCTCCAAATACCATAATACTCTGCGCCGTGTTGGACTGACTAGCAGTCAAGTTGCCTCCGCCAAGGCCCAGGCAGAAAACCTGGCCGGAGAAGTTGGGTTGGGAGAAGAGGCACGCTGCGGGGGGTTGAGGGAGGGATGTGGCGTTTACGACCATGCTTCCGTCATTGGCTTTGTTCACGTATTGGGAGTAGGTGAAGGCCCAGCCAGGGGCGGCCGTAGAGTTGTAGGAGCCGGCTTGGTAGGCGGTGGATGATGGGTGGTCGCCGCCTCTGATGGTCTGATCAGCGTGCCATTTGAACGTGACAGCTGCACCGGGGGGAACAGTCATGGCGTTTATATTCGTGGTGGCATAGCCGTATTCGCCGGTTTGGGGGGTGAATGTTCCGTTGGGAAAACAGGCTGACGATGCTGAGGGGCCGGAGAAGCAGACGCTGTTTGACGAATTGAAAGGGATTTGAAAGGGAGTGGCCGGGGGAGGGGCAATGTAGGCGCCTGATTGACCGTTGGTAGATTCGTTGCCGGGGGAGAAGATAGGGATAGCTGAGTTGTTAGGGTATGGACTTCCTGATGTTTGGGCTGGGAGTCCTGCTGACAGCGTCGGGAAGCCTCCGGGAGGCATGATAGAGGCGCTTGATGATTGATTTTGAAGGCTTGATGGTAAGGCTGCGGTTGCTCCTGATGGTGATGCTGGTGCTCCGAGCGGGACTACTACCCCGTTGATATCCGTGCCGGCGGTAATATTGCATGCAATTGCCACGGGAAGACCAGTAGCTGTCACGTTATAGCCGCTGAAGTATACTGAGTTGCTTGCATCATCTATGAGTTTACAATCGCCTCCTGGATTAGGTATTATCCGGTTGTAGACGGCGGCTGCGGATTGATCAATGTTGGGTAGGATAATGGAATTCCTGTTCAGTGAGAATTTTTGGTTGTAACACAAACTTGGATCTTCGTAATTTGACAGTGAGCCATATGCATTGGCATTCCGCTTTGGACCGTCACAGTGTACTGTTGCGTTGCCGTTACTGTTGAATGTGAAAGCACTTGCCATGTCTGGAATTGTCATAGGGTAGCCTTGGTTAGCGTTGATTAAAAAGACAACCGCATCAAAATACTCCCAATCGAAACTGAGAGCAATGACACCGGGTCCGTAGACGGCTTGACAAGTGGGATTTGTCTTCTGGCATTGTTCATTGCCACTGAAACGGAGATTAGTGCATCATGAGACAAGCCAAGGCGTGATTGAGCGCTTACGTATGACTAGCATCGCCAAACATTTGATATTGAATTATCTGCGTAATGTTGTTGTTTTTTGGCTGAGTAGCTGTATGTCCGCCAAAGAGTCTTGGAAGAATGGCGAAGAAAGCGGTTATCAGTCCACCGATCAGCCATCCTATTGGTCCTTCCATACCAATGCCTACTGCAACACCGAGAACCAAGTTCTGCATTGTCAGAAATGAGGCAGATGCGGCTACTCGGATTACTTACAGCGGCTCCAAAAGCAGCTCCCTTCCAATTGCCATCGACGAAATCAAGAATAACCACAGCTGCACCAAGAACAGCACCTGCGATACCCACTGCTTGGACAGCGGCTTGGCTAGTCATCGACACCATTGTCGCGACTCCGTCTATCCTCGCAAAAGTGACCTCGTCTAATGCTTCGTCATTGGGAGGTGAAGAAGAACATCCTGATCGTGCTAGCAAAGACCATGCACGCACAGCTAGGGAACCGGAACGTGGGATCAAAGACCGCTGACAATTCTGGAAAGGATTTGGCAGTGCCGAAAATCCTCCTCCTGGTTTAGACGGCGTCAAGATGTGTTCTTCTTCTGGAGATGCTATAGGCATCAGGTTGTTATCGCCGGGAGCAAGCGGATCCTGATAAAGATCGCGTGACACGTCCTCTATAGTCGCTGGAGCGGCCTGAATGACCTCTGAGTCAAGAGTTCTCACAGGGAACACAATTATCCTGTTAGTGTTTGCATCTGAGCTTACTGCTAGACGGCTACGAAGACCGACGTCATTCTCAACATATCTTGATTTCGGATACGCCTGATTTTTGGTGTTTGCCCATTGCTTGTAAAGGTTGACATAGGTGTCCCATTGAGCACTGCCTGTCATGCCCGTGCCAAGGCTCCCGCCCGTGACTAGTTTGTCCACGAATGTCATACAATCAGATATACCCTGAGAGTATTGGCCTTGAAAAGGCCCGCTAGGATCGGTCCACAAGTCTCTTAATATACCGATTCCGTTATTGTTCGCGTCCATTAATTGTGCATTGGTGAAAGTCGTGGAACCAACGAAAATGATTTTCCGAGCTGAACCAAAGCCTGGATAGATGCCAGGATCTTGACTGTACTGGGCGAAGTCGAGCATGTCCACATACGTAATTGGGTCAAAAAGTAGCTGGATCCGCACAGCTCCATCTGTGTCTGATGGATAGATGTGCAGTTGTGCGTGACTGGGCATCAGTGTCTCGTCGGAATCCGAGAACTGATTGTAGTCGGATAGTAACTAGTTCGGTAAGCTCAAGTCCTCCAGCAAGACTGCCAGCGACCTACGTCTAGATCAAGAATGACTGCTACGGAACGCGAAGCGCCAGTGCCGCCAGACAATGTGCCAGCACCAGGTCGGGCCGTGCAGAGTCCAAAGCATAAGAAAAGAAAAATCAGTAGCTCCATATCGGCCTGGGACAAGGAAAGATTTCATGAAGCTTGATGTCCTCCCCACTCGGGATATGTCCCCATCTTAAGTCATTCAATCGATCTATCACGAAACATCCTCCATGGGGGCAAGAAATGATGATGGCCATAAAACGAGTTTTTACGGGAAGACACGGCTTCACATATTGGAAGCGAAACGGGGCAACGTGGAAAGAAGGGTTCCACCCAGATCGCCACAAGCTGTCGTTTGATAGTCATAAAACAAGCTTGCCAGGGGTGGGGGGCGAAGCTTTAGAATACATGAAAACGTGGACCGCGATTGTGGTTTCAAAAGCAAACCCAAGCCCGTTCATCATGAAATGCAACGCTTGAGCGCACATTCTCCGTTTCCGGTGGCATGTGGCATGTGTTGGAAGTCCGGAATCAAGTCTTATTAAGGCACTTTGAGGCCTGTGCACCGCGGGATCTACTTCTTTTTTAGGAGCCAGAAACCCTTCGCTCCACCAAGTTCGCTGTCAATGGAGGACATTTTGGGCGAATCAGAAGAGTCAATCGTACCCAGCGTGGTGGAGATCCTCGTCTAGCAGGCACTGTACGCAACGCGGGGTGCGAAGAATACTGCGACAGGTGCGGGTAATCGACAATACTTATGCGCCGTTTGAACATACGTTTCAAAGTATCCGCTGGTAAAGCTAGAACACACTCAAACGGATGTAATAATACTACTAGAGCTTGCACAGAGGAACCTTACCACAGAGAATCAGTTCAGTAGGCTTTCCATCCTAGACGGGGTCATCAGCTTCTATCCATTCATTGTCCATTTACCTTCCCAGGGATTGTCTTCCTAAAGAAGGGTTTGTGGACTGTAGGTATATCTTCATCGATGGATCTGACCAAGATCTTTGTTCGGTAATCTCAAAAGCTGGATTAGTTGTATACAGTATCAACGGGTCGCCAACGTGGTTTCACTAGG
Source organism: Cladonia rangiferina (assembly GCA_023065455.1). Lineage (NCBI taxonomy): Eukaryota > Fungi > Ascomycota > Lecanoromycetes > Lecanorales > Cladoniaceae > Cladonia > Cladonia rangiferina. The sequence continues at coordinate 122,998 of JAJREH010000026.1, forward strand.
TACTCCGTAAGCGTTGATGAATATCAAACGTAATTAGGGGCGGGGGTGGCTTAGGTAGAGGCTCCGAAACATCCCCTGGACCGTTCGTTCATGCTTGCGTAATCACGCCAAGACCTGGGCCCCGGAGAAATCGGTCTCAAGCGCTCCAAGGCGGCCAGCACCAGTGTCGTAACGCCTGAATCCTTCACCTCCTGAACTCCCTTACCTCTCCAATTTCTCCAACTTGCTACTGCCCCGGCGTACTGCATATTACAGGCGGCCAGAAGGCAAATACTTCCTCATTACACCTGACTTGTGCCATTAAAACCACTCTCGAGTTTCAAGGACTAACGATGCTATTTATTACGTCAATATCTGGTGCTACGACAAGCCACGAAAGAACTCCATTCCGTCCATCTCATTCCTCCCCCTTGTAATACCTTCTTCGACGGCAACATGCGGGATTCCAATATGTTCTCTACACTCACGATTGGTCGTTGACTGGCGCCTGCTCTTTCGGAGCGTATTTGTCGATCAAGAAATGCATGTTGTCCAGGGCCCTGTCAAACATCAGATGATATACTTAAGACCTACGGATAGACCTACTTCTGTCTGGTGTATGAGCCTGGGTATTGAATAGAGTAGACGATCTGATGTTTGACTGAGTACAGACGGTTGCGATCGTCGAATTCGTCTGCTGGCTCGCTGATACCAATATTTCTAAGGTACTCCCTCATATAGGTCCTTGATCGAAACCTGACCCTTTCGCTTCGCCATATTCCGACTTCCATTTCAGAGTGAGCGTAGAACGAACACGCATCAAATATAATGATCTCTCCGTTTTCAAGACTCGTTCCGCAATTCTCCTCGGTCAGGTTCCCATGAATAAGTTTCGGGAGCAATGTGCGGCCGTCTGACTGCAAAGCTCCCAGTAGACGTGGAATGACATACTTGCGCGTCTTTTCGACTGCAACCTCGAATTCTTTCCAGGGCCCATTTGCTTCTAGGTCACGGTCCACGACTCCCGCTATCAATTTGGAGAAGAATGAGGCCCAACTGCTGTCCCAGCCTACTACTTGCTCAACTGGACCTTGCACAGTCGGTACATGGAATCCGAATTTGCCCGTGGGTGATTCACAAATTTCGTGCAATCTACAGAGCTTAGTACAAAGCTGAACCGGTTCTGGAAGATGGAAGCTCATATCGCAGGACTCTTTGAGTATGAAGAACATTGACTGGACTCCTTTGCATTGGCCCCACGCATGAGGCTCTGCAACAAAGTCTGGCATCATTTTGAATATTGTAAGCTCTGACTCGTATTCGCCCTGAGCCATTGCTCTCGCTCGCTCACCCTCGTGTAACTACGGATCATTGGAGGTCAATGGAAGAGCTTACGGCGTCAAAAGACACTGAGATCCCTGTGGAATACCTTCGCGAAAAAAACTCTTTCAGTCCCATCTGCAAGCTCTGTGGTGATGCGGGTTGTCTTGTCCCAGCTTGAGTTTCCATAACTATCTGCCCTGATCACTCTGGATATTTCTTTCGGTAGCGCTGGAGAGCTCATTAACATGCTGCGATCTTGCCAGCCTGACAGGCGTTGCGTGGAAATCTACCGGCAACGATGTTATCGTCCAGCGGAAAGTTGCCACCGATCATAGCGACTGCTTTATCCGTCATCTTCGAGCCCTTCTCTATATATATGGCGTATTGAGCTTGCTCATACGACCAGAAATGATGCAGATTAGGTTGGTCCATTCCATAAGTCCTTATCTACCAATGAAAAGCAAGCGGTACGGGACCCATGCAGGGATGCCGCACACCTGCATACGTGGGGGAATGGTAACGAAAAGGTCCCTTGGTAAGTGGTCCCATTCGCTGGAGATGCTCGTGGGTTACACCTATTCGCAACAGATAGTCCGTGCTCCATCTCAAAGTAGCCTAGGCGATTAGGCGTTGTCAGCAATCTTCGATTGCTTAGCTTTCAGCTTCAAGTTGAGGCTCGGCTGCGTACCCCGCCTCAATTCAGAACGGATTCCGATCCATTCTATCATTGACGCAAACACGAAACAGCCACGAGCATTCGATCTAGGGATACATAACTCACTCGTTTCAAGTGCTGCTCGCATGCTGTATACCCCGAAGGCATTCCAATTGGCGCAAGGCTAGGGGCGGTCAAGACTGTGATGGAGACCGTAAGCCTGACACTCCACGATGATTAAATAGCCATGCTTATGAAAGGACACAGCTGCGGAAGCTCCGTTGGCCTTCCAAACAACGAAACCGAGGTGTATCACCTAGTCCTTTCAATCCAAACTCCTTAGGCGCCCAGAAGTTGTTAGCACAAGAGGAGGCCCGCCCCACGCGTAAAGATGACTCTATCGTCAGCAGGAGTAACAGCTCTTCACCATCGGGGCGCACCTCTCCAGTGCCGAGCATGCTCTCTGGGGAGACTCTCGGGAAGGCATTCTCTAAGCATGAGAACCCACTGGGGTTGAATGTTCTTCACGAACCCGAGGGGTATCCTACGGTCGATATCATTTTTGTTCATGGTCTCAATGGGACTAGTCGTGGTACATGGTCCAAGCATAAGAATGTAGAGATGTGCTGGCCCGAGAGATGGCTTCCCCTCGAACCTGAGATATGCACGTCACGAGTGCTCTCGTTCGGCTATCACGCTGCAGCCGGCCTTAGCAGCCCCAAGACAGGCTTAAACATTACTGATTTCGCGAAAAACCTGCTATATTGCATGAAGTATGGCAAAGATGGCGAAAAATATGAGCTTGAAATTGGCAAGGTACGGGAGATACCCCCAGCTCCTGCAGGATTCGGCGCAGTATACTGAATTTTGGCGTCATAAGCTGCCCATTATCTTCGTTGTCCACTCAATGGGGGGTCTCATTGTAAAGAAGGCTTATCTACTCGGAAAAAACGATCCGGAGTATAAGCATATCACGAAGTCTATTGCGTCCATCATCTTCCTCTCTACCCCCCATCGTGGCTCCAACCTTGCTGCAGTCCTCCACAGCATACTCGAAGTGTCATTTGCCTCAAAACAATACGTGACCGATCTGAAAAGAGATTCTTCCATCTTAGAAGCATTGAATGAAGAATTCCGGCATATTGCACCTAAGCTACAAATATTTTCGTTCTATGAGACAATGGAAACAGCAATTTCAGGCACGCCCATCAAGACGATGGTACTAAATAAAGAATCATCTGTGCTTGGCCACGCCGGAGAAGTGTCCAATTTCTTGGTTGCCGACCACCATGATGTTTGTAAGTTCTCTGATCAAGAGGATCCTAATTATGTCACCATTCGTAACCTCCTAGCGACGCTCGTCGCACGCTTTCGAGATGCTAGTGAGTCCGGACTTCTCCGACTGCGGACCATCTAAGCTGACCCTCCTCTTAAGAGCAGGAAGTTCCGCACGACTATTCTCCTGAAGACGATAAAAAGGTAGAAGCCCTCCTTGCAGTCACAGAGTTACCGGAGGACGATCTCCGATTCTTCCACGACAGGTGGATGACAGGAACTTGTGATTGGATCAGATATGCAACCTATTTCAAGGATTGGGTTAAACATGGGTCAAACTCGAAGATTCTTTGGCTCCATGGCCCTCCGGCGAGCGGCAAGTCCGTACTTTCAACCTTCGTCATTCATCACCTCAAATCGTTGGATATATCCTGCAGCTACTTTTTCTTTCGCTTCGGCGATCAGACCAAGCGCTCCCCAAATGCCATGTTGCGGTCCTTGGCCTATCAGTTAGCCCATCAACTGCCCAGCTTTAAAGTCAAACTCCGCAATTTGCATGACCAAGGCCTTCATTTTGAGAAAGCTGACGCTCGAACCATATGGAGAAAGGTCTTTGTGGGAGGTCTTTTCAAATTAGACTTGAAGGATCCTTTGTATTGGGTGATCGACGCTCTAGATGAATGCGACTCTTCTCAGACTGCCTTGAAGCTGATGTCGGGCATCTCGGAGGCTAGGATCCCTATACATCTACTCCTGATGAGTCGATTTACTGAACCGTTGTCTTCGTCTTTCGAGCGTTTCGATAACCCAAAAGATTTTCAAGCGCAGGCGATAGAAGCTCAGGAGAGTGATATCGAGACATATGTCCACAAGGAGATGCAATATTTCAAAGGGAGCAAGGCCTTCAAACAGAAAGTACTCGAAGAGATCCTACAGAGAGCTTCCGGTAGTTTCCTCTGGGTGACTTTGGCCATGAAAGAGATCCGTAAATGTTATACAGAGGACGCAATTCAACAAGCGTTCAATCACATCCCGATTGGAATGGGACCACTATACGAACGCATGATGAAGAACATAGCGTACGACCTCAATGAAGACGCCAAAGACCTAGCAATACAAATTCTGACGTGGGTGGCATGCGCCCGCCGTGCCATGACCTTGGCCGAACTTACCCAAGCAATAAGATCGGACGCGTTGGACCTTCGTCAAGCCATCAGTGAAGTATGTGGCCATTTCGTAGTGGTTGATGGTACCTCACGGGTGGCTATGATCCACAAGACTGCCAGCAAGTACATACTAGCGAATTCCGCGGATGGATTTTCAATCAGAGCTGTTACGGCGCATGAACAACTCTTGACTAAGTGCCTATCATTTCTTCTTGATCCAACTCTGAGGACGAAGCTAGAGCAGAAGCTTGCTATCTCAGCCTCCCCATTCCTGCATTATGCAGTGACCAGCTGGCCATATCATCTTCATAACGGTCCTTCGTCCAAGGAATCTACGACTTCAATTCTACAATTGCTCGCCAAATTCTTTGCAGGGGCTCATGTTCTTACGTGGATACATGCGCTTGCATATTTCGACGAACTAAGCATACTCGTTGAAGCCTCGCGCGATCTGAAAAGCTTTGCCGCGCGTCAACGCATATTATATTCGGATGCCGTCCCTAACCAACAAAGGATCGAGGGGCTAGAACTTGTTGAGCTATGGGCTGCAGATCTGCTGAAAGTCTTCGCTAAGTTCGGACCGAATCTGAGGCAACAACCAAGTGCTATTCACAAACTCATACCACCTTTTTGCCCAAAGACCTCCGCTCTGTACTTACAATACGGGAAGAAGGAGCAGACGAGGTTCTCTGTGACTGGCCTAACAAATGGTTCTTGGGACGATTGCCTGTCAAAATTGTCGTTGGGAAGTGGCTTACAAGCACTTCAAATGGAATGCATCAGCCACTACCTCTGGATTTTGATGACTTCTGGTACTATCATCCTCTATGATTCTCTGACTCTCCGGGAAATTCGACGCGTCCAACATGATGAGTTCGTATTCTCTATTGGCTGCAGTGCTACGGGCGAGACAATGGTATCGTATGGCTACAAGACTACGAAGTTGTGGTCTGTACCTGACGGAAAATTGAAGCGCATCATCAAGAATCCGAGGAATTGCAAAGCTTTGAATGCTTGGGCGTTCATCGAGAACGATACGACGATCCTGCTGGGATGCGATGACAAATCGATTAGAAAGCTTGATCTGGCAAGACCTTCCCAGGAGTGGGATATCCTTGATGAGAAACTCTTGAGAGCGGAGCCTCCTATGCAAGGGACAACCACCAACACTATACGATACATGGACTTCAGCCCTGATGCCTCTCAATTGGCAGTCGCATATCGAGGCTATCCATTATCAGTATGGAATATATCGGACAGGAAATCAATTGCAACACTAAGCTTTGGCAGTTCTAAGCAGCGTCACAATACTTGGAAAGGTGTTGATCGCATCCGCTGGTATCCAAATGCACTCAGTGGAGAGATACTTGGCCTTTACAACGATGGTTGCGTCTTCAAATGGAATATATACGAAGAAGATACGGAAGAGATACGAGCCCAAGCATCAGAGATCGATATGAGCAACGATGGGAAGCTATTCGTGACCAGTGACATCGATGGTGTCATTAAAATTTGGGACTATCAACATTTCGCTTTAGTCTACCAACTATCGTGCGAGAATGATGTTACCGATGTCATATTCAGCCCAGACTGCAGTCGTCTATACGATTTGAGTGGATCCATATGCAACGTCTGGGAGCCAAATGTTCTTATAAGGCTCAACGAAATAGAGGAAAGTGCAAGTGAAAAGGAGAGCGAGGCCGGCAGTACCTCTTGGACTGCCATGGGTTCTGAGGCTTCTGCCGATGCGGTCGAGCATGTCACGGCCTTGGATTCGTCCACGACATCTTCACTTTACTGTACCGGAGATGAGGCTGGCCGTATCTACGTGTACGACCTGCAGGGTAACCGCCTCGAGATCTATAAGTCATCTCGGTTCTTGACGATTGATTTAGTTCACTTCAGCTTGGATGGTGACCTGTTAGCCTATTCAGAGCTTGGCGGCTGGGTGGGTATCTTCAAAATATCTCGAAACGACCTGAGGCCAGACAACCTGCGTGCCGAGCGAATACAGGAGATCAAGGTTATGGAAGGAATCCTCCAACTGCTATTCAGTCCTGACTCGAAGCAACTGCTCATAGATGGCGCTTCCAAATGTAGGCAGTGGGATCTAGAATCTGGCTCATATGTCGAAGAATTCGGCATCGGCAGGCATAGAACCGACCGGATGGCAATTAACAATCCTAAGGACAAAACCCAGTGGCTCAATTTTTCCATCGACCGTGTCTCTATACACGAGTGGAGTGCGCCCGCGAAGTGCCGGACAGTGCAATTTCAGGACACACTACCAATGCTGAATGTCTTGACTGACCATGATCACGACCAGCTCTTGCGTAGGAGATCGTCACCGGCGGGGCTCACTGATGTGGAAGTTACCTTGGCTGTGGACAACATCCTTCAAACTGATGAAGAGCATTTAGTGTTACATACTATCCAAAAGGTCGCTGGGGCGCTTACAGATACAAATGTTTTTATTGTCAAGGCTTCATCACTTTCCTCTGAAACCCAAGCCAGCACAGACTCGGCGTTCACTATACCGATACCGGCCAAGATCGTATCGAACGTGCGTAAACCGCTAGGCCTTTTGGATAACAGCTTAGTATATCTTGACAACGATGCATGGGTGTGTACCTGGTTAATTGGCTCCGAAGATGATCCTTCCGGCCTGAAGCGGCACTTTTTCATACCGCGAGATTGGCTCAATGCGGAAACTTTGGACCTTTGCCAACTCATGGCTAACGGCACCCTTTTGTTTCCCCATTACGGAGAAGTGGCCGTTATCAGATGCGCGGCACTTTTACAGGGATGATGATGCAAGCGTGCGCCGGTGGAGGCAAAACGAATGCTGTTAAGGGTTATTCTGACACATCTGTAACATATATAACGCAGTGAATGCACCATCTTACTGAGTTGATAGTTGGGAGATCCTATTTCCCGCACTGTATTTACAGAGGATTTAGGAGCTCAGGAGTATAGGTTGAGTGATAAGAGCTCATATCAAGGATGAATCATTGTGTATGATTAATTTATCCTGCAAGGAGTGAAGTACTAAATATGGGAATCAAGAAATTCCCTTGGGCGTGAAGTAGCTCTCAGGAGGGGTTTTCGAAGTATATTTCCAGGAACGAATTATTTAAGCCAGCGGAATTGGACCCTTACTGAATATACGCTTCAATTCCCACGACCTGACAATTTCTCCTCTGACAATGATCGAAATCAGCTCCGTTGTTACATTCATTCTACACCCTCAAATTATGGAAAATTCGTATGTTGCATTCATTACTTATTAAAATAAGAGTGTGTTGAACCAGCATCAAGCCTGCCAACATAAGAGCAATCTACCCTAAATCCGCCATTTTTGAGTCCAGGTATGGGTATCACCGCTCCATCGAAACCCCCTCCTCAAACACCAGGTGATATTCAAAACTTTCTAAAACGCCATTAAAGTGTTCCCAGGCTCTTTAAGGAGCCCCCCACATGCCCTTTTCGTGTACCGCATGCAATACTCTACCCTTATTGACCATCCATTTTTGATTTGAGAAACACCCGTTTCGTAGCACCAACCTTTCCCACGTCGCCACCTTGCCTGGCTTGATCTAGCATCTCCTCAACCCATGCCTGCTTCCTTGGAGAAATGTCCACTTTCTTGGTCTTAGGCCCCGCCAGACCGAGAGAGGGCGAATCCTCCTCGGTCCAAGACGAGCGGGAAGCTGGGCGGATTTGTGGATCGGAGACAGGCGTATGCGGTGCTTCGAATTGTCCTGAAACCGCTTGCTGTCTTTTTATACCGATTGCTGAGCTTGCTCCCGACGACGGAGTCACTGGTCGACTTGATGGTGAGATTTGAGACGCGAGGGGCGATGAGGGCAATCCTTGGATATCGAAACGGGAATCCGAGACTGCTCTCCTTCCGTGATGGGTTGCATATTCCTTCAAATACTCTCCCAGATCTGCCCAGCCGCCGCCAATGCGGACCATGACGCGCTCGCCATTTTCGCCAACCAGTCTTACGAAGAGCTTAATGGGTACATCTTTACCAGCCTGGTGTAAGTGATAAAGTTTAATCTCAGGCTCGCCGTTCTGAGATTTTGATTTCGAGGTTTTGGGCTGAGCAGGTGCTAGGGTCATGGTTGGTGAGGAAGTAAGAGCTCGATTCAACCTCGCAGCTGCTGGCCGAGCGGCCGGCGCCTTTGGCCCTGAGAAGGGATGAATATGGGTAACCTCAGGTGCATCAGGCTCAGGACCACTGGTAAGTCGGATGTGCGCAGGAATGCTAGTTAGAATTGAGCTTATCCGAGCTTCGAGTTGATCATCTACGCTTTGGGATGATTTGTGTCCGAAAGCGGCAGTCTTGGACGTCGTAGGTGCACTATTTGAAGTATCAACGGAGCTCTTCTGGAGAATCGATACAGGAGTGGACCCAGGCCCATGATCTGAGACCTGCTCGAATCTGTGCCGAGTCTTAGGTAGGGTGATCGGATCAGATGAGTCTGAATCGTGCTTATCAGCCTCCTCTGGCTGTGTCTCTGGCCCTGCTACAGCATTTTCCGCCAATGCCTTTTCTTGTAGTTGTTGACCAGTCAAAGCAGGAATTAAGCGAGATGTACCTGGTGGCGACGAATAGCTTTCGCTTCGCCGCACCATGATCTTTCGGATTTCGCTTTTAGGCACGACCTCAATAGACTGCATCGAGGCACTCCTCGTCCTCACGTGCGTTGGTTTCCACGAATGGGTATGCTCCGTTTTAACCGGCTCTTCAGCTTCAATGACAGGTCTTTCCGGAACGAAAGTGGACGCACGACTGCGCTGGCTTACAGGGGAAGCAAAGCCAGACCAACTGCCCCGCTGGGGAAATTTAGAATCCCCGCGCTCAGTCCGCTGACTAGAATGCCGAGAAACGATATCCAGTGGGGTAATGGGCTCATTGCTTGCCCAGAGCGGACTCTTCAAGACTGGTGAGCCAATATACTCCACCACAGACGCATCAAGAATTTCAGGGCTCGATTTGTTTGAGAAATAGTCCGACGTTGCAGATCCAGCAGAGGAGATATCCGAGCTCAGATCGGAGAAGGTACTTTCAGCGTTTGGCAGCTTCTCGAGTACTAAGGGGGTCGGTCTGTTGGCTCGTCGTTGTGATAAACTTGGAGATAGCGTCCGTTCAAAATTGCTGACATGGGATTCATTACCTTGGCGTTGACCAGCGTCCGGACGGTCCCTGGGGCCGACTACAGAGTGATCGTACAGCTGTGGTTCTGTTGACTTAGGAGTTTGGACATGGCTAAGACCGCTTGATTCCGGTGGACCAGTAGTAGTGAGAGAATTCCACCCTGGATGTGTGTCAGAAGAATGGCCGGTGCCTTTTTCCAAAAGCGTGTTGCCATTCGCTCCTGGCAAAGCACCGCCTGCTGCGACCACAACATGCTCCCGCTTGTTGGGAAAATACTGATCGTCAAGCTGATCCTCAAATCCATCTTTACTCGGATTTTTCCCGGAATGATCATATCCGCTCTTTGCGCCTTCTTTTGTCTCTGCAAAATTCGCATCGGCGGCTATGATACGTGTATAATCCGAGATTTCTGATGTAGCCCTTACGTCAGCTTGTATTGGAGTCTTGCTTTGACTGGCTTGTAACTCCACGCTTTGGGCCTTCATCTCAGTATTCAGTACCAGCTCCCAGGCGTCAACCACCCATGCACTGTACTCCTTTTCCAGTTCGTCCATCCTAGAAGTCCACCGAGGGGGTAGCTCATCTTTTTCATCCAGGTCAAGCATATTGTCCAATTGCCGCGCTAGTCGTGCTATTTGGTCTTGTAGGTCGGCCTGGATCCGTAAAAACGCTTGTCGCGTGAGATCCAGCTTTGGTGATGCTACAGGCTCATCAGATTTCCCAATAGCCTTCCATGCGGAGACCATGGATCTATCGCTCACATCCAAGTCCCTCAAGAAGGTCGGTGTTTGACGTAGTATCAATAGTCGGCTCGACCAGTCTCTCAACAGCGAATTCAACCGTGACAGCGTGGGCAAAGAGTGCACTATTTCTTCAGTCATCAAAGAGGTGAGATCACTCAGTGGCTCATATTGGCCCCCAAGGAACATATTCCGCACATAATTTTTCAGGTCCTCCACCTCCAAGGTCTCCATATCATCTCTGATAGCCTCAACACGTTCCTCATAATGTAGAGCTACTCTTGCCGGGACACCACCCCAGTATTCCTCTTTGGATTTCCTAAGTTTATGTGCAGGTAGCGGCTCCTCAAAGCCATTGGGGTTCTTGTGTGACCATGGCCAATTAGAAAGCTCCTCATGCCATTTGATCAACTTTTGACGAGCCAATGACACCTTTATAGCCCAAGCTCTTTCCGATGTCGATGCTAAAGCAACGCTATTCTCCAAAGAACTCCAACGATCTTTCTCTTCAACAGATACAGCTCCGGTTGCTGCAAGAGCTTCCAAGGTGGACGATGGCGACAGATTGGCAAGGAGAGGATTGATCTCATTATGTGTAAGTTGTTCTCGACGAGAGGGTTTGCGCGAGATTGCAAATGAAGGAGCAAGGAGCTGTGGTTCGGACTCGAAATGATCGTCGGCGACCGGTTGTGGTCGGTCCATTGCAGCATCAATGAGCCATAGCTCTGCTTGAAGCAAAAGCCGTACCACCGCAGATAAAGCGGGTTAGCCCAAACAAGACGCTCGAAGACGCAAAAAGCAGATGGTACACAATGAAAAGAGCGAAAACGATGTGGTCGTGTCGGGGAGCTGCTCCGCTGGCAAAGCTCCCAGGTGGGTGGCCAAGCGGCGCTTGTTTTGCCGCCAACGAGCAGGGTGAGGTCATTTGGGAGACAGGCCATGCTTAAATTGAAGCTCCAGGAATACCGCAGCTCTAACCTCACTCATCAGTATGATGGCGACAGCGATGTCTGTTAAGGCCACTAGCTTGATTGTTGCCATTGATGAGGCAGCTCACGAAGATGCGCATTGCTGGCGCGAACGACCAGAATGCGACATATCCGCCTATCGCAACGAGCTACCACTCCGCCCCTTGCATCAAATACGGAGTTGCGCTGATCTGTTAGGATCAGTAGCATTTATGCTTAGAACAACTCTAGACGCCTCGAGTGCCTCATATGGACTTGATGGGAGTGGACATGTTGGTCTCAAGATGATCATGGTGTGATGGTTGCTGGCATTCGGCTGGTCGGCTATCAACACATACAAGCGTCGGTCAAAGTCAGCAGCATCTATACTATGTACAACTGTCACGAAGACCTTTTGGTTCTCAATTGTCTACATGTCCACATGTTCAGTGCGCCATGAAATTGAATATGTCATTAAAAGATTTTCATGTTATCTTCACCGCTGCTAGGACTCGCAACGAAACCCTTTTCAGGTTACACGCCGCCTCAAGCTCACACTTATGCGCACTTCGGTCACCTACCGGCAGTTTATTGGTTTATGTTTCTCCAATACTCGCTTCATACGCACAAAAACATGTTTGCATCGGCCTCGTGCCATGACTTCCAACCATCTCGGTCCCAGTCATTTGGACCGCGTTTGCCTCGTTCCAGCTCGTGATGATTCGCAACAGTGGGAAGATCTAGTGGTACCCTGCCTATAAAATATGCAATGCCCGCGTTCAGAGGATTCTTCGTCCTCAATTTTGCATTTCAGATCTTTTGGACACTATGCTTCTCCTTAGTCTTTTCTTACTTGTTTGTAGTCAAGTGGCGCTGGCAAAGACCGTTTACTATGACTGGAGTATCGACTGGGTAACCGCAAGTCCTGATGGTTTTTCTCGGCCTGTAATCGGTATCAACGGACAATGGCCATGCCCACAGATAGACGTCGACTTGAACGACAGGCTCGTTGTTACCATCCATAACAACCTTGGTAACGAGTCAACCGGCCTTCATTGGCACGGCATCAACCAGTATGGACATGCTACCATGGATGGTTCAGCTGGCGTAGCACAATGTCCGGTTCCACCAAACAGCAGCTTCACCTACGACTTCCCAGTATGCAACTTTGATCCCTTGTGTGGAACTGGAACTAACTTTATTACAAGATCAATCAAGTTGGCACTTACTGGTACCATTCACACACCCAAGGCCAATACCCTGATGGTCTTCGAGGGCCGCTCATTGTCCATGACCCGAACTTCCCCTATCATTTCGATGAAGAGATCACCATGACTTTTTCCGACTGGTACCACGAACAGATGCCGACACTGCTCAACTATTACCAGTCTCCTGCGGATATCACGAACAATAGTATCCAAGCCGGCCAAGCTCCTATTCCTCAGTCTGGCCTGATCAATGACAGCCAGAACAACACGATCAATGTACTACCTGGCAAGACGTACCTTATTCATATGATCGACATGGCCAACTTCCCAGGTGTTGCCGTTTACTTTGACGGTCATCCTTTCACTGCGGTTGAGGTCGATGGCACTTACACTGAGCAACACTTCCTAGGAGACCAGAATCTCCGCATAGCGCCTGCGCAGCGGTGGAGTGTTCTCATCACGACGAAGAACAACACAGATAAGAATTTCGTCATATTCGCAACACTAGATGTCAACATGTTATTCCCACCAAACGGCATCCCCGATATACCAGGCTGGAACGGCAACACAACTGCCTGGCTTGTGTATGACGAAGCAAAGCCACTTCCGCCGCAACTGACATTCTACGAGTTTGATTTCTTTGATGATGTCTCCCTTACACCGTACGATCGTGCACCACTATTGGAGCCGGTAGACCGTCGTATAACTATGAGCTTGCAGAATGCCAGCATAGACGGTATCACACGCTTTACCATCAATGACATAACATACCTGCCGCAGAAGGTACCCTCTTTGTACACGGCACTCTCCGTTGGTAATTACAGTACGGACCCCGCCGTATATGGCGCGAATGTCAATCCATTCGTCCTGAACTACGGGGATGTCATCGAGCTTGTCATCAACAACCAGCACGAAAACCTGCACCCCATGCATCTTCACGGCCATCAGTTCCAGGTGCTCGAAAGATCCTACCCAGACACCGGCCAGTTCCCTGGAACCTACATGGCCAATGACTCAGCCACCCCCATCCGCAGAGACACGGTCATGTTGAACAAGAATGGATGGTCTGTATGGCGTTTCCGCGCTGACAACCCCGGTGTATGGCTCTTCCATTGCCATATCGAATACCACATCAGCTCAGGTCTTATGGCCACCATGGTTGAAGCTCCAGACCGTCTCCAAGGACACCTTACAATTCCAGCGGACCACATTGAGGCGTGCAAGCATTATGGGATGGCCTACCAGGGTAATGCAGCTGCGAACACTCAGAATCCGCTCGATCTGAATGGCCAGGTTTTGGCGACCAATGCTAGTGCGTTCAATAATAACAATGGGTAAGTCAATGTTCCGTTGCAGGGTTACATTGTGAGATGCGAGTCAATTAACGTTGTAAATTCTCTAGTGCCATCTTTCCACCCCCAGTAGGCGCGGGTTCATCTACATCGAAGAGGAAACGGAGTGCCCGTGGCCCGCTCGGTTCTGAAAGACCGCAAACTAAATGGTCGAGAAAATTTTGGTAGTATCATCGGCACTGTACAGTTTCTTATAAGAAAGATTTTGGAGCATTGTTCAGAGCGTTTTGTTATACGGACAGCGAGATCAAGCGTTGGAGATGCGCTGCCTCGGTGTACTATCTAATCGCTAATTCTAATCGCGTTCTCGACTTGAGCAACATTCATGTAATAATTACATACCCAGATATCTCTAATTACTTATACAAGACCTCCCAAAGAATGTAACTATCTTAAATCCAAATTTCAAAGCCTTCAAACCGTCTCGAGCACAATGACCACTATCAGCAGTTTGACGCCGTGGGTACCCTACTAGTAAGCCAACCTAGTATCCAACCTCCAAGTAACTCAGACCAAGTCTTTTATACCCAAATTCTCTAGTCACTCATGGGACTTTGTAGCTGTTGCTCCACTCTTCTGCACACCTATCGACTTACTTCTAAAGTGTTCCCACATCCTCCAGTGTAGGCCTGCGCTCAACCATGCCCTTCCAACTAACTTCGCTACTAAGACTGGTAGCGTGATGACCCACGACTTGACCGACCATCTCCCTCCACTATACCAATCACCTCCCATCCACATCCTCTCAACCGCATACAACCTCACTCGAAGGAGGGACGATGACGAAGCTGACACCACTACATGTGATTTTAGCAATTGCGTAATGACTTTAAGAAGTTCATGGGTAAAGGGATGTTAGGGTGGTAGTCAACGATCAACAGCAGATCCCTTAAGCTCGCCGCATTTCGGGCCCCTATTTGGAGAAGGTATCTGGCAAAAGAGCGGTATTGGAAGACGGTCTGAGAACTTAATACGCAGGGGTGGTGAGAATGTTGCATGCATTCCGGATGCCAGTGGTTTGGATCTTTGAATCAATGCCATTTGTCTTCCACATTCGTTATTGAATGAGAACTTACCCCCTAGCCTAATCTGAGGAACTTCGAAAGGGAAGTTTCTAACACTTAATTATAGGTTTCTGGTAATTCTAAAAAGTATTTAATAAAAGGTATATACTATTACGGGCTGGGGCTAGGGCAGCGGTCGCTTGTGCTCTTTCGCCAAGGCATGGGCCTGTATCGCAGGGGGTGCGGGCCCCAGAACCTAGCCCTGGGGCCGGCCCCTGACATATACTACCTTATTCTAAAGTACCTTAAAAATGTTAAAACCTAACTTAAAATAATACTTAATTCTCTTACCTCCCTATCAAAAATCCTACGATCCACAGCTTTCTCATTAGCAGCTGTACCTTAAGTATCCCTTTGTTTGCCGACTTCTTTTAAACCCAACCCTAGCCCTAACAGTAAATGAATCGGCAAAGTCCTAGAAGAGTTCACCTATCAACCGTATACACCCCTCAACCGTATAGCCCTACCTATAGGGCTGATGCCTAGAAGCCCCTGAAGCTGGCCCCTAGGAGACACGATTTGCGCCAAAGAAACCTAGCTCCGGGGACTGGTCCTGTCGCCTAGGTGACCAAATTTTAGGGTATCTCTAGGGGGCTATAGGTACGGTTGATAGGTGAACTGTTCTAAGTAAATTACTTCTTCCGGTCAAGCGTGCCAACCCCATCACCAAGGGGCGGCAATGGGGATATTCTGAAAACTTGACATTTTATCTACTTTTGAAGCTATATAACACCAATTACCGTAGCTTTATTCTAAATGGTCTCGCTATTATTGTCAATAAGTTAAGCGTATCTTCCAGGTATCTCACGTTATCTCAAGCACGGAAAAACCAAATATTGACTTTTTGGAGGTGCGGAATAGGTACCCTCCTGTCCCCTCAGGTATTGGCTCCCGTCATAACTTATCACCCATGCTCGCGCAACTCCCACCCACCTCGCGCGAGCCTAAGTTAAAGCGGCGCTCACCCTAGGCTCGACGAGGGGTGTCGGCGTGGCAGACTTCTGTCTTCTTGGCGAGATAAAGACAAGACTAAAGACATTTTCGGATCTCTGCGAAACTTCCCAATGTAAAATTCAAAGGAGCTGCCAAAGCGTCCTTTGGGAACAGGTTACAGTAATAATAGACATCAAAAACCCTAGCTCAGCCTGAGACCAAAATCCTCCAGTTTCGACAGCGTTTCAGTGGCACCAATTTAGTGGTTGGTGAGTGCTCGATGGCACCGCCGGCAGTTTTCTGCAGCTTTTGCTCAGCACTATCTAAATTGCAAGCTCGTCGCACCTACCCACGCCTGCATATATTTCGATAGCTTGGCCACTATGCCCAAGGTCTCCAATTGCCTAGATTAAAGACGGTCTTGGCGATAGGGTTTCCACTCCTTATCACGGCCGATAGCATTAGCGAGGGCCAATGGCAGTGGAGAGTAGGGCCCTAAAGCTGAGGACTCGGCCTACCAATGAAATCTATATAGCTGTACCTTATTTGCTTTCCACCCTGACCAGATGAGCATTTATGGTGGGTCAGCGATATGTAGAAGGGGGTAATTGGTTGATTCTAGCCAGAATTGCTGCAAACCAGAAATTACTGACTAAGGTATGTAATGTTTTGGGCTAGCTCCGACACGTGGCCAACCATCTGGCTTCGCTGCAGTAAACCCCCACTTCTCACAGTCCTGCTAGACAACTCTTGATATTCCTTACGCTCGAAAGGAGAATTACTTTCCGACTGTAAAGAAGCACTAACCCAAGTCTACCTTGGCGTATGTTTGAATCGAACAAATACCGTCTCTTGCCAACAAATCGGATCTCAAACAACCACGTGTCCCCACGGCCCGACTTGTCAACGCTTCGGCTACCATGATGTCAAAGCGGGAATCAGGGTCCCAGCCGGGCAACACGAAACCTAAGACTCGATTGCGCGATAAAATCCGCTGGAAGCACAAGCACAAAACTGCGGTTCAGACCGATCCCCAACCTTCAGCGTGCGACGAAGGCTCCAAGGTAAGCCTAGTAACCCTGCTGCCTTGTCTGCTTATAGAATTATCATACAACGATACTGACCCTTGCTTCTTTTTGAAGCCGCAGACATTGGCACAAGTCCCGCTTGAAACCAGTGATCCAGGCCCCAGCGAAGATCGTGAACACAGTTTATTGCAAGGCAATGACGACCAGAATCATGATATGGTACTTAATAATGATAGCAGCCTACCAGAAGATCTATGGAAGAATGCATATGAGGCTCTGAAAGCTCGAGATCGGCATTTGGTCGAAGATTATACACTTTGCGTAGCGGCCCTCAATGACCTACAACACTGTGGACAAACCTCCCTACCTGATCTTACATCCGATCAAATCAACATTATTGTCAGGAAAAAGCTGGAGCATCGTGAAGAAAAGCAACTGGTGATTCATCTTCGCGAAAAGCCTATCAAAGTGCGGGAACAGGGTGAAAAGGTCATCAAATTCATCCTCTGGTCTAACGATTTCATTTCTACAGCTCTGAGTGCCCAGCCATATGCGGCGCTGGCGTGGTCCGGGGTGTCAATTCTTCTTCCTGTAAGTTGTGCTATGATCCAGAGTGATGGTGTTAAGTGCTAAATTCAACCACAGCTATTTCTGAACTCGTCACAACAAAGTAAGGATATGCTCGATGGCCTTGATTCCATATGCGATCTTTTGGAGTTGTACCATATCAAAGAATCGATCTACCTACAACACAGAGATAGCCCTGTTCATCAAGATTGTGTGAAGGCTGTTGAAAAGCTCTACACTGATATCTTCGAATATCAAGCTCAACTCATCTGTTTTCTATCCAAGAGTTCGATCAAAAGAGTAATTCGGGGCACATTTCAGCTTGATGACTGGAGAAAATTGCTCGAAAAGGTCAAAGAATCCGATAAGCAGTGTACCGAACACTTTAAGCTCTTCAGCGATGATAAGAATCACCAGTTCTTCAGCCAGAACTTGTGTTCTTGGAAGCAGTCAATTGAAATTTACGGACGCATGTTGGAAATGGCCGAATCGTCTCAAATACGAGAACAACTAAATCGCCAGGATGACCACGAGACGGACTTACTCAGGACTCTTTCACCTCCTGAATCAGACTACAAAAGGGACAAGAATGTGAACTCAGCAAGAGTTGCCGGTACCTGCGAATGGTTCTTCGAAGATGAAAGGTTTCTAAAATGGCGTGATAGTAAATCTTCAGAACTTCTCTGGGTCTCAGCCGGTCCTGGGTGTGGCAAGTCTGTATTGGCACGAGCTTTGATTGATGAGAGAAGGGTCTGCACAAATGTCATGGCCTCGACCGTCTGCTACTTCTTCTTTAAGGATGGTCAACAAAAGCGCATGGATGGTGCCAGTGCGCTTTGTGCTATCCTCCACCAACTTTTTCGGAACACAACCAATCTCATTACCCATGGGCTTCCAAGTCATAGGAGTTATGGCGACAATCTAAGAAATAAGTTCAGCGAGCTATGGGAAATTCTAATCAAAGCCGCTGAAGACCCAGAAGCAGGCGAGATCGTCTGTATTCTCGATGCTCTGGACGAATGCGAACACAATGAAAGAGAAGAATTGATAAGGGAGTTAGTCAGCTTCTTTTCCAGAACAGAAAATCACCGAGATTGTTCCTTTCCACTCAAATTTCTCGTTACTAGTCGTCATTATGGCGATATAGAGGGAAACTTTGAACCACTCTTCGATGTCAGTACATTTGTACGCTTCGACGGTAACGACAAATCGCATGTAATTGCTGAGGAAATCAACCTGGTAATTGACGCCAAGATACCCGAGATTGCAAAACATTTCAGGGCTGAGCAGCGCGAGAGCATTCGTAAGCGTTTAAAGGAGATGGAAAACCGTACTTACCTTTGGCTCTTCCTAACAATCGATATCATTAAGGGATCTCGGAGCCAATACAGCAAGAAATCCAGTATAGATAAACTACTATTAAATCTACCGCCGAGAATTTCTGACGCGTACGAGAGGATTTTGGACAGAAGCTCAAATAAGGACCTTGCTCATATCCTGCTTCAGCTTATTGTGGCTGCAACGAAGCCGCTCAGCCTCGAGGAAGCGAACGTTGCGTTGACATTAGCAGCTCAAGAGCCGCCTCCCGGGTCTTACAGGGAAGTTGATTTATGGCCACTATCAAGCTTCAAATCTATCGTTCAAGATATATGCGGCCTCTTCGTCAGCGTTCACGACGGAAAGCTATCCTTGATCCATCAGACCGCAAGAGAATTTCTCCTCGGGACCACCGGCTCGCACAGTGCGGACTCAGGCGACTCGGGCAAGTGGCAAGGGTGTTTTGACATTACAGAGGCCCATGGCACAATATCCAAAGTCTGCCTTCGTTACCTCAACTTTGACGACCTCACTAATGAAGATCAATCCGAGTACAAAGATGAGTCTCTTTATCTCTTTGACTACGCAGCCAGAAATTGGCCTGACCATTACACTCTTCAAAGCAGCAAACTTGCAAAAGATGCGCAAATGGATGCTAAGATGTTATTGGATAGAGGAGCATCAGAAGGTCATTGGTTTCCCATATATTTTCGCCCAAGATATCGTAAATATGGTAGCATTCGGCCATGCACTAGTCTGGCAATAGCGTCGTTTCTTGGATTAGTACATATCGTCGAAGATCTTCTAAATGAAGGAGCTGAGGTTAATGCTCAAGATAGCCTTTTTTGCAATGCTCTACAGATAGCATCAACTAAAGGTCGATATCAAGTGGTACAGCTGCTGCTAGAAAAAGGGGCTGATGTTAATACTCAAAGTGGCAAGCATGATAATATTGTAAATGCTTTACAGGCAGCATCAGCTGAAGGTTATTATCAAGTGGTACAGATGCTGCTAGATGCAGGAGCTGATGTCAATACTCAAGGTGGTCATTGGGGTAATGCTCTACAGGCAGCATCAGCTAAAGGTTATTATCAAGTGGTACAGATGCTACTAGATGCAGGAGCTGATGTCAATGCTCAAGATAGCCTTTGTTGCAATGCGCTACAGGCAGCATCAGCTGAAGGTCATTATCAAGTGGTACAGATACTGCTAGATGCAGGAGCTGATGTCAATACTCAAGGTGGTTTTTTTAGTAATGCTCTACAGGCAGCATCAGTTCGAGGTCACTATCAAGTGGTACAGATACTGCTAGATGCAGGAGCTGATGTCAATACTCAAGGTGGTTTTTATAGTAATGCACAGGCAGCATCAGTACAAGGTCATTATCAAGTGGTACAGATGCTGCTACAAAAAGGAGCTGATGTTAATGCTCAGGGTGGTGAATATGGCAATGCTCTAGAGGCGGCATTATTTTATAGACATGAGCGAATAGTCTTGATGTTACTAAAGGAAGGAGCTAGCCTTGAGTTGGCCAACTTAGACGAAGAAAAACTTCGACGGTTGCAGGAAATGCTGAAGAGAGGAACCAACACTGAGCAGGTGGACTTATCCAAAAGCCTTCAAAAGGTGCAGGAGCTGCTGAAGAAAGCCAACGTTGAAGCTCAAGATAGAAGGTCCATATCATCTGCGGAGTCAAGCTTAACAAGCAGCTGAGCCGTGGTGTCGTTCGGTTTCAAAACCCCATCAATCACTGTTCTCCCTCGCCCCTGGCGGCGTGTGAGATACCGATTTCCGCAGCGCAAACTCTCCCCCGTCAAACCTCTGCAACATACGAGCTTTTTCAAACCCGCTTTCAGTCCGCCATGAACTAGTCCGCCATGAACTGGCCCGCCCAGACGATTTCGGTTCCCCATCCATTTCTAGTGCATCTCTCCTCGATGCATCTTTCGACCGCCCACTCCTTCGCGTCAAGTCTTATATCGCTCCACCGGAGGGCCGGGTGAGAAGCAGCCTGAGAAGTGCAACGTGGCAGCGTAACGGAGTTGGAGCCGGTGTGGCAACATTGATCTGGCAAAATTCCCGTCATATAGCGCAACGACATGTCCCTTTACGCTTAAATGGAATGAAAGCCACCATTTTTGATGTACATATCTGTAAAGTTAATGATCTGATCACCAGTGGAGAATAGCACCCGATTGAATGAAATCTCGGGTCTTCTCGCGCGTTTGATGGCCACTCGCTGCTGAAAGTCGGTATCATTGACCTTGACGATCGCGGGTCTAGCTTGCTCAATTGTGCATGAGGTGGGCATAAGTTAGGTGGGGATAAGATTGATTGAGATAAATCCTGCAAACTTCTCATCTTTCCATACTTGGAACTGTAACACCTTCATCCAATTCTCGATACTGAACTACGAATTGCTTTTTGGTCACGTTCAGGTGCATGCCAGACGTGGATGAGGGGACAGCTAATTGAGCTTTGGTCACTCCTCCAGATCAGCTGATTGGTAAGTTCCTCTCTCTAACGCAATGAATGTGTCAATGGCTGCCAACGAAGGTGTTCCTAAAAATATGTGTCAAAGCGGCTTGTACCGCCTCATCAGTGACGTTACAACACACAAGGGGGAGCAAATGTCGGACAACACTTTTATATCCCCTACTTAAGCATACCTAACCCGTCGCTCTTTTCACGACTCTCTCATTTCTCACACCGCAGATCCTCGATAAAGACCTGACTTGTACGAACATCATCAAACACTTCAAGAAGTTCGATCACTTGGATCTCAGAAGCCCCTAACACATCTTTCCATCACTACAATCTTGCTAATATCAAAGATGGCCTCAACATCGACAGGGCAGGAATATAACAGACTCGCGAAGGGTCTTGGTTCCCTAGCCCACTTGCCACGAGAACTCCGGAACATGATTTACAAGCACATGATTGCGCAGGGAAGTGTTACCATCATGCGAACTTCATCATTGATTAAAGAGGAGGTATCAGCAACGGACCTTTTCGAGCATGGCGTCTGTCGACTGAATCTGAACTTCTACAACACGACCACGGGAGAGCTCAAACCCTGTTTCAATCCGAGCCAAAACATAGCCAACAAGATTCGCAACGTCGCCATTCGCGTTGATACACGGCGGAATGGATATAAGAATTATCTTACTCCGGAGGTCGCCATCCTCAATAAATTCACCGGAGCCAACGTGCATCGCAAAACATGCGCCTTATCCTTCGAGTGCTGGCCTATGACGGATAGAAAGTACCAGGAGGATGTCCTCACCACGGTGAATGCATATACTGGGTTCGAGAAGGTGGAGGTAGCCATCGAATATGTGGACTGGCTCGGAAGGATGTGGCCCGAGCAGCACGAGAACCTTTCGTTGGAGGCGATCGTTCAGTTTGACACCATGCAACAGGCGCATGGTGCAATCCGTAAGATCTTGACATCGGGATTGGGGGAATCAGAGCGAGGCGTATGGCATAAAGGTCCTTTTCCAGCGCTAGTTTTTCGCCCTAGGGGCTTGAAGGGTGGAAATATTTGAACAGGGTGACCTGGAGGATATCTGGCTTGCCAGCTCATTGGGTTGCATTGTGCTTTATCCGTCTTCGAATCCCAAGACTTTATTGTGTTGGTATAGATGACGATCTGTACCTTCCTCATGTGGATACAGTATCATGGATAGCTTGCATTCTTTCAATTGAGGTACTCGGAACGTTCCTTTCGCTTCTAGTATCACCGTACTCAGATAAGAGACATTTTGAAGTTGAGAAGGCAGACAAGCAAGGTTTTGCGACACTCAGAAGGAATAACACTCCCAGACCACTGACATACAAACCGTCTTTCTCCTTCCTTGTTCTTTCTTTCCCTTTCGCCGGAGCGGCCGGCTCCCCAAACTACTTCGAAGAAAGAGAGGTGCCAGGCCACTCTATCGACGAAGTGATAGGCCTAATGCAGATGATGTTTAAGCTGGCAGCAAAGGCAGCAGGCTTATCAATCTTCAGCAATCGCCATTGCCAAAAGCAATGCATCGACACTTTAGCATCACCTATTCTTTGTTCACTCTTGGACTATCACCTAGGTTTTTACACATGCAAATTTGGATTTGGAGGCAGCTACGGCAATGGTCTCGCACCTTTCAACCTCGCACTTCACCCCTACAAAGATCCGGTTTCAGAAGCTGGACACAGGCGATATCATTGCCAGATCTCGCTCCTCCGGCGACTTATCAAACATTAATTGCCTAATAGCAATGATTTCCGTCTGTCGTGATTAGCAAAAAGCGGGAGATGGGCTTTCAATTCATGAGGAGTGTGTAGGTACCGGTTCTTTTACAGCGATACTATTCTCTAATTTGCAGTTCATCTGTCACTTGATGTAATAGAATAGAGTAGAACTTATATATAGAGAGCTGGAATTCAATAAGTTATCATGACGATAAGTTTAAATATTATAAGTTTAAAGATTTCTAACCCTTTATTTAGTCTTTTAATATTCAACAAATAGTAATATGAGATATATTGTACCTGTTAAATATCTAACAAAAGATATATACCGCTCTAGAAAACTTTATTCTCTCAAAATTCAACTTAGAAATCCCTTTGTATTCACGATTCATATTGTATCTAGAGTACCATTTCTACCATTCGTGCTCTTGGCGCGACTTCTAAACCCCCGGTTTACCAGTAATCTTTGCGCACATTCTGGCGTTAGGGATTCATCCTGACCTTCAAACGGCCAGTTCTGCGTCAACTCGTTGTGCGGAATCTCACCTCGATCATTCTCCGAAATAGTAGTGCAATCTTTCCGATTTTTATGCTCAGAGAAGCCTTGAGAATTATCGAGATATATTTTGAACTAGTCACCAAGGTGCTTAAGCAATGTGACTATGTTCTAGCCAGGCTCTACATGCTTTAATATCACCGGAGCAAGATCGGATTCACCGCCTTCCTGTTCAACAGAACTATAGAAAGATCTCTTGTCCGGTGCAATTGTCCCTGCCATTCTGTAGGGCGAGATATGCAAGAGCTTTGTGGCTAGCGGTGGCGAGGGTTATGATAGTAGATTAGACGATTCCAACAGTATATGTTTATGTATTTCGGGTGTGAACTTCTGTCACTGTTGGTTGTGTGGATCGTACAGTAAGATCGCTTACTCTATGCAGACCTGCTGTATTCATGAATACAATGCAAATGTAGAAGCATTGAGATCGTACATAATAATAGTATAGAGCGTGATGATTCGAGCTTCTTTCAATAATTAAATAGCCGGTTTTGAGTAAGTTTAGAGCATGAGAGAGGCATATAAAGTAGTCGTTAAAGTTGAATCTAATACTTAGTAAGGTTCTTTAGAGCAGTGTATATCTTTTTATATATACTTATTAAGTGTTGAAAAGTTATGATAAAAGAGTAGGAACCTTTAGATTTATAGTTTCTAAACTTATTATTAATAATAACCTGCTACTTGTTATCTTAACGCATATAAATTATACTCCATTCTCTAACTAGTGGACAAGGTTTATTTGTAAATAGATTATAACTTAGGCATCGGCCAGTACAGAATATACGTATACTATCCTCAGAATGAGATATATCCCGCTCAATCCAATGTTTAGCGTTGCTGATTTGAAGACGAATAATGTATTACAACATACTACCTCATTGTATAATTTCATTATGATGGAGTACATAATTACTTAACTCCACTATGTAATTATAAATTATCATGCCTAATTTGAGATTATCCAAGCTCCTTAACAGTCAAGACATCGTAGAAAGCGGACTTTCGCGGGTTATATCAATACCACATTCTACACCACACAAAACCAAATCCACTCCCTCAGCGGCACAATTGCGCTTTTCTCCTCGTATTAAGAGAATGGGCGGAAACCGTAATGAGTGGTTTCTGTGTCTGAAAGCATCTGTCCTAAGTCACTCATCCTTGTGTTACATCATTGTTGGAATCCAAAGAGCCACACCGAACGCTCGAGTGAAGCGAGTGTCCTGTCCTAAGTCACTCTCTCGGCTTACTTAGCCGGAAAGGCTAGGAGTAAATCATTTAAATCATATAACTTTATCTCTTTCACTGAGTTCTGCGTCCGTGACTCGCAAGCGTATCTACATAGTATGCTTTACGGAAGATGAAAGTAAATGATGCGATCTTCGTGTAGGTTTCCAATATCTATATAAGCTTAATCGATGATGTCATTCATGGAGTATTTGATTCGGGAATTGCTACACGTCCACGGCCAACCTACAGCCTTCAGAGCAGAGGATACCACCTCCCCTGGAGGGTCTACAAATACGGATGCAATGATGGCAACATCTAGCGTGACTAAGGGAGCCGTCTATAATGTGGACTCTCTCAGAAGGGGCTCCTTTGACTATCTCTTCTCCTTGGAGCCAGAGACAAGGTATCCCAGGTCCGCAGCGAACTCAAGTTTGCATATGCCATCACCAATTGATCATATAGATTTCCTGGTTCTCTTCTCATTCGTGGTTTTAATGGATCCCTGGTACATTTTCTTCAGGTGTCCGCCCAAACGAAGCATCCTTGGCTTTCTTCCACCTGCTTTAATCACATTGGGTCTACTGGTGCTACGTACGGCTGCCGATAAAGCTTAATCACTGGAATCATAATATCATCTCCGTTAGCTGCGACAATCTCTCGTGGACTCTGGACTGTTTGGCCTTCGTAGGACCCGCCTAGATCAGGGTCGGCTCCATAATTGATGAGTAATTTCACACTTTTAATATCCTTCCTTGCAACGGAAGCACCTAATGCAGTCCCATACATCCATCCATCTGCATTGACATCCGCACCACGATCTAATAAGACCTTGATGACTTCCCAAGTGGGTTCTGATACCTCAATTCCTGGGAGCAATTCTGTCGCAGCAGCTGCTACCAGAGCATGTCCGAACTTTCCACCTTTCATGTTTATATTGGCGCCCCCACGTAAGAGTAGAACAAGCGCATTACATTTATGGCCATTGTATGCTGCTATGGCTTGCAAGGCATTGCCATATTCGCCACCTTGAGCATTAGGGTCGGCCCCTGCGTCTAGTAAGATTTCCAAAGCTTCCAGAACCCCGTACACTGCTGCCACTTGTAGTAATCCCGCACCTTGTGGGCTCCGTACATTGGGATCAGCGCCCCCCTGTAACAGCTTCTTGACGAGATCAACGTCTCCACGGGTCAGTGCGATGTACAATTCTGGGAGCGAATCGCTATTGACTGGCGTTGACGACTGGGCCGATGTCTTTGAGACCGACTCTTCATCAGATCCACGGCTGGGATGGCTCATCGCTACAAGATTTGAGGATGTCTGAGACGATTCTTTGATTGGAGGAGGTAGCGCGAATAAAGCCAATTGTTCCAGGTGGTGCCCGACGTGCTTTTGGAATTGTTCGATAGGCACGACCGGGCATGCAGTTTGTAGCTCACTCAGCTCGTGTTTCTTGGCAAGCGGTGAAGATCGTGATCGAGAATCCGTGCATAGATCCGCGGTTTCTCCAGATACAGGATGGCTAGTCCTACCTTCGTTGTATGTTGCCGGCCAATCGCAAAAGATGCATGCTGACATTGGGGCGACCTGCGGATACTGCTCACAGAGCGATTGCATGGAAGAAATTTGTTCTCTTGTATACTCCGAGTGGTGATCCCTGATATGGTCATCCAAGGATTTAGCACTTGTGAAGTGCTCCAAAGAACAGAAACTGCATCGCCATTCTCTCTGGTGGGTCTCAAGTTCGTGTCGAGCCCACTCACGTCGACTCTGAAATAGATGAGCAGAACAGTTCTCGAAGGTGCACACATAAGGTTCCAGGTCGCTGAGGACGTGTTTTCTAAATAAGACTCCGAGTCAATGATTGCAGTGAGATGTAATTCTAAATGCCAAAAGAGATAATTTGGGGTCTGTGATAAAAGAGAGTAATTGCAGAAATGCTTAGACAACACAAGCCCGTCGTTCTGTAAGAGCGGCATCTTTCTCTGTTGGCCCGTAATTCGTAGCCTTGGAAATGCGCAGACAACATAAGGCCTTCAATAGAGCTTCAGTCTCGCTCTGTGCGTTTTAAACGAGGTGAACAAATACACGTGAACGAGATGTATGACTGAGATCCGATACAAATAGGTAAATATCATTTGACTCACTTCCAATGACTAGGCTTTCTGACAACCTGTATTGTATAGCAGTATGGACATTCGAAAGGCTTGGCGCCTGCAGAGTTATTTGGCGGGTCAGGTATCGGCCGAGCTCCTTGATCATGGTCATCAACGACTGATGTGATATCTGAGATTTCTGATAGCCCGGCGTGAGAGACTGTTTCAAGTAGATTGTGAGAATCTGCTATGTACGTCGTAGCTATCGTCGAGGCAAGCCGGCTACGGTCCGCTGAGCTGCTGGCCATGTCTGCCATCTTCGGGCCACCTCCAGCTGAAATAGTGTGTGTGCCAGGCTTAGTGGGTACTGGCTTATGATGATCCGGGGGTTTCTTGAGAGCGCTTAAGACGTTGCTATCGGCAAGTTTCTCGTGGTGCCTCTCTCGATACCGCAGAAAGTCTCGTCGGCGAGTGATAGCTCTTCCAAGCTTCTCCACCAGCCACGGTTTGGAGCGAAGACGAGGATACTTTTCGTAAACATGATTGATATCGAAACTAGGGTTAAGCGGGGATAAAGATGCTACTCGAGCATAGCGGTCGCGTGGAGTTGATCTTCTAATCGATATAGAAAGTTTCAGCAGGCTTGTGACGGTTTCAGCAATAGCCAAGAACAATTGTTGCAGTTCGGAGGTAGGAGATGCTTGATCAGCTAGAGAGCCCCCTGAACCGCTTGAATCCGACAGCTCACTAAATTCCTCATGCAGTGACTCTTCAATAGGTTCACTGGGAGAGCTCTGTGACTGTGGTCGCTCCCCACTGACTATAGAAATACCTGGAAATCTGGTCACCATTTCTCTCCTCAAAGGCCCATTGATATGCACTTACACTCAGTCAATGAATGGTTAAGATCACGCAAGAGTCTAATGACATGATCTTTGACTCTGGTAGCTTCTCGAAGACGATACTCCAATGAAGAGGACCTGGACGCAGGCTGAAGAGCTCCAATGTTAGCTGCCCAAACCTTGAACCTTCCAAACTCGTCGTTGATCGCTACTGCAGATAATTGAGACTCAAAACTTCTTGAATGATCAGAGGCTCGCAGCAACTCAGTCAGTCTATTGAAGTACTTGACGCAGAGGATGCCCGTAGTGGCGATGGATTCGTGAGCATTCACAGCCTCCAAGGGTAGCCCCCTGGAACTGCTGTCGTTACTCTTATCGGGGGCCGACATTGGGTATCTCAGCTGATAGTATTGTTGAGGCTCGGCGCCAGATAGCCGCAGGTAGAACCTATCGAAAAGTCTCGGATCAGATGGCCTCTCATTGGTTAGCGCGATCGCGGGGTCTTCAGCCGCAGACGCTGTTCAAGACGACGAAGGACAGCTGAGTACATCATTTGAATCGATTAAACTTGGCTAAAGAATTATCAGGGCTAGACTGGCATCCACGATCCTGAAGGCCTAGGATACTGATAAGTTTACCAAAGCCTAGTAACCATGATTACGGGCGTAGAGACCGCTGGCCTAGTTTTGGCAGTATTTCCACTTCTTATATCAGCACTCGAGCACTATCGTGAAGGATTCGAACCCCTAAAGGACTGGTGGAAGTTTCAAACAGAGTTTGTAGCCTTCATTCATGTTATCAGCGAACAAGCTCTCTTATTTGATGAGAACCTGGAAGAGCTTCTTTCGCCGATCATCAGCTCCGACGCCGAGATGGGCGAACTCCTGCAGAATCCGATGGGCTCGGCTTGGAGGGATCCTCAATTGGAAACTAAGCTCAGAGCTCGACTCCCAAAATCTTTCGAAATATACAGGGGCATGATTTTGGAAATGAAATCATGCCTGGACAAGTTACAGAAAAAGTTGGCTATGCAGGAGGGAAAGGTATGAGGTGCTTCGTTAAATCATGGATCCCAATACATAAGTTAATTTGGGCAGATATTATGGTTCAATGACCATGACAGCGCCGTTACCAGCCGAATCAGGTGGGAGTATGAATTTCGACGAATTAAACATGTCCTATCAAGAAAATCACGCGATAAAATAGTCAGGGACCTGACGACTAAGAATGAGGAATTACAAAAGCTCTTCAGCTCCAGTGAGAGACTTTCGGGTTATAGGGTCCAAAGGAAAGCGCCAACAAAGTTCAGGCGAATTAGGGAACAAGCATCTGCACTATATAATGTACTTGAGAAAGCCTGGAAATGCCCGTGCACAGGGATAACTCCACCACATCAAGCAAACCTGCTATTGGAGAACCGAAATGGCACTGGAGGCAAGAAAAAGGGACTTCAGCTTTACGACTCGTTAGAAGTGCGACTTGATATGCTCTTACTTCTCAAACCAGAAACAAATCGTTTCCCGTTGAGCTGGCGAGAAACGGAAGTGACCTTACTTGAACCTGAAGAGGATTGCTCAACGCCGTCAATCACGTCTGGGTCAAAGCCAGTATCTTCGGATCCCAAGGATTCCAGGATGAATATCCAGTTGAATTCATCGTTAACAGCGAGATCAAAAAAGGCAAGATTCCCGGATGTCGTCGTTCATCCTCCAGCAGAAGGAGAATGTGGAAGTTTTGCGGCGCTAGCCCAGATACATGACCTATGCTCAGCCGTTATGCACGGAAACCACATCGAAGGAACTGTGGAAGAGCCATTAGGTTATTTGTTGGATGACAGAAATCGACGACACGCATTTTACCCTTCAACACGACCTCCAGTCTTTAGCCAACATACAGAGACTGTCACGCTCGGATCTTTGATTTCTCAAAGTCGTAGACTAAGGGAGCCTGGTGTTGAGAAAGCAAGAATGTCTCGGCTAGAACGATACTCGATCGCAGCAACTCTTGCATCTTCGCTCCTGCAGCTGTATAATTCTCCGTGGGTAGGAGAGAGCTGGAGCAAGAATGACATTTACTTTGTGAAAGCTGCAGAGGGTTCGCCCATCTTCGACAGGCCTTATATAACTCGCAGCTTCAAGTCGAGCTTGGGTGGTGATTCGATCACGTCTGGCAACAGAGCGTCAATTCGTGACAACAGCGCTAAAAGCATAGAAGCTTTGGGGATCATGTTGCTCGAGCTTTGCTTCGGAGAAGCCATAGAAGACCAACCGTTCCGCAAAAAGTACCTAGGCGCGGACGGTCAGCCTAACGACATGACAGACTTCTGCACCGCAAAGCAATGGTGGCAGGACCACGCCCTTGGGGAAGGAGGCCCGGAGTTCCATACGGCGATACGACGATGTCTTTTCTGTGCCTTTGCCCCAAAAAGCACCAGTCTCGAAGATGACGAGCTTTGTGCTGCTCTTTATAGCGAAGTTGTTGAGCCCCTTGAGACTACTTTACGTCAATTCACTTCGGAGTTATGATGCGTATTACGAAAGATATGGTGGTTTAAGGTGGGTAGGGAAAATTTAAGGGGGGCCAAGGCTGGCGCTACTATCTAGGCGCCGGATTGGAACGGGCTTACCTTAGCGGGCATTGCTCATTTGAATAAACGGTGAATTCACCGTGTGTTTACCGTAATTTGTATGTTACATAAGAAAGCGGCTAAACTGCCTTTACGCTACCAGATTTTCATCACGTAAAAAAACTTTTACGGTTATTTTTCTTTTAACCGTAAGATTTTCCTAACCGTTAGCTGCTTAGTAAGCTATATTTTTTAATTAGCGTTAAAACAGGGCCCTGGACCAGCGCTGCCCCAATCGGCCCTGTGGGCACCCCGGGCACCCCGGGCACCCCTAACAGCCGTCGCTGCCCCCACCTCCACCTCAACCACTATACCCCACCACTAGGCACCGGGCGCATTCTAAGAAGACGCCCCCGCGAGAAAATCGTCCAAATCGCCTAATTTTGACATCAAAATTACCATGGTGTTGGGTAAATTAACTGTGCCCTATACCCGAGCATTAGGCTTGGCAGGCTTAGCGGTGATATTCCAATAACTAATTCTACCAGATGAACTATATTATAGGTAATAATGTAATTTTTATCTAACTATAATTTCACCGTAATTCTATTTTTTACGGTTAGAGAAAATTAACCGTAATAATTTCTAAACGTGATAGAAATCTATTGATAATACAACCGTGTCACTTTTATTACCGCCTTAAGGCGGTTATTAATAGAAGTACGCTTCTTTTACCATGTATTAGGATAGGCGCTCCCCGGTAAGGTACTTGGTAGGGTGGTAAGAGCGTCACTGATGTCTATGCAGACCTAAGAGGGGATGCTAAGTTTCCTGAGAAGCTATATTCATTGAGGCCCAATCACGTTCACTCCGCATGTTCATAGGATTTACAGAAAAACACGATGTGCTTTCATACAAGGCAGACAAAAGCCCCGAATATGCGAAAGAGGTATCAAGCGCTGTAAGACGCGATGTAGTACTACACTCAAGTCAGATATCGACCAGCTACACAGGGGGTTGGAGAGACATACTGTAAGCACAGACTCTGTGTCCTCGTTTGAAAGATAGACGTAGAGGATCAACGCATGGTCATGACAGAAGCCTGTAGAGAGACCGTCAGCGTCGACCCAATAAGCTCAGGCCCACATATGCCTTCATTCCCTTGCTGCAGGTACAAATGTCTCAGACTCACAAGCGATGACCCTTCCCCCCAACCTCCCAACCCCAAGCACCCTTCCCCAATCCCTCCCCTCAACCCTCACCACACTCCATGCCTCATCTCCGTGCCTCTCCTTCATCCTCGTACTAGCATGCCCCCTTATGCCCTCCTCCCCACCCTCAACCTGCTCAGGATCCAGTTCCGGATTCGCCAATCCCTCCCATTTACTCTCGATTTTCAACGCCGGAGTCTCAACACCAATCCTCAATACGCCGTGAGCATTCGCAGAAAGAATTAAACGGGAGGAGGAGGCAGGTGCATCGGTCGTTCGTCTGTCGCGTGTAGCGGAGGTGGAAGTTGAGAGCGCTAGTTTCGTGAAGCGCTCGGATATGGCTTTGAGTTGGAGGAGTGGGGGTAGCATTATGTGGACGTCTGGTTGCGGGCATACAGGCTCATGTATCGATGCAACGGTCGCTGGAGCTAGAACTATGACGGGTATTTCTTGTGTGATTGTAGTCTCGCGGTCATGTGGAAAGACGCCTGCGGCGTTGGCCTCGCCAAAGGAGTCGTTGGCGCTGAGGTCTTCGGGAAACGGAGCGTTTTCTGGATTGAGATTTGTGGTGGTTATTGAGTTCGCAGGCCGTATGGAGGCGAGGTTGTTGGTTATAATTGTTAAGGAGAGTAGAGGAACATTGTCCTTCTTGGTTAGTCGGATCGAGGCAGAGGTTGCATTGAGGGCTGAGCGAAGGGCTCGGTTGAGGGGAAGTAGCGGGATCCGGAGGTTAATGGTATTGTTCTCAGCGGCTGATTGAATTGTATATGTTTCGAATATGGTTTCCTAGGAGGTCAATCAATGCTTGACGCGCTTTGGAGGACGTGGCCAGGCAACTTACGATGGCTAATACCCTAGAGAGAAGTTAGGCCAGGTATTCAATCAAGTGGATATACGGACCGTACGCCCACACCTGACTGCCCTGCTCCGGCACGACAGTGAAGCGCAGCTGCTCGTTATTGAGCTGCAACCAGACATCTTTACCTAAAGACGAGAGAGATGCTGTCAACCCTGGAACGTGCATTAGCGCGTAGCTGCAAACAAAATCAATTCAAAACGGACTTGTGAAGGTACTGATATTTCTAACCGAGGCCTTGAACCTCATGTTGTACACATTATAAAGTTGATCATGCGTACTTTCTATTTGTGACCGTGGGATGACCTCGACTTAGAATATTGAATGTAAGCCCTACGGCTAAGCCTAAAAGGTGTGCTCTACCTAAGGTACCTAGGTATCTGGAATTCTTCTCTATTCGCTCTCTTTGATGGCTTGGCGCGAGGAGACTGATGGGTTGACTTAGCACTGCTTGAGACAGCGCAAAGTGAAGCCATATGCAAGCGGAATATATCCATTAAAATAGCCGTCTAATCTTGATTCTGATCACAAGTGTATCAAAGCTAAGCCTACGGACTTGAATTGAATACAGCGCGACTGCACCGGACATCTTCAGGAGCACTTTTGATTATGTAAATACATTACGCACAAGCTATTGACCTAATACAGCTTTGTACAATTCTGGCTGGCGGTATTTGACTCCACGCAAAAGCCAGCTATAGAATCCTCCGACACGAATGTAAGCGGCTGTTTATATGTTAAGGATGGGGCAAAAGTATAGCTCCTTCGTACCGCAGGAGCTACTGCGGGAAGAGAGCCTGACAAAGACGTTATTGGAAGCCAGAGTCGTGGAGCGAAGTCGTAGTCATTATGTAGTTGGAGGTGTAGTTGTAGAGAAGTTGTGTACGCGGGTAGGAGCAAGAAAAAGTAATTTTAAGCCAAACGGCCATTCATGCAAGCCTTTTGGCCTCGTTCCAACTCTTTCAAACCTCCCATTCTGTCCAAGTCAAGTGACTGAAATCGCTCAGCGTCGGATTTTTGGTATGGTGGCAGGTGTTCATCATTGTAAGGCTCCAACCCTACACCCCCATTGTCGCTGATTCGCACCACAACGACACGCCCCGAGGTGCGCTTTCCTCCTTCATCGTCCTCTTCAGGAAAAGTAATTCGGATTTCCGGCACCGGGCTTGAGGGCGAATTTGGTTGAGAGGTTTCATTAACCATAATCTCCTTCTCACTGTATATATTGATGGCTTGGGAGCGTCGACCATATGGCGAGGCAGTTACAGTGAGACGGCGGTGATTGGAGATTCCAGAGGGGCTGGTGGCTTGGAATGGGAGATCTGCAAGGTTTCGTTTGGCCTTTCGGCGCGAGCGGAGGACGATGAGGCAGGCGATGAGGCAGAGGCCGAAGCACAAAAGAATGATGAGTCCAATGAGGAGGTTCATCATTGTTGGCGTCATGGTGCTGCTCGAGCCGTCACGGACGACGAGTCTAGGAATTACAGCCATTATTCTGAATGAGTGTGTATCACAGGATTGTGCAAGGAGTGTAGTTGGTCCCGAGTGGTCGAAATCCAATGCAGCATAAGGTTTGGTGTTTCTGCAAGTGAAATGGCAGCGTCAGTAAACCGCTGAGCTCCTTGTATTCACAAAGTCCACATACAGTTGACTCGCGCTAGGCGTACGAAGCTGCTGGAAAGGGCGATCGCGACAAGAACCGGTTTGCAAAGAAGGAGTGGATGGCAAAGTAGACAGCTGAAGGAATGAAGCTGCCACCTGCACAATTGAGGTATTGACGACGAGGGTGAAAGGGTTGAGAGAGAGGGAAAGGATGCCGGCAGATTAGCATATTGTGCTTGTTGATGCGCCAAGCATCCAATTTCCGAACGCCTCAGGCGCTTATAAAGGGGGCACCAGCAAATCAGCAAATCATCAATTGATTGCGCCTCACAGATCTTGAGTTCATTTGACATGCAAGTCTTTGAAGAACTATGCTACGTACATTTCATTTCACATGACTGTGGCGATGAAAATATTTAGAAATCTAGCACCACCCACCAATATCAGCAGCACTCATTAGGACTTGCAGATCAGTGTTGGAAATAAGTTCATGCAGCGACGAGTGTTAGCGCTGACTTTGCCTTGACGCCAGATGGCTGGTAATGTTCGTTTCCAAGTTGCTGAATTGCAAAGACCGCCAGGAGACCCTGGATTATGTGCCACAATACTACGGAAGCATTTGTGCCAGGAGGCTGTTGAGTGAATTCAGCTCTTATAATCCCAGGAATCGGATCAGGAGAACCTCAAAGCGTGAGCCAAACATTCCTGGACACTGTATGCATTACGCCCATCCCTCAAGGCTCATGTTGCTTCACAACTTCTCCAGGATCATGGTTCTGTAGCCGGAAGGACTGGCGCACGTTGGGCTTTTCATCGAACACTTGAATGGTGACATTGCCTTGTCTTCTGCAGCCAGCCTTAATCATGACAAAGACTTTCCGATTGAGCAATCATGACGACGACGAATCAATCTAGATCGAGCTGATAAAGATATTAAGGAGGTGTGGAGAAGAAGCATTAGGTCGCTACTTTTCGCCTTTGCTCGCCCGACAGCAGGGAGAAACCTGATGCATCACATCTTGACCCTTCTCGGAGGGTTATGTAGAGATAACAGGTGGAGGGGCTTTGTCGAGGGTTGCTAGCCCGGACTCCCCACCCGAGACTAAGTTGTAGGGTTGGAGAAAGTGCCGAGTGTTTAATGGTATTATAGAGTATTGCGGAAGCGAAGGTAGAAGCTGGATGTGTTCATCCACAAAAATTGATTTGGGGGTCCCCTTCAAGGATTCATGGCTTGCCTGTTAAGAGGCGTCGACGGCCACGGCAGCTATGATCTCCCACTGACTTCGGTCCCTTTTCTTGGCATTCAGCCCTATTTCAAGGGCCAGCCAGCCAACGGGTTTTGAGACGTCTGTCTTGGAACGTCACTTTCTTCTCCAGACAATTAGCAGGAGGAAAAAGAGCTTCGACATAGAAGGAGTCTCTTCACTCTCTCTGAGACTTGAATCAGTCACTCTCAGATACTATATACAAAAGTAGAGTAGTAGATCTCAGATCCAGGACCTAATCGCTAGTAAATTCACAGTCTCCCCGCGTGGCCTATTTTAAGGACCAAATTACTGGTGGACAGGCTTAGCTGCCGTCCCTGAAAGATGATCCCCGGGGCTTGACAGGCTGGTTCAGCTTAGGCCCACACTCTAAACCGTCTGAACCCGCTGCAACAGCTGCTTCCATCGCAACCTTCAAGACTATCATTTTTCTTTGTTCTTACTCAGTCCTCAATCTACGACACTCCTTTCCCTCCAATACTCACCTCATGTTCTCACAATAGTCGCCCTCCCGGCCTGCTATCATCATCGAAACTCAAATCCGATCCTTTTCCCGATACGACGGGCCCCAAATCTCCTAAACATTCCTCACGCGCACAGCCGTGCAGGCCCCTTGCCTGTCTCTTCTCTCCCAGAGGCTCTCTCCCACTCTCTACACATCATCCCCGCCCATTCCAGGCCCCATATGTGGGCAACTGGCGGTGAAACCTTCTGGACGCCCTGTGCGGGGATAGCTCAGTTTGCGTCCAATTACTGCTCGGCTGCCTGCTGATTCAAACCTGTCCAATTGCACCACCCAAGCGTTGAGGCTCGACACCTTGCATTCGGCTCCTTTTATATTAATCTTCCTCTCCATTCCAATTCACCCCTCGTTATCATCCGCCTGTACATGGAATTGCTCCCAGCACCTATAGACCGAGGATCTCCTGTGTATGTTCTTTGTCCGCCTTTCACCAACTGTGTACTATAGTCGACGGCGTCGGGCTGACAGCTTCGCATCTTCGCAGCAATAAACCTCCGTTATACATACTGGATAGTCCTGTACAAATCCGTTGTCGATACGATTCCATGCATCTTGCCAGCACAGATCTCCACACCGTACATTGTTCATCACTTCGTCTGCCACCCATCAAGAGCCTTCGCATCATAGGCAGCGACAATGACTTCGACAGTAAGCTTATATGTCATCAAGAATGCACACTATGAGTGGGTGGAGTTGGCTAATAGCTCTTCTAGCAGGCTAGGAATCATGCTGCGCCATTTAGGCTAGGTACCAGCTCGTCCAACAACAAGACGTCACAAGCGTCAAATAAGGCATTTACCTTGGGGGTCGGTAATGGGAGTGGCGCTTGGAACGGTGGAATTTGGTCTGGCAACGCCATTGGAAGCGGCATGAAGAGCAGCGTGCCGGAGAGCGGTCGGGCGCAAGGTGAGTCGGGTGTATTCTTGGCCTGTCCGGCAGACACTGATATCGTTACTTACGTAGATGATTCCCACGACTCTTCAGCCCATTCAGAAGCTATCACCGGATCAGGGTCCTTGTTGCTCTCATCGGAATCGGATGGCTACAACTTGCGGCATGGGTCATGGGCATCAGTCGATGATACATCGCCTAGTCTCTCGCGCGTGCACACAAATCACTCCAACACATCTCCTGTCCGCCGTCAAACAAGTAGTCAGTTGGTTCCGCAAGCTTTCGCTGATACAAATTCTGCCAACCCGACGTACTTTTCGTCCCTTACACCAGCCTCTACAACAATCTCGAGCCGATCCTCACAAAAGAACTTTCTGGACCCAACCTCAGGCAGCTTTGTCGCTTCTGGAGCGTTCGAGCCTAACAATATCAGCCGCTCTTCCCGGCATAACAGTGATGAGGAGACCCGGTATACAGCAAGGAAGTCAGCCTTTGAGGGAAACGATACTGGACTTATGATACAATCTGGACGTCCTTCAATGAACACCGGATATAGTAGCAGCGCCGCGTCGCGTAGTGGTAGTCTACCACCATCACGCGGTGACGCCGGTCTTCCACGACACCCTGGCGACCTGCATAACGTGCAACAGGCTCGATTCCCAACCAGTTCAAGCTCCTCGCATAGAGCAATCCTCTCTCCACAAGCTCAACCGTACATGATGCCTCCTACTGCGTCTCAAGGAAACAAGCTCACAGAGCAACTAAGTCCAACCCAGGTAACTCAGCTTCTAGGCGAGTTTGGAAACCTTAATGTTGCAAAAGAAAATGTACATCCTACCTACCCAGTGAATCGAGATCAGTCTTATGGGAACTCATCTAATACCGTCAACGGGTACCATCAGGATTTCATGGCGAATGGCAATGAGATTTGGAACAGGGAGGAGATTGGGCATCAGGGCCAACAGACCCCGTTTTCTCCTGCTGACAGCGGAACGTGGTCTTTGGTATCCAATGCGAATAATCACCGCAATGCGCCTCATGGCGGGCAATACTCGCATTCTCCGAGTAATAGTGATGCACGCCTCAATCCTCATAGCCCGTACTATTCCACGGCTGGTACTCCACCCCTGTACCAGCAACGTGTACCTTCGCGATCCGGCTACAATGCAGGGACTTCGACTGGGCAAGCCGCATTACTGGAACGCAAGCTAAGAGGTCTCCAGCAAGAACAGCAAGGTTATATGATCCCCTCGCCAAGTCAAGTGCAGTTCAGAAACCAATTTCCACAACAAAATCTCTATGACTTTCATCCACAACATGGACTACGACCAAATAACTTCAATTCCTATTATCCGATAGCCTCGGCTCCTAACGTCTTGCCTCCTGCCCAAATCCCTAGAGGACCTGCTCGAGATCACGATCTTGCGCAACCTGTTCGAAGTACTTTGCTGGAAGAATTCAGGAACAACAGTAAGACTAATAAGCGCTATGAGCTCAAGGTCAGCATCCTAAGCCTTTGGTGACGTGGCTGTATCTTGCTAATATCTTAAAGGACATCTATAACTACATCGTTGAGTTTAGTGGTGATCAGCATGGGTCACGGTTCATTCAACAGAAGCTTGAGACGGCCAATAGCGATGAAAAGGACCAGGTCTTTCGAGAGCTATACCCAAATGCGATTCAACTAATGACCGATGTTTTTGGCAATTATGTTATCCAGAAGTTCTTCGAACATGGAAACCAGTCGCAGAAAAAAGTATTAGCGAATCAGATGAGAACTCACATTTTGACCCTTTCAACGCAGATGTACGGCTGCCGGGTGGTGCAAAAGGTCAGTACCCTTGCAGTCAAATCTTTTAGAGCTCGGCTGACGTTATCAGGCTCTCGAACATATCCTTACCGACCAACAAGCTCAATTGATCAAAGAGCTCGAAAACAATGTGCTGAAGTGCGTCAAGGACCAAAATGGCAACCACGTAGTCCAGAAAGCCATTGAAAGAGTACCCGCTGAGCACATTCAATTCATTATCAACTCCTTCACTGGTCAAGTGCAGAGTCTAGCCACTCACCCCTATGGCTGCCGAGTCATTCAAAGGATGCTCGAACACTGTGAAGAGCCTACTCGAACGGCTGTCCTCCAGGAACTTCACGCATGTGCGCCGTCTCTCATTGTGGATCAGTATGGCAACTATGTGACTCAGCACGTCATTGAGCACGGCAGAGAGGAGGATCGAAGCAGGATCATTGCTTTGGTCACCAACCAGCTGTCAAACTTCTCGAAGCACAAGTTCGCGAGCAACGTTGTAGAGAAGAGTATTCAATACGGGTCAAAGGAAGAGAGGCGGAAAATCGTGTCCACCTTAACAGCAGTTAACGAAAAAGGCGAAAGTCCTTCGCAGTCTCTCATACGCGACCAGTATGGCAACTATGTGATTCGTAAGATCTCTCAACATCGCTCAAATTCCCAATACTAACCGTCGTACAGAAAAGCTACTCAATGAGCTGAAGGGATCTGAGCGAGATGAATTCGTTGAGCTCATTAAAGCCCAGCTGGCCCTTCTAAAACGCTTTTCATACGGAAAGCAAATTGCTGCCATTGAGAAGCTCATTTACACCACGCCTTTTATTCCACCACAGCTGCAGAACCACTCTGTACTTCCTGCCGCTATTGACACCTCCGCCGCCCCAACCCCACCACTGTCGACTGGTGCTGCCCAGTCGCCGCAGAGCAGCTCAGTGCCAAGCACCCATCGCAGCTCTGTCGACGATCCCGACGGCTCCCGCAAGTCTAGCGGTAGCAACGCCGTCGGCGTCATGACTCCAACCTCTACATAGTCTTCCAAGACTTTACGAAATCGTCCAACGACGTAATGCCCCTTCTGTCTGCGCCATTCGACGTACAAGGATTTAATTTACAGCTTACTAAAAATTTGTCAGCTCATGTCTGGGTAGTAACACTACGAGTATGGGCCGACATTATTGCTACACGCACTTATTCCACTCCTTACTGTATTGATGGATGTCGGTTTTATTGTTCATGAGTAAGGTGCTAGGGATGCAAAAGAGAATTTCTGAGATACCATGATACATCAACTAGGGAAAAACACTGTCTAATTTCGATATGGACATGATTCTTGGCTTCGTGTGCTTATGTCGGCTTCCTTTCTATTATACATAATACCTCTTTCGGATATGTGTGTGCGAGCGAGCGAGCGAGCGATTGCGTCGATAGGTATCTCGGTAGGCATAGATAGATAGCTTGTACATATATTGAATTAAGAATGAGCTTTAGCTCGAGAGTTGAGAATTATCAATGCCTGAAGGAGACGAGACTGCATGATCTACTAGTAGGTAGCTTGTGTGGTTGCTAAGGCTAGCCTTGATTCTCCTTGGCAGCGACAACTACCTCTCTATACCACCATGAACACTTAAGGACAGTCATTGCCTTCGGGCAAGGCGGGCACAAACTCGCGCAATGGACAATGACGCCAACACGCCTCAGTCGCCCTCTTCTGCTACCTGGAACGCCAAACTCCAACTACCCTTAAGCTGCGATCCACCTGGTCCCCAAAACCCCCCAAAGCAGCGGGTATGGGTCGTAAGAAATCCCTCAACTTCTGTTGTCTTTATTTCACGTGTCTCACAAAAGCTTCACAGGTATTTGGAGCAACAGGCCACATAGGCCGCAGCATAGTCAAGTCCGCCCTCTCCCACAATGACCTCGTAACAGCAGTCGGCCGCACCTTTGAAGACACCATCGCCGGCATGTCCTCCCTCTACCCACACCCACCCACTTCCACCTCCCCTCCTTCCTCGTCCTCGTCTTCGTCCCCCTCCTCCTCCAACAATCGTGCCCCTTACCTCCCCCTCCTCTGCGACGTCCGCGTCCGGGAAACCGTCGACGCCGTATTCAAGACCTCCCTCGCGCACTGGGGCAAAATGGACATAGTAGCCAATTGCAGCGGCTACGGCGTCATAGGCGCGTGTGAAGATCAAGATGAATACGAGATACGGAATCAATTCGAAACGAATTTCTGGGGGGTCTTGAATATCATACAACTCTCTTTGCCCTACTTTCGGGAACGAAGGGATGCGGATGGGGAGAGGGAGGGGGGTCGGTATTTGATTTTTAGTAGTACGAGTGGGGCGCTGGGGGTGCCGGGCTTGGGACCGTATTGCGCTACGAAGTACGCTGTTGAGGGGCTCATTGAGAGTATGCTCTACGAGACGGATGCATTTGGGATACGCGCTACGTTAGTGGAGCCCGGGCATGTGAGGAGGGATGATCCGCCCTCGCCGAGCTCACGGGCGAATCCTCTCCCTACGTACGGGCATTTCTTGATCAAGCCTGCTTCGGCGCCATACTCGAGTCCTACGGCTCCAGCGGGGCATGCGAAGAGGATGGTGCAGTGGCTTGGGGACAAGCAGCCTACGAGTGCGGTGAAGGCGGCGGAATTGGTGTGGCAGTTGGGACATTGCAGTTATCCGCCTCTTAGGTTGTTGTTGGGGAGTTTTGCGGTGGAGAGTGTGAGGGACCGGTTGAGGTGTGTTACGGAGGAGATTGAGGATTGGAAATGGCTTTGTTTCAAGGGGGAGGGAGATCAAGGTGGGGGTGGGGGTGGTGGGAGTAGGAGGGGAAGTGGGAAGAATGAGGAGGAAGACGAGGATGAGGATGGAGAGGGAGATGAAGAGGGGAGAGACGTTAAGGTGGAGGATGGAGATGCAGGTGATGGCGAGGAGGGGTAAGCGAATCCAAGAGACGGGGGCACCAGACTCGCAGCGTCTCCCAACACTCCTCATTCCAATAGCTGGACGAGAAGAACCTTTGGAGGTTACGCGTCGTTTGTCCCTTATCTTTTCGGGTTTTGGTCGATTTCTAACCTGTAGTGCATGTGTCTCAGGACTCTGGTCCTGAGATTGGCTATGATCGGTGGAGAACAGGCGTTGATAGATGGGAAACAAGGGGTTTTGGGGTATGTACCGCCAGGATTACTGCCAGACCATGAGACGGTGCGAGGGAGGGTGCGATAGTCAGAAGTTTTTGTGTGTGACCTATGGCCCGCAGACGCACGTAAGTGAGGGGCCAGGGCCGTTTCCCGAAGAAGGGACAAGCGAAGTCAGAACAGCAAGCACATGCACAAACTCGCCTCTCTCATAACACAAATCTCTCTCCAACACTTCGACCCTTCGCCTTATCAGTTTTAGCCTACAACAGCCGAAATTTTACCATTTTTAGGCACAGCCATCAATGCGGAGACCTACCTTTACGCTCTTTCATTAGCGCTATCACCGAGCCTTACCAACTAACACGCTTGGATATGAACGGAACTGCAACTATGAACATGGATCGAACCGTCACTGATATCGACGAAGCGTCCAAGTCTGCGATGGCTCTTATGGCACTGCCTCGGGAGCTACGAGACCTTATCTACGAAGATCTAGTCGGCACTAAATATCATCTCGACACATATCAGATCTTACATGGCGTACCTCACTTCTCAGAGCCTCCAACACTCTCTGAACCTTCCAGCGGGAGCGACTCGAATGCAATGTTCCGCTACGACCCAGCAATTGGAAATTACCGACGCGTGCCTTTCAAGGTATTTCGTCATCAGTCCGGAGAAGTCCTCTACAAATACCCTTTTCCTCCTCGTCCGTCCCTCTCAATACTGCAAACCTCAATCAGAGTGAGAGAAGAAGCACTGCACGTCCTCTACCAAAAGGGCACTCTTCTCTTCGTCCTAAATCACCCGTCTCACGACTCCTTTCTCAGCACGAAAAGTCATGAGTTAATAACACACTTCAACAATATCGAAATATTCCTGGACCTGGTATCAATATTCAACGACTCACTCAGTCCATCGGATGAGATCCGTGCCATCAAGCTCACCATGGAGTTGATAGAACGACATGGAGATTCCGTGCCTGCGGCAAGCACCTGCACATTGAGTACATATTACCGCTACGACCGTGACATATTCGAAACCTACTTTTTCAATCGCCTCCTCCATGCCGCCGGCAAGTTATGCGTTTTCAAGAAAGTGGTGTTGAGGTTTGGGAATAAGTACAGGAGGACTGAGAACTTCCTGTTCTCATCTACCAAGCTTGCGGCAGAGCGTTTCAGTACTGACGAGTGGGCGATTCATACATATAAAAGACTCTTAAGGAGTGACAAGTCCTCGTGCTTGGGCCCTTGCGAAGAGAGCTACGATAGTGAGGGTTTCTACTGCATGGTATTCCATCCAAGGAATCATGGAGGTGGAGATGGCAGCTCGAAATCGGGGGCGCACTAAAGGCAGCACACTATGGGAGGAAACAGATAACTTTATGCGACTGCCCGATGGCTCAGTCACATAGCACAGGAGCTTGCCAATTAAATCATACTTAACCCTGTTTGCATGCAAAGAAATGAGTCCTAAAGTCCACAATACCGATTCTTTGATCCTTGATTGTCCATCTCATTTCATATTTCGTAAGAACAATAGTAGATGGTGGACAAGAACGTAACATAGTTGGCCAACTTCCCAGCATGATGATCCAGTTCAAGGTAAGCGAATAGAGTACCAGTCCTACAATTTAAAGCTGACACCTACCAAGTCAGTACTTCTATTATCCTTGAAAATCATAGAGGTAAAGGTTCTCAGTGTTTACAAATAGTTTTTCGATACTTAATCTTGTTCCCTCAACTTTATGATACGGTTGATTTGATTCTTATTTATTAATATCGTTTTGTGTTTCGTAACAATATCAGTAGATATCAACCAAGAACGTAACGAAATTTCCGAGCTTTCCAGCTGACAAATAACAAGTTGTCACTAATATTACCCTCAAACATCATAGCTTTAGAGGATTTTAATTCTTAATTATAGCTTCTTAGTACTTAAGAGGTGTTCGATGAAAGATACATGCTACTTAAAGTACCTTAAGAAATATTAAAACTCAACTTTAATAACGCCTTTATATGCATCACTTATGCCCCATCCTGCTACGCAAAATATGTAGGCCAGACCACATGAGCATGTCCGATTCTCGCCTCCTATCCCTCAAATCCCGCCGCTTCCACATACCCCCCTTGGGCAACAGGGTAGAATGCGACGTAGCTACCTACTTGAAGTAAACCATCATGACATACCGAAGGACCGAAGCGCGGTTCGAATTCCTGTTTCTGCGCGAAAATGGTGTCCAGCTTTACAAATTCAATGGCACGCAACCGCTCAGATGTGCTCTAGAGGATCTTGACAGTGTTAACACGAAACTTCAACTTGATCAGGAACTACTTAGTTTTACTGTCTGTCACAGGTGGCTACCTTATTGATGTAGAGTGTGGAAACGAAACTTTAATGATAGGGAACATTATTGGTACGAATTGCTACTGGTAAGAAAAATTCATTGGCTGGTTTCATGCCATTCACTCCTCAGCGCTTACGTGTTCTGTGTTGTAGCCTAGATCGTCCTACAGGGACACTTTGTGTGACTGCGTGACCATAATCTGTCGCTGGATTTATAGACTTTCTCATCTCCAAATATCATCCTACGGACAAACAATCCCCTCCAGGAAAGTCACGTTGTTCTTGTTCGTGTACAACATCCCTCCTGACCGGAAACCTACAATACCTATCTCACAAGCAGACAATGACG
This sequence comes from Cladonia rangiferina, assembly GCA_023065455.1. Taxonomy (NCBI): domain Eukaryota; kingdom Fungi; phylum Ascomycota; class Lecanoromycetes; order Lecanorales; family Cladoniaceae; genus Cladonia; species Cladonia rangiferina. Next base: position 167,219 of record JAJREH010000026.1, read on the forward strand.
CCTTCACCAACCAAGAAGGCCAAGAAGAGTGTTGAACGCGGTGGTTGGAAGAAGCCTGCTGCGCAGAGAAATGAATGTCCTTCTTCAGGCCCAGTGTTGAGGTCTAATTGTCTCTTCTTTAAGCTGCCTCCCGAGATCCGGTTTATGATATACTCTGACCTCATCAGATCTGGGGACCTGGAAGTGCTCCGTCTTTGCCAAAAGATACACAGAGAGGCAATTGGAATCATCTACCGAGATGGCATCCAGCGCGTGAATACATATAGTAGCGCGTACAGGATGGCATTGTATGGAAGGCAAATGACACTTGAGATGGACCGGATCAGCGACAAGGCGCAAAATGTCGAGATCTATATTCATCTTGAAAACCACTTCGGCTCCGGCTACGAGGTCGACTTTCTCGAGGCTCTTCATCCAGAATTGAAAAACACATCCATCCGCCGGCAAAATTGCTGGATCTATCTCAGATACAACGATTACCGCGTAAAATCGGACACGGAGAGTCTCATTATTGTGCTCAGACTGGTTCAACATTTCGACAACGTGTTCTTGAATATCCACTTACCAATCAATTTGGTCCTTGACCACTGCAAAAACCTTCGCTTGAATCACCTCGCCGACTTCGTCGAACCACGGTTCGAAAGCCTTGGGAACGAGATGGAGCCTTTTTTTGGTCCTTCTACATGGCATAACAGCCATGACCCGATGAAACAGTACTGGGTATTCCACCCTCGCCAAGCACGTCCAGAAGGCTATTGACCACGGAGGAAGCGAACAGGAAGCTGAGAGAGCAACGCTGGGGACAATCGTGGCAGGTTTCGGACTAACACACCAAAAGATTGTCTGCTCTTCTTAATTCAGCTCTGCCTTGGATTTTGCATTCATAGATAATGGAAGCCCTAAGTCAATGAGGCAACTCAAACCCTGCATATGCGCTGTCACCACCCTTCGTTGAGAGCATAAATCGCTGGGTTTGCTACATGATAGGCTTTCTTCATAAATGACTTTTGCCCCTTGACTCTCCAACATAAGTTTGCTAGACTTATTGGATTTTCTGACTTTCCTTCCATACGCCCTTCATCAGAGATGTGACCGCAGCCGAAGTGACACTAGATGGCAGAAGACCAACACAAAACTTCTGCAGTGCATGTCCCACATACCCTACAACCACTGGTTTCCCGCAGCCAACGCGTTGCAATGCAGCTCTGGCAATCGTCCTTGAGCTGGGTGTGAAAAAGGATGCAGTCTTTTTATTGTGACTAACATCTGTGACTCTTCCAACACTAATGGCCAAAACCTCAACATTCTTGCCTTCCGACTTGAGTTCCATGGCCAAGGAACTGCTCCAGGTCATGTTAAAGCCTTTCGAACCGCCGTAGATGGTCGCGTATGGTACGCAGAAGTCGCCCATAGACCCAATGTTCATGATCAAGCTTGGACTATTTGTTTGGGTGAGCTTCGGTAGGAGGACCTTAGTCAATTGCGTCGGAAAGCGAGCGTTCGTGTTAATGATCGCGTCTACCTCGTCTGATGTCGTGTCTTCCAATGGCGCTACTTTTATTGCATGGCCCACGTTGTTGATAAGGACGGTGAGACGAATGTCACTGATGGCGGTCACAAGGTCCTCTATTTGCTCACAGGAGGTCGATGAGGCATCCGCAATAAGGATACGGAAATCAACCTTTGGGAATTGGGATTGCAGTTGTGCCTTTACTTTTTCCAACTTGGTAGGATTGCGGCCGTGTAGCACAACGTTGAAGCCATTCTGAGCAAGTTCTTGTGCGAAGGCACGGCCGATGCCATCACTGGCACCTGTCACGAAAGCCCAGGCGTCGTCACCGTGAAGGTAGCGCTTTAATGAGGATGGGCGTACGTAAAGATGGACGAAACGAAGAAATCTGATGGCGAGGTATGATGTTGATATGAAGCCAATCGTAGTGAGGGTCTGAGAAAACATCATCTTTACGAATGAGTATGGCAGAGGGTTAGATTGTTAGTGGATGAAGGTCCACTTCAGTAGTATTTCACCTAATACGACAGTCCTGTAAATCAATATTTAGAAATACAAATGCTAGTTGTATATGTTATAAAGCTAGATTGTATGACTTTTTAAGATATGAGTTTTCAATCTCGAATAACACCTCATATCAATAGTAAGCTTACTGTAAACCCCCTCACCGCATACCTTAGCCCTATGAGCGAGACCTAGATACCTGGACCCTGAAGCTCTGGACCCTAGGGACCTGCTTTAGGGGTCCTAAGGGCCCGCTTCGCCAGCTTTAGGCCCAGCCCTATGGGGCGATACCGTAAGGGGGTTGGTAAGGTGAACTAGGCTTGACGCGTTGCTATCAAGGTGTGATCCCGCGTCGCGTCCAATTCTACCTTGCCACTCAAAGCAACCACTCCCGACCAGCCTATCAGCTACGCGATTCGGTCTTCTGCAATGCGAGGGCGAAATGGGGGTTCAAATGGTGCCATTACCAAATCATATCGGCCCTCAGCGTCTCAAAGGATCGCGAGAACGACAGCAAGAAAAGTGATTGATTTGACTCAAGATTCTGAAGAGGATGAAGCTGGACGAGCGTGTGAAGCGGAATCCGATAAAGAATCCGAGGAACAGCAAGACTCTGAAGAACAGCGGGGATCTGAAGAACAGTCGGAGTCTGGGGAACAGTCGGCGTCTGAGGAACAGTCGGAGTCTGAGGAACAGTCGGAGTCTGAGGAGCAAGCGGATTCTGAAGAGAATTGGAACTTAGATGCTGAATCTCAAGAACCCGACTTGCAAGAACTCGAACGATCACAAGATGTTTGGACTATGCCGGTGACCCCTGGTATCTCCTACGCTGTGACTGGCTACCATCATAGACCATGGGGCGCAGGAGATGACTTCCACACGGTTGGGGTTTTCAATACAGAGAAAGAAGCAAAGTGGGCTGCTCTAGACCACTACAGGAGAACTTGTGAGGGGGAGGCGGACGGGTGGGAGTACTATTGGCAGGGAGATCCAGGAGACAAGAAAATAACCCTAGTTGCGAAAGTGGAAGATTATGAAGTCCAACAAGAGACCTATAGAGGTACAATCACCAGGGTTCAGCACCGGGAGAAGCCATGGTCGCCCTATATCACACGTAGTGATGGGACAGTACAAGGGCAAGCTGAAATCAGTCACGTATACGTTGTCGAAGAACAACGGAATCGGACCGACCGAACTTTCTTTGAAGGGCTCGGTGATCTCGTAGCATACAGAGTACACTACATTTACAGAGATGAATTCGCCGCGAACTTTGCAGCGCAGGAGCTCTATGGGACGTATCTTTCGAAGCTAGAATCTCCAAAGATCGTTAAGAATGAGACCAGGCAAGGTCTTGTACGGATCATCTTAGAGGACCGACATTCGCAGTTGTCACACGTGTTTACTGTTGAGAAGCAGCAACTACTTTAAGCCGATGAGCGCTCGGAAGCGAATCATAATTGGAACGCCAATGTCAGGCATCTGATGCTTGAAAAGATAAGCATCGCTTCTATAGGCCATTGCACAATCTCACATCTGGAGCCCTGAACCGCCCTAAGACCATCCCAGCCACCACAATAATACTAAGACCCTGACATTAAATATTTCTTCCAGACGCAGCACGAGGCTTTTACATATCTTCACTTCGAACGGAGCCCTTCCAGTGACTCCATCTTCCAGACTATATGCTGGACTGTCTCTATCGCTCCTTTCATCTATTCTCCACTCGCCAGAAGAGAATTTTAGTTCGATCACCCAACCTTTGCGCCTAACTTTCCGATCGGTCTTAGGGCAAGCTTCTTCAGGCAACCTCCTCGTAAGAGAGTGGAGTATAAGTCATGTATATAAAGTTGACACATAATAAGTTCTCACTTATAATAGGTTCAGAAATTATACCTTCTCAATACTTCATAAGTATATTAAAAAAAGATATGCTATCTTAATATCCTCTCTATATGCATCAGTTATGCTCCAGGTTGTTAGTATACCCAGGAGTGGAGAGAGCAGGGCAACAGAACCCTTGTTGGCTGAGAGATGGGCAACGCAAAAGGGCTGCAACATGGACCTTCTGGCCTTCATAACAGTCCACACTGGCTCGCGAAGGCCGGAGTGACCCGGACACACTGCCAGCCTGACATCAGGGATATATGGAAAGAAGCACTATTTTGATAAGATGCTCGCAATATCTTCTGGACAGCTGTTGATCTGCTATCTAGCAGCCGATCTGAGAGGCAGTCCTCCACTAGTAAGGCAGCAAAATGTGGGACTGGGCCTCTGTTTTGCACGCATTCTCCTAAGACTAGCTGGTCTTGTTACTGGTAAGTGGGCAACTGTCACAGAGAATGCTACGTTGATTAGGAATACTGGGACGGTACCTTCATGGATCTTGTAAACTACATTTCTAAGCAGGGAAAAGAAAAGCTCCAGGTCGACTCTGCTATCGAGAGTAGCTTTGTATATGTGACGTCAATTTCGTCGGGTTGTTGCACAGATAATGCAGCCCAATTGGCGTGGAACCCGTCTGTAAGCCAGTCAGACATAGCCATGCTTCCGTCACGTTCTACGAGACCAATGCGACATCGGGATTGAGGACTACTCACAGCTCCTGACTATATAGTTCTGTCATTGCCCAATTTCTTTTGCGCGTCTTCCAGACAGCTCTCCACTTGGAATCGCTCCTGTATTTCACTGAAAGCCAATTCTAAAGCCACAAGGAGATACTTGCCCATTTGAAGCGAAAATGACCTACACCGTTCTAATATTCGTCACCCGTAAGCAGGGCATGGCACCCCCGCAGTTCAAATACCATTTCGAGGAATACCATGTGCCTTGTAAGTCCCATGTGCGACTGAGAGCTCACCTCAATAAGGTCGATGATGACTCTTGTTCTGCCACGCAACGAGATCAACACTTACATAGAAACAGTGGTCCGTTCCATCACTGGCCCGAATTTCCCCAAGCAGCACACCCGCCGTTACATCCATCGTACTCCAGATGACTCCGCCAACTTGTCAGAGAGCGGCACCAGCAATGCTAAGTGGCCTGCCACCAGCCTTTTCGGCCCTGCGCCGGAGCCCGACATCGATGCCATCGCAGAGTTAGTCTTCGATGATGAGGCTGGATGCAAGAAGTTCTTTGAAATCATCAAGCAGGAAGATGCGCAAGGGAAGCTTGCGGCAGACGAAGAATTGTTTTTGGATCGTGGGAAGTTGAAGGCTGTTGTGCTGGGTGATGTGATTGTCAATCATATGTGATGTCCTTGTGCACAAGGGCTTGATTGAGCCGTGGCAAGACCATGGCGAGACGGGAAAAGGGTAGAAGCGATCGGGTGTCGCCCTTGCAGTAGTGTTCAACAAGACTAGAAGCCTGCTTGCTCGAGACGAGATTTAGAAGCGATACCAGCCACTTCAACAATGGCCAATCAAAGTTTTCCACACTATTCGTATCTCTCAAGGAGATACACGCTTCAATTAATGACTCTGAATGGCCATCATAGCTCGATGTAGACGGATCATGAGTGTCTCGATACAGCTGGGTAGCCCATTACTTCCCTTACATGCATGCTGGTACAAGCGTGATATGTACAAGAAGGTGACAAGGTTACTCCGGCAATACTTGCGTCATGTGGTCGCTTCGGGAGAATATGAATGGCGTTACCACAGTCTGCAGAGCGATAGCGCGCAGCTCCTTTCGTGCTGAAAACCCAGCACCTCAACGAATGTTTCATAGTCGCCGTTCCCTTCAAGAGCTGGACATTACTTGCAACACTCGCTACTGCTAACTTGTACCCTGAACATGCTGCAGCTCATTTGCTAGGAACAAGCCATAGAAAGGGCAACAAGACACCGGGAAGACCTCATTCGGAACGCAGCGCACTCCTGCATCTTGCGATAGTACCTGGGCACGACTTCGAGATAATAGCACCAGGCGACAAGCTCAACACAACTCATCACGAAAGACACTCGGGAAGCATTGCTCGGGTCTCTGGAGCGGGCCTTCAAAGCTCAGCGATACGATCGTTACGTGGAAATCATGAATATGGCGACTGTCAGATTCATCAATCATCACGCTTACTCCCTGGTTTTCAACAGAAATGACATTGTTAAAATTACCTCCGAGGAAGTCAAAGCGCTCTATCAAACAAACCAAGAGTGTTGTTCAATATCCCAGACTCATGACGTCTTGACAAACTCAAGATGCGTAGTATACGGCCGCTTGGAGGTTTATGTTTGCGTACTCGACCTCTGATAATCTTGCTGGCGATACGGATGAGAGGCGACTGAGATCTTCTGCCAGAGATGTAAAAGAATGATGCGAGGATGGGAGGAAGGTCAAAAGGTGGCAGTGGACAAGGAATGGGAGGCCAGGATAGCAGCAGGGCTATCGATGATACCTTCTATACTTCTCTTCACAGAATCGCATGGTGATATTAAATAGTGGGTTTTTCCGTTCGACTTTTGTTCATCATATGCAATATTGTCATGCAATCCAGCACCTAACAAATGCTGAACCACGCTCTATTACTGGGGATATCTAATCTTAGCGCGCGCTAAACGCGTGTACATTTCGATACAAGGCTCAATCAGAACAGCCCAGAGCATAAGACATTCGTATGAGCAGCGTATCAGCGAAACTGGCCCTTCGCGCTGCTCCGCTCACACCACACCTCCTCAATTGACGGGATACATGCCAAAAGATCTCTCTGTCATGGCCCTTTGATCAGTCCTCAAGGAAAGCCGGTCACTACCATCGGACCTCCCCTCTCATCCTCTCACTTCCTCAATCATACAAGCGAGCATGGAGACCACGCCACTAGCCTCACTCTCCCTTACTCACGTCCACTACGTACGTCCCCAATTATTCCCCCCAGTAAGCCCCATAAGCTCACTTTCCCTCAGAACCCTGCCGATCCCCTCTCCTACCTCTGCGCCTGGCTCGCCCTCGTCCCCCAAGCGCTCTGTGTAATCTACGTGACGCTCATCTGGTCGACGCGCGAGATCGAAATCCTCCTCATGTTCGCCGGACAAATGGGTTGCGAAGCGCTTAATTTCCTCCTAAAAAGACTTATAAAAGAGGAACGACCCAAACGTACCCAGCCTCTCCCAAAACTCTCTGAAGCGTACCGCAGGATGAACTCGGGTGGCTAATGCGAAGTTCTGTGTGTAGAGATGTATGGAAAAGGCTACGGCATGCCCTCCTCCCACGCCCAGTTCCTCGCTTACTTCACCACTTCCCTTTCCCTCTTTCTCCTCCTGCGACATCACCCCCCTGCTCAGCACTACCGCTCCGAACGCCCATATAGTCACAAACCTCTCAACCTTTCCCAGAAAGTGGTCCTCTCGCTCCTCACATTCTTACTCGCTGCCGCCGTTGCAGCAAGCAGGGTTTATCTCAACTACCATACTCCTACTCAGGTGCTCGTGGGGTGTATAGCCGGGGTGTAAGTGGATTCTTGTGGTTTGTTTTTACGGAATGTCTGAGACGGATGGGGTGGTTGGAGTGGGGTTTGGAGACGTGGGTGGGGAGGATGGGGAGGTGGAGGGATTTGGTTGTGGAGGAGGATTTGGCGGAGGCGGGGTGGAGGGTTTGGGAGGAGAGGAGGGATAAGCGGAGAAGGGTGGATGGGGTGGGAGGGAAGAAAACAAGGTGATAATGCATGGGAGGGCGTTGTTAGCCATGGATAGATGCTCGGGGTCCACCTCGTTATGGCACATGTAGGGCATTCGATATGTCGGAAATTAAAATCAAGCGACACCGAGTGTTGCGTCTTCATCCTCTGAGATGCATTAGTTGAAATAGCCTTTGAGGCACTGCTTTCGACAGTTCGTTGATTACACGAGCATAGAGCCGCATGGCCTACGTAGCCAATGCGAATGTTAGAGAACCTTAGCCGTCCAAGCGGGCGAAAGATGCATAATTCTTCCCTTTGGTCGTCATCGACTATGTCATCCCGTTATTAACCCTCCTACAATCACGATTTTGCGTATCATGTATTCCTTTAACCCGAGAATTCGTTCCTCAGGCGCCAGTACCATGCAACTCTTTCCACCATGAGAATGCATGAACGCAAATGCGTTTTCAACATCGTGACTCGTGTCGCGAAGAACAACGGCCCTCCTAAAGCACCGTGGCTATCAACAATTTCAGGATGTTCATAGCGATACTGATCTGCAATCAATTGCTGGTAGTGATCTCTTATGCCCTCAAACAACCAATATCTCGTCACCTTCTGGTCCCGAGAAATCTCATAACTCAGTAACGTGTGGTCATAGTACACCATCATTAACCGGAATCGGCGTGAGGACCTGGTGGCGATTCTTGGTCCCGTGACAGTTGCCTCAGGGGTCTCGAGCGCGCTCCCATTGTCAGGCTTCGTTTCGTGTCCCTGAATCGGACCAACCGCGACGCCCATCAATGCCATGTCTGGTCTGCAACCCTGCTTCTCTTGAGAATGAAATGGAAGGATGAACTCAATCTTGAAGCCTGACTCAATAACAGATTGCCATCTTGTCATTGTCAAAATACCAACACGGCCAGCCTGATTTCCTACAGCGACAATGCCAAGCTCGGGAATTTGGAGCACCATGTTCAAACGTTCTATCTGTTGTAGAAGGCGGAGGTTCGGAGGAATTGCCTGCTGGATGGCCTTTCGACAGATGACCCGGCTTTGTAACCCATTCGAAACATTTATTCTGCGATCAGACAAGGGAGCGATGTTGCGCCATAGATGGATGTCCATTTCGGTGGTATGCAACAAGCTGAAAGGAAGCGGAGGGGTTATGATCGCCTTTCTCAGCAAAATTTCTCTAACTTCACGGGATGATCTAGAACGGCGGGCGGGCATTAATGGTGGACCTGGCGGTTTTAGATATATTATTTAACACCCATTGTTATGAAGAGGTATAGGATTACTGAGACTTACTGGGGCTCATGTTGCCGTTGATACCACTTGAACCTGGATGATCCGCTACCGTGCGCAACCTTTAGCACTACACATTCAAGTCTTATGCGTAGACAACCTACCGGAATGTAGCAGGCTACCATCTGGCCAGACTTCGGTAGCTTGACTATCTTGACTCTCTTCACTCTCTTCAGAATCGTCATCATCGTCATTCTCGCCTTCCGCTTCGTTATCACCCATAATTTCGTCTGTGGAAGCCAGGCCTTCGTTCTCTGGGTCATAAGACTCCTCCAAGACCGCTTCATCAGAGTCTCCATCAACTACCTCAGGTTCATCGGCATCCTCCTGGTCAACATCCTCTGAGATCGTCTCGGGCTGCTGATTGGTTGCAAAGTTTTGTATAGGGACAGAACTTGGCACTGACACAAGCCTTGAATAAGCGGGATGCCAAAGGGAACTATCTGTGACATATCGGGCACCTTCTGTAGTGTCTAGAAACGTTTCCGAGATATCAGTAAGACAGCTGCAACCATAAGTATCTTCCTGGCTTTGCGTTAATTGAGATACTCGGGGGTCTACGCAGGCCAACCCCCAGCCACGCGTACCCCTCAGTGCATTGCTTCCAAGGACGAGCTGCGTGTCTACGATCGCTGCACCGGACCAGATTTCCCAAATGAGTAGTTTACCTTCAATATCCGTACTGGCCAAGTAAGTCTCGTGAAAATCACGATCCGAATCGTAAAAAGCGATGTTAGGTATGTTTGTATCGTGAAGACTAAGAACAATAATGAAATCCTTTGACCGGTCTCTAGGCGAACCTGTGCGTACTTTAGGCCAAATTTTGTCCTCAGACAGAAAAGGTTCGTCATTGGCTTCAAGGTGGGCTAATTCGCTGTTTATCTTCATGTCGATATTTGGGAGACCTGATTGGCCTAGGGCAAATACAAAGACGCTGATCTCCTTTGAGTTTGAACTGACAGCAAGGAGCCGTTGGGTTTTGTGCGTTGCCAACCCCCAGGCACTTTTGCCCACATTCTCCAGTAAAAATGGGCGACCTAGTATTGTAGGGGCGATCTCCGGATTGCGGCTGGAGAAAGTTGATCGTGTCCTGAGATCCGGCAAAGTCTCCAAGAGACGCTCGATTGATCGGACTGTGTAGCCAACAACATCACCATCGTCACAACAGGCTACAAGGACTTCCTCGTTGCCAATGTCACCAATGATCAGATGATTAATCGCATGTGGAAACTCGCTATCAAGGTACCCTGTCAAGCCTGGCCGACTTTCAGGAATGGCAATAATTAGTTCAGGCTTTTTAGGCAGGGTCTGACTCGGAAAACCAGGCTCAAAAACGTGTATTTGGTCGACGTAAGCGATAAACAAGAGGTTGCGATATTGAGACAAGGCAGTCTGTAGAAATCGGTTAACCAATTTTCCCTTCGGTTTCGGGATCGTTACGAAGTGATATAAAGCGTACCAGATTGTTGCGCCACTTGGCAACGACTGGAGCTTTATCATCGTCCTTCCTGTTCTTCATAAGCAAAATCTGTCGTAGTGAGAGTTACTCTACCCACCCGGAGTACTGTTCTTGGTTAGTCTTCCCTTGACGATAACGCAAGGCTCGACTTACCCTGGCCTTCCCATCTTGATGTGAGCATGGCTTTACCCTAAGCGCCATGACAGTAAGTCATGCGGTATATCGATACACATTGTCATGACAAGTTTGTTCAAGCAGGCTCTGTCTTTGTGGTCAGAGCCCAGCGGCCAGGTTCTTCCTGGTGAAGCTTGCTGAAAAATGGCAAGTACTCCGTATAACCAACATGGAAAGCACTGTTAGGCTAATAGATCGCCCACGGTTTACCCGGCTTATCGATAACGAAAACCGACGCATTTCGTCACTGCTTCAACGTTTAGCACATATATTCGCCCATCCATTAAACGTACGTTCACGGAGACCTGCGTGAATTCCAACCTTGTTTTCTATATTTTACAGAAGCTCACTCGTCCTAGTCTGGCTTTTCTACGACCAATCATCCAGAGAGGCTTTTTAACAAGCATGGCAAGCAACTCTGAACAGCGCGAGATCGTCATTATCGGTTCGCCACCTTTTCATGCCAATTTCTTTACCTCAAAGCCGTATGGTTACTGATTAGAAGGCATAAAGGTGGAGGCATTATTGGATGCACATCAGCCTATTTTTTGACGCGCCATCCTTCCTACGATCCTTCAAAGCACAAAATCACTCTCCTTGAAGCTAGCAAAATTGCAGGCGGAGCATCAGGCAAAGCTGGTGGCCTCCTAGCACTATGGGCGTACCCAAGTAACATCGTGCCTTTGAGCTACCGTCTACACGCTGAGCTTGCGGCAGCCCATGGAGGAGAAGAAAGATGGGGCTATAGAAGGATCCATTGTGGACAGCTAACCGCTAAAGGACGCATTCTGGAAAAGAAAAAACATCAGAACGGCAAGCATAACAATGGAGAATCAGTCTCCCTTGGGAAAAGGGACAACGCTGCCTTAGGGAAGCTAACGGCAGCTGGATTACCAAAGGATCTGGATTGGGTAGCCGCAGAGAGTGTAAGAAGTTATTATGAGATGGGTACACCCGAGAATACAGCCCAAGTCCATCCTTACCAATTTACGACATCTATGGCCCAGCTAGCAGAAGAGAAGGGTGCGAAAATAGTCCTGGGCTTCGTGAAGAATATTGATAGGACAGGAGGGGCAGTCAGATCCGTTACTTATGAAGACAAAGAAACGTCAGAGTCTCATACAATACCAGCTACGGACGTGATTATTTCGGCTGGCCCTTGGACGAAGTCCATTTATCCACCGACGCCTATATCTGCTATGAGGGCACATAGTGTCACAATAAAGTCATCAAGTCCTATATCCGCTTATGCTTTATTTACAGAGATTAGCCTTCCGCCGGATTTTGGACGAAAGGATACATTTGTGAAGTCAAAAGGCTCGCACGATAAAGAAGTAACACCAGAAATCTACGCACGGCCAGGAGACGAAGCCTATGCATGTGGCGAAGGAGACACTTTGGTAGCATTACCCAAAACAACTGCGGACGTTGAGACAGATCAGTCCCGGTGCCAGGATATTATTGATTATGTTTCCTCCATTTCGGATGAATTACGAGATGGGGAGGTTACTGCGAGACAAGCTTGCTATCTACCAAATGTACAAGCTGCGAGTAGGGGCCCTTTGATTGGCGAGACTGGTGTAAAAGGTCTGCTAATGGCGGCTGGTCATACGTGTTGGGGCATCCAGAATGGCCCAGGGACAGGAAAGTTGATATCCGAATTTGTTTTCGACGGAAAAGCAAAAAGCGCGAATATTGGAAGCCTTGACCCTCGAAAGGTCTTATAGAGGTGTCAATAACTACATACATTAGCGTCTCACACATAATGTATATTAAGCGCAATATATATTGACTGCAAGATTCTTTTAGTATCGTAAACAGCCTGTTTGTTCCAGGTTCGTTCTGGAGCGCCAGTGAGCCGCCTTGTTGCCTAATATTGTGGGGCCTCCGTCATCATGCAGTGCCCCGCCACGGGAGCTCTAGCACCCTCCTATTCCTGGCAAGCAGCCACAATAATATGCTGAAGTTGCGTAAAGTGCATACACTTCGTCAGCCCCGTTACGTGGCTTCGAGCAGGGCATATCACTGTAGATTCAGCCCAAAGCTGGGTTGCACTCCCCAATCAACGGCTACACATGACTTAAGGCAGATGACAATATGACCTCCGCAGATGGGAAGGAACCGCAACCTGCAGCCTCTCCGACAGCTTCATTCTTTGATATGAGCGACGACGAGGAGGGAGAGTACAATACAATCATGCATAGTAGCTCTGGCCGCGGCGTGAAACTCTTGTTCTCTAAGAGCAAGGTGTGCCTGGTTCACTTTGTTGCGGGCTATTCTACTCAAGCTGACAGCTGTACAACAGGTGTATGTTCATCCAACACCCTCATCTAAAGACAATATTCCAGGCTTCATCGCCCTCATACAGCAAAAGATACCTGGCGAACGTCCCAGCACGTCCTCTTCGACTTCATCCAAGCGCGAGAAAGCCACGGCCTACCTCCTCGCGTGGTTGCCAGAATCTTCTCTTGGAGACGCTTACGACTCATACGTCAAAGTAGAGCTCTCAGACGCATCTTCCCCACCCAAGAATACACCCCTCGTACCCCAACCACCGACTACTACACCTCATACCAGTGCCATAGGCACCTACGCCTTTGCCGTCCCTTGCAGCGAAATATATTCACTCCTCATCAGGCCACCAAGTTTGGGTTGGTGGTTCGGAAGCGTCGTCATCAATACCCGCGCAGGCAACAGCTTTCCGGCCCTTTTCTTTCATGATGACGAATGCCAGTCTACCATACTACAGAAAAAGAAGTTGGTTAAAGAATCATTCGATCCATTTGGCGACGCTGGGGGCGCATTCTGGGGTGGAGATGAGGTTTTAAGATGGCTCAAGCGCTACATTACCGTCGAAAGGTCCGGCGCAGATCCCTCAGTCTACCTCATCGAACCATCGGCGGAGGATAGACTCGGCTTTGGCGGTGCGCAGAAGTCTTCACCAAGTAGTCCGAAGCTGGGGGTTAAGGCTGCTGGACCGAGCGCAATTAGTGGACCTGCTCCGTCGAATACCAGTCGAGACGCGGGTATGGATCCCGTCACAAAGGCCTTGAAGCAGGCTAGGTGGAGCTTCTTAGAGAAAATGAGTAAGTTTTCAATCAGGGGAAAGCTCCTTCTCGAGCCTTTTCCAAATTCGTATCTCCCATTCGACATTCCTGACAAGGACAATTTGCTAATTTTAGCGATGTCAAAGGCCAAGTGACCAATTTCACAAGGAGGACTGCTCAGGATATTGTAGAGAATCCGAAGATGCCACCGCAAGTAAAACGACTGATGAAGAACCCTGAAGTTCAGACCTTGCAGGAGGAATTTGACAGTGCAAGAGTGTACTTGGCGAGATGGGCAATGGGTATCGCAGAGCAGAGTGAGCGGGAGAGGGGTCAACGGATTTATACTGCACAGGACGTCTTAGAGCTTGAGGATACCGATGTTGGAGAGTTTGAACTACTGGATATGGAAGCCGGGAACATGTCTTTGGCCGAGAAAAGAATGCCCGTCTCAATCAAAGAGTGGAATGGCTTTTTTGATCCTGTTACAGGTCGGCTGCAGGTCACAGCAGACGAGGTGAAGGAGAGGATTTTTCTTGGTGGGCTGAACTCAAGTGACGGTGTACGAAAAGAGGCCTGGCTGTTTTTGCTAGGGGTCTACGATTGGAATAGTACATCGAATGAGAGGAAGGCCATAATAAACAGTAAAAGAGACGAATTTGTGAAGTTGAAAGGCGCGTGGTGGGAGCGAATGGTGGATGGAAGCGGAAATGCTGAAGACACAGAATGGTGGAAGGAGCAGAAAGGAAGGATAGGTACATCCTCCCATCCTACATCAGTGGCCTGGCAGAAGAGGCTGACACATCCCATTGCTTGGGATTCGACATGTAGAGAAGGACGTACACCGCACCGATCGTCATATACCACTCTTCGAGGGAGAAGACATACCACATCCTGACCCAGATTCGCCATTTGCAGAGACCGGCACCAACGTGCATCTTGAACAGATGAAGGACATGTTACTGACATACAACGAGTTCAATCGTGATCTCGGCTACGTTCAAGGCATGAGCGATCTGCTAGCACCGATTTACGCAGTCGAGCAGGACGATGCCGTCGCTTTCTGGGGGTTCGTTGGTTTCATGCAGCGAATGGTAATCTCTTTTCCCAGCGGGGATTGCTAAACAAGCTGATAGAGGCCGCTCTAGGAACGAAATTTCCTCCGCGATCAATCCGGCATGCGAACCCAGCTTCTGACCCTTGACCACCTCGTCCAACTTATGGATCCAGCTCTTTATCTTCACCTTCAGTCCGCAGACTCTACCAACTTCTTTTTCTTCTTCCGCATGCTGCTAGTCTGGTACAAGCGTGAATTCGAATGGGCAGACGTGCTTCGCCTGTGGGAATCTCTCTGGACAGACTATCTGAGCAGCAACTTTCATTTATTCATTGCATTAGCAATCTTGGAAAAGCATCGGGATGTCATTATGGAGCATTTGAAGCATTTTGATGAGGTTCTTAAATATAGTACGCGTCTCTCCATACAGCAGACTCAATTGCAGTACTGACACGGTGTGCAGTCAACGAACTTTCTAACACGATTGACCTACAATCTACACTAATCCGCGCCCATTCACTCTTCCGCCGTTTCCAACGCACAGTTGAAGCCATTGATAAGCGAAACAACTTTCCAACTCCTGCGCTTCGTCAACGAAAACCAGACACGAGCAAATCACCAGCATCACCAAGAACTCCAAATAGCTCAGCAGCTGTAAGTGGAACAGATCGAAGGCGTCCTACCAGCAGTCCCAGTATCGATGAGGACCAGTCCAAAGAGAAGATCATTAGTCCAGAATTGCGGCAATTATTGAGTAGGAAAGTAGAGGTGCTCGATAAGAACGATGTCGCTGAGCATGGGGGTGGCGTGGGCGCATGACGTGGTCTCTGGGTTGGGCTTATGTCTTGCAGGGAGTTTTGATGACTGGGTACTGGGTCACGCAGCGATGACGGAATGGAGAAATATGTAAGATATGTTTATTAGGTCGTTGGGAAGCGAGCCTATATATGTGGATATTGAAACAACGATAGCTTTTCTCGTAAACCAACATATTAAAGATCTGTTAGGGTCAAGGCGTGAATTCAGTCCATTTATAAATCAACTAGACGAAATTGTATATCGACTGACTATATATATAGATCAGTCCATTTATAAATCAACCAGTCCATATATAAAGACTTATTATGATTAGATAAGACGCATGGTTAGTTATCTATAAAATAGTTACCTACCTCACCGCCGCCTATCATCGCTGCCTATTACCACCGCCTGTCACTATTACCTATCGCCATCACCAGCGAGCTATAGCGCGGATTGATAGGCAACAACGATAGGTAATAGCGATGTTGATAATAATAGCGATGCTAATAAATAATAATAATAGACCTCTTTATTTTATAAGGAAATTTTTATATAATTAAGCTGCTATTTTAGTCTATTTATAAATAGACCGTCTATTTATAAATGAACTACATATTTACGAATGGTCTGGTCCATTTATGAATAAACTAGTCCATTTGCAAATGGACTGAATCAATTTATAAATTATCAAAAATTCACGCCTCGACCCTAACATCTGTAGCTCAAGTCCTAATTTGGGACTCAAAAAGTAAGGGAAGGGAACGTAAGTGATGAACGTAGAACGAACACCGACTAGATCTCAGCTTAGGAACTTTTTGAGGGTTATAAATCTTTACTAAAAGGTTTTCAATACTCAAAGTCAAGTGAAGAAGGCACTTCGCTACTCAGAGCTCTTGATAAAGCACGAAAGCATGGGGAAGTCATCACAGCGGGCAAAGTCACAGGATGAAATGAGCATAATCCCCCACCATCGGATCCCATTCGCTGTTTGGAAAGTGCCCGGAGATGATTATAAGTGATTAGATGCTGCTACTTTCACGTGATGCATGAATGGTGAGCTTTGGCAACCAGAGGAGGTTGGGCAACAACAACTGTTGCACGATGATTCTATAACTTACACCCAGGCTATATATCGTCATGTCATGGTTGTACAGATATGGGAGACGCTCTGGATTGATCTATGCCGTCTAAACAGAAGTTCTAGCGAAACAATACTAGATACTCGTGCACTGCCGCCAACATTGGGACGACTAAAGAACCACCACGGAATAGTCCCTTAGTAAATTGTCTCCACTTCATATTTCAGAATCGCAATCATGTGTTAGGCGTTGGTTTCCAGCGTGGACCAAATGTGAAGCTGAAAATAGTCCAAAGTTTCGCCCTTATCTCATGGTACTTTTGCAAATGTCGTCACCAACTCCATCCACCCTCTGTCCGCTGCTACCAGGTTTTCCAACTCAATGACGAGTTTTGACATCTTTTAGGAATCTGAATTGGGCTGAGAAGGAATTGTCACCTGCTTTGTCAAGGGCATAGTCACGTTGGCGATCCATTGTGGATCAATAGGCTTAGTGCTTAGATAACCAAGATCTCTGTGCACAAAGATCTGAATCCCCCGCAGACCCTGACTCACTGTACTCATCCTGACCCACATCCCACAAGTATCACAACTGTGATGGCCCACATAGCCAGAATCGTATCCGTTAGGTTGATCATAAGCAGGACAATCTTCGCAAACCTCACCAAGATTAATATGCTTAGTATGGTAGTGAATCCAGGCGAGAAAGTTCTTGTCGCTCGAATTGGTATGAGGACAGAAAGGAATGCACCGTGACTTCAGTATCTCTGTCAGGTCAGGCATGGTTGGATCCAAGGGTACTCCGAACGTCAGAGATCTGTACAGGTGTAGACACAATCTCCCACCATAATCCTTGATAGACCAATAACTCCGTTCATCGCCACAAGATTCACACAGAGATATTGGGGGCTGTTCTAGGATATCGACGTAGCTCAATGCCTGATGAGGACAGATCTGCAGTCTGCCTTCCCAGCCCAGACAATATCGCTTCGTCGGCTGTCTCTGAAGTGTCTGAGACGAGAAAAGAGACCTTTCGTGTGTCTGTACGCATCCACTACAGACCAATCGTTGCGCAGAGAGTCGCCCGTCACGTTCCAACATGAATAAGAACTCCAAGCGTTGTGAATCTTCCTTGGACAAGCCCCCTCTAGGGGCAGGTTTGTAGCCGTTTTCAGCATCCTCGTCAATGCTATATTGACTGCGTGGTTCCCAATAGTATATGAACGGCGGTCTATCGAGTGCTATTTGAGCTACGGTCTTGGGGAGCACAGCTTCAATATGTACGTCGAGTATCGTTCTTAAACTGCTGCACGTCTGGCTTAAAGCCAACAAGTTGAGAGGAGGCAAGCATTCAGCCACCATAAGGAAAAGCTCTTTTGGAAGCTGGGAGAAGTTTGCCATTTTGGATTTCAATCCTTGCGTTTGGTGTGGCAAGCTCCAGGGTTTTCGGCCGATCCTTCCCAGATGGTTTTTCCAATAGATTTGAAGATCCTGAAGAGAGCCTAACAGACTATGGCGCGTGGAACAAGAAAGTAATGCAAGGTGATGAGACGTTTGGCAGGTCTAATGGAGGTTGTAACTGGAAAGTAAGGAATTGTTTCTGCAGGATTGAAAAAGACAGTGTGGTGTGGCGTAAAAATTTTCACACGATATTGCTTAAGAGACCCACTTGCCTTGCCAATATCACTCGCTACCTAGAGACAGCGAAAGCCACCGAAGCATATTCAATCTCAGGCTACCTCGCGAGGTGGTAAAATTACTTGTATGCCTTTTGTCGGCTTTGACTATACACTGCAAAGCAATATTCCAGTTGGACCCAGCCGTGACGAACAGAGTGTAATTTCTGCATATCTGTCTGTGTTTAGCAAGCGATGTTACTGCTCCATCTACAGCAAAGATGCATTTCGTCTTTCGTTAGCGTTATGCACAAACAGAGAGCACCTCATGCATCTATATTTGACGTCTTGAGGCTCTTATAGCGTATTAGAATGGATCAAAAAGATCTCTTAGCCGTAAGATGGTGTCTTCACTCGAGCGCGTCAGTAGTTAGAAGAAATTCTCCTCGGCGAAAATCTGTGCTGGGGGTAGGTCGCCCCCCCTAATCGAGCCCCTAAAAGCTCTTTCGGCGACCCTAGGGCTGACGCTAATGATGCTCGCCGGGCTAACTCCGGGTAGCCCCTCGGACTTTCTTATCGACAAAGATGACATTCGCTCCGACTACAACTCATTCGATCAAGGCATTAAAAATAACGCAATTATCCTGTACTCTTTCTACAGCTCTCAGATCCGGTTAGGGACGTGTGATTGATGCTTTGTGGAAGCAGATTTCTGTGTGCCTCAATCACGAACATCTGGGGTTGGAGGTGGTAGGCAGTGATGCTACGCCATATCCAATGATTGAGTGATATTCAACATGTAGAAGCTGTAACATGGCTACACCTCCTAATTCCACCTACCTACATCACTATCGGTCTGTCATGTATGGAGCTGACTATATCTTTCCTCATTCCTGCAAAATGGGGTTGTCGTGACATCTTCCTCCGGTAATTTTCTTCATCCGTTGAGCATTGTCTCGAAGCAAAGCAGTCGTATAGTGCATCAATATGATCCTCGAAATCGACCTGGGATCTTTGGCGCAATTCATGGTTATGTTGGTTCAATGTGTAACTGAACATAGGCTTCCTATTCCACCTATTAACTTCAACTTCATAGAACGCAGCTATAATATTTTAATCCTAACAATTGTTTCAAGAAATTTTCAGCACCCTCCCTACGTTGACAAAATCCAAGCCTACTCCCAAGCAAGCCTTACAGCGTAACAACCACCTTCCTTGCACTTACACCTTTCTTCTGTACGTCCAAAGCCTCCTGAACGCTCTCCAACCCCTTCCCGACGACCATCGGCTCCGGCGCACAGACATACTTCCCTTCCTTCAAAGCCTTCGGCAAGAATCTCCCATAAACAGCCTCCCGAACCTCATCATCCATTTCATTCGCCAATATGAACTTCGCCGTAACCCCCTCCGGCAACTTCTCCGGCACTCTCAGCGCCATAGCAACGAATTTGTGTCCGTGCGACTGATGCACAATCTCAAGACACGCGTCTTCTGCGCTGACGGCGTGTTCGGGAGTGGTGACGTGCCCGACGGAGAGAGCGCCGGCGCATGTCTTTCCCTTCAACGCAGCGATGATGTCTGCAGGAGCGGTTGGAGACCTATAATCCCACACCTCGCTCACACCCAATCCTTTCACGAAGTCGAAATTTTTCGCTCCTGCAGTAGCGAAGACTTCATACCCGCTCGCCACAGCGAGCTGAACTGCATTACAACCCACGCTCGTACTTGCCCCCCAAATCACCAACGTCTTTCCCGTCTTCGCCTGCGGAGGACACGTGGGATGTTGCAGGTTCAAGTAGTCCTTCGTGTATAATCCATACGCCGCAGTCGACAGTCCCAACGGCAACACGCACGCCTTTTCATACGCTAGGGAATCTGGGATCGCACTCGTCAAGTTACCAGGCCCAACGACAAATTCCTGAAAGCCACCATGAGTCGCAAGCGCTAGCACTCTATCGCCGGGCTTGAAACGTGTGATAGAGGAACCGACCTCGACAACCTCGCCGGCGACATCGTTACCGAGAATGTGGGGATACTTGAGCCAGGGAAAGAGACCGTTGCCCATGGTTTGCATGGCCCAGTCCACAGGGTTGATGGCCAGGGCGTGATTGCGGATGACGAGTTCATCTGATGAGGGGGACTGGTAGGGCGCGGTGTCTACTTTCAGAGGTGTGATTTTATCGGAGGTAAGCCAGGCAGCGGTGTTGGACGGTGCCATTGTGAGGGTTGGACGCTGGTGTTGGGATTGAGATGAGATGGAAAAGACTTGGTTTATAGCGTAAGAATTTAAGAGTCAGGGCTGGGATTCGGTGCTACTAATGGGATTGTAGACGTTGCCGTAGGAAAAAGAAAGAAAGTGGGATGTTCTTATAGCCTCCTGATGGATCACGCAATATTCGCACTCGGACATGACAGCCGCAAACTCCTTCTCCGTAAAGACGGTGTAAAATATGTAAACTCCATTCTCCGCATGTTATTTCTCTGATGCGACTGGGTGCGCGAACATGAAATATCGACAACTTTTAACGGGATGAATGCGAATGGAGGTTAGTGCCTCGCTTAGAGTTGGGCTTTGTCAGCTGACTGCTGGTCTTGATTGGCTGACAGGAGGGGAGGTTTGGCGTCGTCATAAGAGCGTTGACATTTCTATGACGATGGTCATGTTACGCCGCGTGGAAAACAGAAGGCGAATCCAGTCTACTTAAGGAAGACATTGAGACATTCGTAGTACCATATACACCTGCACTAAAACCCGTTAACCCAGCTACTTCTTAACCCACCCCCTCCCTCCCACTAAACAACCCCAATATCCCATCCCACCACCCATGACCACCCCCTCCCCCCTCCCCATCTGCACCGCATGCGGCACCCAATACTCCGCCCCCTCCCCTCCCCCCTCCTGCAAAATCTGTCTCGACCCCCGGCAATTCGTCCCTGCCACCGGCCAATCATGGACCACCCTCCCCTCCCTCCTCTCAACTTACAAAAACGTTTTCGACCAAGACCCTATCTCCCCCGAAATATGGTCCATCCACACGACCCCGAAATTCGCTATCGGTCAACGCTGCATGCTCCTCCTCACACCCGCCGGGAATGTGCTTTGGGATCTCATTTCGCTGTTGGATGAGGAGACGGTAGCGTTTATTAATGAGAAGGGCGGGCTGAAAGCGATTGTGATAAGTCATCCGCATTATTATACTACGTATGTGGAGTGGGCGAGGGTTTTTGGGTGTGAGGTTTGGGTGAGTGGGGAGGATAGGGAGTGGATTTGTAGAGAGCCGCAGGGGATGGTGAGGTTTTTGGAAGGGCCTGGAGAGGAGGTTGTGGAGGGGGTGACGGCTGTTAAGACGGGAGGGCATTTTAGGGGGAGTTTGGTGCTGCATTGGCAGGGGAGGTTGTGTATTGCGGATACGATTGTTACGGTGCCGGTGAGTGGGATTGAATCCTTTTCCCTCTTGCGTTGTTCTGTCACATTCATGGATGGGGGGGGGTAATCGGAGCTTCGTTTTTGATTGTGTGTGTGGCGCGATTTAGTCTGCGTATACACCGCATCCGCGACTGAAGGGGCAGACGAGCTATTCGTTTCAGTGGTCGATTCCGAATATGATTCCGTTGCCGCCGGATGATATAATGCGGATTTGGAGGGCGATTAGGCCGTTTAAGTTTGATACTACGCATGGGGCTTTTGTGGGGATGGATGTTAGGGATAAAGAATTGAAGGGGAGGATGCTGGAGAGTATGAAGATTCAGGTTAGGGGGGAGGGGTGGGAGAGTCATGAGATTTTGGAGGAGGTGGTGGATGATGTCTAGGGAAGTGTCTGATTCCAACCCTTTGAAGCGCACTAGCGTTACCAGCCACCGGAGTATTTATGCATAGAATAGCGCACATCCCTCCAAGTACTCCCCATCATTTTTATCCTACTTCTTCCTACTAGTACCCTTGTATTTCAACACTAACAACCTTATTTCTGGGGTTGTCGTCTGCCAATTTCAGCTTCTAAATTGTTTCATTGGTTTCAATACAGGACAAGGAATGTGAGGAGATTTTGATAAGCTTCCGTCTATTTGTGAGTACTTAGATTTCAATTTGAAAGGGAATGACAAGGATGGCAGCGATGTGGAAATGTATGTGAACAGATCCTCTCGAAAGCCTCAAGAAGAGAGAGCGTACAAAGAAGAAGTCTAATCAAAGAAAAGATCCACCGCCTGAAGTATCTGGAGATTCCATTTTATAAAAGCAGAGCAGAGGTGAACTCAGCTCCCTCAGGTTTGAAACGTACGAGTTACGCTCAGCAAGGCAAATGTTATCAATTATTGAAGGTGAGAGCTGGGAAAGACTGATAGCAAACGAACTAACGAATTTTCAGTCATATGACATTTGAACAGCCCTCAGACACCCAATCGCGACGTACAACAGGCCGCCAAACTACATCGACGCATGCCTCAAATGTTTCCCACCCACATACCCCTCCGCAGTGTCCACAAACAGCATCCTGCCTTTAACATAGGCCGTAATCCAGCCCCACAGTCTCCACTCGCCAATTTGCCCCGTGGCAAGCTTCTTACCCATAGTGATGAAAATCATCTTCTTGCTTGAGGGCTTGTATTCCTTGACCACCTGGCTGCCATCCCCAAACAAAACGGAATGCAGAGCGCTTGACAGGTGGATAATCTGCGCATCCGTCACGGTAAGTTGCTTCGCCTCAAGGTTTCCGACGTCCCCAATTCCCCATATGTTCTTCGTCCCCGTTACTCGCATCGTTTTATCTAGAGCAAGATTCTCAGCCGAGTCAAGTAAGCCTGGCGGAACGAACCCCGTGTTCACCTGTACGCCGAAGAGTGGGAGGTACAAATCGGTGATGAGGGTAAGACCATTAGAAAGTGTGAGGGTTTTTTGCGGGAATGCTATATCCTCTTCTCTCTTGGTGTTGTCCGTCTGCGCCTCCTTCACCTGTGTATTGCGCATCAATTTCACACCAAGCTTCTGCAGGTCCTTCTCCACGACCTGGCTAACGCTCGGTAGAACGTGCGACGCTTGCAGAACGTGATCTCCACCCACGACGAGCGTAATGTCCTTCTTCCCACCATAAGCGGCGGCCAGCTCGCCGGCTGTTTCTACGCCAGTCGGTCCTCCGCCGGCAATTACGATGGACCTGGCGACGTCGATCTGCTCCTGAAGTGAGTGCAGAGCCGCGAGAGTCTCTTCGTGGGTGCCGACGGGTTTGAAGGGCAGGTTGCTACGGATGTGGGAGCCCGTAGCGATAACGATTTGGTCGTAGGAGAGAGAGCGTTGGGTTCCATCGTTTCGGACCACTTCGATGATGTCTTTTTCAGGATAGAGGTTCTCGGCTTTACCTGGAATGAATTCGAAGTTGTCGGTAGGGTATTGGGCAAAGGTTGGCTCGATGGGGAGGAATAGTTGCTCGTCGGGAATGGCGCCCGGGATGACGCCGCGGACAGCGGCAACGTTCCAGTAGAAGTGAGAGTTGGGCGAGACGAGGATGACTTTTAGGCCGTCTTTGGCTACGGGAAAGGTGTACTTAAGTAATTTGTGGGCGAGTGGCAGCCCGGCCCAGCCAGCACCAAGGATGACGACGGTCTTCACCATGTTGAGGATTAAAGTATGAGTTCCCTCCTAAACCAAACGTCTCCAAATTTGGATTCGGTAGGCGAATCACTAAGGGTTTAAAACATAAGATAGCTCTACCTCTTGTATATATAGTTGACCAGCTTTGTTTTGACTCACGACCTATAGATTCAGAAGCACTACGAACAACTCAATTGGTACTGGGCGAACGATCGCTCATGAAAGGAGCCATGCTGGGCATCTTCTTTATATCTCATGCAATTTATTATGGTAAAGCAGTTTTGCTAGAGAGAAGGCTCGGCCAACTGACCAATCACAGCGATAGTGCCGAAAGAGGAAAGAACTCGAAGAGGCTAGACTGAATCTAAGGCCGAAATACCGTGCCCGAGACCGAGATCTGGAACGTTGCTTACCTACCAACATACCTCCCTGACCATTTCTCTTTTTTTCTTTCCCCCTCTATGTCTTCAACTTCCAACCTTCTGATTATCACTATGTTAGGAACCTGTTGTCTTTCAATCCACTACTCTGTACTTCATATCACTGCTTCCTGACTTTGATGTTTTAAGTACGCCGAATAGAGACGGGCTGAATCCGGAGCTCATTCACCTACCTTTTTACCGCCATCATGTCATTGCAAACTCCAGAATTTAATCATGCCAGTAATGTTGGCACTAACCAAGTAGAGAGCCTGAAGGTGTGGAGCTGCATCAATTGCCGCCGACGCAAAGTGCGCTGCGATAGACGCCATCCTTGCGCTCCTTGCTCTAGGAATAAGACCGAATGTGTTTTTCCCGTGTCTGGTCGAATTCCCCGCCGTAGTCGCGATCCAAACTATTCCCAATTCGCAACACAGAAGCAAACCGAGCTCTTGGGCCGTCTCAGACGGTTGGAAGCCATGGTTGGTGACCTTGGCTCGCAGGTCGAGCATGCCGCAGCAGTAAGTGAGGGCGATTATCCAGTGGACGGCTCAGTGAGTGCGCGAAATACAACGAGTGCAGCATCGAGCGAAACAGGTTGGCCAAATTCTGGGCTCGCTCGTGATAGCCAGACAGCCTATGGCAATCCATCCACCACGCTTGATGAGGTGCAAACAGGTTCCAGCAGAGCAAACGACCCTTCAGAGTCTCCTCAAATCTTCGACCAGTCTGGGGGCTTAGTGGTGACAAAAAATGGAGATCTCGTCGTGGATGATCGCTTCTGGACGGTGTTCTGTAAGGAGGTAAGTTCTACCGCTGCTCGCGGTATCTTTGCTCGACCGGCGAGACTCGAGCTAGACGTTCATGCATGGCAATCTTATGTACATTGCTCCCTGACATGTATATAAGGTAGAACAAATTTTCGAAGTCGTGCATGGGCCCACGAGTATCCACTTCCACGAGGACAGCAGTTCAGCAACGATGCCAATGTCCGGTAATCGACGTCATAATGGCTTCTACAATTTCCTTTTTAGAAACACTTCTGCTGCGCACCGGCGCGACGATCTGCACCCTCTTCCATCACAGATGCCATTCCTCTGGCAAATATACCTGGATAAAGTCGATCCGTTTATGAAAATCTTACATGTACCCACAATGACCAAAGTCATTCGCGACCTAAGAGGCAGCTATGAGTCTCTCAGCTCTAGCATGCAGGCTCTTGTGCTAGTTATTTCCTTGGTTGCAATAATGTCGCTCGATAACGAGGATGTAAGGGTTCCAGCGTAAGGTGTGACATGGTTATTTGACTGATCCACTTGCCTGAAGGTCCATATGAACTTCAACACCGACAAAGACCAACTCCTTGCTCGCTATCGACTTGGCACCGAACAAGCGCTCGAGCGAGCCAATTTTCTGAATGATCCTGACATGACTGTACTTCAGGCACTTGCCATATATCTAGGCGTTCTTCAATACACCGGCGAGGTTAGGCCTGCGTGGTCTCTGACTGGTGTCTTGGTCAGGTTAGCCGTCTCTATGAAGCTTCACTGCGATGGCTCACACCTCGCCAATATTTCCCCCTTTGAGATAGAGATGCGACGTAGACTGTGGTGGCAGATATGCTTGATTGATTCGCGATCTGAAGATCTGCAGGTTTCTGCATACAAAGTATGCGAAGAAATGTTCGACACTGAGATGCCAGTGAGTACGGATGATGTAAACCTCGATCCCGACATGTCAGAACCTCCCATCGTTACAGAGAAATGGACTCAATTGACCGTTTTTCTCATTCGGTGCGAAGTCTGTAAGCTATCTCGCCGTCTTCAATCCATCACGACTGCCAGCTCCCTCTCGCCTATCGACACGGATAAGACATTCGAGCTCTTCCAGCAATGCGAAGCAACAATCGAAAACACCTATCTCAAGCACCTCGATCCTAGCCAGCCGATCCGCGCTTTCGTGGCAACAATGACGCGGTTGTTTCTGACCAAAGTCGGCCACATCCTACACACCAAGCAGCAGTCCGCTAGAGCAACGCAACCACTTCCTGTTAATAGCTCACAGAGCGACAAGCTATTCATGTCCTCGCTGCTAATCGTTGAGTATACATACGCCCTACAGAACGAACCCAGCTGGAGCGACTGGAGATGGCAAATACAGGGCCGGCAGCCACCGTGGCATGCTCTTCACGTCGTGCTCGCTCAACTATGCACGCGCCATTGGAACTCGATATGCGATCGAGCATGGTCGTCAGCTAAAGGAACTTTGAATAGTCTCCCTGAGGAATTAGACAGAGATCCTCAGTACCAGCAACTGTCAGTCCTAGTCTCTGCAGTGCAAAGGAGAAGGACGGATGAGCTTCGTCACCAAACCTCAGCGGCGTCAACGAATACAGGCGGCGCTTTACCCTCGCCAATGACCCTGACTTTATCTACTCCCCGTGCACAAGTCGATACCAGCGAGATTGTCTCCACTTGGATGCCTCAGGACCCGTTCTTAGGTATGGTAGATGACATTGATGACAACGCTCTGGGCGATGACCTAGGCCTAGACATGGAATGGCGGGCCTGGGATGAGATCGCTGGGAACATGCAACCCTCTTTTGATTCCTGGGAAATGGGCGGCCTCTGACCAATAAATGCAGAAGGCAAATTGACTTTTGGCGACCTGGATTCTGAAGTTGATGACTTTGGCTGGCACTAGCTCCGCACATGCATGTCAAGAGAAAACGTGACAAGGAACTTGAAAGGCAATCGTCACAGATAGTGAGGTGCACACCAAGAGCATTGTATCATCACTATTGCAATTCATAGGGCAAATTGTCCGTAGACAAACATGGACTCGCAAAAAATCACATCACTCAACAGTCTGTAAATCGACGACCACCTTTGCCCCGCCACTTGCCCCTTTCTGCTGGATCTCAACTGCTTTGGGGATATCTTCAAATCCAGCACCGACAACTTTGAACTCGTTAGGGCGTAGCTTCCCGGTTTCCAACGAATGAGTCAGGAAAGGAATATACGACTCAAGCTGTTCATTTGTCGACGCCACAATTTCATCCTCTTCGTCCCTACCCCCAACCCCTAGCTCGGTCCTGTACGTCTCATGGTCTTCGTACTTCTCCATGGGAGTCCAGTCATCAGTCGTTGCGAAATACTTCTGCTTTGCCACCGAAACGTCCATGAGCATTTTGCGAGCTAGGGACTCGGATTTAGCGACGGCGTCCCAGACACCGAAGAAGTTGCCGCCGGTGATGGTTTTGAGGTCGTGGAGCTGGTCCTCTTCGCTCTTGCTGTAGTCAATCACGGCATCGGCGCCGAGTTCTTGGACTAGTGGCGCGGTCTTCCGAGAGCATGTCGCGATGACTTTGTATCCGACGATTTTAGCAATCTGGACAGAGTATTGTCCGACGCTTCCAGCACCGCCGAGGATGACGATCCATTCCTCTTTCGATTCCATGGGAGTGGATGGTCCTGGCAGTTTGAGCTTGAGACCATCAAAGAGACCGAGACATGCAGTGTAAGTGCCTACACCGAGTGTGGCTCCTTGCTGGAACGACAAGTCTTTGGGGAATTTGACAGTTAGTTTGGCGTCCATGCAGAAGTATTCTTGGAATGTCGAGTGGCCTGGGATTCCTAAGCGGGTGCAGCCACAGACGCGATCACCGACTTTGAAGTCGGATGAGGCAGCCTGGCCTACTTCGACGACGACACCGCTTGCATCACACCCGAGGACAATGGGCCATGCTGTTACCAAAAGACCGCTGGATTGCATATATGTTTCACTGTAGAGGAGCTAGTATTAGCGAAGCCGCTGGCGAGCCTGCCATCTTATGCGAACGTATAAAGTGGAGCATAGATGTATGAAGCGGAGTGCATACATGGGATTGATAGCTGTAGCGATAGACTTGACGAGGATCTGGTCTGGAGCTGGTTTGGGGACTTCAAGATTCTCTACTACCTTCCATGGAGCACCCGCGGCTTCGATAATAACGCCTTTCATTATTGTTATTATTATAACAAGTGCTTGTGTTGTGGTTTTCAGGATTTGGCATTGATTTGGATCGAGGAGTCAAGAGCTTCTTCCTGCACAAATTTATATGTTTCTGACAGTCCCCGCGCTGGAGCAATAACAATTGCAAGCGGAGCAAGCTCCAGGCAGACACTGTTACGTCGGCCGCTTGATCATACTAAAAAGCCCCTCAATTGAGGCATTCGCTTATCGATCCAGATCATTGGCGAAGACTTGATTTTCGTGCAGGACGAATACGGGTGGCTGGCTGAATTATAGCTCATGGTTGGCTATCCAAAGCAAGCGCCCGTTTGTTTGCTTATCCAACAATGACCTGATCGTCCCCCAGTCCATAAGAGGCATCGGTAGAGAGATAGAGAGCTTTTTCATGTGACTGACGGGCTGGAGTCGATTTTACTTGGGCTATGCATTTCATGTACGCGACATTTGGTAGCCAGTGCAGGTTTTGTCGGATGCGGCAGTGATCGTTTACACAGGCTACTGTAATTCGTCGCGCTCGAAGTTCTTCTTTGATTACCTTACCTAGTGCAGCCCGCTTGGCTGAGTCAGCTCGGCAGACCTGCCAATCTGAGCCCGACAAGGCTTCGAAGTATCAAGTCTAGATACTGCGAAAATTATCTTTTCGTACATTTACTCCTACGTCCTTCATGAGCTCGATCGTACTCCCCTTAAGGCTCTCCGCAATCTTCCGCCAGCTTCGTCCCCTCCACCGAAGCCACCGAGCTCTCCTCTCCACATCCACACCCCGCCATATCCCATCCCTGTCTCCTACCGTCCCTAGTACACCAGAATGTCCTCCTTCCAACTGCTCCTGTGCGGCCATGCCATCTGGCTTAGCTATCGATCATGAAAAATCATTGAGCGGCACAATGCCGCCCTATGCACAGCATGTTGTGATCAGAACGGGGAAGAATGATTGGAGCAGTAAAATTGAGGATGAACCTGATATGGTGGGAGGGGTGAATTTCGCTAGGGAATTGAAAGGGCTGGTGGGAAGGGGTGGGAAGTTGCATGATGTGGGTATATGTGCTATGTTATTAGATCTATGATGGGAGATGTGTAGGGTGGACCTGGGTGATTGATTGATTGGTGCATAGCTGATGCGCGATGCTCGTGTATAGCCGTCTCGGCCGGTTCTGATCACGAATAGCAGTGAGCCGCTACCTTACGAGGAGGTGGGACAAGAGAGTCGAAAGTTCCACGCTGTACAAGTTTATCCGCAGAATATATCCGTATCACATATCCCGCGGACAACAGAAGGTCATGAACAATTTGCAGAGACCTTCCTCGCGTCTCCAGCCAGGAATGCCTCAAAGGGGAACCGAGAGACGTCAAGCGAAACCGAGTTTCGATCTGAAGAACAAAAAAGAAACCATATCCAATGGGCTTCACTACCCAGTGCATCCATTCTGATCTGTGGACACAACTCACGAGATACTCGGTGCGGCGTCCTAGGCCCACTCTTAGAAACCGAATTCAAGAAACTTGTCTCCGACCCATCAAGTCTACCGCGGAATCACACATCCGATGATGAGATAGGAAAACAGAAGAGCAACCGGCCGCATGCTACTGTTGCGCTAATAAGTCATATTGGGGGCCACAAGTTTGCGGGGAATGTGGTGATTTATTTCCCTAAGACGTGGAGGGGGGTGGGAGATAGGGAGAGAAGTTCGTTAGCGGGGAAGGGGGTGTGGTATGGGAGAGTGAAGCCGAGACATGTTTGGGGGATTGTGGAGGAGACGGTGAAGGGGGGAGGGTGGTTGAGGAGTTGTGCAGAGGTGTGCATATGGGGGAGGAGGGAGGGGGGGCTGGGGGTTGGTGGTGATGGGGAATGGAGGAGGTGTGCGAGATAGCATCTCTACTCTAGTGTGTAGAAAAGGGGTATAACACCCCTCAAATATGGAATTAGAGGATATTAGTCTTTCTACAACTGAACATGATGATGTACATGACCACTCAAAGCTTCCATATTTCCCAGCCTTTCGGATCAATTTTCTGAAGCAGTCCTGCCAAAGGGCCCTGAACTTCTACTCCTTTCCTGAAGAATTTGGGACCAGCGTAATAGCTGACGAAACCATCTGGTCCGGAGACCAAAACGATTTTCTTGCGAGCTGGCTGCTCGTTTGTGGAGTGATCTGATTGTTCTTCGTTGCTGTTCAGGTACCGGCGCAGTACACTTTCGGTGACATAGGAGTCTTCCTCGTCGACAAAATAGTCAATTTCCACTTGGCCAGGGTTGCGGGTTTTCAATGCTTCCAGTTCTTCTACTAGTGGTGTCTGAGGCTGTGGCGGTCTTGCGACATCATTGTCTGGTGTCTCTTCTGGCTTTGTTGCTGGTTTTCCAAACCATGCATCGGAAATACCTCGTGGTTTTGAATCTCCCTTTTCCTGAAAGTGCTGGGAGGAATTAGAAAGCGGTCCCCTGTAAGAATCTTCACGCCGCCTGTTGGCCCAGAGGATACGTAGTTTGGGTGCGTTGTCTGGCATTGCAGTCCTGTACTTGAACAAAGTATGGGCAACTTGTAATGCAGGAGCTATGCCAGTGCCACCCGCTATGAACAAAATCTCATCAACGTCTGCGGGAATCTCGTATTCAAGATGTGGTCCTCGCATATGCACAAGCGTACCGCGATATATTGTGCTCAGGAATGTAGACACTTCGCCATTAGGCTCTTGGCGGACAAACAGACGTAGTTGTTCGGGCTCGTCACCATCTCGAGGGGGGAGCGGCGTGTATGCTCTGGCAATCTGCAATTCTGGCTGCATAACCAGTAAGCTCCAGACGCCGGTCTGCCATGCTTCAGTGATGTTGTCCGTGTTCTGACCTGCAGGCACAGACTTTAGGTTCAGGATGCAGCTGGTTGACGATACTTTGTCTCTCTTCTCGAAGATGAATGGGGTGAAGAATTTAGAGTTTAAGACCAGAGATCTGTGTGGATTGGTTTGCCAATTGTACAGTCTGTAGCCTAGATAGGCAGATATGGCAAATGCTATGACCTTCACTGGGCCTTTACGAAACCACCGGCGAACGATATCAGTGATATAGATCGTCTCTACAGTATCCGATTCATTGGCAGAATTATGTGGTTCACTCGATGGACTGGTTCCATCAAATGGGGACGGTCTGTCTTTGAAAGGTCTGGCTTTTGCAGAAGTCGGTTTGCTGGCGCTAAAGCCTGGTTGTCGACTCGCGAACCTCCGTGAGCCAAGTAACACGACCTTTTGTGAATGGTTGAGACGTTTAAGATACGAAGGCTGAAGGCAGCTCCTTTTCCAAGAGACGCTGTGCATCGAAATACTATTAATGTAATGGGGTTGATTGTGATATGAGCATCGAGTTTTTGTGAAAGGAGCACGTCAATACATTGCCGCATAGAACTAAAAGCTAGCCCGAAAGCGGCAGGCGCCGCCGGTCTTGGATTTCTTCAAGATCTGCCCCATCGATCACTAACCCTGTATACTACACGCTGCAGCGAGTCACAGCATTGTTGTAGCTTTCTAGGCGCTGAATGCTAGGATATGAATAGGCAACATGATTACAAGAATATTACGATAACGCAGACTGTACCACGTTTGCGATGTCCCGGATCCAATATGCGAATCTTGCTGCACCTCCTCGAGACTCGCTGGAACTGGCAAGTTTAGCTTCATCAGACGCAAATCTTTCACATAGCTCGCGATCTTCCTCTCCATCCGGCATCTCTTCTTCTCGAAAACTCTCCCTCTCGAACGACGATCCTCTCTCTGCATCGAATCCTGCTCCTAGCCGGCCTACACCCCACAGCCGCTCCTATTCAGTCTCCTCTGCATTCGACTTCGCCTCGAACCTCTTCCCGCTCTCGTCAACCGCTGCTGGCTACTCAGCTCTTGGTGACCCAAGCTCTAGGTCGTTAGATCTTAATGGCGCCTCTCTAGAGAAACACAAGTCCCTCACATACCTCAACGGCCTTTCCTTGGTCGTGGGGCTGATAATCGGCTCTGGCATCTTTTCGTCTCCAGCGCAAGTCAATATCAATGCAGGCTCCTATGGCGCATCGCTTGTCGTTTGGACAGTGGCGGGGATACTGGCCTGGACGGGAGCAGCAAGCTACGCTGAGCTAGGAGGAGCTATACCTCTCAACGGAGGCGCTCAGGTATATTTGAGCAAGATATTTGGTGAATGGGCAGGATTCTTGTTCACCTGGTGCGCGGTGTTTGTATTAAAACCTGGATCCGCAGCTATTATTGCTATAATAGGTGGAGAATATGTGGTCCGCGCTGCTGTAGGGCCCGACGCTGAGAACGCCAGTGCATGGATCAACAAGGGAATGGCTTTGGCAGGGATGACACTGGTGGTGCTATTCAACTGCATTTCTACAAAGCTTGCCACTCGCATGGGCGACATCTTCATGTTCTTCAAATTCCTCGCCCTGTTTGGCATTACCATAACCGGCATTGTCGTCGCAGCAACAGGCTTTACATGGCAAGGAGAACCCAACACTGACTGGAAGACCACGGGCTGGTTCAATGGTACAAGCACTGATCCGTCGAATTGGGCTGTGGCCCTCTACGCTGGGTTATGGGCCTTTGATGGATGGGATAATACCAATTACGTTGTTGGCGAATTCCTTAATCCTCATCGAGACCTTCCACGAGTCATTCATACAGCCATGCCTCTTGTCATACTGTCGTACCTTCTGGCCAGCGTTGCGTACATCTTTGTCCTTCCGATCTCGGTTATTCAGTCTTCCAATACCATCGCTGTTCAATTCGGATCCGTGGTCTTCGGTCGTATAGGCTCTCTTGTCCTTGCTATCATTGTTGCTGGTAGTTGTTTCGGCGCCCTAAATGCTATGACATTTACCAGCGGCCGGCTTGTCTATGCGGCAGGCAAAGAAGGATTTCTACCAGGCTTCTTAGGACACATTGGTATGCCTGGCATGCGTGAACCTACTAATCGCTTACAGAGGCGGTCCTGGGCCAGTAAAACTTTTAATCGACTTATCGGTGATAATGAAGGCGGCTTTGGTTTCACTCCAATCAATGCTATGCTCTTCAACGCCATTCTTTGTGCCGCTTACATCGTCGTGGGGGAGTTTGGTACCTTGGTTACATTTTACGGCGTTGCTGGCTACACCTTCTATTTCGTCACCGTGCTGGGTCTCATCGTGTTACGAGTGAGGGAACCTTATCTGGAGCGGCCATACAGAACTTGGATCTCAACGCCAATTATATTCTGTTGCGTTTCGTTGTTTCTACTGAGCAGAGCAATTTTTGCAAAACCGGCTCAGACGTTAATTGTGATTGCATTTGTGGCAGCGGGAGTACCTGTCTATTTCTGGAGGGTGAAAGGTAGCGGGAGGAAGAAGGGTGAAGAGGGAAGCTGGAAATTCTGGAGGAGATGGGGCAAGGGTTGAAACTCAATAGACGGTTACTGTAAATAAGGATGGAATGTTCAAATATAACTCACTGCGGTAGTAATACCGTGCTCCAGACCGCAACATCAAGTCTGATCAACATGGCCCCAGCAGGGCGAGGCACGGTTATGTTAAGCTTAGTGTTAGGGTTAAGACACGCGGAAAGAAACGCGCGCGCTAGGAGCGGTTGAATATTCAATAAATGAGGAGCAGTAGCATTTTATAGCCTGTGCAAGGTTTCTCGGACTAAGCAGCTGATTCAGCGCTCTACAAGCCATAGTTATGGCTTTAAAGAATCCTGATTTATACCATGTCCTACTGATACTCTGAGTCTGTGCGGAGTCATGCTCGAGTCTCAGCACTCCCGTAGCCTGCTCTCCCCTCCAAATCATGGAATACACTGAACCTCTCGGCGCGTCTGAAGAAAACGATGCGATCATAGTCAAGGCCGATGAGGTGGATGAAGCTGGTGCAGACATATCTACCATCTCTCCTGCCGACGGATCTGAATCCGAGTTCAATGCGCGCATCGAGTCTCGAAGAGCTCAAGATGCGCAAGCAGGAGGAAGCCCCAAGATCCTAGCAAATGCTGTACCAGACCCTTCTAGAGCTACTTCTCGGCCTATTCTTCGTCGAGAAGGTTCAGCTCCTGCGCCACCTCAGCAACCTCCCCCAAACCCACCTCAATCGCAAGACGAACCAATTAATTCAACGGACTCGCTGAGCTTGTTACAACTGAGAAGATTAGTCACAGATCTACCCAAGCTTGAGCCTACAGCGTACGCTTTCGAGTATTCGGAGACGCGATCATTTCCTGAAGAGCTGCAAGAATGGTTCTCCTACTCAGAGGAGGAGAGATACATGTTGCTTCAAGCAAAGGATACTTTCAATGAGAAGTGGGAACAAGCACAAGCTGAGCGAACAGATCCATCCGACAAGGCTTTAGGATGGACGGATGTAGAGCCAGAAGACCGCGAGAGCTTCGTCGTGAGCGCAATCAAAGCGCTTGATAATCCTGAACTATCTTTTCGTGTAAAGAGCCTGGAATGTATATCATACGTTGCTCTCGGGGTATGGGGTGATACAGCTGGAATGGATGTGGAAGATGATGAGGTTGATCTAAGTGCAGCAGCAAAGAAGTGGGTGGACGCTCAGAATACTAAGCCTAAGCTTCAGCTTAAATGGATCATCAACGGGACAAGGATGCTTTGTAAGAATGGTGGCGTGCAGAAGCTGTTTGATGTGCTGAGAAGACTGTGGGAAAGCGAACAGTCAGTTAGTCCACTGCTTTCCTCCGTCCGTTTCTTTCGATATCCCACAATCCTGCTAATGATTCTGATATAGAGACGTCGAACGGCCAGCTGATGGATCCTCGTCTCAAGATGAGAAGCTTTCTTCTTCGCGTTTCCTAAAGCAGATAGAGGTCAACCAGACGCTTACTGCGCTATATGTGCTGATTGAGGCCAGTCGATGGGAATGCCATAAGTACTCTGATAATTACTTGCGAGAAGTCGTCGGTACGTGCTCTCCCGTCGAGGTAATGCCTTTGCATTAGCTGACATCCATCATTTCAGTCAGCCTAAAGCCAAGCATCCTATTGTTCTTGACGCAGATGATGGCAAAACTACGTTGGGAAGAGGGTTCCTATATTCCTTTGCCTCGAGTACGTGTCCGCTTAGGACTTTTGATAATATCAGCTTACTCAACATGATAGGTTCTGTTACTATTTTGGAAGACGGTGCTCTTGATCTTCGGCAATCTGAACGACTTAAAGAAAAGCAAAATCGCGTTGAAGGCGAAGCCTGATCTTGGAGACGAGGAGAGCAACAAGAACATTATCACTGCATCACCACTTGATTACCATTTGTTTCGGCAAGAGATTACCTCAAAATATCCTGCTTACAACCCACCTCCTCCATTGGTACCAATTGAACCCGAGAATAATTCAATTCTACCACCCTTACCCAACCATCCTAGTCGACAAGCAAGCCAAGACAATCTTCAAATTGCAGTTGGGGCAAGCATGAATGGTACAGGAGGCTCGATATTTAATCAGCCTGTACATATTGCAACCCCCGCTCCTTCTCCACCCCCATCACCAGCTGGACCTGGTGGCAAAGGCGGGAAGAAGCAGAACTACCAGACAAATCAGAATTTTCCCTTTCTATATCCTCCTCTAGATGACACAAGTAATACCCTTGGTGGAAAGGGCACCGCCGAGCTACAAGATCACTTGGTGCGCAAAAGATGGGAGGGTAGCGATGTGCCAGCTTCCATACTGGAGGCTGGAGAGCTCTTTGCGAGCAGGATGAGAATGACAAGGTCGATACGGCAATTGTGGGATGTTCGAGAGAAGTACATTAAGTACGAGCGCGGCTGGAACGAGGAAGACAATGATGATGATCGTTGCTCTCATGAAGATTCTGAATCCGAGAATGATGAGGATGAGGATGAGGATGGGGTCGAAGCTGAACAACCCGTAAAGGTTGCGAAGGCAGAGAAAACTCATCATGAGAGAGAGACAGATGATGATGACGTGCAGGAACGGTTAGATGCTGTCAATGACTTCTATGTATGTTCTTTCAGCGTTGATGAGGTAAGCCCTAGTACTGACTGCTATTCTAGCGCGATACTTTACCCTATCTTCAGTCTGTCGTTATGGTACTTTGGAGAGCGTTGTTCAGCAACGTTTCTGCGCTAGTTGCTCAAAACGGCCAGAACGGAATGCCGAATGGGATTTCATTCGGTGAAGATGGCGATGCTCCAGGCAAGAAGAGAACTAATCCGAACTCATCTGCGAATATCAATGCTATGGCTAATGGGCAAATGCCGGATAATGATGATGGCATGGACCCTATTATTGAAGAATTGAATGCCGTTCGGTCAAGGGAGATCATTTCGAAGGCTGTTTCAGGAGTTCTGCTGATCCTTCTGAAATGGTACAAATTATCACGTAAGTCATGTCGTGTACCTTCAATGGCTAGATTAGCCTCATTAACTTTCAAAGATATCCTCAAATACGAATATCTTACCCAACTTCTTCTCGACGCTAATTACCTACCACTTATTCTGAAATATCTTGCCCATCAAGACGTAGACCGAGCCGTCGACCAAAAGAACGACCGCGAGGATCTTGAGTAGGTCTAATTTAGTTGCACAAATCTCTGTATTCTGACGATTGACAGTTTCTTCTATTTCTGTCACATTCACTCCAAAAATCCTCCCAAGTCGCCTACACAGCCGGCCCTCTCATCATCCACGTCTAGCGAAGATGAAGCTGCACCACCACCGATCCGAACGCACCGGCGCAGTCCAACATCCCAATCCCCTCCGCGATCACCACCTCCAGCGGCTCCTCGACCGGAAGTGGACGAGCTTGGCTACCCAACCACTGCGTTACCGCAGACGCCTATTACGAACTACGCCCCCCGCTTCTTCCTTACCAACATCAACCTACTCCGGTTGCTTCAGAAGATCACCAAACGAAAAGCGCATCGTGCTCTGCTTCTGGTCCAATACAAGTCTAGCACCATCTTGCGCAAAGCGCTGAAGATGCCGCAGCCGGAGCTTCGCCTGTACACGCTCAAGTTGTTCAAGTCGCAAGTGCCCTACTGCGGTCGCAAATGGCGGCAGACCAACATGCGAGTCATCACCGCAATATATTTGCACTGCAGGCCGGAACTTCGAGACGAGTGGCTGTGTGGAGGAGATGTGGACGGAGTTGTGGAGGAAGCGGTGCCACTAGAGCAAGCTGGCAGGAGTCTGGTCCACTGGTGGCACCTTAGAGAATTCAGATCAGTGATGGAGGGCAAAAAGGATGGGGAGGGGACGGCAATGATTGGAAATGGAGAAGGGGAAGATGAGTATAACTTCTTTGCAAGGGAGTTGGAAAAAATGGGATGGGGTTTCGGTGGTGGTGGGAGCGTGGAAGAGGAGGAAATTGGGGCTGGGGCAGAAGGGGGAGGAGGAGGAGGAGGAGGTGGTGGTGGTGGCGGTGGAGGAGGGACCGAATTTGAAGGTGGACCATTGGCAATGGAAGGCTGGGCGTGAATAGATCATATATTCGGAGATCGCTTCCACGGTAAATCTTGGCGCGTGTTCTCGTTGTCGGCTAGTCGCGTTAGAAGGACTCACCTATCAAGTGGACACACCTATCAAGTGGACAGCCCTATAGGGCTGGACCTAAAGCTATCAAAATGGGCCCTAAAAGAGCCCCCGAAAACTCCCTTAGAATGGTCCC
Source organism: Cladonia rangiferina (assembly GCA_023065455.1). NCBI lineage: Eukaryota > Fungi > Ascomycota > Lecanoromycetes > Lecanorales > Cladoniaceae > Cladonia > Cladonia rangiferina. Next base: position 205,055 of record JAJREH010000026.1, read on the forward strand.
CGAGCGTCTTAACTTTAGGGTATCTTCGGGGGGTATCTTCGCCAGCTTTAGGTCCAGCCCTATAAGGCTGTCCACTTGATAGGTGAGTCCTTCTAGTGGGATACGCCACATTTGAGTTTCGGTTGATTCCCCGCCGCTTGATCCCCTTAGCATTTGACAACCCCATCCTGCCCAGCTGAAAGAACATCTCACCAATGACATTTGCTTCATACACCCACCTTGATGTTGGGGGGGCATGTGCGCATACCGGATAAGAGAATGGGAAGTGTTATGGCGTTTTCTAGGCATGATCGCTATTGGGTTGTGGGTGGCAGCATGCTGCAGCTTCGGAGGAGCATTTTTGCGGCCCAATCGTTGCAAGACGGGTGAAGGGATTATTATCTTGTTGTCACATTTCATACCTGCATGGTGGATAAAGGGTCAGAAGCAGAATGGCAGCGTCGAGCTGGAGTGTAAGTACTGCGCTGAGCTTCTCTTCTATACGCAACGGTCAGCTTTTGTGAATTCGTTCTAGCCTTGCAAATGTTTCTTTGCTCGTTATCCTTGCTCGTTTACGGATGTTTCCTTCTTTATCTGGCAGGGTCTGAACGAGCTGGGCCTCCGGTGCCTTGGCTTGAGCTACTGCAACGCCTGCTCCTCGTAGGGCGAACAACCAAGTCAATTAGCGAGCATTGACCAATCCCTGCCAAGGGAGATCCACACGCCGGTGATTACGGGTCACGAGGCTGAAGATACATCCCGATCATCTATATGGCGGCATTCCCCCTCGACCTGAAAATCCCGCTGGCCGATTCCTGCTTCCTTTAGCGCTGGATTCGTATGCCAGCTCTGTGATTGTACCTTCCAGTATGCTGTTTATCATACTTGCCTACTATTTTGGTGTGAGTCTGGCTCAGCGTCCAAGTGATGCCTCAACATGCGATTACTACGCTCAGGCCTTGTATGGTGCGAATAACAGCCAAACGCAATATGATCTCGTACAGCATATTGTCACTCTCGCCTTCGCCGGTGCTCCTCCCGGCACAACCAACAGTAATGCATCCGCTGTAACGGGCATTTTGAACCCAGGGGTATTCTTATACCAAGGCGCAAACATATCTGTCGACCTCCAGCCCTGGTTCAATGGCTCCATCGACTCTACAAATCTGAACAATCAAGCCATTGGTATTGACTGGCTCGACAATGGAGGACTCGATCCTCTCTACGCCTATCTGAACGGCACTTCAGAAACTGTTCAGTTGACAAACACCACAAACCAATAGTACCTCCCTCCCTCCTTTACTGTTCACCAAAACCCAACTAACCACTACCTCTCTACCCCAACAGCCGCCTCTTCACCCACTTCTACCAAGCCTTCTCCCATATCTTCGGCTGCTCCGACCCCCCACCCCCTGACCCCGGCTCCAGCACCACCCCCTCCAACCTCGCCTACATCCACAAATACATGGATCTCAACTACACCGACCTCGGCCACTTCATTGACCAATTCACAAAAGCAACCGAAGCCTACGGCTTCTCCCCAGGTGACGCACAAACCCTCTCGAACGATCTAAACTCGAATTACAACGTGCGCTGCGCCCCGCCCGTCACTTTGAATCCCAAACAAGGCCAGGTGCTCCTCTCCCTCTGTCAAGACCCCACCTGCCCCCTCGCCTTCCCAAACGCCGACTGCGCCGCGTACGTCAATCTTTCTGCCTCCGGGATACCAGGGGCAGCATCTTCCGGCTCTCCCTCCGCCACACCAACAGCGTTCCAATTCACCACCATTTCCCCCACCGCCACTTCCTCCCCTCCTCTTCCCCCTCCTCCCCTTCCACCACCTCATCGTCCTCCCCCCTCTCCCCCGGCGCCATAGCCGGCATCGCAATCGGCGGCGCAGCTGTCCTCCTCTTCGCTCTCGTCGCTATAATCTTCCTCCTCCGAAAACGCCGCTCCCCTTCCCCCCTCAACAATTCACCCCCGCCCCCTCATCAATGTATGGTGGAACAACATCGTATGGCGGACCCAGTATCCCAGGTTTCGCTGATCCCCCAGGTGAGCAGAAATTCGCGAGTTTCACGAGCCAGACGCATAGTCCGGAGTTGATGAGCCCGATGTGGTCGGGGGGCAGCAGCAGCAGCAGGGGAGAATGGAGGTTGCGGAAATGGATAGTAGTCAGAGAGGTGGGGAGCGGGAGAGGGGGTATTGGGGCGATCAGGGAGTTGGGATGGGACGGTAGCGTGATGTGGGTAGGGAGGGTGAGAGCGGAAGGGGTGGAGTATGAAGGGAAGTTATACCATGCTAGGAGTTGGCGTGGTAATTACATGAAAATGAACAATCTGTCAATAACGGGCGTTCTTTTCACATTTCTATTCTGGTTGAAGGGGTCTGTGGAAGCGAATCAAGGACGTTGACGTAGGTTTATGGTTGTTTTTTTAGATTATACCCTCGCTTAGCCTGAGCTTGATTGAAAAGTTGCCAGGTAACCGATGTTGGAGTTTGGGAATCCATAGATGTTTTAGGTAGAATTGAAATGGAATCTTTTGTGAGAGGATCTTGAGCTTGACTTTGATAAGGTTGGATGGGATGAGATGAGATGGGGTTGATGTTAATGTCGGTAGATGTGGTGGCTTTTGTTGAATAGTAGGTATACATAGTGGTATTGAAACGATGGCTTTCAGACAGAGGAAGTACTCGACCAACAAGTTTTGACTGCTCTTCGGTTCAATGTTTCCGCTATGCCAGCTCATCTCATCCTTCCCTCTCCTCACCATACCTATCTAGCACAGCTCCCTACCTACTCCGCACTTACTACTACCGACCCTAAACCATCTCCCCACCCCTACCATCCCACCTCATCCATCTCCCCCCTCCCCTCCCCCCTCCTTAAACAACCCTCCCCAACCCTCCCTCCAAGCACACACAGCCCTCCCCTCCCCTCGCCCTTAACCCTCACCCCCCTCCCATCCACATCCACAACCTCCCCCTCTTCCCCGTCCCTTGCCCCCTGTCCCGGAAAATCTCTCCATAGCTCGAACCCCTCCCACACCTTCCTATCCCTCACCATACCCACCACACGTTTCGCTTGTGCCATATCCGCGACTTCGAATACTATCACGGGAATGTTGAGTTCGTGCGCTATATGTAAGAGCTGCGGGTAAAAAATATCTCCTCCAGCCTCTCTATCCGTTTTCGAATTTTGTGGTGGTGCAGCGGGCACGAGCGCGAGTTTTGGTTCGTAATTACGCACGGAGCGGGAGGTTGTAGTAGTGAAGGCGCGGGGGATATATACGGCGGGTTGGAGATTAGGATGTCCCATTTCTTAGACTCATCTGCTTTGAGGCTGTGGAGCCATTCGGTATCGAAGATGTCTGCGCGGTGGAAGGAGATGTGGGATGATGCTGCGGAGGGGTGGAGGGCACGGAGTTTGTGGGTGTTGTGTTGGAGGTTTTTGTGCGCGAGAGAGATGGCGAGGGGGAGATGTCGATGCCGTGGATGAGGGGGTGGGGGATTTTGGGGTGGAGGAGGGAGTGTAGGAGGAGGGGGATGCAGCCTGTGCCGGTGCAGAGGTCGAGGATGCGGAGGGTGGGAGGGAGGGAGGGATTTGAGAGGAGGGTTTGGGCGAGGTGGGTGGTTAGGGAGTCGGTTTCTGGTCTTGGAGGGGTGTTAGGATAGATCGATGGACTTGTTGTGTGCAGGGGGAGGTGGGATTGCGGACCGTGGGATTAATACTCCTGGTTCACACAAGATTTCGAGATCGCCAAAGGGCTGGCTACCCAGGATATACTGAAGGGGCCTGCCCTTGGAGCGCTGGAGACATAGTTCATGCAAACGTTGATGTCGTGCTGATGGTGGGGATCCAGGAGATGCGGTTTCTAGAATGTGCTCGCGTAGCCAGCGTAGTTCATTGCGGGCGGAGGGGAGATCGCGACAGGTGCGGAGGAGGAGAGGGAGGAGAGAATGCTCGTGCCTGGCATGGCGGAGGAGGCAGGTGGGGAGACGGGGCATTCATTGCGAATGAATAGGAATTAGAAAGTAGAGAATAGTTCATAAGGCTGGAACTGCTAGCTCCGGTCTAAGGGCTTGGCCCCCAAAGTAGACCTCCTGTCAACTATCAACCGTATTCTATCACCCCTCAACCGTGTAACCCTATAACACTGATACCTCAAGAAACTGAAAGACCTCAAAAGGTGACCCGGAGTTGGTTACTTTGAACGCAGTATTAAAAACTTAGGAATACTCTGCCTCATAGAATTCAGAGACCTTATTTAACCAATGGAAAGGCCAGCTCTAGGTTCTAATCCTATCACATTGACGACTTTGAGAGGCGTGCTTTCTGCACTATAGGGTTACACGGTGGATGGGTGTGATTGGTAGATAAGTGAACTCTTCTATTGTCAATTTCCCCGCATTTCCTACAGCTGAAGAACGCATCAACTAGTCCAAGCTAATGCATCAGACTGGTTACTCAGACTGAGTCGTTCTCCTGCCTAGTATACTCATTGAATTGCTGAACACTTGTCGCGTCTTGGTTTCCATCCATCTTCAGCCTTGCTCACAGTCTCAGCATTCTTCCTAAGCTTTACTATGTCTCTTGCACTACAAAAAGCATCGAAGCTGAAACCGGAGATACGACTTGCACAGGCTGTTTCGCGGTTTGAAGCAGACCTATCTCCTCAACAAAAAACCGAGTTGCATGCCTATCGACAGCAGATGTCAAAGGACCCTCCCAATTCGAGTGATGTTATGCACCTCACTGCTCAAATTGACCGTCTCGCAGCTCCAAAAGTCGGCCACCGCTGCTATGGACCCCGATTCACTAATTTCCTCCAAGCTGTACAGCAGTTTGCTGCGCTTGGCGATGTCATAGTCGGTGGTTCCCACCACGTAATTGCTAACGGGGTCTGGTCGCTTGTACGAATGTCCTTGCTGGTTGTACAGTTCAGTATTCAAAACAGGCGATCTTCAGCTGACGTCTATAAAGTTACTTGTAAATTTCTCTTCTTATTTTGAAAGATTATCGAAGCTCCTCATGGGAGCTGGGCTTTCGGCTCCACGCCACCAAAGCATAGCGGTGCTCTACCCTCGGTCCAAGCACCTACGGTCGTACCTATCAGAATACTACATTGTAGTAGTTTGCCTTTGTCATAAGCTGCTGAAGTTCACCCAGCGATCGACTGTAGGCCAGCTTGGAGTTGCTCTCGGTAGCCTTGATATCAACACTTATCAAGCTGAGCTCGAGCAATGGGCAAACGCGATCAAAGAGAAAATGAGCGTTCTAATGGCTGAGAAGATCGAAGTGGAAGCCCAAGAGAATTGGCGATTCAGAGCACTCATGACCAAGGTCTCTGCATCGACATCGCCATCGCAAAGGCTGAATATGAATCGACTGGTTCTAGAATCCCTCTCCAAGCACGACTTTGAGAAGACCTGGAAGCAGACCCGAAAGGCCGGGAACACGACTCTCCTCAATCGTAACATCACTTACCAGGACTGGAAAGATCGGGAAGACTCCTGTACACTCATGTATACAGGTAAATTAGGGTGCGGAAAGTCCGTTTTACTGGCTAACATCGTTGATGATACAATTCTTCATATTCAGAATAAGGCTACCATGGTTGCCTACTTCTTTACCCGGGATGACATTCCGGAAAGTCTGAAAGCACGGACAATCATTGGCTCTCTAGCTACTCAATTCCTGCGCATAATTCCAGATCTTGATCTAATCAGCACAGCAAAGTCCCTTGATATGACGCGGCCCGCATTAGACGAAGAGAGTATTTTCAATTTGCTTCAACATACTCTCCCAATTGACTTCAAGGCGTATGTCATCTTGGATGGGATAGACGATTGTGATCATACTGAAAGAGAGCAGCTCATCCAACATCTTCATAAGCTGCAGGTGACATTCAAGGTGCTTCTCTGCATTTCACATAGAGTGGAGTCCAACAGTCTTCTAAGACATCAGTTGGAAAAACTTACATCTACAACATCAACTTCTATGCCTGACGACAATCCGGACATTGAGGAGTTCATCGAGGCAGAGCTGACGAGCTGTATAAAGTCCCGAAAGCTGGTATTAGGAGATCCCGGTCTCATACTGGAGATCCAAGACGCTTTACAGGCAGGATCTAAAGGGATGTTCCTTTGGACAGCCCTCCAGATTGATTCTATATGCTACATGAAGACAGACGATACCATTCGCCAGGCTTTACAAGATCTTCCTAAGGATCTCTCGGAAACGTTTTCTCGTATACTGGACAGGTCACGGGTTTTAGGAGAGCCGTATCAGAAACGAATCTTAGAACTCGTCACTGCTGCTCAACGCCCACTGACCGCCGAGGAACTGCGAGAAGCCTTAAGCGTAGTTCCCGGCGACGCTACCTGGATACCTGCAAAGACTCTTAACGACGTTTTTTCGGTGTTGACCTGCTGCGGAAGCCTACTCATCGAGGACGAAGAAGACTTTACCATACGATTTGTGCATCACAGCGTGAAAATATTCCTCCTTAATGGATATAAAGAAAGCGAGGCAGCATTCACAATACAAGGCGCAAGGAGGGCGATGTCAGGAATAATCATCACGTACATCAATTATAGCATTTTCGACACCCAAGTATCCACCGCACATTCCTTGCAAGTCATGAACCAATCACCAATGCCGAAAATCATATCCTCAGCCCTGGGCTCTTCGAGCACCATCTCGAATCTTGCATTGCAATTTCTCAAGTCAAGAAGACAGCCGGACTTTGATATGAACAAGATCCTCAGGGAGACGAGAGAAGACGCTCTTGGCACTAATCCGATCCATCAACGTCACTTTCGGTCCTATACACGGTCATATTGGGTGCAGCATATCTTGGACCTCTCAGACTTAGACCCAGTAATGTACCACCTGTTGTTAAGGTTGTGTAGAGGAAACGAAGTAGATGCTGATGTCACCAATGACTTTGGGAGGACGCCACTCTCGCTGGCTGCACAGGGAGGAAATGAAATTATTGTCAGAGCATTACTAGAGTCAGGCAAGGCTGAAGTAGAATCAAAAGATATATGCGGTCGGACGCCGCTATCGTGGGCAGCAGGGAGCGGGCATGAGGCAGTGGTGAAGCTGCTAATTGAGATGGGCAAGGCAGACGTAGAGTCGAAAGATAAGAATGGTCAGACACCGCTATCGTACGCAGCGATGGAAGGGTATGAGACGATGGTGGAGCTGCTTATCGAGACTGGCAAGGCAGACGTAGCGTCGATAGATGAAAACGACCAGACACCGCTATCGAAGGCAGCAGAGAACGGGCATGAGGCTGTGGTGAAGCTGCTACTTGAGACGGGTGAGATAGACCTATACATGAAGGATGGTTACGGCGAAACGCCGCTATCGCAGGCAGCATGGAAGGGGCATGATGCGGTGGTAAAGCTGCTACTTGACACGGGCAAGGTGGACATGAATTGGGAGGATCCTGATGGGAGGTCGCTGTTATCATTGGCAGCAGCGCACGGGTATGAGGGAGTGGTGAAGCTGTTACTTGAGACTGGTAAGATGGACCTGAACAGAAAAAGTTCTATCGGGTATTCGCCGCTATCATACGCAGTAGAAAACGGGCATGAGGCGGTTGTGAAGCTGCTACTTGAGACGGGCAAAGTGGACGTGAAATCGAAGGATGCAAATCGGACGGCGGTGTCGTGGGCAAAGAAGAACGGGCACGAGGGGGTCGTCACGCTACTGAAATCATATGGTGCCTTGTAGCTTTCCCGAAATTGTTGATTCACAAGCCTCTAGCCTATCCACGCTTATACTTGTCAGCTTCTCGAGATATCCCACCATAGTGCAGTAGATTGTTGTCTGCCGCAAATATCGAAATGCTCAGGTACCCGCTACAACAAATCGCTCTAAGCGTCTCCACTGATATTCCACCATTAGAATTTGATCTTTGCAGATTGATCACATCGTCATGACTAGCATTACCTACAGACACTAATTAGAATTGAGAATTCCCACATGTTGTTTGACTGACGGACATATAACAAATGGTAGGGTTTGCTAGAAGGGGCAGAACAAGACAGCAGATAACCGCGGTGATGAGAGTTGGCGGAGGACCTATGTAAAGCAGATTAGTTTGTATATTTAGCAGATGGAAATCGCCGAGCTTGGGATTAGGTCCTGGAACATTTTCATGCTGTTATCGTAATTTCGATACTAACATACAGTAGTAATAAACGACATAACATAGTGAGATATCATATCAATTACCTAGGCTATATATATTTAAGATCAGTAATTCATAGCCATATCCAGTTTCAGTAGGTGTTTGGGAAAATCTGCGGCAAAGTCGAATTATTATTTTTGGGGGTTTGGTTCTATTGGCTCTTTATCTCTAAGGTACCTTAGCGGCCTACCGTAAGTGAGCTGTACCTACCTTAGGTAAGGCAGAGCCTCCGATGCCTGGATTACTGATCGATACATTTTCATTTTTTGGTGCCACGATACCTAATTGTGAAAGGTGCACCAGGCCAAGGAATATTCTACATGCAATGCAATGGCACTTAGATTATATTCACAGATGCAACCGAGGTTCCTTGCTAATGAGTAATATCATTGGGGTCAGTCCGCGAGACTTTTGCATTGACAGACGAAATAGACTAAAGGGAGAACGGCCACAAGAAGATATGATATGTAAGCAGGGACCGAGTATATATTTGCTTTGAATGGAATATGATAATCGTTTCTCAAATTTATAAGGTCGATACGCCTCTTACCTTGGCACTTCTAACGTTGCCTTGCTCGCGGCGAATATCTAGCTTAGCCGCCATCCTCGGCTTATCCAGCCTCGACTGAGCTGGATGCAGATATTGCCGCGCTGACTGAACCGACTAACGCTGAGGAAGGGCAAGGAAGCGAGTCATGCATCAACAGCATCATCGTGCATGCAGGTCTCCCCTATGAAAGGCTCACTTTAAATGATTACTAAACGGTCTGCGACGGAGTGATTACTGTAGCTACCTCTGCTGCCTCGGCCTAGGTCTACAAAGGACCTCGTATGCTGTTATGAAGCTGACTACGCCATGATTACTGGATTGCAGGTGCATCTCTAGGAACATGTACTACCGGATGCTGTAGGCCTGATATGGGCTTGGCTGGTAACGTGGTTGTCCGTTGGAGGCGAGTGGAAGAAAAAGGCGTCCTTGAGAATAGTGTTGGAGAGCCTCGATCAAATTATAAAAAGAACACAATTCATCCATCATTTCTGCCTCACTGACTATTGCTAAGTGAAATGGCTCGAAGCACTACTTCGCAGGTCGACGTGCTCATATGCGGGGGTGGCCCCGTTGGTCTCCTCCTCTCGTACCAGCTAGCCCGTATGGGCATCAAAACCTACGCGATCGAGCAGCATGACAAAAGTACTCAAGCCATGTACGGCCGAGCCTGTGTCCTCTATCCTCGCACTATGGAGATGCTGGATCAGCTGGACCTGGGCGAAACTTTGGGGCAGATTGGATTTATCGGTCGTAGCGCCGTCACATACCACAATGGTAAGAGCATCCGGGGCAGGGGCTGGGGCTTCATCAGCAAACCTCTTGACACCTTCTTCGACTATTGCTTGAACATCCGACAAAAATACTCGGAGAATGTATTTCGCGACGCAGCTAAGGCGCTCGGGACCAGTATGTACAACAACACGAAATTGATCGGCTTCACAGTCGATGATGGGCAGAGTGACTACAAGATCACGGCGGAGCTGCAAGAAGAAGGCGGAAAAGCAACGAGAGTGCGAAGCAAGTATATTATTGGAGCCGACGGAGGCCATTCCACTGTTCGGAGTATTTCAGATATCCCATTTCAGGGCAACAAAGTGGAAGAAGAAGCGGTGATGCACTGGATCCGCATGGACGCCCTTGTCAAGACGAACATGCCAGGTGCACGTCTAGGCTTCGGGGCCATCGAATCACCGCGGCATGGAAACGTCCTGTGGATTGCGGAAGATCATGGCCGTACAAGAATTGGTTTTGCCCTACCGACTGAAGTATTCGAGAAGCATGGTGAACATATGACTGAAGAGGTAGTAAAGGCAGAGGCTATGATAGCTCTAGCTCCGTTCGAGCTCGAAATCATCACTGTGGATTGGTGGAGCCTCTACTCCATTGGCCACCGAGTTGCCAATAGCTTTCGAACTAAGGAACGCGTCTTCTTGGCTGGCGATGCTGGCCACACCCACTCTTCCGGCGCTGCTCAGGGGATGAATACGGGCATGCACGACGCTGTTAACCTTGGGTGGAAAATAAGCGGCGTTCTCAAAGGCTGGTTTACCGATTCCGTGCTGGAGACTTACTCAATGGAGCGCCGAGCAGTAGCGGAGCAATTGATCGCGCTTGACAAGACCGTGTCCACGCTCATTTCTGGCAAGTTGCCGCCCGGCTACGGCGGCGATGCCCACAAAGTCCTTGGAGACGTCTTGGAATCCTCTGCACAGTTCACCATTGGCTTAGGCGTACACTACGAGGCTAACACCCTCAATAGAGATTCTTCAGTCTCAGCCGTCGAGCCGGGCTGGCGAGGGCCCGATGTCCTGGTGCATCGACCCGGCTCCAAGATTCCCATGCGCTTACATCAGGTTACAAAGAATTACGGCAAGTTCTGGATCGTAGTCTTCGCTGGCTCACCCTTCCGTACGCGGTCCAAGCTCAGGGCCTTGCGCGAATATCTGGATGGCCCACAGAGCTTCACAGCGCGCTTGACGGAGGCATTCACTTTTATTACTGTCATCGCTGGCCCTGGGCTGCAGGCCGACGAGGTGCTTGGCGTGGAGCGCTTTGGGGATGCTTTCTACGACGTGGACGAGTCGGCACACGTCCGGTACGGTATTGCAGCAGATGAGGGTGCTGTGCTTATCCTGCGGCCGGATGGAACTTTGGGCTTTGCTGCTGGCTTGCACGAGGGCGCTAAGCTGGCGGAATACCTGGAGGCCTTCATCACACGGAAGTCTGAAAAGTGGGTGGAGCTTAAGATGCCGGAGGCCGGACTAAGATTGAATTGAATGGAGGAGGCGCGTTGCTCATATTGGGTTTTATGAGACACAGGATAGATTGCAACAAGGTTGTATGAGTCGAAAAATTCAGCTTTGAAGTCTCCCTGGACGTTCTCTTGCGTGTGATTTATGCTAGGTTTTGCGGATCCTGCACCCTTGTAGTCGCAGGAGTCCATGCAGCTGCGCTGTGGTCCATTCAGCCTCGGGAGATATGTATATAGGTGATACTGCCCCACTTTGTAGCAGCGTTCTGGGGAATGAAGATATAGATTTTGCCCTGAGGCTTCATACTTATTCAAGGAGCAAGGTCCCGTCTATCTGGAGACGTTAGGTCCTTTGAATGCTCAAGGTCGTGTACCTTACTTATGTAAACTTACGAGCTTACCTACCAAGGTAGGTAAGTGCGTTTATCTCATACAGAAGATGAGGTACATAGATAGGGGCCCGCGCATGGTTGTCGCGTGCTGGCTTGGTTCCCTAACCACGCAGTTTTTTTTTGATCCACCTGATGAATATTGAGCATATAGTGGATTTCAAAGTAAAGAAACTTGGGCAGGTTGTAGGAAGGAGAGACCATGTATTAGAGTACTGGGATTATCCCCTTGGCTGGCCATAACTCAGCCAGGTGCGGGAGCTAAGCCCTATAGGGCGTGTAGGCCAATATGGTTGCTGGGGGGGTTATAGGGTAGGTGCCCCTGGGAGCATGCCCGGAGCGCGCGGATAGAGGGGTGCTCCGGGCACCCTTCTAAGGACCCGCCGGGCCCTATCATAATCAAAATGTATAGACTTGGCATCAATGCCCGTGGGTCAATTATTTTTTTGATAGCTAGATAATCCGCGGACATACAATTAAGATGCTAATCTAGTATTATCTAAATTTTGGTAGTCTTATTGTCTAATATATTGAAGATATCATGTTCTAAATATGTAGGTGTTTTGGGGTTTTTGACTTTACTAGCTTAAAAATCGAGGACTGGTGCCGGATAACGAAGCTTGGCATAAATCTATGCCTGAATAGGTTTAGTGACCCCCTGGCTGAGTTATGGCCAGCCAAGGGGATACAGTGTCGCCAAGGCTTTAAACCTAGCTGGAACTAGCGTGCTGGTGTCAACCCAGCAATCATTACCTACTACCCTGGTCTTTCACAACATCTTTGCAGCTTAACCTTAGACTATGGATCTCGTGGCTGGCGTTCGTAAAGAGGGGAGCCGGTATGTCCTTTTGCTCACGTTTGGATTCTAGCTGCTAACTCCTTATTTCAGCGGCGGTCGCGGTGACTTCAAGGTGCCTACCCCAGCTCGCCTAGGTTATGTCAGCTAATCATACCCAGTGGGAAGATGTCCGCGATTCACAACACCGAGAGAACTATCTGGGCCATTCTCTTATGGCTCCAGTTGGTCGGTGGCAAAAGAACAGAGACCTTTCCTGGTATGCCAAAAGTGATACCTCACCCGCCGCTCTTACAGCTGCCGAACAACGCAAAGAAGAAATCCGGAAAATCAAGGAAGCCGAGGAGAGCGCGCTGAGTGAAGCGCTGGGCTATGGACCTACGATACGGAATAATGCGAACGAGACGCCCATTGGACAAAAAGAGGTCGAAAGGGCAATTAAGGAGACGGCAGAGGGTGATGATGAAGATGCGCCGAAAGGTGTGGGCTTTGGTGGTTTTGATCGTGGGGTGGTGGGGAAAGAGGAGAGCGAAGTATTAGGTGGGGTAGGTCTGGATACAATTGGGAAAAGCTTCACGGAGAAGCAAAAAGACGGTGAAAGGATCAAAGAGAAGCGGAGACGCAGTCGAAGTCGGGACAGTAGGAGAGAGAAAAGGCATCGGAGGCATACACATGGCGAGGTACGGCCGCATCGGAGGCATAGATCGCGGGATAGGTCTCGCCACCGATCGAGTGATCGGTCAGGTGACAGGCATTTGCCTCGAAGGGAGCGGCCGAGGAGCTTTGACCGGAGAAGAGACGATGAGAGGTTACCTCGACGACATAGGGAACGAAGTTTCTCGCCAAGCCCACACAGACGGAGAAGATACTCAAGAGACAGAGATTACAACTACAGAAGATGAAATACGGAATAAAGTTGAACATGGTCCGACCGCAAGCTCCATTTCGAAGGAGATCGAATAGCGTGCAAGCTTGGGGCATTGGATCAGGTTCCACTTCCTGCCTTCGGAGCTTACCAGACTGCAAAGAGGCCGCTGCCTTCGTACTCACGAACGCAGGCCTGTAGGATGGACTGGGAGGGAATGCTCTCTTCTACGGCATTCGAAAGTTGATTGCTTATCTGCATCCTAAGAGCCACCAATACAGCCTTGACGACAGTGATATGATATGTTGTAATACATGGAAAGATCAATTCCTGCAACTGTTCAATCATGGGTATGCGTTTATTTGAAGATTCTGGGCCTCTTAATCTGACTGAGACAGTCTATGTGGTACGATTAGAAAGCTGATGGACCAGAAAAGAGGTCCCCACACAGATCGGAGCTTCCTCCCCCAACCACTGAACCAACCTATCTTCCTTCTCTGCCATGGCTTGAGGATCAGGAGGGTGCCTGAGCATGCATGTGCTTCTTTAGGCTTTGTGTGTATATCGACTACTGGCCGCATTGACTGTACTCATAATCTTGGCTCACGGTATGAGTGGTACATTGATGCAGTGTAAGGGTGGACATCTGAGTAAGGTTGCCGAGCAATTCAGACATCTGATTTGACTATGAAGAATGTCAACATTCAGAGTGTTGGCTGCCATTCATTGTCTAAGAACATGACGCAAGAAATGAGACTGCATGCATTTTGTTCTGCGGAGTGGTCTGTTGGGTTGAATGCTGACCCCACCCCGCAACTAGCTCTCTAGTCAATCCGGGTCTCTGTTTAGTAACCTGCGCAACGTCAGTCTCTTTGGTCAATTTGAATGCGGTCAGACCAATTGTCGGCGGCTCACACACCCTGCTTTTCATGAAGTTCTGCTATGTCAGAGTCTCGCCTTCTCTTGAAGTCCTTGATTTCTCCTCTCAGACACATTCGTTCCCATCTCAGCATATTACCTCTTTCTCGGGTACACCCGTGGTACACCTCTGACCTGCATTCCTCAATCTGCGCCTGAACATCTGCGACACAGCCGTTGCAGTTACGCTCGACATCTGCCACGGCACGATTGAAGCAGTCATCACAACGAGCAGGGATGCGAACCATTACGTTCCCAAGGGTTGTAAAATTACCAAAGCAAGTATTTTGGCTGTGTGAGAAGTCTCTGCATTTTTTGGTGGTCTCGTACCATTGGAGATGGCCGCACTCAGCATGGACGTGGCTGTAGCCTTTGCACATAGTGGCTCGCGGTGCTTGAAGCGGATCTTGGGCGTACTGTTTGACTTTCGTATGTGATATGTGATAAGCGATGGATGATGGATGCTGGACAATGGAGATGACGATAAATCTTTTGTACTGGGGCTGAATTTGAATAGTCTATTGTCAAAGGTAGATGTTGAAGACTCAACAATCTTTGTTCGTTCAACGCTTCTTGTAGTGGCAATGCTCGTTGTACCTCCCCTTCTTTGTTTCACAACACTACCGGCCGTGTTCAGCTGGTTGCGTTTGAATGGCTCGCTTTCATGACCATGATAAGGATCTTGTGTCTTCCACAAAGCCATTGTCTTGCCATTTGTTTCACACCACAGTACTTTGGGCTCTAGATCAACCTGTTCCTGATACATATTGTGTCAAAACGTTCCTCTTCTAAAGCACTGACAAAGTCTTCTGTCAAGTGACGTTGAATATATGACACTTGTACTCTGTGTGGCTGCAGATATTAAACGGACGCAGGCGTGGCTCTTTTGAAGTTACACATTGCTATGAATCATCACATCAGGAGTCTGGTGAACCCAACCGAGCCCTGGGACCAGGCACGACCGGACAGTCCCACGATTCCCGGGTTTCCTGCTCTGCCTAAGCTTAGAAACCATCATCGCAACCGCCATCCAAACCTCCCAGACCAAAGCAAACGGCCGAAAGCTATCGACAGAAAGTGTAACGATGCAAAGAAAGTAGCAGCTCCACGCGCTGACTGTGGAGCTGTAACCCGCGCCACAGCGCTTGGTTCACACTCTCCCACAGATGAAGAGCGTGCATGGTCAAACAAGCTTCGGGAGGAAAATCGATTGCGAAAAGAGCATGCGGAGGCTCAAGTGGCGATAGGTTTGTTGAAGAAAGATGCCTTGACAAAGCAGAAAGAGATGGATCTGATTCTTTTTGGAAAGTTGGCTAAGACAAGAACCCGGCACAAGGCACCTTCGTTGTCTAAGTTTCTGATGATGCGTGTGGGTGCAAGCCTGAAGGTCTTTTTCTCCTGAAGTTACATCATCAGCGTTCGTCGTTTACAGCTTGACTGGGTATTCTTGGGCATGTTTTAGCTTTAAAACGTAGGAAATGTTAGAAGTCGCTCCTCAACTACTTCGACCTCAATCCATAGCATCGAAGAAACGTGGAAATATCCAAAAATTTCCCATTTTGGTATCAAGCTCAGGTTGGATGGGCTACTGGGTTTACACAGTGCGACCACGAGTTGAGACTGAGACACTAATGACATTAGTACGTAGCAGCTTGTAAAAGGTTATAGAACCTTGAGCAAATGAGAGATTTCGAACGAGCTGTCGAAGAGTCAAGGAGCCTTTCAAGCCACTGAGAGCAAGCAGTGGGCTTCGACTTGTCGCGCTTGGCGGTACTTGATGTAGAAGGGTTCACCCTCTTACCGTATTCTAAGCGCCCTTGCTGTGTAACCGTACAAGGTTAGAACTAGAAACCCTCTCAGGACACTCTAAGGTTGCCGCAAAGCTGGTCACCTGGGCCATTGGAGCTTTGCGGACTCTTTCAGGTGCTTCCAGCTCCAGCTTCAAAAGGGTTTGGGGTTTAAACCCTTCTAAAATAGGCGCGAAAGCCGCCGCGAGGCTTGGCATAAGGTATGGTGTGAAGACTTGAGTCATTGACACTTCTCAGTCGCCACTTGGTGGATCCCATTTAGATCCTTACTTTCCTTACTTCTTCATCTTCACAGGCTTGCAGTAACTCATGTCTGCAAGCAAAGACACCTCCAGGCGCCATGGCCGATGACCTTGGTGATGGAGAGGGAGAAGATGAGAGGGAAGTCGAGCTTTCAACAGTTGCGGCAATCTACCCAGAGCTCACTCGCACCCTCGACTTAGGACCTTTCTCGGCATCTTTAGACATCCCTGTTGAACCTGTTAAAGGTCTACTTATCCACTTTCCTGCAGCAGATGGCGCACCACTGAACAACTTAAGCGCTCCAAACTCTACAGACGAAAGCTTTGTCGTACAGTCCAACGGCATAGAGGAACGGTCTGCTGTCGTCGATAGCATACCTCAAAATGCACATCGACTCTCGCACCTGCCTCCTTTGAACCTTCGACTGCTTCTCCCAAACGGGTACCCCACAGAACAGCCCCCAGTCATCTGTCTCGAGTCGCAGTACTCATGGCTGCCAGAAAAGAAATTGCAAGATCTACGCTCGGCTGGCAATACTCTCTGGGAAGATATGGGCCGTGATCAAGTGGTGTTTGCCTACATTGACTACTTGCGAGAAGTTGCAGAGAATGGATTCGACGTAGGTCTGGTCGAAGAAGAGGCTGTAAATATCTCAGCAGATCTCAAAGTTGCCCTTCTCGATTTTGATCTTAGAGCCAAGCGTATAAAGTTCGAAAACGCGACTTTCGAATGTGGTGTTTGTTTGGGTAAGCCACAATGGAAATAACACGTAGCATTTTGCTGACACGACGTCGCAGAGTCCAAAAAAGGTACCGTGTGCCACCGTTTAGCCCTCTGCTCACATGTTTTTTGTGTTCAATGCCTTCAAGATTTTTACAAATCTTGCATAACGGAGGGAGATATCATAAACGTCAAATGCATGGCCCCCAATTGTGGTTCACACCCCAGTGAATCAATGGAAAAGGCAGGCTTTACACTTACCAAAGAAAAAGACAGAACACTTGAGCCAAGTGAACTGCTGCAGATACCACTGGAGCAGGAAACAGTCCAGCGATACATCAAATTGAAGCGAAAGAAAAGACTAGAATCAGACCCGAGTACGGTATACTGCCCACGTCAATGGTGTCAAGGCCCTGCTCGCATCCCGAATAAGAAGCTTGTGAAGAAGGAACCTGACTCGGATGGCACTAGTCACGGAAATGCAGAGCCACAAAGCTACGACCGAAACGCCAATCCGGAATCTTTGCCACCACCCGCCGAGCGCCTTGCAATCTGCGAAGACTGTACCTTTGCATTCTGTAAAGTCTGTAAGGCAAGTTGGCATGGCGAGTACTTCGTATGCTTTCCACGCAGTCAATTCGAGCTCACCGCGGAAGAGAGAGCTTCAGAGGATTACATGATGTTACACACGCAACCTTGTCCCACTTGCAACGCACGCGCTCAAAAAACGCATGGTTGTAATCATATGATCTGTTTCAAATGCAATACCCATTTTTGCTATCTGTGTGGCGCCTATCTGAACAAGGACAACCCGTACCAGCATTACAACACTGGCAAAAGTGGGTGTTACATGCGGCTTTGGGAGCTCGAGGGTGGAGATGATGGAGAGATTGGTCAAGGCTTTGGCGGTGCCGGCGGCGGCTTGCCCATGGATTTCGAAGATGGTGATGACGACGACGACGACGACAATAGTGATGGCGATGATGACGGTCGGCCTGAAGCACCAGTCCAAGTTCAATTGCCGCAAGATCCTGCTCGAATGCCACCAGTCAGGCCGCAAGCTCCTGCGCAGCATGCGCAAGGAGTCATCGTCCGACGTCAAAACGATGATGGGGCGCCAGGACTCCAACGAGCCCTACAGATGATTCAAGACGACGAGGAAGATGATTGGGATAGTGATGAGATGGAGGACGATCTAGGCATAGGACTGGACTGGGACTGAGCTATATCTGGGCAGACATGCACTATCATCATGTTTGCCTCAGTATGAACAGCAGCTTCCTGTTTGACCATCACACTGATCGTACATAGAGGC
Organism: Cladonia rangiferina; assembly: GCA_023065455.1. Taxonomy (NCBI): domain Eukaryota; kingdom Fungi; phylum Ascomycota; class Lecanoromycetes; order Lecanorales; family Cladoniaceae; genus Cladonia; species Cladonia rangiferina. Next base: position 223,093 of record JAJREH010000026.1, read on the forward strand.
TTATTTGTACATATTGCTGCATAGCCAAGGGGTTTTTGAGATCAGATCAAAAATGAAAAGCTCCAGATCACGTTCACCAATATTGAACATGGCTCGTCTCCTCGCCCACCTTTGCTTTGGCCCAGTCAAAACCTTCAACGAAGCACTTCTTCACATCCAATCATCGACTTGCTCAGCGGTTTTCTGATGGGCGATTTCCACCTACTGAGAATCTCCAGCGATTTCCTGTGCTGACATCTAACCCTTTGTAAAACTCAGCACCAGCCTGCTCCCCTTCTCCCACGTGCGTCCGCGTTGCATAAAATAACCCGTGTGATGCAAATCCCCAGGGTCACGGAACATACATTATGACGTTCGTTCCCAGCAAAAGCAGGATGTTACTCCTCTGCCGATGCATATCTGTTGTGACTCACAGAGGGCTGCATCGATTGTCGTTGAATCGATCTAGGAGATGTACGAGAGCCTATTAGACTTGGAGATCTGACCTCGCTACGAGACGTGATGAATTACCTGCGGTTGCTAACGTCTATTCTCTGGATGTTTCTGTGGCATGATGACGAAAACCCTAGAAAGAAGAGGTAAAGGAACTCCGGCATCCGCAGCGGTAGCCAGGCCTTAGGGAATGACAGTTCCGGAGTTCAGACCAACTTGAAAAATATGTTACTTTGTTCATTTGTGTAGTAGCAATGTTGCCTGACCATAGGATTCCGTCAAGATGTCATTAAGATCATTGCTCCTGAGTATTCCATCTGGAGACCCACACCGTATAAATACACGAACGTGGGCGCTCAATTATGAGCCCGTTGCCCAACTTCTACCCAGTTGTCAGACCAGCTCAACAATTGTTAGCCCCACATAATCCTTTCACTCGCCACTGCAAATGCTAGATACATATTCCAAACCCGCTGATCCACGAGCTCCTTCGTCTTCACCAACTACATTCAATGGCCACGATTCTCCAGCAGTCGCTAAGCTTCGGAAACGGCTATGTCGTCAAAGCCTTTGTTGAACCCAGCCTCAGCGTGGTGCTGCCCCTGCGGTCGCATCATTTCATATGGCTGGTAATCTTGCTCAAGCGGCCCACCATGCTTTCTCTTCTTCCCGCAACATCTTCTGAAGATGAAGAATTGTGAACTCGGCCTGAAATAGTTGGAGATGGAATGTAGTGCTTTGCGCAAAGAATCTCGATAAATATAGGCCAGCAACAGTAAAACAAAGCAGAAAAAACCAGCTCCGCAGGCTATGAAGAAATCTGTGATCAATCTATCCTGACGGGATTGTGCGGCGGATGTGCAGAGAACATAGCCATCCTCCGTTGAGCAGGCCTCATCTGAGTCAGATCGTTTAGTCACTAGTGACGCAGCTTTTGCCAGTAGCGTAGGCATGGTACGCATTGCCCTGCAGAAAAATGATGTTGCGTGAAGTAATTTCTGTCACGGTCCTTGCTGAATGAGGCTGAAGAGAAATAGAAAATCGATTTGTGGGTTGTCCAGGAAAGTCCTTGGTAGAGTACCTTGTATCACTAAATGTACTAAATGCAAAGCAGCAGCTAGCGGTAGGGCTTTTATGTCTTTTCGAAGCGCTGCTATGAGTGACATATCTACAGTGAAGCATTGTGGCCTGGCAAATGACTGCAGTCGGCGCTAAACGCAGGGTTGAGGACGCTGCCATTTTTGGAAGTTTACTTAGCTCGAAACGATTCGAAACGCTCGGGTCGGTCTGTAGCTGGTCCCACCTCTGTTTTGATAAGAGGCAGTTAAATGCGAGACTTAGGGTCATAATTACTATCTGAAATAGCACTATTGACCCCCCAGAGGATTTACGTGCGCTGGTAAGCGCCTCTTTATCGATAACAGGAAAAGTAAGGTGAAACAATTTCAGCAAGTGACAAACCCTACAGCTCCAAAGTAGGGTTGACATGTTCAATGTAAAACTGTCACAATATGGGAGACGAAGATCCGATGGTGAAACACTGCATGGCCTGAGGATCCTAGATCTATCTAAGGGAGGTGCTATCTATATATGTTACAATATGCTAGATTGCGCAGGAATAGGCGTAGAAAGCGCCAGAATGGCAATGCCATATGGAATTAAACATGTAGGGGTAGATGGCGACTAAGCCAGATAGGCCAGCTAAGTCAGCTAAGCCAGGATGGAAACCGCATTTCTTTTCAGTAATTTAAGGACCTGTTGACTCCTTCCGCTAGGTTAACTTTCAACGGTGCCGCCCACACCAACAAGCCGCCCACGCCCAATGAGTTCTGGCGGACTTGCTGGCCCAAATGTTTTAAGGAATTCCATATCAGCCTCACAAAAGCCATACCCAAAGCCCCACAGTGTTATCATCGCTGCGAGGTAGAGTCCACAAACACTATGCACTATTCGAGAGTTATCGGAACTGATGGAAAGATTCACAATGTCGGACGTCCATGCTCTTGTCTGCCCAATAGATCGGTCTTGGGATGGATCAGTTGCTGCCATTTCTTGCATTATATTATACTGGACCTCAGAGAGGAGATCTAGTACATCGAAGAAGGCAAGCCCTTCCTTGAAGTTTGTGAATTGAATAGTGTACGGTGTACCTGTTAATTTCAGGATCGAGGGCACTTGTGGGTTTGGGAAGCTGGAGTTTTTATTGGTCCCTCATATTGAAAGCAAACGGAGCTACTCACCTCGTTGGAGCAGTTAACGACAGGAATGTCGTCTGGTTAGCTACAGTGGAAAGGTTCGACTGAGCTTGAAGCGAAATAAGCGGATCCGCCGAGGTTTTTGTCAAGATGTTTCTATTGCTATAAATCTCGATTGGAGGTGTCAGTGCCCAACTGATTGCTGGCAGCCGAAATGACACTGCAAGCCAAAAAAAGCCACGGGTTGTGGTGGATGTGATTGACATGATCAAAAGAAGGCTGCGGGGAAAAGTGACTGAAAGCGTACGAAAAAGCGGAAAGAAAGATCTCGGGTGGTTTTTGAAGCGACAGCACCATTATAAGCATCCTGCGCTTCAATCCGCGGCGATATGCGCCATCAAGTCTTAGACAACAAAGTCTTAGACATTTTAGCCCAGAGCATATGCGCAAAGTCGCGTACCTGAGACGTGTGAGCTTCATCATAGAGTGCTGTTTCAAGATCGCGTACAACACTGGAAAATATATCAGATTCATGAAATAAAACATGGCTCGACAAAAAAGCAGAAAGTAAAGCTTCAAAGTGGCTGTCGATAGAAAATAAGGATGTAAAAGGTGATTATTATGATACAATGTCGCCGCCTCCATCGAAAGCGTCATGAAAACTTGCCAGATGTCCAATATAAGGTGCTCTAGCCCAGCCCAAACTCAACATTATCTCGAAACAGCAATTACTGACATAGAAAAAAAGTAAGCGAAATCTGGCAGACACTCGACATCAAAGATTTTGTTGTGAAGGGTTCGTCGCAATCGCAATGTATCCAAGCTGCATGGGCTCAGGAGAAGAGATTCGGCCGAGCATTTCTAGCGTATCCGAAGGTAGAACTTGTTGAGATCAATATAGCTCTTGTCATCTTCCTCCCCAATACGCTTTGGGCCGTCCCCGTCAGAGCCCACTCTGTCTTTCTAGACACGGTGCTGGCCATCTTCTTTAAGATGGGGATGACTTTCCTCCAAATCAAGCTCCTCGGTGAGATCAATAGAGCTCTTGCCATTTTCGTCCCCAAAAATTGTGCGAGCATCCTCGTCAAAGCTCTCTTTGTCTTCCTCGATACCGTGCTGGCCAACATCTTTAAGGAGGAGGTACTGTTCCTCAGAATTGGCTTTCTCGTCGAGATCAACAGAGCTCATGCCATGTTCCTCCCCGACAGTTGTGCAAGCATCCCCGTCAAAAATCTCTATGACTTCCACGGTGATGCATTGTTCGTGATTCTCAATGAGACCTTGGCGACGATTTTCACAGACGCCATGTTCGCAGGCGCCGCTTCGATTTCGATGTTCTTCGATACATTCTATGATAACCTTGATAATGCAGACGGGGATAGCTATTACAATAGCAGTTGCACAGATTCCAAGGGCGATGATGGCAGCGAAGAGAGCGATGTCACCAATTGCTGACATTGCACCATAGGCCATGGCAAGGAAATCGGCGCTAGAAAGGAAATGACCGTTGGGATCCGGCATCTTGTGAGAATTATCATGTGGTGGTCTCATGGAGGGAAAGGGAGGCTGATTTGGCTGAAGTTGGTGAGTCGATAGGTTGATGGGCTTGTAAGCTCGTGGACGAGGGATGTGGCAAGCTGGGGGACTGATGAGCTGTTAACACGGATGATATTGGAGCTGGAAGAAGAACGGAAGTTATGACCTTTGTTGAGAAAGAAAAGTGGTTTGAAGGCTTGGAGAGTTCGTGATGCCGAACACAAGTCCACAGGCAGCAACATTTTAAGCTATTGGCTAAGCGCTGGTAAACAATACCACCCCTATTCGAAACACGTTCATTAAGCATACTGACACATGAGCCACCATGTATTGGCATATGTATTATCTTATGACGTATTGTAAGAGCATAGAATGTTAATTCTAGGCCAAATACTTCTAATTTACCGAGCATCTGGAAACTATGTCTTAGTGAAGTAAAACGTATTCAACAAAAAGCCGCTGCGTCCGGGCCAATTATTTTGTATTCACCCAGAATGTCGGAACTATGTCCTTAGGAAGTGAAACGTATTATGACACAATGTTGCCGGGTATAGACCAACCACTTTCTATTGACGAGCATGTCGAAACTATGTCTTTGGGTATTGAAACATTTGATGAGTTACTGTCGCCGGCTTTATGAAAACTTCACCCTCAATACTTGCTAGATATCGTATCTGAATTCAGATACTCTAACCCAGCCCGGACTTGATATGATCCAAACATAGCATTTACTGAACATTCAGAAAAGTACCCAAAGTTTGCAAACGCCCACATAGATTTCCTCTTCCGGGTGTCACACCTCCAATTTGGCGTTAGTCTCGACAGGCTGCTCGGACTCGCAAAGGGTTCTGGCAGACTCCTCAGATTTGCGAGGGCCTTCAGAGGTCTCCCGGCGGTCCACCAACTCGTGACCGTCATCAACGGGCTGTCTCGGTTTGGCTATTCGGTCTTCCCGCCGATTTTCAGGAATCCATCCGTATTTCAGTAGGTAAAGGTAAACCAGACCAACCGCGATGAAAGGCGCGGCGATCACAAGAGTAAGCAGAACTTTGTTGTGGTACCACGGTACGAGGTCGTCCCCTCCGTCATCATCACCATGGTCTGTTGACATCTTGAGACGATACTTGTGTGTTCTCTAGGATGCAAAAGTAGAGAACGGCCCTGAGCTGGTAAGCCGGTCAATCTTTGAGCGGGTGGGTTGGTAAGTCGGTGGACTGATGGGCTTGTTTTATCGTGAGATAGTAATGCAATGAGCTGTTGAACTTATGGGCTTATGAGTTGGCAAGGTATGAGTGAGAAGGACGGTGGAGTCGAAAAATGGAAAGTAGTGAGCTGACAGAATGATGAGGTGGTTAGCGAGCAAGCTGGCGAGCCTATGGGGGAAAAAACTTGCGACCTGGATGACGAACGGAAGATATGAGTTGTGGTGACAAATTCAAGTGGTGAGGTGGAATTAATAGACTTGGTACGCAGGTCCAGAGGCAGCAACGCATTTATGCTAACAGATAGCCGCCAAAGAACACTATGGCACACAAGCAGGAAGTATGTGGCAGGGATGTTGTGACATTAAGAATAGGTATACGGACTGTTTCATGATGTATTGTACGAGTATGAAGTCTTTATTCCAGGCCAACTTCTTTCTATTGACTGAGCATGTTGAAACTGTGTTCTGGTGAATTAAAACGCGGAGCTGGGGTCAGCCGACTGATCGTACCACATCCCAAGCGCGCTCCCTTATCGTAGTTGATGGCAAATGTGACCTTATGACAAGCATGTGACCCTCGGATGAATTACTTACTCCGCTCCTGAATCACTGAGAGCTCTCGCTCCTGCATTCCAAAAGCCGTACTAGCGATCCAGGCACTCTGAGCAGCCGTCACAGCACGCTTCACAGCACCTTCGACAGCACCGAAAGAGCATCTTGACCGGGTAGTAAAGCACTTGGAGGCCAAGGATGGTACCAAGAACGATTGCGGCGATGTCTCCGTGCCCGAGCCCTTGCGGTTTCGCGCAGCCGCATTGCGCTGTAAGGGTGGTGGTGTTCATGGCCACCGAGGAGATGTTGAATGCTGGCATTTGGATGAGTGGGGAGAAGAAATTAGAAGGTTGAGTGGATTGATATGTGTATCGAGATTTTGTGGCACCGTTCTGTTCGACTTCGTCGAAAAAAAGAGCAGGGTTGATGAGGGCTTTACCAGGCGTTATGAGCTTGGTGCAGTAGACTTCGTCACTGACTAGAAGTAGATGGACTTATAGCAAAAGAACAAAGGTGTTGAGAGCCAGTGAACAAAGATGAGCCGGTGCTATCCAAAGTGTGAAAAGAGGGCGCAGTCCCTTGTGCGATGCTTGCGAGGAGTCTCGTCCGGATGAGTGGCATTTTTATGCGGTCCGGCCTGGCGTGGCTAATGAATCTGCCTCTCAATGCACTACTGTCAAACGTCAATTTTGGGCCCTTCCAAACCTAAAATGCTCCTAAGATGGATCACGAGAGCCAATACATAGCGTCACAGGCTGCGCAGTTGGGCTTAGACGGTCCAGCAGTCACTATGGCTTTCATTCTGCAAATCTCCCGAGTTGCTCCGGCTTTCAGTGGGACAACATCACACAAAACCTACGGCCGTATTGCGGATTCCCGTTCCAGAAAAGCCCGGGAGCAGCATGCGTAGGCTTGTAGCCCTTGGCCATGTTGTTAGTGACCAGGCCTGCGTTTGCGTTTTATAGTTTGATCGCCAATCAAATCATTCCTAGAACTCCTCGTTTTCATTGCTAATAGCCGAAGAGCTTTTTCCACAGCACGCCAATATTGATTTTATACCCGTGCTCAAGCCAGATTCAAGACCGTCTCACCGAGTGCTTGCCTTCCAACAATGGTATTCAAGGATACTATGTCAATTAGAGAGACCAATGCCGCCCCTGCTGTTGTTGATGTCACGAATCTGGGCTACCATGGGCGAGAGGAGACTTTCCTCCACAATTATCAACCTAGCTGAGACACAAGCGACAGCTATGAGTACTCAAAGCAGGAGGAATTTGATGGGTTGCAGTATTGCAGTAGAGTGAGCAGCAAAAGGAAACCAATTAAGGCAGGCCTCATTCATCCAAGTGGATGACAGGTCGGAAATATTCCGCGATGTTCCGGACAGGACACAAGGTTTTCGTTTGTAGTCCTTTGCGAGTAGCAGCACCAGAGCTATAATTTATTGTACTTGTGATAAGAGCAATTGAGCTCTGGAAAGGAGGATGCTGGTAGGTTACTTTTTTTCTGCCCTTCTTCAGTGGCCTTGAATAACAACATACTAGAAGCGAACGCGGCCTGTACTTCTTCGTGTCCGGGTGTTGAACCCGTTCTCTCCCAGAGCTCTGCCACTATTCAGGTCTCCAACTTATTCTACTACCGCACCGCGCAAGCATGCGGACGTCTTCCCTTCCCAAATCGAAGATCCCTCCTCTGCCGCTATCCTCTCCTCCCTACCAGCTTCAACCAATGTCCCACAGACCCTCACTGAAAAGATCGTCCAGCGATACTCTCTGGGTCTCGCCAAAGATCAATATGTTAAGGCTGGCGACTATGTTACCTTGTCGCCTCACCATTGCATGACACACGACAATTCGTGGCCTACAGCCCTCAAATTCATGTCCATTGGGGCGTCTAAGATACATGATCCAAAACAGATTGTCATGACCCTGGATCATGATGTGCAAAATACGAGCGAGTCAAATCTGAAGAAATATAGGCAAATTGAAGAATTCGCAAAAAGGCACTCTGTAGACTTCTATCCCGCTGGCAGGGGCATAGGCCATCAGATCATGGTCGAGGAAGGATATGCTTTTCCAGGCACTATGACTGTTGCTTCAGATTCTCACTCGAATATGTATGGAGGCGTGGGCTGCCTCGGGACGCCAATGGTTCGCACTGACGCGGCATGTATTTGGGCAACAGGAAAGACCTGGTGGCAGATTCCACCTATCGCAAAGGTCACGTTTACCGGGGCTTTACCCACAGGAGTCACTGGTAAAGACGTTATTGTGGCTTTAAGTGGGCTTTTCAACAAAGATGAAGTGCTCAACCACGCAATTGAGTTTACTGGATCAGCGGAGGCTATGCGGAGTTTGTCTGTTGATGCTCGACTGACTATAGCTAATATGACCACGGAATGGGGTGCTCTGACTGGGTTGTTTCCCATCGACAAAGTATTAGAACAATGGCTGAGATACAAAGCCACCGAAGCGGCCCTTTATCAAGATGGAGGGCTAAGCGATACGCTGACATATACGAGATTCTCTCACCAGCGGCTAGACGAGCTATTTGCCAATCGATTATCTGCAGATAGAGACGCTAAGTATGCAAAAAATTTGCACCTAGATCTCTCCACCTTGTCTCCCTATGTATCCGGACCCAATTCGGTGAAAGTTGCTACGCCTTTAGACACACTGGCGTCGCAGAACATACCCATCGACAAGGCTTACCTGGTTTCATGCACGAATTCTAGGGCTTCGGATTTGGCGGCAGCAGCAAAAGTCTTCAAGGATGCTACTAGTTACAATGGAGGTAATGCAGCTCAGATCGCCAAGGGTGTCAAGTTCTACATCGCGGCCGCGTCGTTACCTGAGCAGAGAGCTTCAGAAGCTGCTGGTGACTGGCAAGCCATGTTGAGTGCAGGCGCCATTGCCTTACCAGCTGGCTGTGGGCCTTGCATCGGGCTTGGTACGGGACTCCTGGAAGATGGCGAGGTTGGCATCTCGGCAAGCAACCGTAACTTCAAGGGCAGAATGGGATCCCAAAAAGCTAAGGCTTATCTCGCCAGTCCTGAAGTGGTTGCTGCGAGTGCTTTGCACGGCAAAATCACTGGCCCGGGATGGTACCAGCGGCCAGAGGGTTGGTCCGGTGTCAATATGGGTGAGGGTGTAATCACTGCAGAAGAAGCCTTGCAAAACATCATCAACCAATTGGACGGTAAGATAGAGGCAGTAGAGAAAGGCACTCCACCAGAACAGAGCACTCTGGTGGAAGAACCCGCAATCGAGATTCTTCCTGGATTTCCTGAAGAAGTCAGGGGCGAGATTGTCTTCCTGGATGCAGACAACATCAGGTATGTTATAGTTCTGTCACACGCGCCTTGCGCCGGACGAGGAAAGCTGATTATTAGTTAAGCACCGATGGTATCTACCCTGGTAAGTATACCTACCAGGACGACGTAACAGCCGAGAAGATGGCAAAGGTTTGCATGGAGAACTATGACTCTGCATTCCGGTCTATCACACGAGATGGCGATGTCATTGTGGCAGGCTTCAATTTTGGATGTGGGTCTTCTCGAGAGCAAGCTGCAACCTCGATTCTAGCAAAGAAGATCCCACTCGTCATCGCTGGAAGCCTTGGAAATACATTTAGCCGGAATGCGATAAACAATGCCCTCCCTCTTCTAGAGATACCGCGTCTGGTTCAAAGGCTAAGAGAGACATTCTCAAGCACTCAGGTGCAGGCATCTCAGCAGAGTGTGAAAGAACCGTCTCTAAACCGTGAATCTTTGGACTCACCGCCTTCTGCGGCCCAGGCTATGCCAGAACAAGAAAAGAAGCCAACACGAAGGACGGGCTGGACACTGACGTGGGATGTAAAGAAGAGCAAAGTTATTATACAGGAAGGCGAAGGAGGCCCCACCTGGAGCCAGAGTGTCGTGACGTAAGTACTCCTTCTCTTAAGTGCTCCCATTCTTGGTCTAGTGAGACTCTGGTAGAAGAGTCTTCCGAGCAGGCGGTGTTTAAAAGCGTCCCGACATGATGTTTCATTCTACGCGGGAAAAGCTGATCGTTTCCACCTAGACTGCCTCCGAATATTCAGTCGATAATTGCAAGAGGTGGACTGGAGAAATGGGTAAAGAAAGAAATCGAGGCAGGCATCTAAGAAAGGCGACGAACCAGATCCGGCCACTCAAATCATTGGAAACCATATCTCATTGGGAAACCATACTAGCCATGTTCAACCAGCCGGATGCTTGACAAGCAATCCAAAGCTTTCGTGGTAAGCTCCAAGGCCCCAGGCGAGCTGCAGTGTCCCGCCGTTATGTGAAACAGGCTTCGATTACAGAGGACACAGACTCTCTGCAACACAACGATGCCCTTCCGTCTTGAAGAGTAAGCAAAGATGCGTGCAGAGTTAAAATAAGAAAGTTGTGGAGTCGTGGGTGAGACAAAGCTCTGCTGTGCATGGAAGAAAGATCACAACGGCCTACAGTTGTACGTCCCGCCTAGTACGCTAGCAGAGACTGTTTATGGTTGGAGATGCCGACTCTTTGCAATTCAACGCGTAGGCATTTAGTGCGAAGAAGTCGATTTCGTAGTATATCACTCAAAGCCTACCATCACCGAGTCCTTCATAATCCTAAGTGCAAGTCAATCGCTGGTACATCATTAGCCGCATGATTCCCTGGCCCCTTGCCAATAAGCTGCTAGGCTTCACAAGAACGATTTAGAACCCATAAGCTTTCTACGTCACTTTCACCTATCCATGCCAATCAATGCATTGTCAGGTAACCCAGCTCTTCACCCATCCATGAGTCTAAGCCCCGACAGCGACGTCACCATCGTCTCATCCAAACCAGGCACTTGGCCACTCTTCCCCGATCCCTTTGAACGGATACTCCGGAACGAAGCCCGACCAAAGAGTCGTGCTCTCACCGAGCTCTTCCGCTGCGATCCACCGTCACTCTTACTAGACAAACTGCTCTTAGCTGAGGATGGTGGAGTCAAGAGGGGCGGTGAGGAAGGAGACGATAGGGCATCAAGTTCAGCTTTCTGGTTCGCGGCTTGCTTTTCTAGCCAAGACAATTGAGCCTCTTGTTCTGCCTCGTCGGCAGCTTCCTGCCGCGCTTGTAGCAGGGCTTCTTGATCTGCGAGCTGTTGTCTTAGTTGTACGAAGCGCCTGTTTCTCTCTAGCTTTACCTCCATGGAGATTCTTGGCCTTTTTTGCTGGGTGAGCAGATTCTCGTTCTTGAAGTAGCGGTCTTGTAGGTGCTGCAGATTGCTTTCCCATATTGCGCGCTCGAGCTGGTCAGCGTCTACATCGTCGTCTTCATTAGCGTCGCCTTTGAAAGATCCAGCTTGGTCTCCTAATTCCCCGGATGTCCGCTTGTGCAAGCTGCTCGCTATTGGCGCAGCTACAGCTACTATGTCAGACTTATTTGTATCATGGGTGCTGTCAGATGTCTCAGCGTCGCCTCGGACTCTTGCAGCTACCTCGTCTGACATTGGCCACATGACCATGTTGATCTGCCAGCCGGGCTGGACCATGGACTCCCAGCAGGATCTGAGGATCATTTCGCCGTCGGGATTGACAATGTCGTAGCAACCAGCCTCCGTGAGTGGGCTGTATTCTTCAACATGCAACATTGCTTCTTTGATCGCTTTTTCAAGCCCCTGTTAGTGATTGTCAGCTCGTTCGTGACTCGCATCAAGACCTAGAGACGTACATCCTTAGTTTTGCACGAATCAAAGGGCAATTTAAGTGATCTCCCTACAGCATCTTTGAGGATCACGACTTCTTCGACTTCTACGGCTGTTTGAAGCTCTGGCTCTGTTTGCTTTTCTTTCATCCAATGTTCCAGGTGTTGACCGGATCCAGGCAGTTCATCGTTCGCCAACTTCGCTAAATCTTGGTCTACACTTTCAGTCTCAATTATGTGGATTTTGTCATTAGCGGTAGTCTCGCTTGCCGTTGGACTGTCCATTTGACCTGGATTGAACGACGCTGGTGGTGGCCTTACTAGTGCTGGTGCTGGTGCTGGTGGAGTAGGTTGTTGTTGGTACGTGTCTGGAGGCCCTCGAAGGGGAGAAAAGTAGCTTGGATATTGGGGGTAAAGGTAAGAAAGCGCAGGAGCGAGGTAAAGCTGGTGCTGATTGTAAAGCTGATGTTGTGGTAGCCATGTATAAGGTGCATGAGTCTGGAGTTCTTGATACTGGGATAGCCGTGACGGTGTTGTATGCGAATATGTATGCGAGTACGTATTTTTAATTTCCGCAGGTGGCTGATGACCAGCCAAATTCCAGGGGTCCGGATGACCGCCATCTTCAAACACGAAATCAAGATCCATTCCCATCCAGGTCAGCAATAATGTCTTCGCCGTGCCCTCGGCTCGTGTCTGGACAGAAGCAGTCTCATTTTGGGAAGGCCTTGAGACTAGAGCTGTAACAGTTCCTATGTGAGGCACAATATCAAGGAACAGTTGAGCGGTGGGAATTCTCTCCGGTTGATCTTCCTTACTAGCTGACTCTGTTTCGATATGATCTCCAGACGAAGACGATACATGGACTAGGGGAGGCGCTACTGATTTTGTTTCTCCATTTTCTTCCTTCTCTTCTTCCTTAGTCTTCTTGTGTTCCTCCATCTTACATGTATCCCAACCATTCCGACCATCGCTACCAGCAGCCCCATCGCCACTCTTCGCAGGATGTAAGGATTGCATGCCTTCCTTATTTTCAAGATATTTCTGGTCGACAACAGCCGGTTTGTCCCCCGGTGGCTGCTTTGCAGACAAGTCACTTATACCACTCGGTGTCGAAGGGCCATCGACGTCTGCGAGTATCTTGTAGACGCTCTCATCGTTCTGCTGCCCCGTTGTGACTACTTTATCATCAAGGCTCTTGTTCTCTGACTCCTTCTCCAACTCCTGCAATTGCAAGATATCCTGTCTGTTTCCAATCAAGCATCCCACCAGACAGTGTTTTACTCGTTGGACATCGTCTCGTGTAGCTCTTGGGCCGGGGTAGGCCCTGTGCCAACTGAGTCAATGCAGAACCCTATCTCTTAACATCACTCAGATCTTACTGAAATGATTGGGCTTCGCCAGCGACCTTCGCTAGCTGAACAACATGTGATAGGACGTCCAAGGTAGATTTCAAAGCCCGCAATTCAGCCTGTAATGCCTTGACCCGCTCTGGTTTGAAATACCATGCGATGGTTTTGGGCACTTGGCCAGAGGACGGCACATCAACATGGTCTTTTATGCCTTTGAAGACGTCTTCACAGCTGTTCAATAACTCGAGCACGGCCTTTACAACTTGTCTTCGATATAGTCGAGAGTCCTGTCGAAGGACAACTTCCAACTCTTTCAGGACTGTTGCAAGAAGCGCAACACTATTGGCGACGGTTGCTAACTCTCTTCCAGCATCATGGACCGTAGTAATAAGAGCGTAAAGGGTTTGAGACGATTGCAGACCAAGAGCAGCGACTACGGCAACATGGGCAGCAACGGAAAAGCCGTCCATATTTTCGTGCTGTGGAAACCGTCGTCAGCCGTTGTAGGACATAGGGTTTTTCAACTGGCGTGTCGCGAGAGGAAAGAGAGGGGTAGGATATTTTCGGTTCAAGGGTTGCTTACCCGTCCAGACAAGGCTACTGTATGATTGGCGAACCTAGATGACCGTTGTCATCACGTGTAGATAAGCCTGCATAACACCGGGCCTAGAACGCTTCTATATCTCAAAGCTATTTCGCTAATATCATCACAATTTTGATAAGACTTGGCGTTCTGACGAACGAAAATGTGGGATAAATCATTCCAAGTTCCGGCTCGCATCCAAACCCTCTCCAACAGACGCTTAAGGGGAAGTCAGAGTTCATATACACATAAATAGGCTGTTAATTAGCATCTACGAGACTGATAACGTGAACATTCGCCGTGCATTTGTCGCATCGAAAGAAGTATTTTAAATTAAGAGTGGCTGGTCCTGACGCACCTGCCACTTAACGCTAACTGAGCGCCCCCTTTAGCGCCCAATATCAAGTCCGAACAGACATGACATCAACCTCTAATTAGAATGGAATCATGGTCCAAGATCGTTGAAATAGTAGTGCAAAACTTCAGAAATTCGATTGATCGTATTTTGAGCCCCTTTACTGCAAGATTCATAACTTTGAGCCGGTGTGCTAACCTTAGAAAAGCATTCATCAGTCACGGATATTTATTTCTACCGACGACTCCCAATGTCGTGCACATGGAAAAAGAAGGAAAGTCAGGCGGACTTCGAATTTTTGGCAGCCACAACGAAGATTGGTCGTCAACAACCCTAGTCATTACCGTACGAGACTCTACTGACTAATAGGATTAGCAGAGACAACGCAGGAACCGGCATGGAGAGGGAGGCGTGACTGATGGATAAAGTGTGGCTACGGATTTCAAGAAGCAAAAGAGTCCAGTTGTTTCTCTCCCAGCAGTAGAGGGTGACGAATTCCTACATACCTACCCGAGGATTGTGCGGCCTATCACGATTGTGGAAGCCGGTCGACTCTCGGTATACGGAGATTTGTCGCCCTATGGTACTAAGTCGGATATCATTCGTAACCAATCGTCGCTGGTACGGCAAATTAGCACTTACATGCAGACTCGCTTATAGTAACCCATTACCAAGCTCACTCAATTCGCTCAAAAGTCTCCAGCTGCTTTGTACCGTTACCGAGCTCACCTAAAGTCAGCCAAGCCGGAATAGAAGGGTTCACCTATCAACTGAAAACACCTATCAACTGAAAAGCCCCCTCAGAAATACCCTAAAAGTTGGTTTCCTAGGCGTTAGGCTAGTCCCCGAAGCTATGTATCTTTAGCCCAAATCGTGTTTCCTAGGGGACCAGCTTTAGGGGCCTCTAGGTTCCAGCCCTATAGGGCTTTTCAGTTGATAGGTGAACCCTTCTAGGATTAGCGCAGCTCGAGCCAAACTGGCCGAAAATTTGAGTCCTCCACCTTTACATCGTAGGGGAATCAACTCTAGCTCAATTGGTGACATCGGTAAAACCATCTTCGGGTTCCCACCTTGTGTTTATTCTGACTATGAGCAAAGGGGTATCCGACTTTATGAGCTGATCACCCCGAGTCTCATCTCTCTCGATCCTCATTCGCCTCCAAGCCATTGCTCCCGAGAGATGCATTAATAGGACTCTACACTCCGTAGACTATATCAAGCATCATGGAGATCCTGGGTTCCATCCAGAATATTCTATGAGCTTGATAGAACGGAAATGGAAGAACCTACGTCTGCCAAAGAACCTAAGGCTTGGTATACTCCGTTTCATCGCCACGGAATATTTGTCTTCATTCCAGTCCTTTCATCTTGCTTGCATTATGTGGGTTACTATCTCACAGAGGCACTCGTTGTGATACATTTTCAATAGCTCGAGAGAACAATATTGGGGGTTCGCATGCTCCAGTGCGGCAGGCCATACCAAGCAGCAGGACAACCATTAAAGTTCAGGCCCAAGCTCGGCTTTGCGCATATCAGCGATACGAGGGAATATGAGGCGCATTGCTGATATACGTGAAACGAGAATCGAATATGACATTCGGTGGTTATAGCCTACAATTGTCTGACACAAACCGCCAGGCCTGAGATCGCTTATAGAGACTAGAGATATTAAGATTCATTATGGAGAAGTATGGCTTGTGCACCCTCTTCTAGTCGTAGGTCGCGTTCGACCAGTTGGCTTTCAACGATCCGCTACTAGGATGCCTTTATTTTCAGCCGCTTTGTGGGGAAGGCTAAAGGCTGAAATTTTGATACCGCAATTCTCAAACCCACGAAGAAATGTGTAACCCCTAACAATCCGGATAATCAATATATCTGTCGCAGAAGGTGTCGCCTAAACAGCAATGCTCCTATTAATACTGAAGTCGAGCAGCTTACAAATTGGCCATCCCAAACCGATGGCACTCCATCTTCAGGGCGTTCAATATCTTGGTCTGTGAACCGCACCCATAATTTTAGTCAGTCTTACTGAAAACAATTCTCGTTCTAACTCATTTTCACTAAGGTGCGCTATGAGCACAGAAGAATCAGCGAATTCAATTTCCCAAATATGGGCACTACCCAAAATTTTCCATACAAGATCCTGTCAAGCCCAGTCGTCCCATCGACCTCCACGGCAAGACCGTCAGCTCTACAGGCGCAAATAGCGGCCTAGGATATGAATGCACTCATCTATTACTAATTGCAATAGTCATCCTCGCCTGTCGAACGCTTTCTAAAGGCGAAGCGGCACGTCAAAACTCCTCGCAGATCCTTTAGCTGATGAAGGTAACTTAGAAGCATGATTAATGGATTCAGACATGTAAAGCTATAAAAGCGTACTCAAATTTGCAAACCAAGGAAAAGCTGAAATCTGTCTTTGTATACCCTGTTACTAAACGCAGGACTTGGCGCCTTCTCATAAGAAAAGAGCACCACGACCGGCCACGAGCAAGTGACCCAAATGAATTCGGTCTCCATCACGCTCCTCTCCCTGAAATCAATCGCTCTCCCGGAATCAACAGCAACAAAAGAACTTGATCCAACGAAAATGACCTGGGTGGGTAGACCCTCCCACGAAACCGACATCGACATGTTCAATACCCTTTCCACCAACGAAAGCATCTTTGCGCGCACAGACAACCATTCGAAAGTCTCCGCCATGTCCCCATCCGCCAATTCGAAGTGCTGGTGTAATATTCCTCGCCAAGCCAGCCCAGTGAGGTACCGAGAAAAAGGTGGTTATCAACTCGATATGTACTGACATGGTCAAGACAGGGGTAGCAGACAGCACACCGATCTACGTCAGAACGGCAATGAGTGTGATTTTTGCGATGCGAGCGCGTTCGCTGGAGCAATGGGGCTGGATTATTGTGTATGCGGCGGCGGCAGCGGCACCGGGTGTGGAGATGCATGGAAGTTATTTGAGGTATAGGGAGGTAGTTGGGGAAGTTTGCTGAAATTGATGATTGAAGAACCAAGTTGTGGATGGTGTGGTGTTTCTAGGTATAAGGAATGTACAGGCGCTTCGACTGCCATTGTCGCGTATCTTGTTACCTCCCCTGGGAATGCGGCGTAGAGGTAGTATTGGGATGAGACGATGGCTGAAATGGTGAAGGTGAATGCAAAGCTTGCTGGAAGTTTTGTTCGAGTTGCGATGGGACTGGAGTGAAGCTTAAGGTAGCTTTAATAGTAATGTCGAATACGTCGTCATTCGAGTTGATCCATTTAACGAGATTTTCAGAGAACGAAGATCGCTTAAGACGCCACACCAATCTCATCTTCATCACCCTCGCTCATGGACTTTTGTGGGGGTCTTACCAGTGCTGCTATGCGAGGAACGGATCTATCTCTGTATAGTAGCTGCCATGCACTTTCTTCGCTGCGGTTTCTTACAGAAAGATCAGCGCCGGCATCAAGAAGCCCGTGAATCAGTTGGTTTTCCCACTCAGCGCCCTCTTCCACAGAGTGACTACGCCTGGCAAGGATGTGAAGTGGCGTGTCGCCGGCCACGTTTTGTATGTTAACCTGGACTCCATAGTTAATCAAGGATTGAAACACGTCCTGATCTACTCCCCAACCAGGCGGTCCGTTTATGCCTGCTGTGACTAGAAGATGAAGTGGCGTATCTCCAACTTTGTTTTGCGCGTTCACGTTGGACCCGTGCTCGAGTAAAAGCTGGATAGCGGCTTCTTGTCTTTTGCGGCTAAACATTCCCTTTAGGCAGATTGCTACGAGAGTATGAAGTGGCGTGTCTCCAGCGCCATTTCGTGCATCGATGTTGCTCCCATGCTCAAGTAAAAGCTGGATAATAGGTTTATTATAACCCGAGCCACCCCATACATGTAGCCATACTGTGAGTAAACTGTGAAATGGCGTGTTCCCAACAATATCCTGTGCGTTCCTGTTCGCTCCATGGACGAGGAGCGCTCGAACGTTATCAACATTGTCAGCCTCGCAGGATAAATGCAGGGGGGTCTTATCCGTGCGAGTACGAGCATTAATATCTGCGCCTCGGCTAATAAGGAGGTCTATCATGTCAGAAACATCGAGCCCTGGATCATCCGTTGACAGCACCGTGTGATTCATTGACAGCAACGTGTGAAGCGGCTGTTCTTCCTTCCCATCTAAAGAAGTTGCCGAGGCCCCAGCGTCGAGCAACAATCGGGTAATTTGAAAATCGCCAGCCTTACAAGCTTGATGAATAATCGGCGTACCGGCCCATCCTTCTGTGCAATCGGCGCCCTCCTCTAATAGAAGTCTCGTCATAGAGACATCGCGTTTCTGGACAGCTAAAAAAAGTGGTGGTCTGTCAACATGGTAACCATTGAGTGGGGCACCCCAGTGGATTAAGGTCTCTACGTCGTCAAGGTTCCCCTCTTCCACGGCTAGGAGTAAAGAATGGTTCATCTCAAACTGCATCTCTGATACTGGAGAGGGACGTGCGAATGCCACATTTGACTCGCTATCTATTTGAAGGACATAGCCAGGAGTGGGGCTAATTGCACCTGAGATATCAGATTGCCCTTCTGCTGGATATATCTGTTTGGTAGATGTATCCGGTGTCCTATTCTGTAGACTGGAGCCGATGCTTGGACTCTCTTCAGAAGTAGATGGAACAGAGCCAGAAATCATCACTGATCGCTCAAGATCGGTAAGGTCAGCCTTTGTTTCCGCAGTAAGTGCAGGACCAGGTGAAACAGGTCTAAGGTCTGGTAGAGATATTTCCTGATTTGAAGGCCAAGGCTGCGAAAGGTCTACAGACATAATCGTCGGGGTAGTTGTTCCAGTTGATGACGATAACAATGATTGCCCATCTTCTGAAGCTTCGGGGTTAGCTGTTGGAACTCTCCTCTCTTCGATTTTCTTGCCCCAATGGAATTTGACCAAAGAATTAATCCAGGGGTTTCGGTAGTTCCGCTTGTAGACTCTCGCGGTAAACAGATCGTCCTCAAAGCTGAGTGGATAGTATACTAGTTCCTGGCTCTCTGTAGTTAAAACGCTGTCCCGAGAGCGAGTCGACACAGACATATGGGAGGACATCCTCGACGGGACTATAGAGTACGCACTCTCATCTGATGCACGGAATGCCTTCTCCTTCTTCTTCAGAAGCTTAGTCTGGGCTTTCGATGTAGAAAGTTGGGACACCTGTAGCATTAGGGTCATGGCCTGGACTTGCCCCCTCACTCGGTGCTGATGATCCAGAAACGCGCGTTCGTTCCAGGCCATCTTACTGCGCATTTTGAAGCTGGCATTATCAGCCGTATGTTTATAGTCGGCAAGATCCTGCTCTAGCGCTGACAAGACAAGTGTGCCACACTGAAGCGATTTTTCCAAGCGTTGTACGAATTGCGAATCCGTAGCAGCTTCTGCATGGTCCTCGGACCATTCTTTAATCCGGTCCCAAGCAAATTGGATGGTTTCAACTTCTTGAATTAGAGACATGATTGCAACCTCTGCGTGTTTGAATTTTGCTATCATATCGCTTAGAGTCTTTGCTACTGAGCCACACTGCACGACCAAGCCGATTGATCCCTCGATAAGCGAGATCACTGATATTGGATCGGCCATTGTTGGCAGTGTCTGCGTATGACCAAAGGAATTGGACACTGGTCAACCGTCTAGATCCGGTCGAGTCAATTCTCAGCAGCGGCCAAAGTGGTAAGACGTTGCCTTTGGGGTCAAACCCTCTGAAGCGGGACCCTGAGTATGCTTACTATCTGCGTCGAGATAACGCAGAAAAGCAGCAATCTAGGTTCAATCGATGGTAGGACTTCACAGGCTTAAGAGGCCACAGTTTCTAAATCACATAACTTGATGAAAATGATGGAGTAAGGAAGAAATTGGAGATGTGAATAAGGCTGTGCACTTTTGGATCAAGAGAACGCCCCACTAACCTGCATCAGTAGCACCTGCGCCTCCTAATCATCATCGTGCCATGACAGGGATACCATAGCCGACAAGAATTACTAATACCCGGTAGTCAATGATTGGTAGATATTGAATGATTTCGGGCTCCCCCCTTGTGAGGTCCACGAGCATTTTATTCTTGGTGGAGTTGAATGATTATACATTTTATAGACTTCCGTAAGTCACCTTCGTGACTTTGTATAATAAGAAAGAGAAGTGTAGCGAGCGGACTATATTTAAGGATTCTGTTATCTAGCTGAAGAGGCGAAGCCAAGATAGACGAGTCTCTGCACTGCGAAGTGAATTGATGGTCGCTGGCTAAGAAGTGTCTGAGTAGAGCGGTTTAGAGACATTCGGTATTTCTCTCCGATTGATCAATCAACCCTTCAATTATAGACGAACTCACCATTTAGGGATGGACAAGTATGTCCCCGGACGGCAGAGTAGTGTCTCCATACAATATTGTCTACATCAATGACAGTTGCGAAGCCTATCAAGACGGATTGCATTATAAGCGATGGCGAAAAGGCCAAAAATAGTGAAATAGTAGTTGGTAGCAAGTTGTTGGCGGTGATGGTGGTGAAGAACAGCCCTAGAAAGGGTTGTCTCCATGCTGGATTAACCCCCTAGAGGGATGGCCCATAGGGCTGAAGCCTAGAGGAAGCGAAGGCGCCCGAAAGGTTCCCCTATGCCGGTTGCCTGGGTGATAAACTTAGTCCCCGGGCTCTTAGAGGGGCCCAACTGCTGGTTCCTAGATAATTCTAGGCATGAGCCCCGTAGAGCTATACAGTTAGGGGTTTTGCACAGTAAGGGGGTAACCTTTTCTATTCCGTGGCTGACTGATAGTGATAGTGATAGCGAATCAATCATTCGGAGCTCGTTAAAGATGCTACTTTGCGAATGGATAACGAACAGTCCATCAGTAATCTCAACTGAAGCATTTCCTATTGGACACGACTTCTACCTCGACTAGAGCCACATTTGCCTCTAAGTGACCCGCCGATTACTCCCCAGTTCAGTATTGCATACTTTCAACACAAGCACATTTCAATGTTTGCCTCAAGGTATTCAAGACCTTTCTCTTGATTCGCTCTTTACTGGTGTGATGAATTGAAACTCAGAAGGTGCCAGAAAGGGATATGCCTGGGCCAGATTAAGTCTTAGCCTATAATATTCCACCTTATCATCCTAGT
Source organism: Cladonia rangiferina (assembly GCA_023065455.1). Lineage (NCBI taxonomy): Eukaryota > Fungi > Ascomycota > Lecanoromycetes > Lecanorales > Cladoniaceae > Cladonia > Cladonia rangiferina. Next base: position 244,127 of record JAJREH010000026.1, read on the forward strand.
GTACACAAGGTGAGGGCAATGAGCTCTGCACTAAAGTAGATGAATTCCGCCACGCGCCACACCCATGAGAGTCCATACTATCGCTCAACACAAGCAGGTTCCATTTTCGATTCGGTTATAACATGAGCTGCTCTGCGTTTCCTCGAAATATTAGGTCCGAATGCTCCCTCCCAACGCAACCAGGAAGGTCTCGTTCCATCTGTTGCACTACCTCCCCAGCCGCCTCGAAAGGCATCCACGGCACATCGGTACCGAAAAGGAGATGCTGTTTCCTCGTGAATTTCAGTATTGCATCTACTTGGTTCGGTATTGGGTTGCCTGCTAAGTCGAACCAGAACTGCTCTGCTATTGTTTCTCTGATCTGGGCCTCGCTAATGGGAAGAGGGTCCCTCCTCGAAGCCAATGGCGATCTAAGGCCTGCTACTTGAATGACTCGATCAAGCAGTGATGGTAGGACGCCCCCACAATGGGTGATTATCCAATGGATCTGGCTGAAACGACATGCGGTACCAGTCATAATCAGGTCCAAGATTGAACGCCCACTGTCAAAGAAATATTCGAATATGGGGTCTGGGTACGCGCTAGCAAGAGGCGACGAATATGCAGGGCTTTCTGCGGCGGATGAGTCTTCCGAATTGGCCCGGCAGCAAGCAGTAGTAGGGTGGACGAAGACGACGGCGTTACGGGAGTCCAATTCGGCAAGGATGGGCCGCAAGTACGGGTCTCCAAGGTAGAAGCCTGATGTATTAGAAAGCAAGATTATGCCATCAGCTTTGAGAGGTCCGTCGAGAACGTGCTTGATTTCGGCGACAGACGCGGAAACGTCGGGCAAAGGCAGAGAAGCAAAGTATCCAAATCGGTTTGGGTATCGAGTCTTGACATGGGCCGCATATTCATTGCTCTCCCTGGTTAATTTTTGATTGAGAGCTCTATCCGAGGTAATATTCGTGCCTGGAGAGGAGACGCTGAGAATGGACTTCGAAATTCCGTGAGAGTCCATAAAGGCAAGGTGTGACTCCTCAGACCACTTTGGGATGCTCGGCATCCCATCAGGGTTAGCGTAACCATGTTCGAGAAGAGCTTCGCGATATGTGGAGCTTATAAAATGGGCATGCACATCGATTTTTCGGTTAGCCATTGTCCTTGTTTGACACAGATTTGGCGTATACAGGTGAACAGTATGCTTTGGGGCTGTCTGTCACAGCATTTGAAGCTGGAGCGGCGCAAGTGGGATATCGAAAATCAGAGCTAGGGTCGCCAATGTCTTGCGCGACTCACACGATCTCAGCAGACCTCTGTGCTCCTTAGAACGCAAGATCCTATGCTTAGCATCAGGGAGGGGCAATATCTGGTAATTTGATATAAAGGGTTGATGTGCTATTGACCCAAATCTTCTGCCACAGATAACAGTGGTGAGTGGATCGCTTATAGCGATATCTGTCAGAATGACGTGGCGGCAGGAGAAATATCTATCAAACGCATTGTACCTTAGCGCTGATACTGTCAGCCCTACAAAACACCACTGCTACGGCGGAACATTCATATTAAGCAGTGGGCAATTCTGGAAATCGAAAATTCGGGTTTTAACTACCTTCTCATACATGTTGAGACTTCTCACGGCCACCATCACCCAGGCCACTATAGACACCATGGAAGGAATGTGATACCTAGAATATAGAGCTAATGCCTCTCTGTCTGTTAGGCTACACCTATGTAATTGAGGTACCATTCTGTGGTTGATGTGCGCCAAATCGGATGTTCGATTTTTATCTTTCATAGGTCAGTGAAGACGATCCCACATCAGCAACGCCTACTTGCAATGCTTCTATAAAGCCTCATCGATGGGAGGCATGCACGTGATATGCCTGTTGAGCTCCCACAACCACTATCTTGACTTTGAGACTAATGCTCGCCTCTGTCCCACAGTCATTCATGCACTACAGGTGGCTTACTGCACGATGGTCGGCATTCGTTCTCACAAAGTTCCCGCCTATGTGCCACATCACACTGGTCAATCCCCGCGGTTCATTGGTGGGAAGTACATCCATGGATCCGTACATAGTTCTCGGCACCCGACTTGAAGATGATTCTAATTCTTACAAAGATGCAACGGTGTTCGATGATGTTCCTCACTATAGTGCCCTAGTGAAGGAACGGAGCATAAGTCATGCATAAAGGGACGCATCCATGAAGGGACGAGAACTACCGAGGGTGTACTGCTATATACGCCGTAGGACTTAGAATTCTCAGTGTATTTGGGACTTCGAGTTTCTAGGATTCTCGCCCGCCAAAGGTTTCCTATACGCATGACTTATGTCCCGTCCTCTTAAAAAGCAATATAGCGTTAATCGAGGCAAACGGTCTATGGATGGTCGACGCTCGTGGTAATCACGGCGCGGTGTTAGTGGCGTTATGGTGTGCCGACAAGACATACATAGTGGTTGCTTAGGTACTAATATATGGATTGTTCATGGACCTTCGGCACTCACGACATGGGCCCACATGCTCGATCAAGCGATAGACGTGTCCATGGATGGCAGAATTCATGAGTGCCACGCATCAAAAAGCTCCGAACGTTTCACTCCCTGTCCCCCGGATTTTGTCGAACTTTCCAGCATGGGGATCTGGATTTGCGATCTGCAACTCACATGCACGATGATTCATCATTCGTGACTTATCTTGCCGCCTTTTGAAGCTCCATAAGATCCAATGCGAATGATGAGATTTACGGGTTGAGCTACGCCGCGCGCAACGGGTCGTTTTGGGCAAGGTTGGATTGGATTTTGGGGTCAACCCGTCCCGCACGGGTTGGGTTGAACCCGTCCCGTTGCGCAGCGTAGGTTTAGCCCCTGAGGTGCTGTCACTAATCCTCGTGCTACCCAATTTCGCGGAAACTTTATGCAAACCAGGACTCGCTGATAGCAGATAAGCGGCAGACTTTCATGTTTTGGGCCCGAAAGGGTATGAAACAAATGCCACCCAGTGCCATGAGTGCAGCTTCGTGACTGAATGGTGTGGCACAGTCCAAAAAATCAGTCCTTTAGTGACGCGGCGGTCCTGGGTATTCATTGTATAATATGTTACTCTCGGTGCTTTCCTTTCCAAATAACTTTTGCTTTGCTGAATTCAGACTTCGATATCTTCTCATCTACCGCTACTTACATCCGTATTCCCTCTGGTCATTATGTCTACACCATTACCACCAGGTGTGGATTTAAACGATAACAAGGGTCCACAGCTCATCAGGTCTGTCATTGCCTGCTGCGTCTTGTCGGGGCTTGCTCTTGTTGGGCGTCTAGCGGCAAGAAAAATTCAAAAATCGAATTTCATGGCTTCGGACTATCTGGTGGCGGTTGGCTTGATAGGCGCATGGGTTATCTCAGGTATTGCTATAGATTGTGAGCAGTGGTGTTGAAATCCTCAATGTAAGCACCTTATGCTCACACCATTCAGCGGCTATATTAGGCCTTGGCAAGCATGTTGAGGTGGTTCCACCGAGACACATCGAGCTCATTCTAAGGGTACGCCCATTCGAAGAACCGTTGCTTAGTGCTGAGACCTCTAGAGAATGTAACCGCGTTGTCGATCGTTTACTCAGTCACCCAGGCGCTGATCAAGATCTCAATCCTTCTGTTCTACCGTGAAATATTCCTGGGAAAAGGATTTGTGATCTTGACGTATATCACCGGAGCTGTCGTACTAGCTTGGTTTCTAGCTATGGAATTTGTGATTTTCGTTAGTTGCAGGCCTTTGAAGGGACTTTGGGACATCACTCTAGACCCTCCCGCCAAGTGTGTTAACCTCAAAGCTGCATATATCTGGCTATCTTTCCCCAACATTATAACCGATGTCGCAATCTTATCTCTCCCGGTGGGCAAGGTTTGGCAATTACAGATGTCACTAAGATTGAAGGTTGCTGTTGCCGCTATGTTCCTGCTTGGAGGCTTGTAAGTGATCCATTTCTCCCGCAAGTCTGCCCCACTGATAATTCTAGTGTGACAATCGTCAGCATAGTTCGATTCATAGTTCTATTTAGGATGGACGCTGATATAACGTGTGAGTGTTGGTGTCTTTTAAGTTTCCATACCAGTAGCAAATTCGCTGACCATGATCAGGGAGCTATTACGATCCTTATGTGTGGGCTGGTATTGAAGTCAACATAGCTGTCGTCAGTGCTTGTTTACCCATCTTCCGGCCTTTGGTGCGAAAACTATACCCAGCTGCCTTTGTCCGGCGAGTTTATGGCAGTCAGACAAGTAAGGGTGGCACGGGAGACTCCGGGATATCATCACGCCCCCTTGACAAATCTTCTCGTCTTGAGCGTGGCGAAGAACATCAACGACTTCCAGATCATACTCCAGAGGCCATGCCTGGCTGGCACATGACCGAGACCCATTGTGTACCTGTCTCAACGTCCAAGATTGATGGATTCGAGCTTCGAGGAGTTGCGGAACCACATGATGGAATTGCGGTTTACAAATCCTTCTCGACTTATTAATGCGTTTTGGGTATGAAGATTTGGGTTTGGGAAACTGTTTTTCACACTGCGTCTGGCGATGATGGAGCCGCTGTCACTCCCACACAAGACAAGTATCTAGATTGGGCCTGCCTCGGAGTATGTCATCTATGTTGTGTTATAAAGTACTGGAATTTAAGCGTCTCTCATTATTGTGTCATCTTATCAATTGATGGAGAACGAGAAGTAAAAACGATCCGCCTCGACTCGTGACATTATCATCAATCATGCTTGCAGCTACGGAAAGGGTCCGGCTGGAGAATTCGGGATGGCTGTAGTTCGATCACAACGGCATCAGAGAGACGTCATCTTTCTCTGCGCCGCAGGAGAGTTTTTCTGCTCTCCCTACTTCAGACATGTGATGTCACCTGCCAGCAACGAAACTTAAGATTGGCCAATTACAGTCTGGTAAGTTAGATGTACTCGGGTGTTGAGCTCAGAAATTATGTCAGTCCTAAGTGAAGCATCATATCAGTCCCAAGTGAAGCTTCACCTTGTCAAACCATGCTTGAGAACTTGCTTTCGCTCCTTCTCAGACTTTCCATACTCTTTGTTTGGCTTCTTCTTAGACTTCCCTCTGGGTCGATTACAAGCCAGCTTCGAGCCTTGTAAGTTGTAAAAGACCAAGCATCGTATCTGTCTCGTCAAGGCTATAATCTGGGAACTCCTTTTATTTATCGGTTATGACGAGCCTACCACATTCCATGTACCAATCTAATGCATCAAAAGATTTCAGGTTATGGTCTGGCTTAGTGCGGCTTCGTGCTCGATCGTATGACACGCTTCCAAGCCATCCTGGGGATTTCGACCGCCTGTTTCAACGATATTATAGTAAGTTGAGCTTTTTGATATCATTCAATACCTTACTTATGGTTTTCGTAAGATCGTCACACTCAATGATTAGACTGATGAAAGCTTAAATCATTGAGGATGTTGACACGAACTCTGCCATCGTTTATGTATAGAGCTCGGAGTAGCTGGGTGTTTCAGTTCCAATTAAAATTTAAGAAGGTAAGGCGATAAAGCTATGGAATAGACATTATTTTGTATGACTTGGCGCATGCGGAAGCCGTGAGCAAGGCTGCAACGCCATCTCATCCAAGCTACGCAGCCCTCACTTCCATTACCCGCAATAATCAAATGAGCACTAAGCGAGAGATCATGCAATGATGCAACGCCACAATTGGTAATCGAATTCTGGAAGAAAGACGCCAATTGTTGCATGTCAACTGCGCACACGTCACTCGACGCTTGAGAACCATCCAGCAATGGTAGATATCCTCGGTCACAATAGCTAGTGACTTAATACTAGTCCGATGTGGCGCACAACGAGAACGAACGTCGACGAAAGGGCCTTCCGGTTCTAGATCCATTTAGTTCGAAGCATCTGTCAAAATTGCTGAAGCTGGCTCCCTATACACCACGGAAACGACAGAATCTTGGACCCTGTGGACTGGGGGCATCTTCCATTCTCCTTTATCTTGCTCGCAGTCCCCGCGGAATCGCGGCATCTTGTGATTCCTAGGCTTCGAACGCCGATTCAACTCCATACTTTCTGAAATCCTCTTATTCTTGAGATAATTTCGGTCTTTTTCCATCACTTCCCTCAACTCTTTTGAGTTCATATAGTCAGCATCGTCACCAACTATACTCCTGCCGGGTTCTGGAAAGAAGCGACCGGAGATGTCGCGAGAGGAGTAGAATGTAGGATCTTCGGCTATCGGTTTCAATGAGTTTGTTGCCTTGATCTCTTTCTTACGATGGGGAGCTCCTGTCCTATCGCTTGAGGTCTGTCTGATGACTTCCATATGCTTTTTTGATATTCTTGGCCGCCGTTGTAGTGCAGAAACTTCGCCGACTTTTGGATCCAAAGCCGTTATATCGTCCAGGAACTCGTTTGACGGCTTATCATTGTGGTCACCGAGAGGGCTAATGATCGGGCGATCTGTTTCGTAACCGTCAATCAAGTGCTCTCGGGTATTAGGGAACTTCGACCTGAAGGTCATTTCAGGCCCAGTGATTGTTGCAATCTCGGATCCAATTTGGACTTTTCGTCTCAACAGGCGTTGAATTAAGGGAGTCCTGTAGCTTCTCTTGTAGACCTTAGCGGTGAAGAGATCATTTTCGAAGCTCAATTGACGATATGACATGTTACCGTCATTATTTAGGTTCTCGCCATCCCATGTTTGTTTCGTCGACGTGGACCGCCGAGAGGACATGCGAGAAGGTACAATAGAAAAGGCGCTTTCGTCTGATTTCTGGAATTGCTTCCGTGCAGTTCGAATCATCTCATTGGTCTCATGAATTGTAGGACTGGCCAGATTAGTGTCTTGTCTTCGGCAGCCAATTACGCAGGCAGGCAATGTGAATTGTTCGCTCCGCCGGAAGGGTGCACGACTCACAGTTGAATTGCCTGCAACAGAAGTGTCATTGACGTTGCTTGATCTCTAAGTCGACTCCGGTGATTTTGTAACACTTGGTCATTCCAGATCAATCTCGATCGCTGTGTGAAGCCGAGATCATCAGGGTTGTATGTAAAAAGATCTTGGTTAAGTGCCTCCATGACCAATGTTCCGGTCTCTAGAAAGCGCTGTAATCTCTCCACCAACCCGTTTTCAACCGCATCTTGATCAGGCACGTAGCTTCTTGACCATACGCTGATCCGGTTCCAGGCCAGCTGGAGGCTATCCAGAGTTTGAACCATAGACGATATCGTGAGCCTCGCATGCTTGTACTGAGAGGCGAGAGTATTCAGATGCTTCACTGTACTACCGCACGTAACAGCTAAGTCAATGGAAGCATCGACAAGGCCAATAATTGAGGCGGGGTCCATTGCGGACAGGCAGGTGTCAATACAGATACCAAAGAATGATTTGAAAAGTTTAATCCAATAGCAAGATCCAATATGCTGCTGATCCGTAAGACTAGAGATAAAGTTGTTCTTGACGTTGTAAGAGAGGTTTTGTAAGGGCGTGAATGAATGCTTTGGTGCGCTTTGCAAAGCAATGGACCTTAGAATCTTCCGCAATTGTACCCGTCGGGACTGCTACTGGATTTTGAGTGAAAATATGACCTAGTATTGACGTCCGTAATAATTAACATAGCTTAGTATGGAACCGGGTGTGGACATTAGCGCGAACAATTAGCAGATTTGAGGCTACAGTGAAGCCTTTCATAAAGAGTGCGAAATGGTGAGTCAGCCCACGAAGAAACATTAGGCAACAAACAAGCCGAGGGAAGGCTGAACACTGGGAATGATTTCAGCAAGGATTACAATGCTACACGGAATCATGACTAGTAATTCGTGGGCGAAGCATCCATGACCGCTGTGCCTCAAGCGTACGCCAATTGCAACATGCCAGGGTGGAGTGAATAAGCCGCTGGAGCGTCAAGTGGATCTGTCTATAGTCATCCTGGATACTCCTCGCGCTTTTCGTTATGAATCTGATGGTCATGAGGAACCTCAGAATGGGCAAAAATTTGTCGACTGGTGGTAGACACTGAGTAGAATATACATCAATGTGGCTCGGAGCCGTCAGCAATGTCGCACATGATACGAAAGGAAGAGTGCAGGCTATAAATAAACCTAGTGGTGCCAAGCGCCGAGCCCCCAAGCGCCCACATATTGCCCAGTCGAGACATTACCTACCATACCTGCCTGACTTACCCTTATCCTTTTCAATAGGAAGAAACTCTTCGGATATGCACGAGAGCCCTCATATCCCAAAAATATCACTTTCCGACGCCAAAACGCGAAAATTCTGAATCCAGCCAATGGTGATCGTCATCGTGAAAATTAGCAAGGCTGGTGTAATATGAAACCTTCATTGTGTAGGGCTAGTATATCTTCGGAGAACATTTTCAGCATAGTAGACAAGATGTCGGTATGAGCAACGCTGCATGCAATATTGCTCATGTTGTAAAATGCGTTGATCTACGTGGAGATCCCAAGATCCTCATGTCAGCGCATGATCAGAAGCGTCCATCTACTACATGCCCAATGTCTTCCATATATTGCAGCATGAAAATCATCATCCTTGCTGCTCAACCGGCAAATACAAAAGAACGAGCCGGCCAATCCTCCCTGGAATCATGCAATCATACAAGTCATCATTATTCCCTCCCTCCGGTCCAATATAACCACCCAACGCCCACTCTATAAACCCTCCATCCGATAATTCTGTTTCCACAAGTCCCTCGCCCTCTGCCTCCTCCTCTCCTCCTCATCCGGATCCACCGCCTCCACCTCCCCACTCTCCCTCTTCGCCTTCAAAACGCTCCTAACCTTCCACGCCATAGCCCCATGCACCGCATACGCCACCACACTAAAGAACTGGAACACAACCATAATATCCCAAATAGCCCTACTAACACCATGTTGTGGTCCTCCCGGGATCCCCTGCGGGCATTCAGCGTGGCGCAAGCCGGTGGGGATGTGTGCAGGGGAGGGGACACAGATGGCGAGGGAGAGGATGGCGGAGGTGAGGTAGATGATGACGAAGATGGAGGAGAACCAGAGAGCGAGTTTGGGCGGGTTGTTGCGGAGGAGCATGTGTAGGTGGATGGAGGGGATGGCGTTGAAAAAGGAACAGCCGGGGATGAGGAGGGTTTGGATTATCATGGGGCTGTAGTAAGGTGAAACCACAGAAATCAGCTTATAGTTCATAATAGTGTAAAGGATGGGAAATTGTAGTTCGGGAGACGTACACGCTCAAATTACTCCCTAGTTGCACAACCCAGATGGAACCGCAAGCTATCTGGACCATCGAGAAGAGGAGGATGAAGCAGACGACTATAGGACCATAGACCGTCCATCGCGATGCGGTCGCCCACTTGCGGTCGCCTCGCCAGGAGAAGTCGTGGAAGTTGAGCGTGCTCACCATCTTGAGGAATGTTGTTCGAGCACCGGCTTGAGGAGGTACGGTTGTCGCATTAGGTAGCTTTTACACCGTTATTGAAGAAAAGGCTTGAAGGCGGCTTGAAGGATTTGACTCGTTCAATCCCACGTCGCTGACTTAGCCATGCCGAGCAGCCGCAGAGATCCTGGGATGGAAAATAATGCGATAGGTGGAGAGTTCGCGGGGTAGATTTTGGATAGGCTGAAAGGCTTGGAGTTGGGGTTTTACCGCAAGTGGAAAGATGCTCGGTTACATGATTCGGAAGTCGGCATTCCTTCATATGGTGTATAAATTGTGCACTAAGAGAGCGATGATTTTAATGATTTGTTGATCTGCTGTAAATATTTGAGAGGTATGGTCTGTTTGAATCTTAACGCTTGATAGTGATGCCATGAGGAGCGCCAAGCCACGCCTCAGCCGCTCGGAACTGAGCTACTCCAAAAGCGACGGGCCTCGCTAAGGCAGTGAGGATTGCCCCTAAGCAAGCCTCTAGCAATCACTCTTGGCAGCTTCAGGGCTGACTTTAGGGATATCTCCCGGGGTAGCTCCGGGGCCCTTCTTACTGTATCCGCTTGGAGCGAGCGGGCTTCTATGTCGGCAATCTTGAGAGAATTCTCTAGGGGAGTATGAGAAGCGCAGGCCCAGCCACTTGACACTAGTTCATGACCTGAGTTAAGAGACCCGGTGGTTTATAATGGCTGCTGAGCTCCAGCTCGCATTCTTCTCTTCTTCACATGTCGACGCGTTCTGGAATTGTTAGGAATTAGATACATAGATGTATATATTACTGCTATCGCCATTCCAGGTATTTCAACGTCCATAGTTTATCTTGTAGCTCACCAGAAGCTTCCCAGTTATCATGAATATCAAGTTCTATCATTATTGCCGCTATTACTCATGCATTCCCGTAAGTGTCATATCGGAGAATATTGAGCATTTTTGAATCTCTGGCAGTTGGTGAGCACTTGGAGGATGGGAGGTTTGTGAGTGCCAACGGCCTTAACGATAAAAAAGGTATCCAATCGGCCAACACTGGAGGATTCTCGCAGACGCCATACTCTAGATTGGGTGATATTTCCAAAACATGTATGCAATTGACGCAGGTCGACCGAGGTCGAAGAGGGTTGACTACGTGGCATACCCTGAACAGCTATTTATATTCACGAATGAGAACGGGTTGGTCTCATGCAGCTTGAACTCGCGGCTAAGCCACGCCACTATCGTGCCTGTAATAATTCTATGCTAGCGCCGCGGTAGTGCCAAAATAGCTGGAGCACCGCATATATTTTTGAACAATATGTCAACAGCTACTGCTCAACCATAACCACATAAGGTCCTTCCAAAATAGGCAATGTTGATGCTCTATATACAAGCTTGCTTTTGCCCCCCTAATCGCATATATTAGCTATCGCTATGACCCGTGCTCTGCAGCTCATATTTTTGACGCTTTTTGGCATGTCTTGGCATTTTATCGCGGGGCGCATACAAAACCCCGCATATTCAACCATTTCAACGGGAGCTCTACCATCAACCATCTATTTAACCCCAAATCAGGCAGGATTGAGGCTATTTATATGCATACCCATTTGCCCCCGTTTGCCCTGCGGTAGTAGCCCTCGTCGTCGCCTCACAGCTCTGTTACCACTCAAATACCTGCCCCGCAAACAGCACTTCATCACCTACTATCTGTTTGACCCCAAATCGGGCAGGACCGAGGGCATACATATACATACTCATTTGCCCCCATTTGCCCCCTAGTAGAAGACCTCGTCGTCGCCCCATAACCTTACCACCACCAAAATACCTCTACTCTACCCCTAGCGCTTAGTATACACTTAATAAGTCTTTATCTATTACTTGTACTGTTACCAATAGCTAATTAATAGCCTAGGTACTACCTAAGTACTCCCTAATACCAATACAGCTTTACTCACTAAGCTATAGAAGTACCATATTGGTAGCAGGGCTACAAAGCAACAACAAGGTCTTATACTAGGAAGAAAACAGGGGCAAAAGGATGTCTATATATATGCCCTCAATCCTGCCTGATTTGGCGTCAAACAGATAGTGGGTGGTGGGGTGCTATGCATGTGGTCACAGGAACAGGTATTTCAGTGGTAGTCGGGTTACAGGGTAACGACGAGGTCTCCTACTAGGGGGCAAATGGGGGCAAATAAGTATGTATGTGTATGCCCTCAATCCTGCCTGATTTGGGGTTAAATAGATGGTTGATGGTCGAGTTCTAGACAAATGGTCGCAATGTGCAATTTTTGGTGAGTGCGCCAGCTATTTTGGCACTACCGCGGCGCTAGCATAGAATTATTACAGGCACGATAAGTCCGCAGGCACCCCGCTCCGTTGCAGAATCTATTCCTTTGAGGCGCATGGTCAATGGTACTCATCATTGTGCATCTTATGATTCCTTTGCTTATCATACCGAAAGCTGCCTTTGTTTTGTTTTTTCAATTTGAATTGATCGTAAAACTCAGCCTTGTCCTGTGCTCTGGGAGATAATTACCTCCCTGCCGATCCGATTCACCTCCAACTGAAGCTGTCGACAATGATCATCCTAACGATTGCTGGACTCTATTTCCTCTCGTCTCTTGTATCCACAAGTGAGGGAGCACTCGCTCAGACCAACATCAGCGGCCAGCTAGCCGCTGCAAACGGCAACCTTACGGCTCTAAAGACACAGATAGCGCACGGCATAGCGGCAGGACCGGCATATCGAGGCACCTTCGATATTGTGTGGAGCTGTCTGTTGACGATCCTTGCCTGTATCTACAACGCGATCCACCTCAACGTTCCGCCCCGCAATACAGGGAAGTGGATGCTACTTCTTAGGAAAGTGAAATGGGCGACCATGGCGCTATTTGCGCCAGAGATTGTCCTCTACACTGCTACGACTCAATTCTTGGATGCATACAAGGTCAAAAAGGAGGTCAATGCTATGCGAGGTCAGATCAGGGGGGAGAAGAAGTAGGTAGTGCATCGTACGTAGATTTAGGCTGTCTACATATTAATGCCTTTGTCAGACCAAAATTGATCGATTTGCGCTATGGGTTCTATGTAGCCATGGGCGGCTTCGTCTACAATGTCGAAAATCTCCGCGACGACCTTTCCTTAGTGACTCTTACACCTCGCGGCATCATAGCTCTTGCTAGAGAAGGCCAATTCGTCGACATTAGCACCGAGGATATAATAGACAAGAGTAAAGCAGACATTTTCACAAAAAGCTTAATCTGCATTCAAGTCTCATGGATAGTTATTCAGTGCATAGCCCGAAAAGCGGCTGGATATCCTCTTACACTTCTTGAGATTCATACTATGGTCCACGTCGTCTGCGCTTTAATACTATACGTGTTGTGGTGGAAGGTCAGTTCACGTCAAATTCGTGATTGACTCTGCTCAACATGATTAGAAACCATATGATATCATTGAGCCCGCCATACTCTATGCAGCAGACTATGCCAATTATACAGCCACTGTGGCACTTATGCTCATGGGTTTCGAGATCTCTGATGAGTGTTCCAAAGAATCTTTTTATCTATGCTTCTCTGGTCGGGAGAGGCTCAAGAATAATGTTAATGGGCTTGCAATGAGCAGTCAGGAAACGTCGGTAGCCGACGAAGACGAGAAAAGAATACAAATTCTAGGCAAGCCTGTAAAGGACATTCGCCATCGGCGTGAGCTCCGCTTTAAGCTCGACCAAAAATCAATCAGCTCTAAGCCCACGGTGTGTATGTTGCTCCCTAATCAGTATCTTCCGTGCGGTATAGGGCTGGCGCGTTATAAGGATAGCTTCTGCAACTTGACTTCTGTAGACATACGAAGATGGGAGCTCTGTGCGTCTGCAATTAGGGAGATCTTGAAAACTACCTCTCCAAGAAATGAATATAATCCGGCAGACACGGTAAAGATAGATCGTCTAAACAGGTTTCTAAGAAAACACCAGCTTGACGAGACATTCGCTATACATATCCCAAATCTTCAAAAGGACGTCATACAGAACAGCTGGGATGAGTACTTTGAGGGATCCTTTTCGGTACTAGAATACACTGCAAATATCCTCCTATATCTGCTTCGTTTCTTCATCCCATTAACTGCAGCGTATGGTGGAATACACCTTTCAGCATGGAACTTTGAGTTTCCGTCGCGTGTTGAATCTGTTATCTGGAGAACAGCCTGTTTCATCATAATCGGTAGTTCCTTCGCAATGCTAGCTGTACCAAGCTGGGATACTTTAGGCAATTACTTTTATCATCGTTCTTGGCCTAGAGACCGGAGAATTCGGCAAGACTGGAGACCTCGGCGAGCCTGGAAACTTATGGAAGCCTTGACCGAAAAGGTAGGCTATTGTATCGCTGGGCTGCTTCTCCTCTGCTACGCAGCGTCAAGAATCTATCTCGTCGTAGAATCCTTCATCAGCCTCCGCCACGTCCCGATCGGAGTCTACGCCGCTGTTCCCTGGGTCGAAAATATCCCTCACGTCTGAGATGGTGACATTCCAGGATCCAGGCAATCAATCTCGCAGCTGTCATCGCCTGAAATATTGCAAGGAGTTACCGCAGGATGGAGGTTTTTCATTTGGCAGCAAAGTTTCTAGGCGAGTCAATGCCGCTCTAGCACGAACAATCCCATGAACGCCATGTTTCGAGAGCAAGGCGATATTGGACCTTCTGTTTCTCGGCTTGGAAAGATCTGGAGGGAGCGAGATCAGGAGGATGTGGCAAGAATCAGAGCTGGAAGAGAGGATTTGTTGGATTCAGGAGTACGATCGAGGAGGCTACGTTTTGTGCTTATATATAATTTAAACCGCTGATTTCATTTCGACGTTCGTTAAGTTTTGCGAGTTCTGTGTTCAAGGATGGTAGGGTTTAACATAATAGCATCCAAGAATGGGTTGAAATGCGGTATAATACAATTGAAGAGATCTTAACTCCGCACAAATACAGTTTTTCTCGATAAAACCCCAGCGGTGAAATAAGCAATCAATCTGGTACTTTCGAGATGTGGCCTAGATCCAACGATACCAAAGTTTAAATCCCTGGTTGAGCAATGAAGCAGATCATAAAGCCGCTAGATCTAGATCACAGATACCAGATGGACTTACGTTTAGGATTTACTGCAGTAGGGAATTGTAAGTCCAGGCGTTCACCAAGTATCAGCTTGCCATGTATCAATGGCTATCGATACCTTCAGCCAAATTCTCATCATATTCTGAAGCTGGGAAATTAGCAGGTGATTCTCTATGTCCGTCACATACGCTTTATTTTCCTACGAACGTCTCTGGTACCTTTACTCGCTCCCAGTGACCGTCCCAACAAATGACTTTTTATGGTATCAGATCCATTATCATACACTAGATTCGTCGTATCTATCCCATAACTTTACCTCTTTATAGTACAACCACACCTACAACTCTCCGTGCTCGACACCGCCGCCACCGCCACTTAAATCCGGCATCGTCATAATTTTCACCACCAAGCTTGTCCACCCCGTAAAGTGCTGCGTTCTTTGCCCCTCTCCCGTCTCAGGGTTATACTGTTCCCACGCGAAGCCCGTCTTCTCCCACTGATCGAGAACGTTGTCCACGAGGTTCTTGCGAAGCGAGGTATAGATTCTCGTGGCTTGGGATTTGTGTGGGCCGGGTTGGGCTGCGATGTCCTAGAGCGAAGTTATTTAGAAAAGTCTTGAGGTATATAGAAAGAAATAAGGAGGACGATCAAGCGTACCAGGAGGCTCTTCACGATGAGATAGTTCATGTTCATCCACACAGGACTTCTCCAGTAGTTCTCATCCGTATTGTAGAATTTGTCTTTTTGGGATAAACTGCGTATTCCATAGTCGCTCCACAATTCCTCGGGATCACTGATCAGATCCAATACGTGTTTTAAGCGCGGACTGTCTGGCGGTAGGAGGCCGGTTAGGAAGGGAAAAATGGAAACGTAGCCTTTGTGGCAGACATGGACGCTTTCTTCGTAGTCATCAATCGTTGCATCACAGTATGTTTTATGTTCTTTATCCCAGTGCAAATCGTCGATGTTCTTGATGATGGCTTCTTCGTAGCCCGCAAACTCTTTTGCGTCATCTCCTTCGCCGATGGTTTCGGCGATTCTGCGCATTGATCTTGTCATCATGCCCATCCAGCTGATGAGGTCAGTGTGCAGCTCTCCGGGATGTGGGGGCTGCGCCCGTGGGTAGTCGTCGAGTCCGGAGGTCAGGATATGGCGAACTGTACGGCCTCGCCAACGATAGCCTTCTTTGGTGGAGAAGGCGTCTCTGTCGTAGGATTTGATATCACCCCACTGAGTTCTGCGGAACCAGAAGAAGTGACGCTTAAGGAGGGGATATAGTTCTCGGAGATACTCGATAGCGACATCGGGGTTCTCTAAGTGGGCGCTGCGGATAGGCTCGAATGGATCAGTTGCCTTCGTAGGCTGCTTGCTCTCATCAGATTTCGAACGGATTTTGTCGATCAGTGATTCGAATATCAGAAAAAGTGTTGGGGGATTGGCGTAATGCGGGTACTGAATCTGGAACTCCTGTGGCACTTTACTTCGAGCTTCCGCTCCAAGGATCTGCTCACGGCCAATCCAGCCATCATCGTCCATAATGTTGAACCAACTTCGGACGATTTCGAGACTGTTCCACTGTCAACCAACATGGACGCCAAGTCTCTCAGAATACGTACGTGAGATCCATGTCCCAGTCTGCAACGGGTATCAGATGAAAACCTTCATCCCACAAAAACCCTCTTGGAAAGAAAGGCCTTGATGGAATACTAGTAAACAGCTTTGACGGTCCTTCCAGTTTTACACCATCTGGCCGTGCTCGAGCTTCGGCAGTCTCCTCCCAAAAGCCTTCATTTTCCTCTTCATACGCGGGCGCATAAGATCGATCGACCACTGAGTCTCCGTAGAAGTAACCAATTCCTCCTATCAGGTTCGAGAACATAGATTTCGCAAATCCTTGATATTTCTCTTTATTAAACGGCGCCTTCGGTGCAAGCAATTTTTCAAACCGGTCCCCAAAGCCCTCTGCAGCCCTCTCAATCGCTATACCCAACTCCTCACCTGTGACCGCTGCCTCCGCCGATGCGGAAGAATAGATAACATCGAACTCAAACGGCCCCTCAAAAACCTTCTGCACGACATGCAAATTCCCCGGGCCCACATTATTCGGCAGGGTAAACATCGACCAAGGCGGCGGCGCATTGTCCTCCCCATACTGCTTCAGCAGACTTTCAATCTCGTCTTTCATCTGCGCAAAAATATGAGGTTTGGCCTGCCACAAAGTGTCGTCCTTAACCTGCAAACTAGTCACAATACTCAAATCCAACGGCTTCATCAAGAAACTCTTGTGCGTAGGCGGTGGATGCTTATTAGTTTCCGGTCCCCTCGTTACCTCCAACGTAAATTTCCCCAGCTCCCCACTCTCTCCATCCATGACCACCGTTCCCTCAATCCCCTGCTCATCAGGCGCATTCCTCACATCCAACCTCCCCAACCCTTCCATCCCTGCGTAAAAGATAATCGTACTGACAAATCTCGGCGGCGCATCTTCCCTCGGCGTCCCCTTCACACGAACGCCCCAACTCCCACCATGCTCACCACCAGGGATCTTCACGAACTCGGTCGTTATATCGACAGTATTGCCCGCATCATGTATAGTCTGTCTCCCACCCAACCTCACATCATATTCATCCCATCCATACCCCACCATGCCCTCATTCTGCTCGCACGTATGTCTAAAATCTACCCACAGCATCTCATCAGCAATTCTCCTTCCAATGGAACGCGAGACCCGTACTGTTCTGCACGCCCTGAAACGAATCCACCTTCGCCCACAGCAATCCCGTCATCAAACTCTTCGGTATTCGTGGCCTGACGCCAAAATAGAGATTTGGCCTGTAAGGTCCCCATAGGAGCGATTCGTTCGAGCGTTTCGCATTCTCGGTAAGCACCTCCTGGGCGACTTCACCGAGGGTCAGGGAGAGGAGGGAGAGGAGTATGCCGAGTGCTGGAAGCGGGCGGAGCTGTATCATAGCGAGGAGAGAGCGTAGCAGGCGCTGT
The DNA here is from genome assembly GCA_023065455.1 of Cladonia rangiferina. Classification (NCBI taxonomy): domain Eukaryota; kingdom Fungi; phylum Ascomycota; class Lecanoromycetes; order Lecanorales; family Cladoniaceae; genus Cladonia; species Cladonia rangiferina. The sequence continues at coordinate 261,616 of JAJREH010000026.1, forward strand.
GAAGCCTGAAATGGCTGTGTGGGTGAGAGAGAACGTTTAGAAGAAGGGGAGGGTAGGGGACACCTTTTTCGATTGGTCTCAAAATATTCACGATTGTCACCCGGCGGTCGCTTGGCGCGTAGATGGACGAGGCTTCGAAACAAATCCGCGACAGGGAGGGTTACAGCAATAAGACATTTCAAAAACAAGAGGCCCATTTCATGATCGCCTTATCTAAAGCCAATGACGCTCTCATTTCTCATATCTATATCCATATCTATAGCCGTATAAAGCTCATAGGCCACGCACCACGCTAAAATATCACCAAATAAATCGGAATTATGTCACCGACAATACCATCACCGCCTCCCCTGCCACCCACTCAACCCCTGCGTAGCATAGCTCCCCGTCCCTCCCCTCCCATCATCCCTCCCGTACCTCCCCTCACCCCCACCATATCCCCCACCACCACCCTCCGGCGTACTCCTCCCACTGCCCCCTCCCCTATTCAACCTCGCCTTCAACCTCTCCTGCGCACTCCCACCTCCACTGCCCGCACTCCCACTACTCCCTGGCGGCCGCTCCCCAGTCACAATCCCCATCCCCTGCTGTTGTTGCTGCGTCTGATAACTCCCCGCCCTCTGACTCGGCAGCGGTCTCGGTTCCAACCCCCCGCCACCCTGCTGGCCCTGTCCCAGCTGCTGCTGCTGCTGTTGTTGTCCCCTCCTTCCACCACCCAAGACACCTCTCCTCAAACTACCCTTATTCGGATCCTCCACTGGCGGTACAGCAGCCGGGCCATCCGACCATAAATCTCCTAGTCCACCACCACTACTGTTCCTTCCCCCTGCATCAACAATCGAAGTTGAAGATGTGCCACGTAGACTACCTAGCGGCCGATTCGTAACGTACGGTTGTGGTTGAGCAGGTTGTTGAGCGCGCGCTGCGTCCCGGGGATCAACGCCCAGCCAGGCAGGGAAGGGGCGGTTTTTTTCGGTGTAGTAGGCTCGGAGGACTCGGGAGACGTGGGAGGATTCAGGGTCGGTGATGCCCTGTTTTGTTTAGCTCAGAATTACTGAGCTGGGGAAGCAGAGGGTGGGTTAAGATAGGGGAGAGGGGTGGGGTGTGTATGGTTGGGTGAAAAGGAGGGCGGTGCTTACGGTGTCGTCTTCTGAGCTTGAGGAGAGGATGTTGCGACGGAGGGAGGCGTAGCGAGAGGTCGTTGTTGTTAGGAGGTTGTTCAGGGAAGAGAGGTAGGACATGTTGATTGGTGTGGAGCGGAGTGAATGAAGGAGTGCGGAGAGTTACCCCCCAAACCCCCAGCAGCATAGCCCTGTAGGGCTGATGCCTCGAGCCCCTTAAGGCCGGTCCCTAAGGAACAGTATTTGCGCTAGAGAAACCTGGCTCCGGGCACTGATGCTTCCTAGGTATGTCTATATACACAAGCTGTTCGCCCACCAGATAGATCTTCTTGTATTCAATTCAATGCTTAATTCGACTATAGAATTCTGTATTTTATACGTAAGTCTTATCGGTTTCTAAGCCTGCTTCTACTCATGTGTGTATAGAACCCTATCTGCGAGAACCAACCCAGACCAGCGGTGGCCGTAATCTCTAATCGCCAGGCATCTGGGCCAGATCCAATATAGGCAAGCAGATGAAATATTTAGGCCAAGCCATAATGGAGATTTCAAAGGTACTAGACGGATTCTACATTGAAAACAACTTTAATAAATGTCTGATACTAAACCATGGATATTGTCGTCTTTTCTGTTGATAAATACGTTCTGTCAACCTCCTCACCAAAAAGTCTCCCAACACCCACCCTTTCAAAACTTTTATCTAAGCCATCAATACCAACCCGCCTTACCAGCAGTACAGTAAAAACCACTCGTGAAATAAGCGCGCCTCCCCAACGAAACCAGCCTCCCTTTTCCTCACATCTCTCCAAAACGAGTGCATATATGGATCCAGAAGACAACGCTATCTTCTCATCATACTGGAGCTCCGGATGCTCAACTGAGGCCCAGCCAACAATTCTAGAAGAGTTTGTTTGCAAGCAGGTACATCGCCATAAGCCTTCACGCGATGGGTGATTGAAAACAAACTTCTCATTGTTTTACCGGGTCTCATCACGGCCATAGGAAGCGAATTCAATTTTTCGACCTCCGCACTTTGGTCGATTGACGCATTCAGCGGTTTCATAGATGTTGCCACATCATAGACTGAAGATTCGCTCTGAGTACGTTGCTCAAGTAGCGGGTCGACGGTGTCGCTCACGCTCAATTTCGAAATAGCTTGCACCATGTTCTGTAGGACTTGCTGAGTCTCATGCTGATTGCGGTGGATTTCGTTGATTATGGAAGCAGAATCAGGGTCATTAGTAGGAGGTGCAGCAAGTCCTTTACTTTCAGCGCTCATTCCGTGCAGTTGAGACAGTAGACTTTGCATGTTGACCTCTAGACGCGATACTGCGGTGCTACTCTATGTTAGCAATATCGCGTAACGCTATTTTCGCTTTGGCTTACCATGTTTGTGCTCCGACGGCAGTGGAAAGATTAGACCTAAGCTCCCTTAATTCACTCTGCAGCTTTATGAAACGTGCCTTCTCTTTTAGCCACGAGAACCGGTTTCTTCTTCCTATACTGAAAGAGTCCCCCCATTGACTAAGCCTACCCCACTGCGCAATTAGGCTGCTCAATGCGTCGAGCTTAATATGAATTTGATAGACCAGTGCGTGCACAGCATCCAGCTTATGTGCGCTGGGTGCGTTATTTCTGCTTCCCAACTCTTGCACGTCGTCGAGTACAAGCTTTAAGTTCCATACTTCATTAGAGAGCGCCAAGAGCTCATCAGGCGCAGATCTCAGACCTTGGATAAGCTTTGTCAAAGCCTGCGCAACGCTCAAACCGGTCTGTGTTACAGCAATGATAGAGAACGGGTCAAAAATTGCTGATATCGCACGCCAGTGAGCAAGCTGCAAATCTAGGAACACAAAGGTTCTAAGAAAATGGCATGCCCTCTACAGATGAGTTAAGGCTGGGGATGAGACAGTCTCCGTCACTTCATTATGAGTTCCTCCCAGAGAGCCAACCACGAAAAGGAGAGCAGAAATACTGTCTAGTGGATAACTAGCACAGAAGATAGCGACAGCATTGGGAGTTACGCTGAAGAGCTCGTCCTGCAAGAAGAGTCAGACCCGTCACAACAGCTAGATGCGATACTGGACGAATCCGGTGGTGGAACGTACGGAACGTACGAGGGTCGCCCATAGCGCCTAAATCCGAGGCCCGGACCCGCTGCGCCCTAGGCACGGCTAAAGCCCCTTTTGAGCTGGGCAGCTAACTTTAGGTAGGTACAGCAAGGTAAGATCTTGGCGCCAAGTTTGAGACTTTTCCGGTATGTGCTACCTACTATGTAAAGAGACTATCCACTAATCTACAGATCTCCAGACAATTGGCATTCCTCTATCTCCATAAGTCAAAATGGTATCAGATATTTCGATCTACTGCTTCTTTGACCTCTGGCCGTACGCCTTCGTCGCATAATCGCCTTGGTGAACGATCAGATCTTCCGGTCGGTAATCGTTACGTCCTGAGAAGTACGATTCCAATATCGCCTTCGTTCCATCGGCATAACGCTTCTGTGCATCGATTGAGGTACCGGACATATGAGGAACCATAGCATTGCCTCCACCGAAGGGGTTCTTTGCGTAGCGGAGAGGGTGGTCCTTGGGTGCTGGTTGTGGGAACCAGACATCACCTCCGTAACCGCGGAGGTGGCCACTCTTAAGAGCTTCAGCTACATCCTCCTTCACAACAATGGCCCCACGGGCGGTGTTGACGAGCCACGAGCCTGTTATCTCATTTAGCACGATCTTTTCAGCTCGTTGAGGACTGACGTACCCTTCTTCATCTTAGAGATCAATTCCTTGTTAAACAGACCTCGGGTCTTCTCGTGCAGTGGGCAGTTGATCGTTACAACATCACACTGGGCCAACATATCCTCGAGATTCTCTACACGTCGACATCCAATCTCCTTCTCAATCTCTGGCTTGAGTGGCTGGTAGTCGAAGTACAGCAATTCCTTGCATTCAAAGGGCTTCAGTCTTCGCAGCACACGCTCGCCAATACGACCCACAGCAACCGTACCAACAACCTTGTTCTCAAGATCATATTCATTCTTAGCAGCAGCGGCAACGTTCCATTCACCGGCCTGGATCTGCTCGTGTGCTGGGACGAAGTTTCGGACGAGAGTAAGGATGGTCATGACGACGTGTTCGGCGACAGAGACGACGTTAGAACCAGTCACTTCAGCGACGGTGATACCCCATTGGTGGTGTTGGCGGCATCGAGGTCGACGTGATCAGACCCAATACCGGCTGTGACTGCAAGCTTGAGCTTCTTTGCCTTTGCGAGTCGCTCAGCGGTTAGGTAGCCGGGATGGAAGCTGTGCAATTACAATTGTTCAGCCGAAGACTATGAGATGACAGAAGCTTGGTATGTAATCCAATTGCCTCCTCCCTGTTGCCATACTGGCTCGAATAGACTTACGGTGTTGTTATGATGACTTCAGCGTCCACCAACTCTTTGTCGAAGGTTGAATTCTCACCTTCCTTGTCGGAGGTGGTGACCAGGGTGTGTCCCTTCTCCTCGAGCCATTTTCGGATACCAAGTTCGTTTTCAGTGGTGCCTAGGAGCTCAGGAACGTCTGTCGCGTGCTCGCCGCCCTGTTTAGGTCAATGGGCGCTCAATCCTCCCAGACATAATTGCCACAGATTGTCTGAAACACCTACATCATACAGAACAAGTAAGACCTTCGACTGTCAATTGGTGCAATGTCAGTATCGCTCGGGGGTTATTGGGGAGTGCAATCCAACCTGCAATTGCGAAGTAGCAGTCAGCGTTCGTACCCCGCCGTAACCTCCCCGTTGGACCGGGAAAGCCGTCCTCGCTGACAAGAGCGAGGACGCAGGTCGGGAGAGGCGAGAAATAGAGCGAGCAAATACCATTGTAAATGTAAATCAACCAGCAATTGCAATAACGCTTGGTGTGAGTGACTGTGATGGATAATTATTCTAAGCAGGAGCTGTGTGCTTTTTGGCGGTTGCGGGGGAGTCGGAGATAGCAGCCGACTTGGCGTAGCGTGTACGTCAGCGTGTTTTGGACCAGTAAACAAGACGTCATTTAGCCAACTTACCACAACACTCCAGGATCCGTTTGAAGAGGCTATAGGTAGGTAATGCTTTCTTTAAGGAAATGAAAGATGTTTGAGCAGTTTTATTGAGAAGGCTTGGAAAAATTGACGGAAATCTTGGTAGAGGCAGACCACGAGACTCTTGTACTCTTTTGTGCGGGGCCCATTCCCATCCCCTCCCCTCCGCTCCCTCGGCGAATTGCCGATTCTATTCACAACCAACAAGTGCTTAGACCCTCTTCACTTACGTCAATTGCGTACTGTGACTGGATACTATACACACTATGTCAGACTAACCAGGTGGAGCGTTCCGGACTGCGTGACCTAATTCGATTCAGTGTGCCCCACAAGGCGCGAAGGGTTGATGGGAGCCGCAACAAATGCCTCTAGACGGGATGGCGGGGTTGAGTGAACAGCGCCTAATTCTACAACATTAGTGATCTGATCGATCTCTTAACAGTGAATGGACGCTTGCTTGATTAATAAAGATGAGATGGGCTTAAGGGATGAGGTGTTCGGGTAGGGATGCTAATGCGGGTAGAATAGGGAAATTTCAACTTTTGATGAAGATTTCCGAGAAATCGGCATCCTTATCCTCATCGTCCTCTGAGAGACGAGGCCGAGAATGATAAAATAAGCTGATTGATAATAAAGAACGAATTGGAGCCGACAAACAGTGTGCAAAGCATGCCGGTCCCTGGAAGCATACCATTGAATACCAACTCTAATGTACCTGGACGATGGATCCTCATAATTGGGCAACAGTCTGCATCAATGAATGGTGGATGGAATTCGATTACTTGTTGACAAGATATCCTCAGGATTAGTCAGCCGATATCGAGAAACTCCACTTTGAGCTCGCAGCTCTTCCTCCATGAGATCAGGTCGTGCTTGGCTACTCCTTAGGCATATCAATCTCAACCATCCTTTAATTATGGACTAATGGCAAGGTGTAAGTACCCGAAATATCACATTGAACGAATCGAGATCTGAAATACAACTTGCCTTTAATCTAGTACTGAATTCCTACCCAAGCAATTTCCCAGTTTTTGAGTAGTCACCGCATAGAGATTTGACTGTCTTGGTTGATGTTGAAAACTCGCTTAGTCAGCCGCATCTCAAACATAGAATATCTCCATGCACCGAGTCTCTTAACTATCAGTATTTTCATAAGACTCACTAAACACCGTCTGAAAGAACAAATTCCGACCACTGATCTTAGCGCGTATGTTGTCATCATTTTGGTCAAAGCCCAACTCCGAGACATTCGCTTCGCACTAACCCTATGACCCTTCCAGTCGGCATCTTAATACTTGAACATGCATTGACACCGTATTTGTTACAGCTGGAGCAAACATAGAGAAGAAATACTATAGCCCAGGCTACCAGGAAAGAGGCTCTTCACAGCAATATTGGATCCTCTTCAAGGAGTAACCTAGTCTACGAGCATCCAATCTGGACGGGTGATGCATCCGTACTCAGAATGCCATTCCTAGTGACCAAGTATGCTTATCCTTGTGTGGATATAGCCCATCGAAATCAGTCGGGTTTTGCAACAAGGACATGGCTAGTGTCGCGGGACGACGTATACCATGATGTCCGTGTATTTGACCGCCTGTTCCAGTGGTAAAGCAATTGTTACGAAAAATTTCCTCAGTGCCGTGGGCATTGTTTCTCTTTGGTCTCATCAAGATCTAGCATCGATGACGTTGCTATTGCATGCCGCTAGTACCTAATCTGTACTTACTGGACATCATCCGAGTGAGTCCGTTTTTAGTTCAACGGCCACATCTTGAATTTTCAAATACTATACCCAGTGTACACATAATCCGCTTTTCATTTCCACAACTGAAACACGCTTCTCTTAGGTGGTCCAGCAATGCCAGTGCTCGAGGAGAGCGAAACAACCCCGCTCATACCCTCGGGTGACCTTGGAAGTAACACGAACGACCGATCGCTGTGGCAAACAGTCATCGAGTACCGCCAATCGATGCTATGGAGTACCTTCTTCGCATTGAGCGCCCTTCTATGGGGGTATGACAATCAGGTAATCAGCAAAAGTCGATGTGAGTGCCAACATTGTTAAAAGTAAATAGGTTGCTGGTTCACTTCTAGGCGCACCTCAATTCCGGAAAGACTTCGGATATATCTTCGATAGGCAAGCCGTCATATCTGCACCATGGCTAGCAGCTTTCAATGCGGCATCATCTATAGGCGGCTTATTTGGCTGTATCCTTGGCGGTGGTATCGCGGATACATCTGGCCGACGTTGGGCTCTTGGGTTTTGTTCAATTATAAGCATATCAGCAGTCACCGTGGAGGTCTTCGCAACAGCAAAAGTGACACTCCTGGTTGGAAAAGTATGCGAAGTTGGCGCAAAATATAACTATGCTCAGTCTGCTGATCTAAATTCTGCCTGTTGAAAGCTAGTCAACGGTTTTGCCCTTGGAGGCTTCTTGACTGTGTCATCCGCCTATTGCGCGGAAAGCTGCCCCGTCAATTTGCGTGGCGTGACAACCTCGGGAGTCCATCTATTTATCGGCATGTATGTGGAGCAGGACACCTATTAGAGCTGTTGTCCTACATACTGAAACTTGGCAGAGGCAGTCTTGTGGCCTCAATCCTAGTCAAGGTTTTTGGTTACCTGCCTGATAGTCGTGCTTATCGAGGCCCATTCGCTTTACAATGGCTGTTTCCAACGTTTCTACTCTTAGGACTACCTTTCTGCCCAGAGTCGCCATGGTGGCTAGTGCGAAAGGGCAATACTCAAGGCGCAGCGCGAAGCCTTGGAAGGCTTGGCTATAAAGATGTCGACACTTCATTAGAGAGCATTAGAAGGACAGTCTATGCGGAGCTTGTGGACCAAATGGAAACCTCCTACCTGGACTGCTTTAGAGGAGTGGATCTCAGGAGAACCGAAATAGGTATTTACTGGATCCTCGAGCACCGGTGATTGACTGACGGTCCCAATCTTGCATAGCCATGGGTGTCTTTACGATCTCGCAGCTGGTGGGGCCTGTCTTTGTGATGGGATATTCCACATACTTTTTTGAATTGGCGGGCCTGTCCATATCAAACGCTTTCTCGGTTGGCATTGGCATCGCCACCGCGGCTGTCATAAGCAACATGTTTTCTTGGCTACTTGTCAACTCTTTGGGGCGTAGATTGATGTACCTATATGGTACGCTGGGATTGTTCGGCTGCTTGTTGACAATAGGTCTCTTGGATGTCAAGCCCGACGCCAAAAGCTTTAGTGCTTGGTGGCAGAGCGCGATGTGTGCTCTTTACCAATTCATCTATTACCTGTGGGTATCTTTCTATCATTAAGTGTGCTCTGCATCTGCGAACCTTCTTAACGCTTTGATAACAGTGCCGTCGGACCAATCACATATACATTGTTTTCCGAGATTGCGTCACCGCGGCTCAGGTCACGGACTATTGGGCTAGGTTTAGTGGTCCAAAACTTGTTTGGCCTTGCCCTCAATCTTCTGATTCCATATCTGATAAAGTATGCACGCATCTCTGTCTCATGCAGCTGACATTGACTACAATTTTTTGGTACTCAGCTGACAACCTTCTTAGTCCTGATGAGGCCAACCTCAGGGGAAAAATTGGCTTCATATTTGCTGGAACCAGCCTCTTCGGCAACTTATGGGGTATGTCTTCGTATAGGAATGTTCCATGAGGTTATCGTTATTGACTTGGCCGCCAGTTTACTACCGAGTCCCAGAGACCAAGGGTAAAGACTTTGAAGAGTTGACCATGTTATTCGAGAATCATGTACCAGCGCGGGACTTTGCAACATACAGCGTAAAAAAACCCAAAACGGGGTCTATGCGTGAATAAGATCAGTCATACTGTGCACTGTTACTTCCCCACCGAATGTGTACAAAGAGGGGACTTTTTCGATCCATGGTATGTTTATGTATTCATTATGATACCTTTGCTCCGCCTACACAATATTAGGCACGCAAACGTAGGCTGCGTCGAATTCTACAGGGTGACTGATCGACGTCTAGAATCCCGATTGGCCTACCGACTCTGGAAAACATTCGTGCTCTTTAAAATCTGAAGGGTAAGTAGATCATGTCCCTAGCTACTTGAAGGTTCTACCATGGTTGACTCTCGATTACAAGTCCTCTCAACGCAACGCTATGGATCTACAAATACAAAATAAATAAACCACCATATACCTAAAATCTTGGGCTACTGGGTGCCTTTGAGCATACAGACGAAAGACAGCATAATGCGGATGGCACTTCTTTTTACATACATACGATAGCGAACTTACATAACATAGTCAATACCCAGTGTAATTATTCAGACGTACTACTGATATTTATTTTCTTGGGCACACCAATTTTAGACTACCGACCCAGTACTGTCTCTTGTCGTTGGTATCTATCTCTTACAGCTACGAGTTGGTCGGTACATTGATCGTTGAACAGCTATGTGTGCGCCAATGAGGTAGTAGACTAAGCCGATGGACGCTAGAGGAGCCGAGATGGCTGGACCGAATTCTTGGTGTATTGCGGGCGGGGCAGCACAACGGCCACTTGTTACCCACCAACCAAGATTCAAGAAGAGTGCTGTAACTTCAAAACAATTAGCAGAGGTCCATGATAGGGAATGGAATGGTATGACAAAAGTGGCTAATAGTATCAAAAGCACATGCGATACTTTCATTGATAGCTAAGGCGACTTCGCAATAATTCGGCCTCCCTCAGGAATATGCCGTTCGAATACACCAATGCACTGCCAACTGATCTAGAAGATATTGCACTGGCGACTTTTGACAAATTAGTAGGCAAGGGTGAAATTCACTACAGCCCACCCAAGGTAGAGATCATACAGATAGATGGACTGCAGGTAATACATAGCATACCACTGATACTACCATTAGCTGAAAGTTTCATTTACCATAGTATCATTTTTCAACAACATCAGCTTTCCGCTTGAAGCCCGTATTAGCCTCAGATGCCCCAGGTCGTTCGAAACCCATTGGACCGTTCGTTGACCCACCAGAAGATTTCATCATAGCAAGAATCGGCGAATCGCATAAGTTGATACTAAACAAGTATTGCGTGTACCGGCCTATGCTGATTCTGCATACGGCTGTGTTCGCACTCCAAACAGATGATCTTGACGAAAGTGATCTGGCAGCAGCCTGGGCAATTCTGCATAGGATCAAAACACCACAGATGATCATCTATAATTGTGGTGTTGAGGCTGGTTCATCCCAAGGGCACAAACATATCCAAATATTTCCAAGACAAGATTCTGGGGGTTTCCAGCCATTTCCTTCAAAAGTGCTCTCGACCGAAGGTGGGTCATCCTCTGAGTCTGAAGATAGCGAGCTGACAAGGCTCCATAGATATCACTGACGATATAGAAGGAGTACCATTCAAACACTTCGCCATCCGCCTTCCCACCGGTGCGGCCTCTGACTATGTATTCCAGCAATATACGAGACTGCTGAACGCCACGAAAAGTGCATTACGCGATGCCGATGCTGGTGGCGATTACAATCTTGTTATTGTCCGCGAGTGGTTGGTTTTGATTCCCCGTAGGCGCAAAGGGTACGGAGAAGACTTCATCGCAAATGCTGCCAGTATGGTGGGCGTGATGTGGATGACGAGCGAAGAACAACGCGACAAAATCTTGGAATTGGGTCTGCCGGGGCTTTCCGCTGCCTTAGGGATTCCGGCCCGTTGAGCTTAGAATCAAAGGAGCCAGCCTAGCTCCGGGGTGCGGATAGGGCACTCGTCGGTGATAAAAGGCCTTATTGAAACCTAAATTTTGCGACACTACCTTAATCGAATAAACAACTAGACATAGAACATGTATTCACGAAGCAACAAATGGACAGCCTCTCAATCAATATGCCTATAAACATGAACCAGCATATGCATCTGGCCATTTCAGATTAAGTCAGTGTCCAAATCATCGTCATCTGGCGTCGAAGCACGTTCTGTGTCTACCGTATCACATCTGGTTACTAATTAAGCTTACAGCTCGTTGTATCACAAGCCTGAGATCAAAGCCTCTCATATAACATTTCCTCTTTGCGGCTATATTTTGACAGCGAGGAGGAATCACGTCTCATCTTAGACAACCTACCTCGGGACTTCGCCGCACCAAACGCTCTGCATCATGCCATATCCCCATCAACATCGCCTGATACCGACAGGGGAATGCTTTTTATCCAGCATGCCAGATGAGCTCCTTGTTCGTATACTAAAGTACCTTGCACCGGCAGAATACTTCCATTTTGAATCTGAATATGAACCATGCCTTGCAATTCCCCTTGTCTGCCGCCGCTGGGAACGCCTTTACTATTCCATCTTGTACCGCAACATAGACCTCGGCCTTTCTGGCTGGACCAAGCCAAGCCGAATCAATCGACTTGAGGCGACTTTACGACATCGTCCTGACCTGAGTGACGCCGTTCGTACGGTTCGGATCCGATTGTGGCAGCCAAGTGATGCTACTTGTGAGATAATCGCCCACATCCTCACTTGTTGTAATGGTCTTCGCAAATTTTGCCTTGACACATACTTCAATAACAGTACATGGGTTATCTTACATGCTGCAAAAAGGGCACCACTAGCAACGTTGGAGCTCGGTTATGGAGGTGGTCCATCGCTCCAGATGATCCTGAAGCACTTTAGCTTGCCCACGCTTAAAGAATTGTCCATCAACGACTATGGGTCGGGCAACGGAGAGGAGCCCGGTCTGTACCCTTCCTCTGATAATGCCCATGAAGATCTCAGTCTACTTCTTTCTTCGGCCTCTCCTTGCAACGTGACTACCATGGAATTGATTGAACCAGGTGCGCCCGCACATGTGACAAAGTCATTCTTACAGTGGCCAGCGCGCCTGAAAAGTTTGACTATGAGTCTATTTGGCGCAAAGTACACAGTTGATGCTGTACAAGGAATCCTGGATGATCACTGTCATACGCTACAGCATATCAGCCTGCACACACTCGCTCGTGGACTTGAATGCTTGCCTGACTTTAGCTCATTCACAAGCCTCGAGTCGCTGCAAATACACGGGGACAACTTGTTTGCAGAATCGCCCTGCAGGGCTGCCGCAAGGTTAGACGCACCACGACTTCGCCATCTAAGGATCAGTTTCGAAAGGCAAGATCAGCGTGAAACCTCTTGTAAAGCTTTCGCATCAGACAAAATTGGTTGGCTTGAAGATTTCGTTAGCCACATAACACCTACAACCAACAGATTAGAGACTGTCTTCGTCAAATTCAGCCCGCTTGTGTTCATATCGGATCTTAACTGGATGGATTATGGGATCTGGCCATGGTCCTATATAGACCAAGCAGTGGGTCTGTTTGCGGGTCACAACGTCGCTATGAACTACACTCAGCCTCGCTATTCAAGGAAGGAGTGGGATCAAGCGGTTGAGCGGGAAAAAAACAAGATGAAGAAAGGCAGGCCCGCGTGAACTTGTTCGAGTCCGCTTCACAGGGTTGATCGTGTAAGTATCGACAGCTCTCTGGCAGCAATGACCTATGGCTACGCTGTTTGCGATCCACTGAAGCAGCGAACATACAATATCACCCCTCAAAGAGCCCACTCTCCCATTTCGCCACCGCCATCTACTTCAACTCCTTCGTCACTCCTTCGACCACATTGCACCACCATCATTCCCCTCGCCTGCCCTATCTTTCCAACTGTAGGCGCTTTAGAACAAGCGTTACTCTGTTTCAGATACGCACGACCATTGCAACTATACGAATCTCCGTCTTAGATACCGCCCGATCCATTATCGAAACCGTAATATCTAAGTCCTCCGTCGCCATTATCGACACAGCGGTAGATTTCTGCGCATTCGTCAAGATCCAGGAAGAGGGCTTCTTCCTCCTCGCATGAAAAGAAATTTGAGCGCAAATCACTATCTACGAATGTGATGGGATGAGCGCTGATTAGGTTTGGTTGACTAATGGCTATGTCAAGGATGAGACGGAGGTTATCTGTCGGAGCGGTACGAAACATTGAGACTGGAAACACCCTCTTTCATACCTTTTTCTGTATCAATTAGACAAAAGCAATGGATGTTTCGAAGTCTGCATGCGAGTCCTCGTGGGTGATTTTGCTTGACTTTGATATCATGGACCGCAAGCCCCGTACGAGATATCGATGATGGATATGCTCGTGATATTCGCTGCCTTAGCTTTTCGTTGCTAATCTAGAACATGATCCAGTAGTGGTGTTCGTCCATGGAAAAGATCCGCGCACGACTGCGACTCAGAACGTGCCATCAGCCACAATCGGCCTGTATCCGTATGTACATCTCGGGTGCCCTTTCACTCTCAATTAGGTATCAATATATAACAAAGCATATCCTCTTACCTAATACTAGAGCTCGTATTCTAACGCCATACAACTCAGGAGTTCAGCATCAATAAGCTATGCGAACTAGAAGTAATGCATCCCAGGTTTGTGAGATCGAAGAATTTTAAGACAAGCCTTCCTCTTTCCCCAAGAGATCCGTGAAAGTGGTACCAATACTAGACTATGGTGGACGGTTCCTGTCAATTGTCAAGGTCATTGACGGGCTGCTGCTGTATGATAAAGAACTGCGTTGCAATAAGAGTAGGCAAGAAGATAATTAATTATATGAGAAATTTTGAACGGAGAGAGAGAATAAAATTTCACCGCAGGCACAATTGTATAGAGTAGTGTTGCAACAAAGCTCAAGAATAAAATATCAATGGATAACGCTCCGCCTTCTAGATTGTGAGTCTTTAATGCTCAATTAAAGCATAAGGATGGGCGACATCAGATTGAAACATGAGCATATGTCGCGTAGCTAGCGACTACGAGTTTGCTACTTCAGACAGCTTTCGAAAAAATTAGTCTGCGTATTGATACTCGTTAATGAGATAGTTTTTGTGTGCTTGGTACATGATGAAAAACACCGGCCTTGGTCGTGATGAATCCTTACGGGAACTGTAGAATGTACCTGCTACTAAGAGACCCTTTGCGAAACCCACCGATTATTGCGCAGTGGAGATTCTCGATAGTAGAAGTACTTTACATGAGTCTGAAGTCGTCATCGTGAACGAGAATTTCGACGGCGTTTCGCATTGAATAAATACACTCCCATCCTCGATAAGAAAGATCGTATCGTCATAACATCGTTATTGACTTGCCTCAAGGCCAGCTGACAATTTTATCTGCTTGAGATGGAGCACTAGCTTGGGCAGCTTCATCGGACCAATGTCCACAGCCTTACGAGGTCATCTACTACATCGTTTCTGTCTGCCTCTTGTATACTTCGCATCGATGCGAAAGATTGTGCCATAGTCTTCACAGAAAAGTCTGATCGCCCGGTGGGTTTTGAGGATTTTTCACCGACTGCCGCCTGCTCTGTCCTTTGAAGTTTGTGGGATACTGATTGTTGCGGTGCTCCAATCCAAGCAAGAGATTCACCGCTCGCTCTGTCAAATTTGGTAGAGGCAACTTTCGTGGTCGGCTTCCTTCTTTCCGCTTCTACGACTACGAGCGTGTGCGTTTCTCTAATTGCGCCAGTGAACCTGGAACGGGACCCCGCGGGAATTCGATACTGTGGAGAGTAAACTTCTCGGATAAGGCTTTTCATGAGAGCGTCAAAATGACGCAACAATGGCCATGAACTGTGCTGGTCTGACTGGACAGTCACGGGGTCCATTGGCACTATTGGATAAGAAGCCGGTATATTTGGCAACGGCCACTGTGTTGCAGGATTTCTCTCAAAAGCGGCTCTGGGAAGAGGATCAAGAGTATGCTGTGTGGGTCCAACACTTCCTTCCTTGTGCGCAGGAGCAGGCCTGCTGACTATATTATCCGTGCTTTGAGTCGAATGACTGGTCGCGTCAGAGAGTTTTAGACTCTCAAACCTGCGAATATATTCCTCTTTGGCGATAGCTAGTTCTTCTATGAGGGTCTTATGGCTAGCTTCGTCGTAGACGTCAGGGGCTGGAGCTCTTGACTTGTCCCTAATTCTTTGTCAGTAAAAATTCAGGAACAAGCACTGAAGATATATAGCAATGTATCTAGAAACCAACCTTTCCGATACATGTCTAGCGTATATCAAAACGTTAAGCATCAATGATATATTTGCTCTTAGCATATCAAGGCTCCCTCTCAGTAGCTGTATCCGTGGTTGTATGAAAGGCCACTTCAGCTTCTCCAGGGCCATTGTAGCTCTGGTGGCTCTATGTCCTTGACTCAGATTTGGCATGTTCTTCAAAATCATCTTGTCTAAATCTTCAAATACATCCAAGCACTCTTTAACAGTGTTTCCAGCCGTTTGAACGAGATTTTCAGAGCAAATTCTTTCTTTCTCGTCCAGGTCCCTGCCCAGTATTTCTCCTAGCTCTTTAAGCACAGTAGATGTCAGCGATATGTCTTTCGAGATTGTAATGATAGCACGGTCAGCACTGGAAATCGCTTCGCCAGATGTATACAGCTTAAGGCTGAGGCGGTAGCCAGTGTCTGCGATCTGGACAATTGAGGCAATAAGAGCTATTTCCGCCATCGTAGCTATGTGTTTAGAATAGCGTACACGGCCAGTGTGAGTTTTTTGGTACTGTGCTGAGGATTGGTAGTGGAAAGGGTCATGGCATAGCAGAGGTGAAGCTGAGATACGGGTCCAGAGTGGCTTAGATATTTGGACCCTGCTCGTTGCATCAGGCTTAGCCACAATCTTTGCCGTGTCAAAACACGCGCATCATGTAACCTCCAGCCTTAAGACGCCGCACAAGTCCTGCCGTGACCTCCAAATCCGAGTACCCTTGGGTAGACCAAAATAGGGGCATATGTGCCATGTGAATAACGTCAGATGTCGTACTCGCCATCCTCAATTTTTTGTCATTCCCTGTTTTCGTAGCTACGCCCGGAGACTGACCGAAGTGATATCTCGTTGAGAAGGCTTTGGCGCACCTTGGCCTTTGTACGTCTAAATAGCGGGTGGTCTAACGCCCTAGGGTAGGTTGGGCCCGGAGCCACTGCGGCTGGCAAGTTCCGGGGCTCTCTCGCGGGGCAGCTATCGCTGTCTAGGGCTATTCATGTCCGTCTCCCCTCTTCATCCAGGATTCACACATCATTGTCCACGAGAAGTCTTGGCATTTGCATTCAGGCCCACTCCATCATTCTCCACACAGAAGTTGCTCTAGTCTAGATAATTTGTATACAAAAGTTGTACTTCTGACTCCTATGGCCCCCCATATATATTGCTTACAAGGTTTGGTCAAGGCAATCTTAATATATAGGGTTTAAGTCCTCGTCAATTGAAGGCAATTTCTAACCTCAAAAATTTTAGCCAACATAATGGCTATAAACACATATAAAATACATAAGTCTGTATAACATCGCAAGTATTTTACGCTTCAATCCGCTATACCGGTTTCAGCTAGTTGGACCGACTTTTATGTAGAGGAGCATGCCAGTGGCGGTCGCAAAACAAATGCCATTTTCTTTGAAAGTGCGGCACAAGCCGGATAAGGTTGATAACGGGCGCAGTAGCCCGCGGTCTAACCCCATTAGCGCTGTCAGAACAAGCCCCCAACCTACCTGGGGAGCAGCCCGATAACGTTCGGACTGACTTATGAATACTACTATTACTACCACTACTGCTACTACTACTACTACAGTACTACTATCGGTGTGGTTTTCGCTTCTGAACACCAGGCCGGCTAGCGCTGGTTTCTTAGGGCCCGGGCGCATCACTTTAGGGTTAGGGTGGTTGGGGATCGCCGGTCGGCCCGGTGTTCAGACTCGAAAACCACCTCAATAGTACTACTATCACGTGTATTAGTCCAGCCTAACGGAAGTGACAGGTAGCACAAGTGTTCTGGACTTTTCCATTCACATTGTGATACGCCACGTACTATGAGGCTCGGGCGGACCAGTAGAAAATGCATCACCGATCGCAGGTGTTGTGATAACGCGCATATGGCTTGCAAGACGTCTGCTGAGAGGATGCATTCTGGGGTAAGTGGCTGGCTGAGAGGAAGTCGTGGACTTGAAAAAAGCAACGCCTGACATGGGGATTCATCTTTTGGCCCATTCTCCCGACCGACTCAAGGACCCCGCATTCTGTTAAAAAGCCCCATCAGGCTCGAAAATACATCATGCTCGTTATCTCCTACCCAAAATGCTCCTGAAACTTGTTTGGTTACTCCAAGTACTCATTTCTGGGGCTCAAATTGGACTTGTTGCTGGCGTCACGAACCGCCAAGCACCAATTCAATGGGTCATCGACGATTTAACTCCTGCAGAAGAGCCCCCCGCAACAACTGCTAGGATCGACAACAAATGCCCTCACAATCCTGCCAGCATCGCAGCTGAATTCGCAGTCGCCGCTCAAATGGCCACCATAGCAGCGAACAACTTCAACCCGGCCAATCAATACGTTCAAGCTTTCTGGCCCAATGCTCCGCCAGCGACCAAAGAGAGATTCCTCGATCCTTACTGGCTCAACAAAGCCAAAGATTTCTTCTTGTGCATAGCTCGCGCGGCGACAGATACCGACGCTGGCAACTGTGGAAACATCGACCCTATTGATGTGACCTGTGTGGAAGATGAAGAGTGCACAACCGAAAAAGGTTTCGTTACGCTCGCCCACACCGATCATAAAACCCAGACGATCAATTTGTGCAATGCATTTTTCGACCTGCCCGACTCTGCGAACATTCAATGTGTTGACCGCAAACCACTGCGGAGCTATGACTCAAAAGGTACAAGTCCTCAAACCTTCATATTCTCTGCTTCTGGTACAATCTTGAACTGCCTTGAGACCTTACTAATACAGTACCAACAGCCCGCGCCCTCGTCCACGAAATCACACATCTAGCCATCCCGCCACTCGGCCCGTAAGCGATGCTCCAATAATCTTGCTCCATATCCCTTTACCCAGGCTGACCATATAATCTCTGCGTCCGGCCCAACAGTACGACCGATATTAAATCCGAGGACGGAAAATACATAGCATACGGCACCGGTGAATGTACCAATTCCGCCTCCAACGACTTCCATGGCGTCGATTCCACGCAGACCATCGACAACGCGGATAATTACGCTTACATTGCCGCTGGTACGTCCTCCAAACACCCTTCCCCTCGCCCACCCTGCGACAGATCCCTCTTTATACTATCTCATTCCCGCATCTTCATTCAACGCAGAAGACCCACGTGAAGTGGGCGCCGCAACGGCGGAAAATTATCAATCTTTACTAATCTCACGTGGAATGCTAGGCACCTATTGGCTTGCTCACTGCATACAAAAAACGGGTATTCAAGATTTCAGATTACCGGCCGACACCAGCATATTCGACAGAGCGGTGCCGTGAGGGTTTTGAGGTACTCTTTGGCTCTCGTGGTGCACCCAGGACTCTGTAAGATGATCGACGGCAAAGGAAGTGAAGAGAGAATTGAGATGAGGAAATGACTGGAAATTATTCCCTGTGACTATTGCAACCTGCGTTGGAGGAGATTGAAATTGAGATTCATGTACCTCAATTAGTATCCCAATCTAGGGATTCACTTTTCATAGTTCTGGAAATAGCCTGATGATCGCACGGACGCTTGAAGTTTTAATTTTCCAAACGCGCCAGGATTGTTAGAATAGGGGATATGATATCTACGCAAAACGTATTGTTTACTGAGGTTTAGAGAACTAGATTCACTGCATGTCTATTCGCCAATTCCTGTGTCCCTATACTTTTCTTCTTTCTAATTTTACATCTAAATTCTAATCCCTGAACCCTTCGTGCCCGAGATCCCTCCCGGCGCGGCAGAGGATATATCTACCGTTCATCATTAATCTAACACGTAAGTACTCAGCACACAACACCTTCTAACCACATGCATAACATCACAATAGCCAAAGCAGGAACGATACTCCGACGACTTCCCATCCTGTCTGCGTCTCCCTGAAATGCTACCACACCGCCAGTATTACCAGTGGTATTATCCTGAGTCTGATTCGAGCCTCCTACTCCAGTCATCGAAGGAGCGGCGAACCCGCCATTCAATCCACCCAGAATGAAATCGCCAAGTGCAAGCGCTGAAGACGAGGGAACAATATCCTGGTATGGTACGGTTGATGTGCCGATCACCAATCCAGAACCCTGAAGCGCCACGGGGGTGCCAGAGATTGTAATAGCAGGCTGGCCAGGATGGAGGGTGCTGTCTCCAATAACGAGCCCATTGGAGATCTTGGAGACGGGATATGCGTAGTCCGCTATGGTGACCATAGAAGTGGGTGGCAGTGGTAGTGTTGAGGATCCTATTATGAGGCCATTGGATCCAAGCGAGATGCGTGTCCCGGCCACAGTTATAGCGGGTGCTTCCGGACTCAAAGTCGTACCAGCGATGGTGAAATAACCGTCTGGGCCGAGGATCCCAGCTTGGCCGGCAGCGCTGATCACTGCTGCCGGTGTTACGGTCGGGAGACTGATCGTTGAAGTCCCTACAATGAGACCGTTGGGTCCGAGCGAGATACGTGTCCCAGCAATATTTACGGCGGGCGCGTTTGGAACCAATGTTGTACCAGCTATTATGACACCACCATTTGCCCCAATGGTCATGGTCTGGCCAGCAGCGGTGAGTACTTGTGCTGCTGTTATGGCTGGGAGATTAATCGTGGAGCTAGCTATTACAAGGCCGTCTAAGCCAAGGGATATGGGTGTCCCTGAAACTGTGATTCCCTGTCCGATACTCAGTGTTTGGCCGTCAATCGCAGCCCCGTTCGATATTATTGTAAGAAATTGGCCAGCATTAGTGATTACTTTCCCTGGTGCAGCAGATGCGCTGGGGATGAAACCTGGCAGAGTCGACGTGCCAAGTATGAGGTCACCGTTAGAGCGCAAAGCAACGGGTGTGCCAGAAGCCATAATAGGATTTGCTCCACGGACTATTGACTGTCCGTCGACAATAATGATGTCCGGCCATGGAGTTGTTTGAATGATATGTCCATCAATAACGGTGTTCGATGATACAGGATCGTTGACAGGGTCATTCTGTCCAGGATTTGATGATAGAGGATCTTCGACTGGGTCAGTCGGTCCAGGGTCTGATAAAGATGGATTGGGAGCGGGCAGAGGATATGCCTGGCCGTCAACTACGATATTCGAAGCCACTGGGTCCACCGATACCTGGTGGCCAGAAACTTGTGAAGCTGGTGCACCAGCTACTACTGTTGCACCAGCTACAACGACCGAGTTTGAATTGATGACCATTCCCGACCAGCCTACTTCCCCTGGAACGGGAATGGCAAATGAAGTGATTGCTGGCCCTTCAAAGCCATTGGCAACACTCGACTCGGGCGGTGGATTAGCTGGAGGGGGGTCTCCTATTGAATGGGGGTCTGTTGAAGGTGTTTCTGGGGTATCGTTTCCTGCGTTGCTGGTTGACGGTGACCAACTTGGAGGGTCGGTCTTTGATGGTACTGGCGGTGGGATGAAGGGTGCTGGAGAAGGATTCGTTGAAGCTCTTGGATCCCCAGTTGGACCAGGACCAAGTGTAGTAGCTGGCAATAAAGCACGAGGAGGATCCTCAATGAAGCCGAGTAATAGATCTGTGTCGCAATTGGCCCATGCTGGATCTATTGACTGTAGCCCGGTTGAAGGGTAGGTGAGCGAAGGGAAACAATGTCTTTGCAGGAAATAGGGATCGCTCTGGGTTGCGAAGTAGCTGGCATGGCCAGTGCAATTGGTGAAGAGGTCAGCATAATTGATCTTCGTCACATCAAATCCATCTGGATCTGGGTTAATAGTCGATAAGTCGGACGGAGCGTAGGCTACTGTCACATTGGCGTAAGTCTGACCTAAGGCACCACAGTCACCTGTGGCGGACACGGCGTGCCATACTACGTAAGCAGAGGGGGATGTACTGGGAGGAGAGAATATTAGCCTGGCATCATCAGAACGGAGAGAAGCCTCACTATGTATATCCGTCTGGCCCAACAATGGTCGATATGTTGGGATCTGGTGCTGGTGTAGGCCAGTAGCGCAGCTCCACGGTGGAAGCCTTAATATTACACCATGCATCACAGCATGGTGATGATACTGCATGAAACCATTGATTTTCCAGCGGGTAAGTCTGAGTTTTAGCCCAGCTACTGTACTGGGCTGCCTCCCACGTAGAACAGAAGGCTCTTACGCTACTATTCAAGCCACACAAGTATCCTTGGCAATTGCCTGGCTCATTATTGGGATATACTTCGTGATCGACGATAAAGTCCATTACAGTAGAACACCAATACTCCTCAAAGGATGGAAGAGTAAATGAAGGCGTTGGTGTAATAGAGGCCGGCAAGGTAAAATTATTTGTGGTACGCGCCGGTGTAGCCGCAACAGCTGCGGTGTCTGGGGCATATTTAACAGCCTAAAAGGGAGGGGGAGAAAGGTTTGAACTTACATTTCGAGCAATCAACGAGCTGGTCGGTGTATCCGGAAGTGTTGATCACGACACTAGGAGCTGCATCTTGACTAACATCCTTTGTATTGCTCTGGCAGGTGCCATAGGTAGCTGTTGCCAAAATCAACAGGAGCATAAGCAACATGATAGCCGTCCTCTCTAGAAATTCTGAATTTGCCTTCAACTGTGTACAGGGTAACAATTCGGGAGGACAAAAAGACCGGATCATTTGTAGCGCCCCTACTTATAGGGATAGGCCATCAAATAAAGCAAAATACGTATATGTCCGACAAACATAGCTGTAAGTGCAGCCCAGTGCGCTGCCACTGCCGCAGTGCGAAGGGTTTATGCCCTGCCGGCCACCGCACTGTTCGTATCTTTAACAACAAGAATGTCTGATACGCCATGGTCCGGAACCGACGCAGCCACTTAATCCGGCTTATGGTGCTAAGTATTTCAAAACTAATGACGCTGAGCACACCGCTAAATTGACTTTAGAAAGAAAGGTCAGATCCAAGGACCCTCAGAATGGTTTGCTCGCCTTGTCCCCGACCCAGAAGAGCTGCAAATGGATCTGATACTATTTTCAGTTGACGGAGCCGAGTGATTATGCTGTACCTCTTACGGTAAAGAGCTGAAAGAGGCATAATGGCAGAAATCACTCCGAGGCCCAGGAGCTAGATCCTCAAGTACGGATATCGAATCATTCCGGCGTCTTGCGCGCGAATGGCCAGGACCGTCTTGTCGGCTGCGCACAAATGTTTCGTTCCTTGGTTGATCTCTCCTGACCGTAAATAGATACAATTTGAGAGACTGGTCCGGTTGAATTCGGAATGCTGGACAAGGTGGCAAGGAGTCTCAAATTCTCTTCCTCGCGCCTACCTTAGCGATATGATCCTTGCCTCGTATAAATCCTAGGCTGCTGCCCTTAGATGGAATTTCGTAGTCGAGCGATTGGTTTTTGAGATAGAGGCAGTGGGTGGGCCTTAGCTGTATATCATCTACTCAGGGATGACTAGAGAGAAAGCTTCGAACTAAGCAACTTTTATTATATGCATACCAGTGCGTCATCCCATTACTCAGGGCACCCGATACCGAGGCAGCACTTGGGGAATCCATGGGCTGTGTGTGAGCTCTAGAACATTGAGTTGTGCTGCTGGCTTGCGAACTCTCACGCGCAAATAGCAAAACCTTTGTTTCCCTGGATGACATTGGATGACACCACATTTCTTCTCCCTTTGAAGCATGTTTCTGAGACTTCGAGAACAGTCTTACCCTATTAGAAGGACTGTATATTACAGCTAGATCCGTCATAATATATATAGAATTAGACCAGGTTGATAATTCTCTCATATGAACATACTAGACGTGACCAACCTTTACGTAGAGGAGCATGGAGTCGCGCGTAAAATGCAAATGCCAAGACTCCTTGCAACTGCTAAACTCCCTTAGAACTACTGTGTAGCCTTATAGGGCTGGACCTAAAGCTGGCGAAGCGGGCCTTAAAGACACCCTAAAGCTAGGACTCTCTGGGGGCTATTCTCGTCGCCCGGTTGACTAGATTTAGAGGCTCTTGGGGTTCTTCCAGGGCCCGCTTCGCTAGCTTTAGTTCCAGCACTATATGGGGCTCAGTAGCAACTAAGGTAGGTGATCTCTTCTAGGGCTAAGGGCTAACAATCTCACATCCTATGTAAAGAACATGATACATCACAAGCACTACCTTGTTACAATAATAACATATGATCAATGACTCTTGAATCCTGCTCTCCCAACTCCATTTACAACGTTCTTATTTATCACATCGCCGTGTCTTCATAATAGGGTGTAAGATATATGAGTCAGCGCCTCCCCTACCTACTGTTCGAGCCACCTATAACCATAGGTAGACTTTCGCATCAATCATTCTATAGCTAGGTCTGCAGTTGTTTGAATCATATAGCTAGGCGACAACTTACAGCCTCGCTATCAAAATTGACCATGGGTATTAAAGCGACTGAGTTATGCCGCTTCAAGACACAATAACAGTGGTCGGAATTTTTATACTACAATGGGTATTGATACGCTATCACGTCTCGTAAGTCAAATCGAAATATATATGCACAGTAGATAGATCCTGCAGAATTCAAATAATAAAAGCACATCGTATCGTCATAAAACATCATCGTAAACCACTCTCTATCTCCCGCTCACCAATCAAGTAGATGACCCAGTCCCCATATACGTGCTCCCCCACGCTTTAAAAACGCCGTCATTCCAACCTATCATCGCGCCACGCAAGCCCGCTGGTCCAAGCTCGCCTTCGTACACCGTCACCCCGCCGGCCTGTGTAACGACCCAGACCCGCTCTGATATGCCAGGAGGTAGCATGGAAGCATAAGTGATTCCGAAAATCAAGATCAGACCCAGCACCGCGATTCCGCTGAACATGGTAAACCATGGTCTCCGCATCTTTATGCCCCTCCACCTCGTACTGGTATGCACACTAGCCAATATGACACAGTCCAGCAGCTCCAAAACGATCGCAATGGCTGTTCCTGCTACGGTAGCTTGTAGCCAGAATAATTGCTGTGCGCCGGAGATGTTGATGCAGCCGACACCTTTTCCAAAGGACTCGGATATGGGCCAGTTGTTGCAGTTTCCGTCGAGGACGGTGATGCCGAAGGGTTGGAAGATGGGGGAACACCAGGACACGGGTGGGGCGGGGAGGCGAGAGGAGTGGAGAGCGTGGGTGATGCCAAGGATTTGGAGGACGAAGACGAAGAAGAGGAGGATGATGGCGGTGAGGGCAAGGTAGAGGGGTTGGGAGGTGAAGAGGGGGGGAAAAGGTGGTGGGACTGTGGTAAAAGGGATGGGGGTTGGTGAGGGGTTTCTTTCGTGCAGCTGGATTGATACGCCGGCTTCGAGGGTGCTCAATTTGGAGGTGTCGTATTCACGGAGGAGGAGGCTAGCGTCATCGGGAGAGCTGCGGTTCCGGGGGTTGATGGCGTGGCGGAGGCGGGTCAGGAGGCTGTATTGTTCGATTATGAGGAAGGTGACTTGAGCCATGCTGCCGGCGTCGATGACGAGCAGGAGGGGGGTCCATGTTAGGATTTTATCGGCGCCGAAGCTGGTGGATTTGTAAGCTTGGGCTGTGAGGGCGATGGTGAAGGCGGTGGCGGCTAGGCACCATGTTTGCACTGTTTGCCATTTCACCACGCGGATTATCACGATAGGGATGTGTACGATGAGAACGACGATGCTGTAGATCCAGGGGAGGAGAGCGCCGCCTACGTCAGGACGGAGATAGGAAGGGGCGCCGAAGTGGAGGATGGTCTGGTTGGTTACCTGGGCCCAGGTGATGTTGGAGGAGTTGGTGATTGTTTTGTTTAGGTCTAAGGGGCATAGGTCGAATATGGAAGCAGAGGAAAGTTGAAGCAATGCAAGACAACACAACACGAGGAACAACTTATGAACCATTCGAAGGACAGTGAGAATTTAATGGAAGATGTGAGCAGCGCGTCTTAAATGAAGAGTAAGGTGAAGCAGTGCGACTCCACTTTATACACATTTGACCGTTGAGTTCCAATGTGAGGCTCCGTCTGCGCCTCGAAAGCTTGTCTACCTAACTTATTTTGAGCGAGATGACAGCTGATATGCTAGGAGGTAGCACTCGCATTGGTTCCTGTTTCGGTGAGTACGAAAATGCTAGATGGTACCCAGTGTCAGTCAGCCTCGCGATATCCAGCAGATGCGTTCTGCCGAGGGAAAGCGCAGGAAAGGAGTCATTCCGATCCCGCGAGTTGCGGCTGAGTTGGGCGGATGGTGTCATGCTGAGATGTTGTACTACATGTTCTATGTTTTACACGCTGGTGGCTTTCTGGATGTTGTCTGATTTCCCATTTTAGGAAGGGTTAAGAGTAGTTGCTCGCCTAAGAAAGGCGCTTGAGCGCGGCTTCTGTCTTGTGACCTGTTATCCACCATTAGGTAAACCTTTGCTCTGCCACAGCGCTCAGCATCAAGCTAGCCTTCTGTAGTGTATTTCTAAAGTGCTTTTCATTGTGGCTTTAACAAAGACCTTCCTACTCCAGAGTAGTAAGAAGACACCGAGATTCGAAAGGGTAGGGCCACAATGGAGCTTGAAATAGCGGGATTCAAGCATCGTTGACAGTATCCTTTTGTAATGAATAAGACGTGGCGATGATGCACCACGCCAGTCTTCTGAAATGAAGAGCGTTTCTGGAGATGACTCTGACGTGAGGACGATGGAATGGTTGCGAGGAATCGGCTCAGCCCTCAGCCCTAGATGTTGATGCCAGGGCGGGTACTCCCGGCGCTAATTTTCACACAGTCGGTCGTTTTGCGTGTATGAGCTTCAACATTCTTACATACCACTATATAGATTCTGCCATGGAACTCATACATCGCTGCAAAGCGGCCCCCATATCTATGTAATAGGCACATTTCATACTATCTCAGGTGATAGTTTAGATACTTCTATTTACTGGACTACAGCTACTAAAACCAGGTACTACTTCGCAACGTTGAGCAGGATGTATGCACAACAGACTCGGGTGTTTGCGGAAATAGATAGGGTGTACGCAGATGAGCGACTTATAAGTATATTCAAGATGTGAAATGATATCTTGAAAAGCATTTAAGAACTAGAAGAAAGAACTGGACAATCTACCCTGGGGGTCTTGAAGGATGCAGGATTTTAGGCCCCTAGCACGAAAAACAGGGATGTTAAAATGGATTATAAGAGTCTTACATTTGTTTTGCCTGTAGGACTAGGGCTGGAATCCTCTGGCGATCCACGGCATTTCCCAGTACCAACGTACCACGTGTAATGCCGTGCAAACCAATGATTGGTGACTTCTTTACTCAAAGTCGATCAATTGCTGTATCGCCAGCCAGCAGCTCAGCCAAAGTGAACGTCACGTCATATCGATCCAATCAGTAACGTTCCATCCTGGGTTTCAGTACCTGGTGTATGTTAACTTACCCAGCTGTTTGTCTTGACTGCTTTTTCTCCGCATGATGACGGAGCCAGCATAAAGATATCGTCGTGAATGGGGGCCATTAAGGTTAGACTGTCCGAGACAAGGCTGGTGCATGTTGTCATGTATTTACTTACTCGAGGCATAGCTTTTGGCTCCAAAATGCGGGATGAGTCAGCATGTTGGAGTATGGCGGACGATAATCGACAGTAGGACAAAACCAAACCACAAAAATTTTTCCCTCAAATTTCCAGCTTAGTACCCTTGATTTTATATAACATTGATTATTATACCCCTAAATAAACCCCCGTACTACTTACCCCTAAATATACCCCTAAATACCCCCCCGTATTTACCCCCGTATTTACCCCCAGCCCTATATATATCCCTAAATATAACCCTTTAAGCAACCCCTTAAGTACCCCCTAGGCACCCCCCAAGCACTCTCTAAATACCCCCCGTACCTACTATCATATATCCCTGAATATGGCCCTAAACCAGCCTCTATAGGTGCTGACTAAGCGCTGACTAAGTAACTTTTTAATAGAGAGATATTTGGGGGCATGTCTGGGGGCATGTATAGGGGCATGTATGGGGGGTATTTAGGGGGGTACTCAGGCGCTGCTTGGGGGAGTATAATTGGGGGTATATACGGGGCTATATACGGGGTAGATACGGGGCAATATCTAGGGTATTCAACGCAAAATTCATTGAAATTTGGAAAATCAATTTGGTGGTTTGGTTTTGTCCTACTGTCGATTATCGTCCGCCATATGGAGGGGCATCTCCATTCTTCCTTTTTGCCTGTATTTCCATTGCCACATCTCCTTGTTCTTGTTTCCTTCTTTTTCATCTCTGAACAGGCAATGGCAACACAAACTCAAACAGAAACCGAGCTCACAGCCTATGATGCCAGATCTGAAGTCGCATCCGAGTCGAACTTGACTCCAGCGCCGGCCTTACCACCTGTATCACGCAGGAAGCAAGCTGCAGTACTTTGCTCTGCCTTTGCGGCTATAGCCCTTACAATAGGTTACAATCAATGCTATGGCGTGTTTCAAGAGTATTACCTCTCGTCCAGCCAAGATATTCTGGTGCCCTCGCCGGCCTCACAGGCCTCACCGCCGACGGCACTGCTCGCCTTCGTAGGCTCGCTGTGCTATGGGCTTACATGGGCAGGCGGCATCCTCGTGAATCCTGTCATTTCACGTATTGAGGAGGGAAAGTGGGCCCCAACCACGCCCTCAACTCGGCTATGGCGCCGCAGGATCTCGCGCTTGTTGGCACCACGGACAGTCCCCATTTTCGGGGTACTCATAGTGTCTGCTGGCTTCGCGCTGGCTTCTGTCAGCACTTCTGTATGGCAGCTCCTGCTTACACAGGGTTTTTTGGTTGGCTTTGGAATGTCGCTCCTGTACTTCCCGCTTCTAGCTCCTACGCCTGAGTATTTCAGCAACCATCGGGCCACTGCCATGGGCTTCGTAAGTTTCCCGTCTGCGATTCCATTTTATTCCTTTTCATATGGGGCGTCATAGCACATCATGTCCTTCTATCGTGAACGGAAACTGTATTTCAGCTACTTGGACAATGCAGTCTTCCCCCTAGAATGTTCTAGAGGTACTATTACTGAGTCCGCCTGTGCATCTCTTAGGTCCTAGCAGGCGGCGGTACCGGCGGTCTCATACTCTCACCCGTGCTCCGGGCGCTACTCAGCTCCGTAGGTGGTCGCTGGACCCTCAGGATTTATGCCGGCTTCAATCTGCTCGCCGGATTACCAACCGCCTGGGCAGTGCCACGGAGTCAATTTCCAGCAAGTTCGACTGCAGAGAAGCGAAATACCCACGTCTCACGCGATTTGGCCTCGAGACCGACGTTCCTCTTCTCTGCTGTGGCCGCGTTTCTCCAGGTATGTCCTCAAGAAGCCTTTGCCTTGTTTTCCTAATGGAACAGTATTAGCTGTGACTCTGAAGACCTTGCCTATGAGATTACTGCTTAGATCTCAGTCTTGATTCGTTGCATCCATCCTTAAGCCTCCGTAACTGACCCTCACTCCCTCCAGGCGGCCGGCGCCCAACTCCCCCTCTCCTTCATTCCCTCCTATACCGTAATCCTTGGCCTCTCCGCCTCCGAAGGTAGCAACCTTCTCGCGGCCGCCAACGCCATCAACGCCGTGGCGCGCATCTTGACCGGCTACGCCGGCGACCGGCTCGGTCGGCAGAACACGCTTGTCCTGACGCTCTTCCTCGCCGCATCCAGCGTCTTCGCCTTCTGGCTCTCCAGCGTCCTCACAACCACCTCGTCCTCTCACTCGCTCTGGTTGGCTTTCATCGTGTTCTACAGTTCCTCTGCCGGCGGGTACTATGCGCTGTTTCCGGCGCTCATCGCCGAGGTCTTCGGCATCCGGCAGTATGCTGCTGTAAATGCGTTCATACTTTTCGTAAGGGGCCTGGGCACTGTTTTTGGGAGTCCTGTTGGAGGGCAGCTGCTCGGGAGTTCGGAGGAGGGAAGTAGAGCGTATGCTAGTGTTGCATATTGGGATGGGGCACTCTTGGTGGGCGCGACGATGTGTTGTGTTGGGGTACGGTGGGCTCATGGAAGGGGGAAGCCATGGAAGTGGAGCGCTTGAGACTGATATACCATGTAACATCATAGATAGATGTTATAAATAAAAAGGAGCAGCTGTAAGAGTAGCTAAAAAAGGGAATCCTTATCTAAGACAAAAAGGGAACTCTTATCTAAGGCATTGGGGGCAGCCAAGTCAGGCTCTCTTGTGCTACGCCGCGGTATTCCCTCGCTGCTCCCCAGAAGGTAGCTCGAACGGTAGAGTAGACGCTGATTCATACCCTAAACAATGGCGGCGAGTAGCATGGCGGTTCGGGACGGTAAACTAGCGCTCGAACAATAGGAAGTAAGCAGTTCGAGCAACAATCGTTCCATTGACGATCAAAGCAGTATAGTAAGTAGCACAGAGCAGGAGGCAAATTACTTGAATTCGCTCAACCTAGCCGCTCGCCAGGGAGGTAGGTAGGTATATTCCCTTTCCTCCGTCACTGATCTACCCTAAACCAATATATAGGCCCTTCAACCACCCACATCCAACCAACCATGAAACAGATAAAGCGATTCAGCAATTCCTCCCACTGAAAAAGCCAGTCTAAACGCCGAATACCAGGACCGCGCTGTCTGATCACAACGCTATGCCGCGCGGAAAAACTCGCATTGCAATTGTTCGCCCATGCCAGCGAAAATTGTCACAGGGGTATTAAAAGTTCCATACCAGTATACAGGTGAGTCGCCTTAGCGACAAGCCGAAACGAACAAAAAGTGGGAAATAAATATACACAGCCCCAATCCTACACCTCTCTGACAACCTCGAGGCAAGCTATCCTGATCAGTCGTCGAGAACAACGGGTTTCTTCTCCGTGCCCTCAGGGCTAGGCGGGACCACGACCGTCTTTGGCGGTGGTATACTTTTATTATCTTCATCTACAGCCTCATCACCACCATCGACTTCATCATCTGGCTCCTTGATCTCGGGTATTGTTTCGCCCTCGATGTGGGGGTTAAGCGTATCCCCTTCATCACCAGCCGTGCTGGAGCTGTCTCTCGCTCTCCGCCTGCGACGATTTTGTCGTTCGGTGTCAGCATTTTCTCTCCTACGCCGGACCCTTAGACTGCCACTGCCATCTCTACTGCCGGGTCTCGCGCTATCTGCATCAACATCACCGCGGAGACCTTGCAGCATGCTAGCTGCACGTTCTGCAACGTCTTCGCCTTCGCTGATAGGCTCCATCTTGTCGCCTGATTCGCCATTGGTCGCAGCACTAGGACTTAGCAGAGACTGGTCCGCTTCGTCATCTCCGCTTCCATTTTTGGTTAGATCGCCAAGGTCGGGGATAGTTTGGCCACTGGCAACGCGTATTTGGTGTTTGTCCTTCAGCCTTGCTCTTCGCCTGCGGTCACGTTGATCCCTGGCTTGTGGTGCAGCAGCCCTAAGCTTTTCGAGAAGCGAGTCCATAGCACCAGTGGAGGATGGAGACAAGGCACCATCTGGGGTACCAACGCCCGAATTAGCCGCAGCAGGGTTGATGGCCTTAGGGTTAGCACGTTTGCGAGCCATGGATGCTTCATTGCGTCTGCGTGTCTCTTCGGTAGCCATGTTCTTCTCTTTGGAACGCTGCTCAAGATTAGCTTTATCGTTAAAGTGTGAAAGGAGTGCTTCGCTTACCTTCCATTCCAGGACGAAATTGGCCAGCTTGGAGAAAAAGTCCCGTCGCGAATTTTCATCTGTGCTGTCTTCACCATAGAACGTCATGATATCATCGTACGTTCTGTTCATTTCGTCCAGGTAAAGCTGCATTTGCTCTGCTTTCCGCCTTGCATCCTTCATAGACCTCTGCACAACTTGGCTAACGCGATCTTGTGGGTGGAACTTCTTGGGATCGCTGAGATTACCCGAGTCAAGCGACATCTGAACATTTCTAATGTTATCGATGTACTTCTTGGCATCCATTCGAAGTTGTTCGACGTTTAGTTTCTGTGCAGCTACGACACCGCCGATATCGTCAATGAAACCCTCCCATTCCGGGTACTGATTTCGAACTATCCGCTCTACAAGGTCAGCAAAAGTGGACTCATTCTTCTCGTCTTTGACCATGGCCAACCGTCCTAGAGAACTCAATTTGAACCCGGTCGCTTGCTTATTTGAGTCATTCATGTAGTTGCCAATATCTAAGATGAGACCAAGGACATTCATCAAAGCTACAGAATCTCGAAGCGATTCAGAAACTGTAACGACTTCTTTCAGTTGCTTCGAGACCTCATCGTATTCGGGCTCGAAAGTTCGTGTGAGGACTAATGCTCGCATCCTCGATTTCCAGTAATGATTGAGCTCGTACGCAGTTGCCAAGTAGATTTGATCTTCTCGAGTGAGTTCACTAGGATCCTGTTCTCGTGAAGATTGCAGCGCATCTGGTCTAGTCGGGTCCTTGCTATAAGGGGCCATGAGTTTGGCAGTATTATCAGGCACCACGCAAAGATCATCCCTTTGCAAGAAGTCCATAACAACGTGATTATCCAAGATGTCTTTGTCACAATGGATAATCATGCGTACAATCTCGTCAGCAGAATACGTCGAGAACTTCGACATTGCAATCAAGAATTTCTGTCTCAAATCACTAGAGATGATTTGCTTCTTATCGGACTTCTTGCCATTGGAGCCGCCGATCTTCTTGATCTCTTTAGCCATGAAAAGTTTCTCCACCTCGTCTAGAACGCCTTTTTTCGACAGCTCCATGTACTTCTCTTCTTTAGCAGCATGTGTTGGGGTGTGAGTAGCCCAAACGGTAACTTGAGGAGCATCGACTTTATCCCAATGAAGTGCCTTGAGCTTCTTCTTCGGACGTATGAAAGGCAGGCCAATTGTGGGTGGTGGGGCGAATTGAGTTTGAGGAAGGAAGTGGCCTTTCATCGGACTAGGCAATGGAGGCGCACCTGGTATTGGAGGTGCACCAGGCGTTGGCGGTGGGCCCATTGAAGTGTGTGCCGAGCTTCCTACTGATCTAGGAGTACCTGGCATTGGTGGAGGTGGCGGAGGTGGTGCACCAGAGGAGAAACCAGGCATTGAGATGGAGGGGGGGAGACCTGGGGTGGCAGGAGGGGGGGCGGAGGGGGAGGTGGAGGAGGTGGAGCGCCACCTTCGAAGCCGGGCAAAATGCTCTTAGTAGGTGCTGGTGGCGGTAGCATGTCCTTAGATTGCATGTCGTTGAGATTCTCCACCTTTGGTGGCATTTCGTCAACCGGAGTCTTAGGCTGATCTGATTCGATGCTAGGGTGAGAAGTCCCAGTCGTAACACCATCTCCTTCAGCATCTTCATCGTCGCTGGCATCGATACGTCGTACCTTGGCAGCAATCTCGCCGAGAAGACCAGTTGCCTGTTTGGTACTCATTTGCGGCCTTCTCATTTCAATGATCCTAGGCTTCTCATAGATGACAGCTTCGTCGCCTGAGCCCTCGATCCGGTAGTTCTCCTCTTCACTCGTAGCTAACGCATCGGCAGCAGCGCGCCGCGGACCCTTTAGCATCTTACTCCTCGAAGTCATGCCTAGGGGTCCCGAACTGAATTGTCTTGTCATCCTTGCGGAGAAGTTTTCTTGATCTTCTGCAGTATCGCCGCCGTCCATTTGCTCACGGAGTTCACGTAGCCTGTCCGAAGGACCAGTCTGCTGCCAGACTTTACCTTCTAATTTGCATTGTGTCTTTGCGCGTTCTAGCTGCACCTCTAATCGAGCCATAAGGCCTTCACGATCCAGAATACCTTGCATCTTCTTCGGATCAGTTGTAGCAAGGGTCTCAGGAACTCCTTTCTTAGCAACTGCAGCCGCAAAGTCTTGTGCATCCCGGAGCATAAGGTACAATTCTCGGGTTTCCAGTTCGTTCCTTTGCAGCTCATTTGCTCGAATACTTTGGAGGTCAGCCAACTCTGCTTTCAATGCGTCGTTCTGCCGCCCCTGGAGCTGTATAACTTGGTTTTGCTCTTCAATCTGCCTCTGCAGTTTCGCTACGAGACCATCGGCTCCCATATCAATCCTGGCCTTCATTTCATCACGTTCGGCCATAGCAGAGTCCGCGATTTGTCTTGCTTCTGTGGAATCATCTAGCGCCTGCCGTGCTTCTGAATCAGTGTGCAGCCTATCCAGTAGGCTTTGTACCGAAAAATTGAGACTCTGCTTGAGATCCATATCGGGTAGCCTTCGATCCATTGCAACGTAGCTGAGCATAGCGTCAACCAACTGGAACATCCGTAATCGATCTTCTCCGTCGTTGTCCCGGATCAAGAGCATATGCTGCATCGCAGAGAGGAAATAGTCCTGGGCGCGAGTTCCTTGCACTTTTGACTGAATTGCATCCACAATCTGCGCAGGGTCTTGCATGTCCTTAACTTCCGCCTCGATGCTATCTTTCATACTGCTATTCTCACGCTGTAGGAGATCCTCGTAGTCGATCGCCTCGTTCTCTCGGAATCGTTCAACCTGCTTATTTATGGCCTCGTACTGGAAGTCCTCCATTTTGTGCAAGATTCTTTTGATGCCGCAAGACGTGAACTGAGCACGGATGTGACATCGTAGTTGTAGGTCGTGCTCTGGTGCATCGATGACCATATTGAGCAAGAACAGCGTAGAAAGGGCATATTCCATAAGAAGATTTTCCATTCCAATGCCTCCACTTCGCACTTCTTCGCTAGCTCCTACAAGACTTCCCATCTTGCCTCGACCGTCGATTGTGACTTCAACTATTCGCATCCAAGCGTCAAACCGGCCATTTTCTACCTGTTGGGCTTTGACATGATCCATTGCTTGGAGGACCTTGAGATGGCCCTCCCCTTCGCCCCAATGGCATAGGAAAGTCAAGACTTCGCTCACCAGCTTCCTGGTCGTCAGTCGGGGCGAGATTAGCGAAGTTGCCAGTGCAACAACAGCCTGCTGATGGTCTAAAGCATCATCGGCCCCGTATTTGTTGTTCATGAGCGCTTTCAGACATTTAATAATATCGTATTCCC
Organism: Cladonia rangiferina; assembly: GCA_023065455.1. NCBI lineage: Eukaryota > Fungi > Ascomycota > Lecanoromycetes > Lecanorales > Cladoniaceae > Cladonia > Cladonia rangiferina. Next base: position 295,749 of record JAJREH010000026.1, read on the forward strand.
GGTCGAGGTCCTTGTCGCTTGTAGATCCTGTTGCAGGTGCAGGACCTTGGCCTTGCTTTCGATTGATCTTCCCAAGCACGTTGGTCAATGCCACTTGACCCTGTGCCTCCACGAACGATTTGACCCAGCTTATTGGCTGCGTCCTCAAACTGACGCTTAGACTTCCTAGTTGCTTAGGCGTTATGGTATCATTCATCACCTTCTTCACGTACCACTCAGGGCTTCCCTCTTCATCAGCGCGGCTAAGAATCGATGGTATTCCATCATGACTTAGGACTGTATTCCGAGCGTTAGTCCTTCTCTTCTGTTCACCTTGCCATTCCACGAGCTTGTCTTGGTGGACTAGTTGCCATTTCTTGCTTGTGGGGTATGCCATCATTTGTCGTTTTGCTTGTTCAGGCATAGCTTGCCAATTCCGCTTGTTCATCATGTCCAGAAATTGTGCCTCGACAATTCGATCATCTGCAGGCCGAGGGAAATAAAAGCCATCCGGATTGAAAGAAGTCGTAGAATTGAAACCTGATGCTTGTTGATGGGTCCACCCTTTGGTACTGTGAGAACTGCGGGAGTGCGATGTACTTGGCCGCTCTTGCACAGCTGTCCGTGACGAATTGTCCGAGGAGAAGATGCTGGAGCCGTGTGTGGCAGAAGAAGCTGCCGAGAGTATGCTCATTTGGTCGAATGAGTTTCGGTGATTAGAAGAGGTCTCGTTAGTAGAGTTGGAAGCGTGTGTGCCTGGATGATCATTGTAGATGCTTGCGGAGTCGGTCAGCGGTATAGGTTTTCGACTGCTGTCACGTGGCGGGAGGACCGGGACGGGCTTGAGCGAAGACTGGGAGTGAGGTGGAGGTCTTGGACCAGTAGGGTGAGCAGACCCGTTTGCTGGCTCTTGAGGACTCCACGAAGGATACTGGTGAAAGTCCTTTCCTCCTTTGCCTAAGTGATGTGGTAACGGCTCCCTTTGGGAAAGCGTCTTTTCGTTCTTGGGCAGATACTCCACGGGAATTGGTGACCTCCCGTCTGAAGTGGTATTGTAAGGTATGGAAGTAATGACACCGGCGGTCATAGACAGCCCAAGGTTCTCCTCGGCTCCCGAGTCCTCAGATGGCATGTTTGATCTGTGGGAGTGCCGTGAGGACCGCGACCCATTCGCGCTGGAGGTGCCACTGGGCACTTGTAAGATCGACCCTGCATCATCTTGACTAAAATCATCCTGAGACTTCTCCTTAGTCTTTCGCCCGAAGAACGACCTTCCTCCTGAGGATTGCCGTGTCTTGTCCGCGGATGTGTACGCTGTAGGCATTTCTGATCAACAAACCCCTCCCTTCGCTTCCAGGCGTCGTGATGGCCGGATCGCCTCCAGCTCGACGGCACGACCAGATGGTCGCCAAATTAGAGGTATACGTGAGGTGGCTATGATCATTCGTGACCATGTACTGTCATGTTTAGAAACTGGCCGTAAGAAAGTCGGCTGGAAACGGGCTTCCACCAAGGCCGTCCACAGCACTGTAAGACTGGCGCCAACGGGTGTGAAACAAGCCTGTCGAAGGCTGCAGTTGTGGAAGGGAGTATAAGAGGTGCGTGTGTTATTCGGAGGATGATGGTTTTTCCCCTCGCAAATCGGTCTCGTCGATGGTGCTCCTATCAACTTTCGTTGCCGCATAGGGGAATCCCTGCGGCGACCTTGCCATCCCTGAAATCCACTAACGCTAGGTCCGTAAGACACGCGGGCCAAACAAGGGATCCACATACTACACACCATCAATTCTTCCATGCCACCACATGGCGGCATCAATGCTTTCTGTCATTTTGTGGCAAAGCTGATTCATGTTCCTAGCTCCTGCCTTGTTGCATCATTATTAATAGTTCAGCCTGTCATCCTTTCCCACCTCTACGACGCTTTGAATCCGTCTATGGAGGCTACGTCTACCGCCCGAATCATCTAGCTGAAAATTCTCCTCGAAGAAGGCTCGGTCCGCTTCTCAACATGAGTGGAGGAAGTTCCACGTTATGGAAGGTGAGAAAGCGTTCGTCATGCCACGTTAATTGATACTAATATCTTCCAACTCAGAAATTCCTCCTCCCACCCATCTTCGCTCTTCTCCTCTACCTCCTAACAACCTACCTCATACTCCCCCAATACCGCCGCCTTCGAGCCTACTCTTCCTACACCCTCCTCCCATCCTCCCTTACGCCCTCATCCCCTACCTCACTCTCTTTCGCCAACGGGCTCGTTTCCCGCGTCAATGCATTCATCGGCCGAGAATCAAGGCGCGGGAGCGGAGAAAGCCTGATGGGGGATGAAGAACTAGAGGAGCAGTTTGCAACCCTACCGGACACTATGCTACATGAAAGAAGTGATCTGGCAAGGCTTGGAGACACAGATGATCGAGAAAGGCGATTGAGTCGAGACCTCGAACGTGGGTTCCGGGATTCCAGCGACGAGGAAGAGGATGATCGGAGACGAGCACGGAGATGAAATGGATGTACTCCAAACAGTAACCTGACGCAAAATTAAGAAAGCACTGCTAGCATGGGCTACTGAGATCAAAAAAGTCCTCCAAGTCGTGTGTACCAGGCACAAGCCACGAAGCCCTTCATCACCATACTGCCTATCATCACCGCTTCGGTATGATTGATAAAGCAGTGCTAGTTGAGGCTGAAAGAGCATGGACTCGCGACTCAATGCTTAACTGTTACAGACCTAGGCTATCAAGCGAAGCCTCGTCACCGCATGGTCACTTCAACATCCCACAGCGGAAGCTTCCTACCCCACGAACGCGGCCTCTCGCCCCCATAATAGTGATCCAGTCATGCCCGGGAGAACAACTAGCGTGCGTTTGCGATCATCGCCCGCACTGGAAGATGCATGCAAGTTTATCACACCAGCCGACCAGATGCACCCAAGACTTTAAAAGGTCCATGTCCTTCAACCCTACCCAAACAGCCTCAACCCCAGAAATCGGAGTTGCATCGCACTTTGGGAGGGCATAGTGTACCTCATTCAATAGATCATACTCACCAGCCGTCCACGGCTTTCATCAACGACACCAACCATCAAAGTGCATCAAAACCGCCGAAGCCAAATTGTGTATAAAACTATTCTGTACGCGTACCACAGCGGTGCAGCAAGTACGCATACAACGCCCTTACAGAACAACACGAATTTGATACCATTCGCAAGTGGGAATTTTACCATTACGATTATGTACACCAAGTAGATCTCCATTACAAAAAAAGAGTGCACAACAATACACCTTCCGAAATATGATTGGTTCCCCCTTTTTCATATCTACTCCTTATTGCTTAATTACGCTAGCCGCTGGTAACGCAAGTAAAAGAAGCTTATCTTATTATTTCATGACGCTGTGCAATATAAAGATTCGGCTCGTACCGAAATTGCTTGCTTGGTGATTCAGATTACTTGCTTGCGTTAACTTGATTGGATGATCGATCTGATGATCGCGCAACACATTCACTGTCGAGAAATGAAATGATTCGCTGAGATTGAATCTCATCTTCAGATCCATGCACGCAATTGCAAGGAATCGCGAGAGGTAGGAGGCAGCAATTGCATTTCCTGTGATGGATGTATGAGCCTGCTTTCTAGGGATGTACAGGATTTAATTATCGCAGTGCTCTGTTTTTGAATCATCACAGCGGCAAGCTCATCCTCCGTTAACGAATGACTGATCACGTCTTTCTACCAACCCAACCAACCAAGCTGCCCCCCGTTCCACGTTCCACGTTCCACTCCATTTGCATAGACAACGATCCAGTCGAAGGGTATAGTACGTATGTTGTTTATTATTATTTCATAAATTCAAGCGTAAGCGACATCAGGTTTCAGGTTCTTTGATTATTATAATTTCGAAGGGTATCAAGTCTCATTTCAAGCTCAAAGCGATGATGATGATGCATTCTTTATTCCAAAGACTCGCTGCGCATGTTACATGCTAAGGAGCACATATTACAGGAGAGCGAAAGCAGCGAGCCCGGCGAAACCGACAACGGCAGCGCCAGCGACTTCGAGATGAGTGCCGGAGCCGGCCTTGGAGCTTGTGGCTGGGGCGGAGGATGAGGTTGTAGAGCCGGAGCCTGAACCTGAGCTTGATGTGCTGGAGCCGGAGCCGGAGCCGGAGCTGGAACTGGAGCCAGAACCGCTGGAGCTTGTGGCGGTTGACTAGGGGATTGTGTAAGTGGGAGATTGATTGGAGGTGTTGGAGGGAGACTTACTGTGCTGACAACGGTTGAGCCAGCGCTGTTGGTGGTGGTGAAGACTACGCCTGTGCTGTTGCCTGAGGAGGTACTATTGCCTGAGCCCGAGGTTGCGCTGGTTGAGTTCCCGCTGCCAGAAACGCCTGTGCCTGTGCTACCGCCAGATACGGCAGTCAAGGCGGTCGATGCAGTGAAGACGGTAGAGCTGGGAACGGTTGTGGCTCCGGTGGAAACAACTGCGGTTCCGCTGACAGTCGATACAGCGGATGCGGTAGCGGTGACTGCGCTTGTGCCTCCGCTGATTGCCGCTATAGAAGATTCTTAGTGGTTGCTATGGGAGGAGGGTTGTAACCAAGGAAGGCTCACCTTGGCAGAATGAGTTCCCAACGCTGATGATTTGACTAGTGTCTGTGCCTTTTGGGCATGACTCTGCAGAACAGTCGCGGACACCGAAACCGAAGTTCATGTTTGTGCAGAGGCAGGTGATGTTGTTGGGGGCGCATCCCAGGCTTGAGGCTTGTGCCAGCATGTTGTTGATGCATGTTTTCTGTATTTTATCTTGTTGTTAGCATTCTGCTCATGAGATTGGGGGCTGGCGCGAGATGGAGGAGACTTACACCGCAAGCAGGGAGGCCGTTGATCGCGCTGAGATCTTGGGCCAAGGTCAGGCTGGCGAACAGCGCCGCGGTTGCTAGGAAGAGCTGCATTGTAGATGTAGTTGTTCGTGTTTACTTGAGATGAGAGTAATGAATACGCAGTCAATGGCACCGCTTTAAGGCTGTAGGAGTATTGTAGGAGCGAAACGAGAGGAGGTGCGAGAGTTGCAGGAATTGTAGTAAAATGCAGAGGGAGATGAAAGGAATTGACGGTAGCGGAAATTGTTTGTATTCTGAATTTGAATTGGTTGGGCATTAGGGCGGCAACGACGAAGCTTTCCCGCTACCCTTCTAGTGCGTCCTCCTTGTTTTTTTCGGGGGGCTACGTGATGAGGGCAACTGTAAAGTGTGGCGTACTTGACCATTGAAATGAAAGCAAAATTGAAGCACAAACAAACCAGGGGGTGCCGAATTTTGCATCGGCGCTGCCTTGGCAGAATGCAAACCAATCAATTGCGCACTGCGAGCCGGCCAACCTGATTCTTGAAGCGGTAAAAGCAGGTTTTTTGGGGCCTCCTCGGCCGGCCGCCGGGAAATTTGAATGGCATTTTCCTTTTTTACCTTGGACTTTTTGCGCTGGAGGGATAAGGTAGACGGCGGCCATTCTAGACTTACTCTAATTCGCTAGCCAGGTACGCAACGCGCTTTTTCGCCTTCGTTGTTTTTGTTCAGCTGGGCATGGGTAGGTAGGTACCTAGGGTACAGGTTTTAAATTCACCGAACAATGCCGAATTTGGATGCGACCGGAAATGCACAATGAGAGTGTAAAAAGAGATCTAGAATGCGGTACACCGGAGGTCTCGGCCGCAGCCTCAGGTGGCAGTGCGCGGGTGCAGCTTGCTTGGGCCTTTGGGTTCACGCATAATGCAGGTGGGATGCGGATGCTCAGGTCCTGGTAGTTCTACTTTCGTACTGTATGTACTTTAGTACTCTGCTCTGCATTACTGCAGCTGGTTTGATGGATGAAACGGTTTGGTCTGTGGCGATCCGCGGGCGCTATGGAGACGGTGTGGTACTTGGATTGGGAATAGCACACTCCTCCCCCACCACTCACGGTAGGCTAGCAGAATAAGGGGTCTGCATGCGAAGGGACCGCTTTGTGCGTTTTGGAAGACATCTGGATATTTGACACCGGTTACATAGTACTATTCGAATACTATGACGCTGCAAGGTACATGCAACCCTTTCTGCCCCCAAATTGGCAATGCCTATCGGTCTACCTTATCTGTGGGTTTCCCCACAGTGGCTCAACAGATCCGATCGGTATGGGTTTAAACCCGGGGAAAAATGCATCATTGTGCAGCAGGGGGACCCACAATTTAATGAGACGACTGTTGATCCTTCCGATGGAAGCCATGTGTGAGTTGGCGCAGCTGAACACAATTGATGACGATTGAGGAATCAATTTCAAGGCAGCGGGCTACAGAAATTTCGCTGCAAAGGTAGTCTCTCGAGAGCTGAGTTTGTAGATGCGCTCTAGCATGGTTTTGAGGCGAGGCTGTGATGGTAGGGTGATTGTTTGCCACCACCACCAGAAATGGTGGATGGCGAAATAGCTGAACGGGCTTACGGATGCACCGAATATGTAGAAATGCAAGAATTCGCACTGCGTGTTTACTAATGGCTTCTTACCGCCTTGCAACACTGCCTTTCGAGACTGTCTTACATGTATTTGGACGCAAAGCGGCGAAATATCGCGCAATGCCGCGTGGTGTGGCTTTGATGTTTACGATGCAAGTGAGGTTCGCTTCTAAGATGATGACTAGATGCTTGCGTAACAGTGAAAAGGTCCTAGAACGGTTTCATGAGTGTTTTCCTTTCACAAGATTGAAGAGATACGTGCGCAGTTTGGTGATTGAGCCGCGTACAGTCAGATAATCGATTAATGAACTGCTTCTTGCTTTGTTCCTGGGAGGCTAACGCGTTCGCGCAAATAATTTGAGGGATGTCATTGGTTTGGAGCAAAATGCTTGCGCATGTGGAGTTTGGGAAGCTATCTAATACCTTGCTTCTCTATGGGTATCACCAATACAAACCGAAGAAATTTGCTTTTGTCAGTCCCAGATGCTCATTACCTATCGCGTCATCTCTTCATCGCTCGAAGCTCAAGCAAGCACAGCTTCCCGTAGTGGAGCTTCGGTCTCATGCTCATACTCAATCTCCACCCTTGGACCCTTCTTCTTCCTCGCTGGTGGCTGCACAGCCCCACGCTTCCTCTTCGCACCAGGTTCGGGCTTTTTCTTTGCCTCCTCCTCATCACTTCCCTCACTCCCATCGTCCTCATCCTCCTCACTCCCTTCATCCTCGTCGTCCTCCTCCTCGCTCCCCTCCTCCTCCCCACTCTCTCCACCCAACCACTCCTCCAGATCCCCCAATTCCTCATCCTCCTCCTCATCAATATCACTCACGTACTCCACTCCTCCCACCCCTTCTTCCTCAACCTCAAACTCCTCCTCCCACTCCCCTTCTTTTTCTTCTTCTTCCTCAACTCCCTCATCCAAATCCCTATCCCTCACTCCCTCCCCTCCCCTTTCCAACCCCCTCAATACCTTCCTCCAAACCCCTTCCTCAACATTAAGCGGCCGATCCCCATACGCCCCACTCCTCAACCTCTCAATCAACTCCCTCTCAATAGCCCTCTCCACCTTCGCCGCCGCCTCCGCTTTCCTTTCCCTCGTAGCTTCCCTCCTCCTTACTTTTGGCGCCAACTTTGGAACGACTCTCTCCCCAGTCGTTCTTCTTCGCGAGCGAGGCGGCGAGTGCGGATGGCGACTTGGGTGAGACGCGTGAGGCGTTGTTTGCATTTGTGGATGAGGAAGGTGGGCCAGTAAAGGAGCCGGGTGTCGATTTGGGAGAGGGCTTTGGTGTAGTTTTGGGAGAGTTTGATGCGTTCCCAGAGTTTTGAGGGCATGTGTGAGCGCTAAGGGGCAGGTGTTAGTACTACTAGGTATTAGATCGGGGGTAAGGGGGGTGGGGGTTGCTGGCGAGCTTACTTCGATCGTTTTCATGTAGAGGTAGAGGGTGCCGGTGGTGGCATCGCTGCGGATAGTTGCATAGCGGGAGTTGGCTAAGGGGCAAGATTGTCGGTTGCAGAGGCCGGTGACGTTGTATTCGTTGCGGCAGAAATTTTGTTGTTTCGGGGTTCTGGGTTTGGGTTAGTGAGCTAGTTTGGGGGGTTTGAGGGGGGAGATCTACTTGAGTTTGAAAGAGCAGAATTGCTGATTTATGATCTGCCAGACAATCTCGTCGGATGCCATGATGGGAAGTGAGGATCAGATGAAGTGTAAGGCTCCAGATAGCAATTCTCAAAATTCCAAAGTTGACGAATGGCGCTAGAGGCGGAAAGGCGCGTAGAATTTCCTCTTGGCAGTGTGCCGCTGGAAAAGGCAAGACCTGCCGCTTGAAATGTGCATGGACCTTCATCATCCTGACTTTGTGCTGTGGTAGGGGAATGAGGTTGCTCTGCAGGTCATTGATATATGCCAATACAAGGGTGATTAGCGCTCGCTCTACTGGCAGAGCTGTCAGCGTACCATGGAGAAACGAAGAATACGAGCGTCGATGTCCTTCCATGATTCGAAGGAGCATCTCTAACCTCTCAAAACTCAATGACTCATCAATCTATGCACTATCAACAGCACCAGGACGAGCAGCAATTGCAATCATTAGAGTATCTGGCCCAGCTTGCTTGACAGTATACCAATCCCTGTGCCCTGGTAAACCACCACCAAAGCCAAGATATGCTTCGCTGCGGACGCTTTATGCGCCTGGAGAAGTAGGATCAGAGCCTCAGGTGCTTGATTCTGGCGCCTTAATCTTGTACTTTTCATCACCAGAAACTGTCACTGGCGAAGACGTACTTGAGCTGCATGTTCATGGAGGGACTGCCATTGTCAAAGCAGTATTATCTGCAATACCAGAAGCCGTCTCAAAGAATAGTCCTCATACCATACGGTATGCCGAACCTGGAGAGTTCACCCGTCGAGCCTTTTATAACAACAGACTTGATCTTCTCCAAATCGAGGAACTCGGGGATACATTGGCGGCTGAAACAGAGCAGCAACGCCGATTAGCGGTCCGAGGAACTCATAATGTACTCGCAGAACGCTATGAGTCATGGAGACAAAAGCTCTTAGAAGCCAGAGGAGAGCTAGAGGCACTAATCGATTTTTCTGAGGATCAGGATTTTGATGAATCACCTGCATTTTTGTGCGACTCCGTTGCCGATCAAGTCCAAGAGTTGAAGTCTCAGTTGCAACTGAACTTAGTGAACGCATCTCGGGGTGAGCTACTGCGAAAGGGCATCAGAATAGCCCTCGTTGGAGCGCCCAACGCCGGCAAAAGCTCTCTGCTTAACGAAATTGTCGGACGACAGGCAGCGATTGTTAGCAGTGAACCAGGTACTACCAGAGACGTGATAGAAGTCAGTCTCGACATTGGTGGGTTCTATTGTACAATCGCTGATCTAGCCGGTCTACGCCAGGGAGCTGATGATTCAAGTGCTTGGCAAATAGGGGAGATCGAAAAAGAAGGCATGAGGAGAGCCAAAGAACTTGCGCTCGCAGCTGATATAGTGATTGCTGTCTTTCCGTTAGAAGAGAGAGAGAGTCCGGGAAAGGAAATCTTGTCGAAACAAGTTGAACCGGCTTTAGACAGCCAGGTTCTCGAAGTCTTGCAGCAGTGTGATCTCCAGAGGCAGAGCATTGTATTCGTTATCAACAAAGCAGACCTCGCAACACAAAGTTGGCTCACTGTGTGCCGAAGCTTCAGACGCCAAACGCCTGTACGAGATATAGCTACATTTGAACCAATAGTGTCTGCAGTATCTTGCAAGAAAGCCCAACATAAGAGCTCTGGTATCGCAGATCCAGGTCAAATCCAGGGCTTCCTCAATAAGCTCGTCCACTTATTCGGCCAGATGACTTCTGCCGTAGATATTGATGGTCAACTCGTAGCTGGCGACAATTCAGTTTGGGCAGAATTTTTGGGGGCGACGGAACGTCAGCGAACGCTACTGAAACACTGTCTCCAGCATCTCGACAAATTCCTTACGGTGGTGCAGCCGACTCAATCGGTACACGCTCAAGCGTTCCACACAGACGATGGCATCGATGTTGTAGTCGCAGCTGAGCATCTGCGCGCTGCTGCTGATTGTCTAGCGAAGATAACTGGTAGAGGGGAGGCTGGCGATGTGGAGGAGGTCTTAGGGGTCGTGTTCGAAAAGTAAGTGCACTGCTGTCCAAACCGCTCGATTAGCTTTATTCCTGCTTATATGAGGGCAGGTTTTGTGTAGGGAAGTGATTTTCAGCATCAATTGCGCGTAGACCTGGCAATGTCTGGTCCGCGTAGATTCAGACAAAGCAAGCACTGTGATGACAAAAATCTAGTAGCTCCCTCTCCACGGCACAAGAAGAAGCTCATTTTTTGGTTACGTGATTACATATGCCGAACGATCATACCGTAACTAGATCGACGTGGTCGGGTCCAACTGTGCAACCGTACTTGGGCATAAAGACTATATATGTACATATGAAGACAGATATGTCACCGCCGCCCCTGACTTAGCAACCGTAGCCAGGGTACTTGCAATATCAATCTCGCCAGGCATGTAGACAAGTCCTCGATTACTCTTCAACTATGTTCCCAAGACCCTCGGACACGTACTAAAAGAACGCCTGACAAAATTATGTACTTCTCTCAATTATTCGTCCAAGAGTTGTACTCGAGGGATTCATCATTGCGTATCTGGATGCTCGATTGCGGTGGCGGTTAAGGAAAGGTCTTGGCGGTGTCAACCTGGAGTTTGACTAGCCTAAAGAAGCTAGCCTGGTCAAGAGCGAAAACGAGAGCGAAAGCGGACTCCTCCTCCTGAGGATTGCTCATCCAAACAAATCAGCAAAGGGTTCGAATAGGATATCACAATGGAGACACGGCAGTCTCGTGACCCAATCAGGGGAGGAGGTAGGGTTGCTAAGACTGCCCCAAGACTAGGCCATAAGAAATCCAGGACTGGTTGTCAGCAATGCAGAACTCGTCGCGTCAAAGTACACTCCCCATCATATCTGTCATCTCGCTGTTGACCATTTTTCTTTGATAGCATTGCGTAGATCTGTCAATTTATCTTTTGTCAAGCAGTCCCAAAGATACCCGCACATCCAGCAATGCATTCAAAACCACTGGTCATTTGTTGTTGGCTCGAATTCCACGTTATACTTTTAGAATACAGCAATTCCCCAGAAAAGTCATAGGAGTCTGACCATTCACAGTGCGACGAGGTCCACCCAGTATGTGGAGGTTGCAGACGACACCAGGTCTCATGCAAATACGAAGACCGCAGTCCCGCCAGAACGCTCGAAGATCAAGAGGCCAGCAGTATGGGAAACAGTTCCACTAGAGCAACATCTAGCGCTCGCACAGAGATCAGCGGCATAACATCTTCCGACTTATTAGAGTCGAGAGAACGCCGCCTTTTCGAGCTCAGGCTACTTCACCAATACACCACAAAAACATGCTTCCATATTATAGTAGACCCCGAATCCGACCCAGTGGCATTAGAAATCTGGCAAACAGCGGTTCCAAATGTAGCATTCAAAAATGATGCTCTCTTGTACTCATTATATGCGGTTGCCGCCCTCCACTTAGCCAAGACTGAGCCTTACAACCAAGAGACGCTGGAGACCTACAGAGACTACCTAGATCATGCTGTTCGAGAACACAACAACGACGTCACTAATCTCAGCAGAGTCAACGCAGATGCAGCTTGCCTAACCTCCAATTTTGTCCGCATAGCAGCCTTCGCTATTATACAAGAACGCGAACTGACTCCTTACACCCCGCCGTCTCAATGGCTGAGGATGACCCGGGGCGGGGGAGATGTCCATAGAGCGGCATGGCGTTGGATCGAGTTCGACGAGGCTTCGGTTTCTATGCGCCTTATACGAAATTGGCCCGTCGTGACTGACCGTGATGCATTATATACCGAGGAGCATCAGCAAGGGCTGCTGTATCTACTTCACCGAAGCCAAGATCATCAAGCAACAGAGATCTGGAGTGCAGACGTGCAAGAAGCCTACGCGGGCGCCATGGGCGTTATCGGCAGTACCTTGAAAGCCATTGTTGCTCAGGACAGGCGCACCAACATTTGTAGGAGATTGATTACATTTCCAATGCTGATTCCGGAACGCTATATGGAGCTTGTCCTAGAGATGCGACCACGGGCGTTAGTTATACTGGCACACTTCTTCTTCCTTCTCGCAAGGTTCACTGATATTTGGTGGATTGGGGATACTGGACCGAGAGAAGTCCGTGGCATCAAGACTGTGTTGTCTGACGAATGGCTGGACATGTTGAACTGGTCGATAACCAACATGGAAGAGCAAATAGCGGATCAATAATAAAACCAACCAGCGTTCTGGATCAAATGATCTCTCCGACTGACATATCTCATCTTGCATACGCCAGACTTGGATAAGGAGGAAGCGCATGTCCAACGTAGCAAATACAGTCCTAACCATGTCCGCACTCTTATTGGACTGCTCTCAAAACAAAAGAGGAGGCAATACCCCCAAAACTAAGACATCAGCTACCACGAGATCCCACACAATCTCTCTCAACTGGATCACCCCCTCGCCTAACGCCTTCACTTCCACCAAGCCCTCGCCTCAAATCATCACGGCCATCACGATATTCCTACCAATGCATCGCAGAGAAAGAAACGCTATACCCAATCTATCTCAATTCACCCTACCCTACCCCGCCCGGAAAGCAAACTCCCAGCCACTCCCATAGGTCCAAAAAGAGAGAAACCGAACATCTCCTCTTCCCCTATAGATTTTCATCACGCAGGCATCGAATAGGACTCTCATCACCACGCCTACGCCATACCCATAACCTTTCCATCAGCTATTCCAAACCTCTTTCATTTCACAAAAAATGGTTTAGCGGGTTAGATCACCTTATCTTGAAAAATGTAAAAGATTATTCAATGACATATTCCCTAAAAGTTTCATTTAATTTCCCAAATCTATGCGCTGCGATCTTCTACATGCATAGCTTCCACGCCTTTCTCCCATCCCACAACTTAAAAGAAGCCTGCTATCTCCTCTGCATATCTAGTAAGTAATCAAAAGTACCTACATAGAATAGAAAAACAAATAAATCCCTCCTTTCTGGTAACCTATTTGGGATATGAAATTTATTCTGATATCCTGGAAAGTTCTTATTCCACTCGACGTACACCCAACACTTGATATCCATGCCATTTTCATCTGTGTTATGTATCTCTAACATGTCTATTCGTTACGCATAGCTTACGTTGTATTCCCTAATCCACAACTTAAAAGAAGCCTGCTATGTCCTCTGCGTATCTAATAAGTGATCAAGAGTACCTACATAAACTACAAAGATAAATAAACCCCTCCCTTCTGGTAACCTATTTGGAATATGAAAGTTATTCTAAATTCCTGATCATAAGCTGGAAAGCTCTTGATCCATCCGTTCGAAGTATAACCAACACTTAGTGTCCAAGCCATTTTCATCTGTGTTGTGTCTTTAACATAGCTATTCGTATAAGCATCTGCCATTCAGAACTTTTTCATCAGAATCAGGAGAAAGCTCAAACGCCTCATACGTATCCAAAGTGCGCAGTCATATAACCATCAAGCCAGCGCGACTTATAGGCGCCATCCACAGAAGCCTTCTCCTCTCCCAATCCAATTCCCGGTACTATATTCAGAACTTCCCCTCAAAACAGCATGAAACAAGCCGAAACAGCTCCCAGCATCCCCATCACGATCCACCCTCGTCCCAAAACGCTACCATACTGTCCAAGAGGATTCGTCTCCCTCAGTCCCGCACCACCTGAATGACCCGCTGCCTTCGCAGCCGCACCAGCCGCACTTCCACTACTCGTCGCACTAGGCACGCCGAAAGTCTTTTTCCCAACATCGAAACTAACACACGCCGTTGGTAATGCATAGTCTGTACTCAGGACCGTGTAAGGATCTTTATCCTTGAAGGAATAATCTCCGAAATCAACCTCCGCTTCTGCTATGACGCCAAGTCCGAGATCAACGGATGCATCGATGTGTGTGAGGGTATCGTAGATGATGTCGAGGGCTTTGTTTTCAATGGAAGAGGATGTGTTCGCTGTTTCGCAGTTGGCGTTGACGTGGGAGAGGGTGGAGAAGGTGGCGGTTAGTTTTGGGAGATCGAGGAAGACGCCTGCGCCCATGGACGCTTTTCCATCGAAGAATGAGATGCCGGCAAGCAGTTGGGGTTGAAAGCCGCCGGTTGTTGTAAGGGCAATGCCGGCGGACTCGGCTTGGAATGGGATGGCAGTTATGTTTGTGTTGTCGCTGTACCACAATGTCAGTAAACTCCAAGGTGGAAGGTGGCGGTCCAGGAACTTACAATCCTTGCTGAGAAGATTCATTTCTGTTGCCTACGTTTAGTGTGATGCTCGAATTGTTGGGTACCTGTAGGACTGAGTCAAAATTCTGTCACTTGGATCTGGAGATCAGTACTTACCACCATGTCAAATCCATATGTGAATTCGAATGAAGCTGAAAGTTGAAACCCCACAGAAAGCTGGGGGACAAACAGCGGGCCTACACTGGCGATTCCAGGTATCTATATTTTCGATCAGCCACAAGAAAAGTCTTACATCTCAGAGGATGCGGACCTGGAACGGAGTGATCGGTATGGATGGCAAAGGTGCCGTGAACTCGGTCAATTGTTCACTCGCAGTTATGGTACTATCAAGCTCGACGTGCGCCATAAAATTATTCGAGCGAAATTCCAAGTAGCCGTGCTCGACATAGTCTACGATACCTTCGGTAACGTTGACCATGCCTTCAACTGTGCTTGAATTCGAATTGAGGCTTGCCATTGTCAACGATCCGGCCACAAGCTCAATACTTCCTTGTATGGTACAATTCTTGCATTTGATGTTGAAACTAGCGGGACTGTATGGATTTGTCAGCTCTTTACAATGGCAAACTTTCTGTTCGCGCCACATACATCTTAGGACCTGTGACTGTGATTTGTCCAAGAGATGAGTCTGGCGGTAGGATGGATGTGTCAAGATACTGTTTATTGATGTTCGCAGTAGCGTTGTGACTAGTAGGAGTAGAGGTAGGTGCTGCAGGGTAGTCCACAGAAGTGGATGCAGCAGCTGCACCAGAGGTTGTAGCAGCCGCTTGCCGTGGCCGAAGCCTCCGGTGCCTGCGTAGCTCGAAATGTTCTTCGCTTTCTCCAAAATCCAGCTTCATAGCATTGAAGGTGGATTTCCAGGGTACTTTGGAGACAGAAAGGATTATGAGGCGTTCTTTGAGGTCCAGTGATATCTCGGAGACCCTGAATACGTTAGCTTTCTTCTAGTACTAGTCGTCGTTGCCTACATATGTGGGTCGCGTTCCCCGTCCTCATTACAACCATCGTGAGACGTGACCAGCAGGAAGCTACCGACACTTTTGAACTCCTCATGTGCATCCCTCAAAGCTTGTTCGGAACTGAAGTATAGATAGATTGTGGACCCAAGGCATTCAACTTGTTCGATGTGGTCTTCAATGTCTTCTAGTACCAGGGCTGGAGTATTAAACTCTACGCCCACCTTGGCAGCAAATTGCGAATTGGAAGCATGGGTGTTCTCTATATAATAAAGTCAGTCACGTTTGAGAAGGTGTTGCAGGGGTGTTCTCACCATCAACATAATGCAGGTGGTAATCATGGCTAAGACAGCCTTTCAAGTTGCGAGTGCTCAGCTCCTGGTACCTTCGGGC
Organism: Cladonia rangiferina; assembly: GCA_023065455.1. Lineage (NCBI taxonomy): Eukaryota > Fungi > Ascomycota > Lecanoromycetes > Lecanorales > Cladoniaceae > Cladonia > Cladonia rangiferina. The sequence goes on from JAJREH010000026.1 coordinate 311,404, forward strand.
TGCCCTCAATGGTCGGTTGTAGACTTCATTCGGGGCGAATTGGCTTACAGCGGCATTATCAGAGGCCGCAACATGTAATGTTAAAGCTGCAGGAAGGAATAGCAGTGCGCGAAAAAGATTGAAGATCATTCTGATATAAAGATTAATTAAGACCTAACAGTAATAGCGACAGATAGAACGAGACTTGTTTTCAGGGCTCATGGAGATAACAAGTGAAAAAGAGGGGTCGAGGCATGCTTTTGAGTTCTGGAGACCGCATCCAGCCTTGTGATCTATATCAGACGAGTAAAGGGTTTCGAAGCTGAGCGCAGTAGCAGTGGGTTCGCCGACGGTGCTGGTGTTTCACTAATTTTTTCACACATGCCTACCTTAAGTCACGGTGGTAGCAGTTTCAGCCATTTTCGGCGGTGCTCCGAACTCCCCACGCCAGTCGCGACAGGGATACCCAACAGCACGGTCAGGCTACCGGTCATCACAACTCGGCTTCTTACATTGTAAAGTAGTAAGATGCTTGTTCTTTAACCCATGCAGAGCGGGAACACAGCCTCGGCGTGGGCTGCGGCTGTGATAAATGTCCGTGTTTGGAACTGTGTTTGTCATGGTGATTCTGCTGCTAAGCGGCGTAGCGTCAAAGGATTCCAATCCTGGCCACGCTAAACTCCGTGTTCATGCACAATATGTTTCGAAGATAATCTAGTTGCTTTGCTCAGAGGCTGGTTCTATCTTAAGAACCCCCAAGACTTTTGATGACATTAGAGATAGCCAACGAGATAGGTGCAAAGAAGTAGAGATTGTTGTCCAAAAAAATATGAAGTAGGTTACGGTGCGCCAAGTTGTCTATGTATGATGGCCAGGCTGGGAAGCGCAAAGTAGGCTGGGCGTTTGGGGGCTGCGGCGGGGACGGCCCACCCGGGAGTCTAGCCCGCGTCTCTCGTTTCATGAGACACCATGTCACACTGCAGGTGGGCTGTTCCAATGCGACGATATATTTACGCGCTGGCGTTGATAAGGCTTGTACTGGCTCTGTCGATCAAGTTAAATGCAACATACGAAGCCTGCACAAGCCCCTCAAGACCGCTAGAACATGTGTGTCAACATAAGCCAGCTCCCATCATATGCTCAATGTAGTCACTAGTGTACTCCACCCAAGAAAGCAATTGCTATGCAACTCCATCCCAGCGCTCCCTTACATGCGTTGGCAAAAATACCCAGGCTGTTCCAATAATAGCCATGATAGAGCTAACCACAATCAAGAACCAATTCAGAGCCTTCTCCTTTATTCCGATGCTGTCGCTGTAAAGCTTCAAGTGAAATGTCAAGGGCAAAATGATACATATGCTGAACGCCATCGCTGAACCTAATAAACCCATGATAGTGTCGAAAGACGGAACAAGAATGGCAAGTAGCGTAATGACAACGATGTTGAAAACTCGTACAATACATTTGAGAATACCGCGAGTGTAGCCTGGCATACCAAGCAAGCTTGAAGATCGTGGGACTTGGCGGGGATCTAGACCAAAAATTCGCTCGACTGTAGTGTTGATAGGGGCGACACTGGAGATGTCAGCGATCACTCCCAAGTTGCAACCTCTAAGTATGGTTCACTTACTTCAAAGGGATCTTAGTAATGGGAATGATTGCAATAAAGACCACGATACAGACAGAGATCGCAGGTGGATAGCCTTCAGTCAAGAGGATATTCGAAGTAACTTCGTCACGAACTTGTTGACCAAACATTGCAAAGCCAGCGATGGCAATCAGAACGTCAAGCAAATACTAGGGAATAGTCAGCAGCTGTTACTTGGTTCTCCGAAAGAAATACGTACAGTGAAAATGTAAGTGTAATTGACGGCTCTGGGGTACTTTTTCGGATGTCGCATGTCTCTATAAATGTTAGGGAACACGCTGTGCCCTCCCCATGGAGCTGCCGACAATCAGCTAGGTGATTCTTCCTTACGGGTGGGGTCCTTACACATAAGAAGACCGAAACTCAAAGGTATGGTGGACCATCGCTGGGGTAAAAGGCCGGCCATTGGGGCAGGGTCTCGGAGAGATCCTGGGAAATGAGGCTTCAAAATGCCATCAACGAAGATCAAGGCGACAACTGTGCAACGGTCAGCGTTATCACATATTTGGTATGACAAGTACCCACTTCCAAGGCAGCAAATTATGCCCAACACACTGGTGAAGCTCAAGTATCGGAGAGGAACGAAGCTTAGAGGAATTAGAACGATGCCCCCAAAGATCTTCCACGAGATTACGCCCCAGCCAGGAATCAAAGCATCCAAGCTATCCGCGAATAGTACAACAAGTGCAACACATGCTGCTAGGAGCTCGATGGTAAATAGAAAGCCAGTGGCTAAGCTTCCCCTGGCACCGAAAGCTGTCCATGCGATATCGGCAAACCCGATCATTGATGTATCCTTATCGAGACATTTTGCGAGAATACCCGCGGTGTATCTTGTTGTAACGGCTGCAAAAAACAGAAACAGCATTCCTATAAGCCATCCTGAGTACTTCAGTCCCAGGGGCAAACTCAAAAGGCCAACGCCAATCAATACATTTACAGAGTTGAAGACTGTTTGAGGAAGAGTCGATTGACCGACGACGTATTGTACTCTGTGACCGTCTTTCTGCTCTACAACCTTGACTAGGAGCGGCTCGGTTTCTTTGTCTGGGTCTTGATGTCCTTGGGCTTGTTGCCTGCGATACAGTTCGCCTGCATGGCGCATTGAGGAATCATTGACATGTGACGATAGAGATCCGTAGATGCCGCCATAGCTGGATGCGAATGGCGATGCCAGATATGGTGCCCGATCAAGGACGTCGTTGGAACCGGCTGATGTTGTCTTGGAAAGCTCCGCAATTTGGGAAGCATCCTCATCTTCTAGTTGTGAAGTTGCATCGTCTTCAAAGACATCCGACGATGCCCCCTGTTGTTCCAGCTGCTGGCTGAGTAGTGACCTGTGTTCTGCAGGAGATGTGGGTTCCTCCGACTTTCGGCCAATCTCTTCATCCTCTGTGGAAAGTATGAACGAAGGTCTTCTAGTCGGAATCTCCGGAAAACCTGCAGCTCTCGACCATGAGCGAGCAAAGTTTTCCAAGCTATTGACACCTCCGACTTGTGTTATGGAATTGATTCGCATGGAAAGGGATGACCTAAAAGCAGCGCACAAGATGGTTAGCGTGAGGATCTATCAGAGTTCTGCTTGAGAATGTGCATTGACTCGGCTTAAGCTGGACACACCTCCGATGGTGCAGATCATGCAAATCGCCCTGCTCCGGGCCATTGGGGCCGTCTCTGTTGGCATTAGTGAAGCGACTCGTGGTCGGTGGTGAGGTTGCAGCATCGAATTGCACATGACTTGCAAGGGAGTCCTCGGAGCCATGACGGGATGTTCTTCCATATTCGTAGTCATCCCATGTCATGGGCTTCTTCGACGATGAGTCTGGCATCACATCACCGCCACACAGCGATCATATCTTTGACACAAGAGTCTTTGGTGGCTCAGAGATATTGTGTAAATGAGAGACCTTGGAAGAGGGAAACTTTAAGCTTAAGCTACGATAGTAGATCTAGCGCAATGGGAATGGAAAGCTTCAGCAAAGCTTTTCGACAAACTTTTGACAGGAGATGAGCTTAAAAGGCTGCTAAGAGACACGGGCAGTGGTGAAGAGTATGTAGAGGGTTTAGAAAGAGTTTGAGAGGGGAACGACATGGGAGCGAAAGGATACCGTAGCAACTGCAGGGAAACTTTGAAGACGAGCATGATGTATACAAAATAGTCTAACATCCGATTGCGGTGGGGCAGCAGACTCGCAGGGAGGGGTTCGTTTGGGCACGATAAGGTCTGGCCAATCAAAACGACGAACGCGCAGATTGACTCAATATGACTGGGTAACAGTTATGCGTGTTTCTAACGTTCAATGGATGAGTAAGAGTAGAGCAGCAGCCTTATTTACGGTTGCTAAGACACGCTGCGAGTATTGCATGAGTAACAATGAGCAATGCTGACTGTAGGATGAGTTCGCCACGTGCAATTAACTTGCCAAGACTTCAATTCCGAGGATTTCCCGTTCCACTATAGAACCACCACGGCTGAACGAAAGACTCCCAAATTCACTGAAAATTTCGACCATCTTCTATCAGTGAAGCCTTAGACCCTCCTGCAGTTTGGTCAAGAAACTGTATACCCTTGCTCAACATGAGCGCCCCACAGGCCAACGAGGCGGAGAAGAACATTGAGATATGGAAGGTGAAGAAGCTCATCAAGCGGCTTGAGCAGGCCAGAGGAAATGGAACATCGATGATCTCTCTTATCATCCGTAAGTCTTGCTTGAATAGACGCATACTCGTGCCTGCTAGGCCATACTGACATCTGTCACTACAGCCCCAAAAGATCAAGTTTCTCGAGCGGCGAAAATGTTGGCTGAAGAATTTGTACGACCCATGGCTAGCATTCTTACGGCGTTTGTTGACTGTTCCAGGGCACGGCCTCCAATATCAAGTCTCGAGTCAACCGGCTATCCGTATTATCAGCCATCACATCCACCCAGCAGCGTCTCAAGCTGTACAGCAAAGTTCCCCCAAATGGCCTAGTTGTCTATTGCGGAGAAATCATCACTTCAGAGGGCAAAGAACGCAAGATTAACATAGACTTTGAACCTTTCAAGCCTATCAATACTTCACTGTACCTTTGCGACAATAAGTTCCACACCGAAGCTCTGAGCGAGCTCCTCGAATCCGACCAATCTTTTGGCTTCATCATTATGGACGGAAACGGTGCCCTCTTCGGCACGCTGAGCGGCAACACCAGGGATGTCATCCACAAATTCTCGGTCGACCTGCCCAAGAAGCACGGTCGTGGTGGGCAATCTGCGCTACGTTTCGCCCGTCTACGAGAAGAAAAACGCCACAACTACGTCCGTAAAGTCGCCGAGCTGGCTGTACAGAACTACATCACTGCAGACAAAGTCAATGTCGCTGGCTTAGTTCTTGCTGGATCTGCTGATTTTAAAAACGACCTCAATCAATCTGACATGTTCGACAACCGTCTCCAAAGCAAAGTCATCAAAGTTGTCGACGTCTCCTACGGTGGCGAGAATGGCTTCAACCAAGCTATAGACTTAGCCGCTGAGACATTGAGCAATGTTAAATTCATCCAGGAGAAACGTCTCATTAACAAATACTTCGATGAAATCAACCTCGACAGCGGGAAGGTTTGCTACGGCATCGACGACACGCTCAAAGCCCTCGAAGCTAGCGCATGTGAAACCCTGATCGTCTATGAGAACCTCGAGATCACTCGCTGGGTTCTCAAGTCCTCGACCGGCTCTGAAGTCATACTCCACACTCAAAAAGGACAGGAGGCCAACCGAGAGATGTTTATGGACAAAGAGACGGGTCAGGAAATGGATCTTGTTGATCAAGGCTCTTTTCTCGAATGGCTAGCCGAGAATTACAAGAACTACGGCGCAAGTCTGGAATTCGTCTCCGATCGGTCCAGCGAAGGTAATCAATTCGTGAAAGGGTTTGGTGGTATCGGAGCTTTGCTGCGATACAAGGTCAATTTCGAACAATTAGCCGACGTTAGTGACGAGGATGAGTTCTATGACGGTAAGACTTGATCTGTTTACTATAATTTAGGAATAAAAACAATGAGCAAGTGCTGACGTTTGACAGATTGACGGTTTGGAAACCTCGCAATAAGCGAGGATGCTGTTCCAGATGTCCACCCCAGCGGGTATCTGACGGCGCCTCGCCGCAGCCCTGATGACGCTTCGAGTCGACCACGAGCGTCCAGTCATCGGGCCACGGCTGGTCGAGCCCGCTTGTAGATAATCACAAGCGTGGTGAACAAGATAGAGAGGTAAGATTCTTACGTCCCACACACCTATACTAGTCAGTGATTGAAGCTAAAATACACCTAGATGCGCGTATGCGAATGAACGTAAGAAGAGATAAGAGGCAGGTAGAAGCCACACTCGCTATGAAGACCCATTGGAACGAATGAGGGAGGATCTCTCGTGAGAAGGCCCTGGCACCTCCGCAGGCCTCACACAATAACCACTTGATATCCTCGACTCAAAAGTGCAAGGACGCAAGTCAGAATGAAGAATTCTATAACCCATATGATTGAATATGTATTTGCATTGCAACGATGCTGCTGCTATTGAGATCGAGCTGATCCTGAGGCAATGCTAACGCTATAAAAACGGAATGCCATGACTACCTTACATAATGAATCTGGATTTGAAAGACGCCTTGTAACCTATTCCTTAAAACAATTCTCAGTTCCCCCTCGTTTCCTCCACCCCTGCGCTCGCAGTATCCCGTGTCCAAGTACCCCTTCTTGCAACCTTCCGTCTCTCGAGTATCCTTCACCCAGAACACCCTCAATAATTCCCATCTCCCCTTCATGAACCCCATTCAGCCATTGGAAGAAACAACTAATCAGTCCATCACTGCTTCTCAGAACCTAAAGTGAGATTTTTATTACTCAAGGAGAACGACGCTGAAAGATATGTAAGGTCTAACAGTATCTATTACCATTTCCAAACTCTACTCTAAGTGTTTAGAGAAAAATCCAAGCACCACTAATATAAGCCATCACCTCTATCCTCACGCTGGATGTATACAAAACACAATTACCACCAAGCCACCAGCTCTAATGTACCCCCATCATGCTGAATAACCAAACAAACGCACGACGCACTCGCCTGCACGATCGCTCAAGAACGATCACGAACGCATACAAGTCGATTCCAACGCATGGTCCTGAACCTCACCGTCGCCCCCCTCCCAACAGATCCTCATATAAAGCGATACCTCCTAGCAACGGCAAGACTAGTCAGCACAATCGCGGCAATAACCCCCAAGATCCCAAAAAACCATCCCAAACCCTCACTATTCTTCCCCGGCACCTCCACATTCATTCCAAAAAGACCGCAAATCAGATTCAACGGGACCAGAATCGTAGCCAGGAGTGTAATTTTCGAAAGGACCTCGTTGGCCCGATTACCCTGCGCGACGTACTCGACGTTCATCTGCGCAACATAGTTGCTGTGGCTGCGTGAGAGCATTTTCTCAAAATGACCTAGGTTGGACATCATTGTGACGACGTGGTCTTGGATGTCGCCGAGATAAAGGCCAATCTCACCACGCGGTGCCACGGTGTAGGATTCGTTGCAGCGTTTAGCGAAGCCCTTGATGACGTCTGCTTTTCCACCAAGCAGACGCATGAGCGACATGACCTTTTTCCGGCACTCGCCGATTTGGCGGAGGATAGGGGTGTAGTCGTCTGGGCGGGCGACGAAGACTTGGTCTTCAATGGTGTCGGTTTCTAGCTCGATGGTGCGGATGGGAGGACCGAAGGTATCGACTATGTTGTCGATCATGGCGTAGCAGATCCAGTCGGCAGTGAGGGACATGTAGTCTCTTAGTTTACCGATGCGTTTGCGGACATTGGAGGCGTGCGGGGATTGGGAGTACGTTATTGTTAAGATGCCTTCCCGAAAGACGACCATGTAGACGTTCACGGGCTCCATGTAGTCTTCATGAGTGGCATCAACTTGAAAGAAAGAGCGGAAGCAGACGAAGTAGTAGGAGGGGAACAATTCGACTTTCTCGCGGGCCTCTTGTGTCATGATGTCTTCGGTTGTGAGGCGATGAATGTTGAAAGCGCGTTGGAATACGTAGAGCTCCTCTTCGGTAGGATTTAGCATGTCAAGCCACCAGGCACCACCGTCTTCGGGAAGTTTGAAGAGATCACGAGCGGATACACCGGGGTCGAAAAGATCGCCGAAATCGAGGCCATGGATTGTTTGTTCGAGTTCGGAGGAGAAGAAGCTGTAGCGGCTTGTCTCTACGAAGCTAGGGCGTTGGGGATGAGGTCCATTTGCACCTAGTGGATCTCCCTCTTTCTCGTCGACGCCATCCTTATCTTTAATGATACTGTCACTGTCATTAATTGCGCATTCAGACCCGCCTTTAAGGGAACTGGCTGATTGGGTGATGATCTTTGGGATGACCTGACTTTGCAGCTCATTGAAGGTTTTTGGCTTATTGCCCTGAGAGCTGAAACTAACCTTCTGCCGTAAGGCACGAGATCGTGACTTGGTGCTCTCTGCAACGAACTCATCGAGCTCTTCGAAATCAATGTGATGGTTCTTTGTAGAGTCGTCAGCAATGGGGAAACAAACATCCTCTTCGGCTTCGCGAATGGAGGCGCGCTCATCCTGAACATTCAGGTCACGCACACTACCATTGTTGAATGTAGGCCGACGACTACGGCAATGAGTGCCACCCGAATTGGAACGCTGGAGCGCAAGATCGAGGTCCGAAGGCGCCCGGCTGCCAATGGTATTGGCTCTTTCGCGTCGCCGTGGGTCGGCAAATGCATCGACGGAATTCGCGGGAGACGAAGATCTGGAGGAGGAAGACGACTCTCGAGATCGGCTGGCATGGTTGTGGCTTCTTCGAACGGTACTACGCCGAGCGATTACTGGACTCTGAGAGCGTCTTCGCTCCAATATCATCTCTCCATTTCCGCTTTTGTCGTCATCAATGATTACTTGCTCAAAATCTCTTGGAATGGAACCTGCTTGTCGAAGCTCCTCATTGACTTGAAGAAGATCTGGCCGACCACCGCTACCGACAGTCTGGAAAGGTTGCCGTCCTTCCAACGGACTTTGTGGGCTTTGAGGGCTGTTAATTGTTCCAGCACGAGGCCTTGTGGATGCTTGATGGCGATGATCATCCAAGTCGGATACAGGCGTGCTAAATCTGGTTTGGGGGCTCTCCGACCTTGAAGTGTCCATTGATGCGGTGTTATTGGGAGGGATTGTGGGGTTGGAAGGTTCCGTCTAATCTTCGTTGATGACCAGCCTCGTTCTGTGAGCACACAAGATTTGTATGAATTCAAGGCCTAAGTTCATGAACAGTGGCGCGGGCGCAGAGGACTACGCCCTCAACCCGTCCCTCCTTTTCCGCCAGATTGGTCGCGTTTACAAAGTCAATGCTTTGCTTATTGAAAAATCCTATCCTCCTCAATGATCGTGGTGTTTGGGGCGTCCAAAGTCAAGTTATGGTGGCTTAAGGCTGCCTCCAATGAAGACCCGGAATTGTGGTCCTAGAAGAGGTCGAATGAAGGAGAACTGGGTGAAGCGAGGCCCCGCCAACTTGATGGTGTTGAAGCGATGAGAAGCCAGACTGGAGGTATGATTGTAATCCGGAGTACGAAAGACTTTGAGAGCCTCTCGTTCTCGTGCTGTGAAATTCTGGTGTGTGATCGGACAAGGGAGCTTGTTGAAGAAGTGAACGTTAGGATACGCTTGGTGCTGATTTTTATCGGGGTACAATAGGTCTATCGAGGATAGAGATAGATTGCTCTGGTTGTGGAGGTGTTAAGAATATGGACGGCTGGGCAGAAGCGCACGTTTTGAATTCTAGGATGTGGTGGGACAGTGTTTATATGAGCCTTTTTCCTACCCGTTAACTTTTGCATTAAGGTATCCCACATGGATAACACTATGACGCCAAGCCGCTTACAAGCTAAACCTTATGCAGACAGATGCCATTTCTTTCGGTCAGTACCGAGGATGCCTCAAATCAATACCTACTTCTAACCTCCGTCTTGAAATTATCTCAACAGGCACGGTCACAAGACTTAGAAAATTATCTTAGTCTGTGGACTATGAGTAGGCGTCTGTCCCTGCTGGGGCAAAATTAATTACATAAGACCCGATTCTATCCTTCCACTTTTGCCCCTCCTATCTTTTAAGACTATGCTATCGTTGATTCTGGCCAGTCTCGATCCTCATTCCTCCACCATCTCAGACTGCGAAATATACAATTGACTAAGGAGATTATGTAGTGCAGATGTGCGGTAATGCACCTCTTCCATGAAGGGTGCTTTGGTGATATCGAAATGGACATTAGAACCGGTTGAATGAAATTTCTGGTGGCAGAAATGCCGTGTCGGTGTGCGTTTCGAGAAGCAATTCAACTCGTTCCATCGACTAAGTGAGGTTCGAGCTCGTGCAAACTCCGAGATCCATCGCTTGCCCTCTCCCCATAACAACATAACGAAGTCAATTCACCTTAGTATCCTTAAACACCTCCTCTTACCAATATAATCATTATCTTCACAAGCCGTAGCAGGTGGAGAAGGAAAATGACAAGCTCAAACCCGCAACTCCCGAAGCCTTCGCTTCTAAATCCCACATGCACCGGTGAAATGAGAAATGACGGCCGGGGGTATGGAGTGCGCACTTCGTAGACTAGCAATGCGTATCATGCAAATAATCGTCCCAAGAAGCTATGAAAAATTGAAGAAATGATAAATGGTGCCAACACCCCAGAAACTCCTGGCTTTTCAGCGCAACCTTAAATTCAAAACGCGGCAATCATGAAGGTCCATGAGGAAGTGCACCCTTAGATCTAACACAAGGAACGCCATCGCCACCGAGAGTCTCTAGCTTCAAGATGCGCCGCAGATCATCCTCTAGTGATTTTTTATTTCCATTACCGCTAATTGGAGTGGAGTTAGAACCTGGAAATTGAACTCTGGGGGTGTAGATTGGGAGTAGGGAGATACATAGCCGTTTGGGTGATGCTGTGTTCGAGAAGAAATATGGGGATTCTGTACACGAGAAGGAGTTGGTGAGGGTGGTACCGCCGGAGAATCGGGAACTCCAGGTGAAGACGGCATCGTCAATTCTTGACGCAAGCTGGAGGAGGGCGGCCGCTGACCAGCAGAACCGTTATGTGGAAGCGAAGTCCTAGTTGAATAGAGCAACTGTTTAAGTGCGGCAGTTTTAGCTCTGCGTTGCTCTTCTGTAAGGTCAGGTTCAGCCATACTCGACGAATTGTGAATGGCTGGCTCATAATGATGGGACCCATTCCCAGAAATTGTGGAATCGGACGCCGTATCTGGAGCCGCGCCATCCATTTCTAAAGGAAACATTCCGCCAACAGATCCATCCGTCGGATGACGTGAATGATGCCGATTGGGAGTTTGCAGTCCAGAAGGTGAAGCACTGGGTGTACTCTGGCCATCAAAGCTCTTCAGTGCTGACTCTTGGAGTGGGCGAGCCTTGGCTTTTGCTTTTTCATCTGCGCGGAAGAAGATGTCAAGTGGGGACGCTTCCCGAGTCCTGTGATCGTGAACCGGCTGTGTGTTCTCCCGAAAAGGTGAACCCTCGCTCTCCGATGCCGTTTCCGGGGCCTCTTGCTCCATCATAGACTTTAGGCTACTAGTTTTATCTACATTAGGCATGGATTTGGAGAAGAACTTCGGCATTGGGAGAGAGGATGCTGCTGGCGAAGCATGAAAGGTAGGCCCAGCGTAGGCCTTGACGGGGGTTTCATTGCCGCGGGTTGGAGTCAAGGATTGATTTCTAGAAGCGGAGGCAAGGTTATTGTTGGATGCTGGCATTGGAGACGCGGATCCAGACTGCTTCCGGCCGTGAGCCTTCGAGTTTTTCTTTCTATTCTGACTCATGTCGGGAGCCGATTCGTTATTCGTGTGCTGTTTGACGGTAGAGCCTTCATACATGGATCTAGGTCGAGGAGGAGTATGCGGAGGCAATTGCAGATTCACAGATGGGGTGGGACTCGGTAAGGTGTCCAAATCGCCGCGGCGAAGAATGCGGGTTGGCTGCTCCAACTGCTTCTCCGGATTTGTGTCTGTCGAGAGTTCTGCATCTTGTGAAGATGGAATTTGAGATGAGATGGACCCAGCAGATTTCTTTTGTTGCTGGCGTCGAGAGCGTCGATTATGTTTCTGGGGTGTTACTGTCTGTGAAGACATGGTGGTGGCTTAGAAATATGCAGCCTTGTGTGAGACAAATATCAGAAGCGAACAAAGAGGAAAAAGACGAGTAGGGTATGTCGATCTGATTAGGAGACCAGAAATGGCTGAGCTTCGAATGATTAGAAAGCTCAGCCGCGAGCGGTTGCGCAAACTTGGAGAGCTTGAGTGTTGGGCATGTAATGTGAAACCCGATGGTGTCAGAACTATTCTGAGGGCGGCGACCTTGGAGAATCTGGAGGTCGCATGAGTAGTGTCGAGTGTTGATGCGAGTTCTTAGAGAAAATGTGAGGTGTGCGAGACTCTTGTGTTCTGTTCATGACGGCGATGGTGAAGAAAGAGAAGTGGGATGAAGAAGGTTTGTACGAGAGGTGGGTTGTGCTGCGCCCATATGATGGCAGCCTTGGCGGCGCTTGCCCCGCCTAGGATGAATATCCAGAGTGACACTTTGTGCATCGCCACAAATAGCTAGGGAAGTACTGCTAGGTAAGGTAGCTTCACCAATAGCATCTAGCGGACTATTAACACATATGCTCAGTCGTCAACAGACGTTCTCCCAACATTCCTCATCCCTTCAAAATTAAGTCCTCACAGCCTCAAACCCAAGGCTCATTCTTCAAAGGTCTCTCACCTCACCCCCACTCAACTCGAGACGGAGAGGGTGCTTACTATAGCCAAAACCTATAACCGATTGGGGCTCCATATTCAAGTTCAAAGTCAACATGGCGGACGTGGAGATGCCGGATGCTGGTCCATCAGCTCCACCCAAGTCCAAAGCTTCTGCTGGGAAAGCTGCAAAATCTGGAGGAGCAGAGGTTGGCCCAGAGGGCAGAAAACGTTTTGAGGTCAAGAAATGGAACGCTGTAGCCTTGTGGGCTTGGGACATAGTGGTGGATAATTGTGCCATCTGCAGAAACCATATCATGGATCTTTGTATGCTTTGTTCAAATATCGTTGCTGAGTCATTTACTAACAAGAGCACTCAGGTATTGAATGTCAAGCAAATCAAGCTTCAGCTACCAGCGAAGAATGTACAGTGGCGTGGGGTATTTGTAACGTAAGATTATCATTGTCACCACTGCTTTGCAACACTAATGGGGCTACTTTCTACAGCATGCGTTTCACTTCCATTGTATCTCACGTTGGCTGAAGACACGGCAAGTCTGCCCTCTTGACAACAGAGACTGGGAATTCCAAAAATACGGGCGATAATGGACTCCCAATGTGACCGCGGAGACATTCTACGGAGCATAAAAGAGGCGTTCGCAAGGTTTGGGAAGACGAAGCGTGCCATATGAAGCAGACTCGGGTTTAGACATTGGAGATGCAGGCGATCTGCCTCCATGAGCATTTATAGCTTTGCGTAAGCTGGTTCACGAATGTCATGATAGTCATGATACCATTTGAATCCCTGAAGCACAAAGACAGCCGCTATGCAAATGGCCTTGCAACGCCTCTGGTATTTTTCCATTTGTCCTCATCCCAGAACCACTCGATCTAGTTTATTCTTTTCCCATCAATCTCGATCCCAGATCCCGCCATTCCACTCCTCTTTGGGAGCCACCTCTCCGGTGCCCTATTGTAGAAAGGGTACGGTGGAACCACGACAAGGAACGCTATTGCTGCACCTCCGAGGCCCACCCATAGCGTGTAGTATATATTCTGTTGTGCAAAGCCAATTACGAATGCTAGAAGCTGCATAGAAACGTAATCAGTGTCATATATAAAGAGACACTATATCGAGGATCAATCGTACACCTGAGGTTGCAAGGATAATGGTAGATATGAGCTCGGTCGTCTTTTGGCCTTGGAAGTCCTGTGCGAATAGTGAGCTTCTAAAGCATGTGAGTTTAATTGGAGACATACGATCTGGCCCTCCAATAGCTCTTGTGCTTGCTGGAGAATCTCGTCGGCCATATTGAAGAAGCTGCAATGAGGTACGTGGTGCAAAGACTACCGCCTTGCCTCACTCAGACGTGCCGCACCGCGGCGGAGGCCACAGCCATCTGGTCTAGGGATGCTTATGTAAGCGACTTGTTATGGACCTGCACGTTTCTGAGTCTATCACCAAGCACGCGACAATTGTTCACTTGCCCATCAATAGTACCTTCTGCTTGCTCGAGATGCATTCCACCTTAGTGATGAAGCGGGCTGCCGCTTCGTTTGCTCCAATAACCCCCTGCCTATCGCTCAATGGTTGTATATTCAAACGGCACTCCTCCGACCTATCTGAGCTCAAAGCAGAAATGACTGCTCGCAAACTTGGCGCGATACCAGATGTTCTTACAGTTATCCCCACACGGCTCCTGAATGCTACTCTTGCCGACTTTCTTCCCAATCATTTCGTAGGACGACCAGCTATTCTTCCTTATGGGTACCACCTGGTTCACTTCCCGCCGGCCATCAGATCCTCTAAGCTTCTACCGGATGGGACCGACCCCCAGCAGTCTCCCGGAGGTCTGTTTACTCGACGAATGTGGGCAGGTGGTGATATTAGTTTTGGTAAGAGTGGGAAATTTGACAACTCACCAATCCATTGCCTAGAGCGCATTACCGATGTTCAGTTTCGGGGTCTTGAAGAGAACCAGAAAATTTTTGTCAACATTGAACGAAGCGTGTTCCCGGGCGAGAAGCCTGGAGCATCGCGAGACGAGTCTGGCAGTTGGACTCGAGGCCTTTTGAAGGAGACACGCACCTTGGTTTTCATGCGCAGTGACCGGCCTAAAGCGCCTGTGGATGCAAGCAACACCTCTGATAAGGTTCTCAAAACCGCGCAGAATCCCGACTATTCTCACCACCTGATCCCAACCCCTACCTTACTTTTTCGATTCTCTGCCCTTACCTTCAATGCTCATGCCATCCACCTTGATAAGCAATACTGCCGGGAGGTTGAAGGGCATCGAAATCTACTTGTGCATGGTCCTTTGAGTCTAGTCCTGATGCTTCAATTTTTGCAACACTGTCTTCGCCAAGAGAACCGTGAGAGAGTGGATGGGAAGATCGAAAGGATTCACATAATACAGTATCGCAATTTAGCACCTCTGTATGCTGAGGAAGATATGAAAATATGTCTCAAGAGAAAAGGGAAAGATGACCGGCAGCCCAACTGGGATGTTTGGATTGAGGGCAGAGATGGCGGGTATGCTGTAAAAGGGGCTGTCACGACCAGAATAGTTGACAAGAAGAATGCCCATGAAGTTGATGTCAATCACCAGGTGCACAACTCTGGGTGACGATACTACACGAGAATTCGAAGAAGCTTCAGAACAAGAGACAACTTCGTAATGGAGCCTCCTTGTCTTTTTCTCAACCCAACTACCAATGAAGTTTGCATAGGGATAAATTACTCACGGCTTGCCGTTGGGGCTGCAAAGCCTACAGTACCCATTCTACGAGCAGGGAGTAGTAAGATCTTGTGATCATGGGCTTTTGTAACTAGGGAAGAGCTGTTGCAACGGCTGTCATTGCAGGCCCAGTCCTTGCTGGGGTCATGTGCGTGGATTGAGGGTAAAGGCATCAGGAAGGCCCTGCAGGACGATTACACTCACCGCTTCCGTGGGTCAAAGAAACCTAAATCCAGTACTAGTGATCATGTTTCCAATCCATCATATTACGCAGCTATCAGGTGGAGAATCGAATGAATGAATGTGTTACGGTCTTGGGGTTACTAGGCGTATAACACACCAAAGTCTCCTACCCTTCATCTCCGCTGCCTCAACATCGTTGCATCTAATCTCATGGATGACAGCAGTGTGATGTACCCTAGCTGTCTTCACAACAATTTTCTGGCTTTCTCTAAGCTCTCAATTTCACGCCCCAACTCAGCGCGCTTCCTCTTCCTGGATGTGTCTTCTCCCGCGATAGTTTCAAGCTGCTCTGGGGACAGCTTGCTGACAAACTTCGGCGAGAAGACTCTGACTGGCGTATCTGGCCCCGTGACAAGGTGGAAATCGGCGGCTTGCATACATACACTGTCCACGAAGCGTTTGCGGGCAACCTTATAGTACGACTTCAAGATGTCGTGTAGGTCGCAGACCGTGTGCTCTAGGTTGCTGAGATTCGAGATTTTCGCGCTTAAAGCGCCCGCCTCTACTACCGTATTCCAATTGGTGCTCACGCTTTGGTGCTTTAGTAAATGGACTTTCAGCCGCTCTTTCCTACTATCAAGGTGTCAGTAGCTCGAGGATTACACTGATTGTGCCATATTTAGACTCACGATTTCTCTAAATTATCAGCGAAGTAGTGGTTCGTTGTCAAAGGAGTACCGGATCTCTCGACCGTCAAGAGATACTTGGTGTGGTCAATGGCCTTCTTATACCGCTCAGTTAGCTCCTCAAGGAGGATTGAATTTAATCCTCGGCGTATCCGCTCATCCTTGCAAATTTTTGACAACAATGTCTTTGTAAAATGGTGGACTATCGTTACGATATCGTCAATGTATGCGAGTGCCAGGGTATCCCAATTCTTTGACTGCTTTTTCCACACAATAGGTAGCAGAGCCGGGTCAAACGTCCCGAGCTCGAACCCTTGCGATGTCTTGTATGCAGCTACAAGCCATTTCTTGATTCCAGATTTCTTCGGTTCTGAAACGCTGGTATCGTCATGCATGAGATCGTCAAGCTCCTGATGATGGTTTTCATACCGGACGTTAGAATTCTTTACGTCACCCGAAACTTTTGAGCCTTCGGCCGGGGTACCGTTTCCCTCGTTCTCAT
Organism: Cladonia rangiferina; assembly: GCA_023065455.1. Lineage (NCBI taxonomy): Eukaryota > Fungi > Ascomycota > Lecanoromycetes > Lecanorales > Cladoniaceae > Cladonia > Cladonia rangiferina. The sequence continues at coordinate 327,932 of JAJREH010000026.1, forward strand.
CATTCTCTGTGAAGCCCGCCTGTTTGCTGAACTCCATCGTGTGGCCTTTGTGCCAGACATCCTCTGAGAATACAGCATTACGGTGCACAACCAGGGTAGCCAATTTGAGAGGTGGCGATTCATCAAAAACTTCGTCAGCTCCGTAGTATGCCCTAAGAGCATGCGCTGTTATAGTTTGAAAGCGTGTGGCTAGCTCGAGTAGATAGTCGTATTGCTGTTCCTTGGTCGCTCGGTCAGGTCCCAACCCGTCCATGGCCTGTTTGCACTTTTTCAATCGCATGTTTATGTCCGATCTCACCTGCAAAGAAGCATCTGTTAACCAGAAACTTGGGTAATGACTGAGACAGTACTCACATTGGGAAATTCACGTCGTATCAACTCACTAAGAATATCTACGAGACGGGTGTGTAGGGCGGGAATTCCGACTCGATCTTTTGGAAGCTTGTTCCAGGGCGCTTCACTCGTGAAGAACAACTTTTCTCTCGCATGCCGTTCTGCAGTTGAATCCTTTAATTGCTGCTGGCCTGAGTTGCGGACTACGCACCAGCCGAGGTTCAATTTATGGCTCCTACCCTCAATTATGTCCATGATTGCTTCTTCAGCACCCTCGTCGACTAAATCTGGCTTGGTCAACACGCCCAAAGTACGCTCACCCTCAGGATCACATTGCTCTGCCATGTCCAGGATTTCTTGAGTGCCAATGTCGACATTAGCTGGGATTACTGCAAGCATCGCTGATCTTGGATTTTGCATGTACGAAGACACCATGTTTCGAACCATGGCCATGTCTGCCTTGGTTGTGACACCAGCGGTGGTCTTTCTGAAGATTCCTGGGACATCGATGACGCTCAGGTGTTGTTGCTCTGGACCGCAGATCTCGATTCTGAGAACATCGTCCGCGAAACTCTTTTTGATTCCACCACCGGCGGAATTCTCGGCTTCTGCAAGACCCATAAGGTCATAGACCTAAAGAACTCAACTATGTTAGCCTTGAGAATCAAACTAATTAGGAAAGAATTGGCAAGAGCCTAAAGATTGATGCCTTACCTCACGCAAAATCTGCCCGAAAACCTCACTATTGAAGTCCTTTAGGTCATCTTTCTTCCATTTGCGGAGCTTTTGCGCGTATTCAGGCTGAGCATTGGCAGCAGGGATGACAGAGACCGAAGTCTTCTGCATAAGAGATCGTCTGAATGTGATTTGCGTCGCAAAACGGGTGCACAAAGTGCTAGCTCTGGGGTATGGAATTCCGGTAAGACCCTCGAGTACGGAGCTCTTCCCGCTATAGAGCTTGTCAGTGTAGCACTGGTGACCAGAGAACAGGCACGCTTACCTGGACTGGTCCCCCACAACCAGGAGCTGTGTAGCTATCAGTCTTGCCCATGGATTTCGGTGATGGTGTGCTTTACCTGCGGAAGTGCCACATATTCGCCTATGTTCAACTCAAACAATTTGTCGATGGCTTCTAACAGCATTGGATCAGCGAGTTTGCTAGTGGCTGAGAGGTCCGCCATCGCTATCAAGCTACGAAGATGCTTTTTTGCCAGCGGGAGGATTGACTATATGAGTGGAAGCAAGAGCAAGTGAGGGAGATCACAGACATTAAGCAGAAATTAGGCTGCCAGTGAGCGATAAGTGAAGTCCGTATCCGAAATACACGCAAACAAAAGCGGAAATTACAAGGGTCCGGTCTTAGGCTTCGGATCCCTGCGTTGCCGCCAGGCTGTGACAGGCTGTGTGAAACGGGGGACGTTCAACCACTTATCACTTTCATTATGCAATAGAAACATGCACCAAGCCTTGGTGCTGCCCTGAAATCGCGGTGGTCATCCAAAGAATGAAGCCAAGGTTGTGCACAAAGCGCTGTACAATCGAGATCCAGCACAATTATAACACATTCAATTATAAGTAAAGTTGTGCTTCCAAACGCTTCATAAAGTGTTAAAATCCGCAAATTGGAGGATATCGTTCCATGAAAAGCGTAAATTTACGGAGCTGTAGACTGGCAAGTATTCACTCATGATCCCAACCAAAAAATTTTCACTCAGCCAAATTGCGCTCCACGCAGATCCATCGCTCCATGTTATATGGCTAACCTTGCTTTTTATTGGTATTCTTCCACGGCCAATCAAGAATAATCATTTCGCTACGAATGATCCCGGCAGCGTCAGAATGAATGATCCGCCGGGACGCTTCAGGAAAAATCAGTTCATGAAAACCCTAAGCAATTGGATGTTCAGGATCTCGGCTATACGGCCTGATGGCGATATTACGGATAGCTGTACACTCCCAGAAGTCGCCCAAGCAGCTAATATCAGAGCAATCATACCAACGAAATCATGATGCTACCTGTTGATTATCATACACAGGTCCCGGATCAAAGGAATTCAGGTATGGACCATATAGATGGATTCTCAATCGTTCAGGCTGAGTGAGGAAAAAGTGGTATCACAGGCAGGCGAGGCGGGAGAGACAGTGTGGTGAGGCTGACGGGGTCCTCCGCGAAGAAATTGGTAGTCCAAGGACGACCATCGATTTACTTTGCGGGATGCACACATTGTGCTGTATCTGGATAAAAACGGTGTCATCGACAGAGCAATATACGAGTGCGCAGGGTGCCTGCATTATTCCTTTTCCAAGTACACTCCCGTATGGGAAGGCACTTCGCCTATGTAAAATGGGTGCCTGTGGCTTCATAAAACCTGTTGTATCAAATCCATCACGTCGTAGAAAACGTCACGCTTAACTTCAGTATTACTGAGTCCAAGACCGACTACAACTGTCCTCTTCTCCTCCGGGTTCCGAGTTACAATGGCACTTGCAATTTGTGTAGCGTATAGCTGGCTAATTGTCTCTCGTTCCGAGGTAGATCCTCCGAGCAGTGTCTTTGGGGTCAAATGGGCTATTGGTAGGAGAGAATCTTCCTCGTTACTAGAAGGGATATACTGTTCCGCAAAGCTAGGGTTAGGTGAGTCCAGAGATACGTGGATCTGGAGGGTTTTAGCACTGCAAAATTGTATCAGAGCTGTTGAAAGCTATACCCATTGAGCAAGTCGTCCATTTTGTGTGATTGTAACCATGATCTTGTCAGAGAACGTTGTTGAATTTACATCGGTAAGTACGCCATCAATCGTGCCAGCTGACTGTTTAGTGATCGCAGGGTATGTGGCTTGGATGTTAGGGATTTGACTGAAGTCTGTAGCAATCGGAACAGGCATGGCGGCTAAGAGAATCACCGCGACTTTGACGTGGTGAAGTCTTGGAGCCCGCGTATGAATCAATTCGATCCTTCTGAGAGCACCTGTTGGGTAAAAGAGGACGAGACTTGACCTTGAAATCCTACGAGTAGCCCAAAAGGCTTCCAAAGTCTTGAGAACGACGTGCAATGCTAGAAAAGCCAAGCGAAAAAGTGCGACTGGATTACGAAGTGGATATTTGCGGACTAGCGTGTGTGACCCGACTAATTAGTTGAATTCCGCGTGCAAAAGAACCTCAAGACAAACATGCTCGCAATTCTCCTTGTCCTAGACTAAAGTCACCAGATGCCCAAATTCGTACCGAGAGAGCGCAAGCATAAAGTAAGGAAAAGACTTGAAGAAAGTGGCAATGGTGATAGAAATGGTCACCTCGCAAGTGACCCAAATGCCGTGGAGATTCTACCAAGCACCTCGACGGGGAAGGAGGACAGAAGGAAGGCGATGAAGGATGCTCTGCGTGCTCAACAACCTCAGATGTCCAGCAAAAAGCAGAAAAGGCTTGACAAATATATTGTATGTTTAATATGTGTGTTCACCGAAGTAATTCAGCCAACAAGTTCGCCAGGAGAAAAAGTTGAAAAAGGAAGACAACCTTGACCTGATAAAAAAATTGGCCAATACGAAGGTGGATACTTCTCTATTACGTAGTTCTCGAAGCTTGGGAGTGGTCAAGCCGCTAAAGCGCGATGATTCTGAGTTCAGGCGCAAAGTATCGAATGAACAAAAAGATGAAGATCATGAGAGTGAGGACTCTGATTCATCTGATGAGTCTGCAGTACGTAGTATCTCTCATCCTATTCTCCAGGACCCGAACAAGCCAGCTTTTGGAAGCGGCTTAAAACGGCCAATGGATGCTAATGATGACTGTCAACCGATGATTAAAAGACGTCGGCGTCTGAAGAAAGCTAGTCATGTATTCCAAGCGGAAGCCAGCGACGAGTCTTTCGAAGGCTTCAGCTCAGATGGGGTATCAAACATTTCACCATGCCACCCACCATCTCTTACCTCTTCCACAGGGACGCAGTCTGATTCTGAGTCGGATGTTAGCCATGAGTCTGGCACTTCCCAAATACAGGAAGACTCTGATGGTTCCTTGGACGATGAGGACATTGACTTTGAAGAGCGTGAAAAGCGTAAAGAAAGGTCGTCAGCTTTCAAGGCTTGGGCTACACACCAAGTCAACGAGGCTCTAGGGTTTACTGCTACCGCTAAATCTGCGTTAAGGGAGGGGAATTTCGAGTCAAATCTAGGCGTGGCTAAATCGGAAGTTCCGAAGCCCAGAGCACCAGAACAAGATCCGCTCCCTCCAGAGCTAAAGATCAATAGCGGTACTCAGGAGCGAAAAGTCTTCAGCGTAGAGGTGGCTCGCTCACCGGAGATCCAAGAAACTCGTTTAGGCCTGCCCGTCGTTGCAGAGGAGCAGAAGATCATGGAAGCAATCTACAATCATCCTGTCGTTGTCATTTGGGGAGCCACCGGGAGTGGAAAGACCACCCAGGTGCCCCAGTTTCTGTACGAGGCAGGCTTCGGAAATCCAAGCAGCCCTACCCCCGGGATGATCGGTATCACCCAACCTCGAAGAGTCGCAGCTGTTAGTATGGCAAATAGAGTTTGTGACGAATTGAGTGATGCAAAGGAAAAGGTGGCCTACCAGATCCGATTTGACAGCTCAGTCAGCACCAAGACTGCCATCAAATTCATGACGGATGGCATTCTAGTCAAAGAGATCGCAAATGATTTTGCATTGCTTAAATACTCAATCATCATCATTGACGAAGCACATGAGCGGAGTGCCAACACTGATATACTAATTGGTATGGTGAGTAGGATTGTCGACCTACGGGCTTCTATGAGCAAGGAAGGTACCCAAATCAAGCCTTTGAAGCTGGTAATAATGTCTGCAACTCTAAGAATCTCCGACTTCTTGGAGAATCCAAATCTATTCCGCAGCGGTACACCACCTATGGTACAAGTCGAAGGCCGCCAATTCCCCGTCACAATACACTTTGCACGCAAGACTCAAAGAGACTATGTTGACGAAGCGTTCCATAAGGTTTGTAGGGGTCACAAAAAACTTCCTCCTGGTGGAATGCTGGTTTTCCTGACGGGTCAGAATGAAATTACCGCGTTAGTTAAGCGGCTCAAAGAGGCTTTCTCAAACACTGAAGTCTCTCAGACAGCTGGTCATAAGGTAAGGCTCAATGCTAGTGACGCCCCCTTGGAGACGGAGGATTTAGAGCTCGGAACTGGAGATTCCCAATACGATGATGTAGGAGAGGTTGACGAGGAAGAAGACGATATCTTCGTTGAAGATGATCAGGAATTTGATCTGGAAGACCCAACACCGGCATCTTCTAGGATTCGAGTGCTTCCGTTGTATTCGCAGTTGCAGACAAAAGACCAGCTACGCGTGTTCGAGCCGCCTCCTGAGAATACAAGGCTGATTGTGTTGGCCACCAATGTTGCGGAGACTAGTCTAACAATACCAGGCATACGATATGTTTTTGATACAGGACGGGGAAAAGAAAGGAAGTACGATCGGCTCACTGGCGTCCAAAGCTTTGAGGTAGGTTGGATAAGCAAAGCGAGCGCAAGTCAACGTGCTGGACGTGCTGGACGTACAGGCCCAGGACATTGCTACAGGTTGTACTCATCAGCTGTCTATGAGCGAGACTTCGAGGAGCATGCGAAGCCCGAGATCCTGCGAATGCCTGTCGAGGGCGTTGTGCTGCAGCTGAAGAGCATGGACCTACAGCATGTGGTGAACTTCCCTTTTCCAACGCCTCCAGATCGTCAAAGCCTTGCGCAAGCTGAAAAGCTGCTGAGCTATCTGGGTGCCGTCTCACCGGAAGGCAAAATCACTGATGTCGGCCGAGAATTATCGAATTATCCTCTCTCACCCCGGTTCTCCAAAATGCTCACAATCGGCCACCAACATGACTGTATGCCCTACACAGTCGCCCTCGTCGCGGCCCTAGCAACTCCCAGCATCTTCATTCCAGAGAACCAACTCGATCTCTCCGCACCTCCCAAACCTGAGATTTACACCACTGCAGACCGCCTCGCCGACGAATCCCGCACCAAGCTCAAATCCGCCTACAACCACGCGCACCATCTCTTCAGCCGCCATTCTTCAACCTCCGACGCTCTAAAAATCCTCACCGCCCTCTGCGCCTACGCCCATGCTCCCTCCAAATCCACTTTCTGCGAGCAAATGTTCCTCTATCCCAAAGCCCTCGCTGAAGCTACACTGCTCCGCAGCCAGCTCTCCTCCCTCATCCACAACAACAATCCCTCCCTCATCCCCAACTCTCGCCAACTCGACCTCCCCTCCCCATCCAAAACCCAAATCTCAGCCCTCCAACAATTCACCGCCGCAGCTTTCATAGACCAAATCGCCATCCACCACTCACTCCACCCCAGTCCACCCGACCTCCCTCGCACCCCCAAACGCGCAATCGACGTCCCCTACCTCCCCCTCTTCCCCATCAACCAAACCCGAACCTCCTCCACCGACCTCACAGATATAGCCGTATTCATCCATCCCTCCTCCATCCTCTCCCACACCCCCATCAAAGACCTGCCCACATACATAGTCTACAGCCACCTCCAGCGCGCCGCTCCCTCCACCATCAGCACCAACAACAACAACGAAGAAACGACGACAAAGAAACCAAGAACGCGCATGCATGCACTTACAGCTGTAACGGGGAAGCAGATCCTGGGATTAGCAAGGGGAACACCGCTTTTGAGATATGGCAAGCCGGTGGGGAAGATTGTGGAGGAGAAGGTGGGTGAGGATGGGAAGAGGAGGAGGGAGTGCTGGGTGGTGCCGGAGTTGGTGGGTGAGAAGGGGAGTACGGGGTGGCCGTTGCCGGCGCAGAAGGTGGTGCAGAGGAGGGATGGGAGGGGGGAGTGGGTTGTTGAGAAGGTTGTTGGTTAAGATGTTATCGTATCGATTCATATCACATTCATGCCCTCACTGCAGAAATGGTACTATGAGTGATGGATTTCATCGTCTATATCGTATATACATAAGTCATGTCTCTCTCACATCATCCCAAACGTCGTCTATATTATCATTCCCCTACCCATCCCCCTCCTCCCTCTCCTCCCTCTCCTGCCTCGCAACAATCTCCCTCCACGTCCCCATAAACTCCCTCAACCCCGCCTCCCCATCCGCAGAAGCATCAACCACCTCCCTCGGCAATTTATGCGCGCTATACTGCGGGGTATTGAAACTATACGCTTCTGGATCGTCGCGGTTGACGAGGCGGAAGTCGGGCGTGAATAATTCTTCGTCGATATCCTCTGATAATGATGATGATGATATTGGCTCGTCTTCATTTTGTTGGCTTAGTCCACCAGCGCCATTGCTCAAGTTACCGTTTCCGTTCAACGAAAGTCTGATAACGCCTTCATCTATCCCACTACTTCGCTCGCGGCCCTGCATATTCAATATCTCTAACCAGGAGAAAAGTAAGGGATCGGTCCGTGGTGCCCATGGATTGATATCCACCAACCAAACCCTCTCATACGGCCCTGGGATATAAACGTCGAAGACAAAATTCTCGTCCTCAAATGTCTCTTTTAAATTCTTTTCGAAAAAATTTTGTATGCTGGAGCGCAGTTTGGGGATTAGGGGCGGGAGGAAGGAGTAGTGGTTTAGGTCACGTTGACAGATGCAGAGGAGGTGCCGCGAGCGCACGAAGCAGCGGAATTCGAGGGCGGGGTTCCAGTTTGGGACGGTTTTGCGGAGGATGAGGTGGTAGGGTATACTTGAGAGTTCGTCGTGTTCTTCTAAGGGGTCTTCTTCTGAGCTGGTTGTTTGGGATGATGATTCGCTAGAGTTGGAGCTATCATCGTCTTCGCAGTCGTGGAATACCTGCTCTAAGTCGTGGGTTATGAAATCTGAGCTTTTAAGGAGGAGGTAGATGTCGTTGGGGGTGCGACATTCCATGCTGTTTGTTGCTGCTATCCAGGTGGCGTCTTTGGGCGCCGACCAGTTTAGTTTGGGCATTACAGAGCCGTCGAGTTCGGCTATGGTGGACTTGATTTTGGCGTGGATGTCACGCCAGGCGAGGGATGGGTCTGGCGGTTCTTCGTCGTCGGAGTCCGAGCCAGAAGAGTCGGAGATTGAATTGTTTGGGGGGTGATCTTCTGGTGGTAGTCTGATGCCGTCGGCGCGGAGATAGGAGAGGAATTCGCGGTTGAGGGGAATGAGACGGGCTTTAGGGGTTAAAGAGCGGTATCTGCTTCACTGTTAGTGCAGGATTTGCTATGTTCATATCAAGGACGTACTTGGGATACCATGAATGGTAGGAGCAGTTGATAATATGTGATTTAGTTACTGGGGGAAAGGGGAGTCTTGGGGGTGCCTCTGGCGAGGGAGATCGGGCAACCAGATCTGCATGTGCGATAGGCATCTTCGAATCGAGTTGTGTATGTGAGGTGTGAAAATATCAAAAGTTTTGTATGATGTTTGGAGAGAAGTGCATCACTGTCGCAATGACTCGCATAACGGCGAAAATTAAGCTCTGCCGATCTCCCGCGATGACAGCGCCAAGACCTCCAGGGACCATCTCGAGCCTCAGAGTGCTTCACTTTCCGCATCTTTACAAGCGAAGCATAACATTCATCTCCTGCTCCATATATTTCCCACGTCTTTTCCCAGGTATTCAGATTATCATGTCCTCCAATGTCGGTCTCACAACTCCCCGTGGCTCAGGAACGTCCGGCTACGTCCAGCGCAACCTCTCCCACCTAAAGCCCCGCGACAACTTCGCCCCATACCCAAAAGATTACGATAGCCTAAAGCACCGACAACGAAAACCCGATAAAGACATACTAAATCACGATCGCTTACGAGAAATTGAAGTCAAGGTATTCGATCTGCGAGACAAACTCGAAGAGGAAGGGTACGTTCCTCTTACTTACCCACTCACTCACTCCCTCCCTCTCCTCCCCTTCCCTTAAATCCATAGCTAACACAACCCCCACCCCCCAGTATCGACGAAGAAGAAATCGAACTCCAAACCTCCACCCTCCGCCAAAACCTCACCTCCCCCTCCTCCCCTCCACCGACACACATACAGAACGAAAAGGCCAATTCAAACCGCACGAAGTACATAGGCTCGCAGAAGCGAAGATTGTGGAGAGCGAGAAGCTGAGGAAGGCGTTGGGGATAAGACAGGATTATGAGGAAGGGGGACATTGGAAGAAGCAGGAGGAGAGGTTGAGGGAGGGGGTGGGGGAGGGGGGGAGGGAGAGGGAGAGGGAGGTGAAGGATGTGAAGAGGGAGAGGGCGCGGTGATGTGGGGTACTATGAGGGTAGCTGATGGGAGGCGTTGGGCGCTGGGGTACGGAAATGTGGCGGGTATCTTGCGAAGAAGTACTAGCATGAGGGAGAAGATTTCCAGGGACAACCAGGACACGGGCCGTTACACTTGGCTTTGAGACCGAATGGGATCGCTTCTTGGTGAGCGATGGGGCTGAGTCGTGCATAGAGGATCAATAATTGTCATCCACTACTACTGTGGGGGTTGACATCCCTTGACAGCGATCTCCAAGACTTCAGAAAGGATCGCAAAGGATACCGCGTCTAGTGCTTGACAATCACGAGAAAGGAATTTTTCGTGCTTCAGAAAAGGTTAGAATATTCTGTTTGGGAGGTCCATGTTCCTTCATCAAGGCCATACCCAGGAATGAAGAGGTTTGGTACAGCGTTCTCGCCGCTCAAAGATCCTACTGAAGTCTAGTTTCCTTGCGCTATAATCCATCTATATGCACGACATTGCCGCGTAGGTTGACACATGCAGCATTTTGCGTTGCGACTTGATCACTCTAAGCGAAAAAAAACCTGCGTTGTGGGCCCAATTCATATGCATGTCATGTCAACCATGTCCCATCAAACACCCAGAACCCACATCCAACCACATTGAGCTCTTATAAGTAGACTCCCTCCAACACTTCAAAGCTTATGCCTCTTCTCCCCACTCGCAATCTTCCTAAACTCCTCCTGCGGCACCCCCATCGCAAACCTCTCCAACCCCCCATCACCTCCGCCACCGTCTGCCCATCCATCATCTCCCTCTCCGGCTTCCTAATAATCGCCTTCACCTTCACCAAACTCTCCGCATTCAAATGATCTCCCAACCTCTCCCTCACCTCCTCCAACACCGCCTCCAAAAACTTCCCCTGCTCATCTCTCCCCACATCGAAAATCTTATTAATGAACCCCACCTGCAACATCTCCTCGCTCGTGATCCGCTTGCTCATTATCAGCGCTTCGTTCGCTTTGCTGATTCCTAAGCGCTGCACGAAACCCCGGCTGGCGCCGCCTTCGGCGACGAGGCCGAGCGAGGTGAAGGGTGTGAGGAGGAAGGCGTGGGGGCGGCGTAGATGAAGTCGGAGAAGGAGATGAGGGCTGCGGAGAGGCCGATTGCGGGGCCGTTGAGCGCGGTGATGAGGATTTTGGGGTGCGTGTAGAAGGCGTTTGTTATTTCGAGGTTGTTGGAGACGAAGTTTTGGAGGGTGTTGCGGCGGATGTCGACGTCTGGGGGAAGGGAGCGGGAGATTGTAACGTCGGCGCCGCTGGGAGTTGGTTAGTATAGGGAATTGGGTTATATTGACAATTTGCTGCACAATTGGGGATAGCATACGCGGAGAAGTAGCGGCCTTTGCCCGTGAGGATGGTGATGTAGATATCTTCACGCTTGGCTACCTCTCGCATGAGACAAGAAAGGTGATAGTAGAGGTCTTGCGTGAGGGCATTGAGCTTGTGGGGCAGATTGAGGGTGATGATTGCAATCTTGCCCTGGGTGGATAGGGTGATTTGTTCTTCTAGGCTAGACATTTCGTCTTTTCTCTCTGCTGTTGGTAGATCCTAAGGCAAAAAATGTTGCGATAGATACTGATTGGGAAATTAATCCAGAACGAATTTGCAAAGACACATGCTCAAGAGAAGATACGATTGACTTATTGACAAAGTGTAAGCAATCATGTTCAGGACCTGCCTGACGGGCGGGGAAAGTATTGCTGAATGTCCCTCAACTGGTGTAAGCAGAGGAGCTCTGGACCTCGGTAAAAGGTGATTAGGGCATCACCAGACATAAACCCTAAGTGTGCTCGATGCATCGTCTTGCGTGAGAAGACATTATTTCACTATCATGCAATGGCATCCGTAATCTTCCAACGAGTATGCCTGGCTGCGAGGTCTTCTCATTTCAGACTTCCCCCAACACGGCCAACCCACTTAAGTGGGGGAACAAATCTGGAAATATTCAAGGTACACATGATCAACCGTCAACTTCCCCAACCTCTAGCGATCCCTAGCTAAGGCTCCAAAGTTCGGCATGTACATCATGTTTCCCATTGGCTGGATGTACTATTTCGGCACCAACCTCGAATCCCGTTTCTCAGTCCCGGATTTCTGGCCTGCCCCCGAAACGACACATAGAATTCCATTTGAGAGGGAAGAATTAGATGAGATGGCTGAACACCTGAAGGCAGAGAGGATGGAAAAGAGGAGGAGGAGATTGGAGCTAGCGAGGGTGGAGATGAAAGAAGGTGCGGCTGATGAGATACGGCCGCTTGAGCAAAGTGAGGACGCGGAGCAGGCAGGAAGGGTTGAGGTATCGAGGGGGACCTTTGGACGGGGGGCGATTGAGAAATGGGCGAGGGGGCAGGCGTGAGTGGCTACACTAATGGAAGAGGTAAAGGGATATTGCATAGCGCGGAGTCACCCTGCATTAAGGGCGTTGTTACGGTTTCTAGTGTGGCCAATGCATTCACCTCTCAATGTCGAGCTGTGAGAAGTCCAGGCTTTTCTTTTATTGCCAGCGAGTTACCTTATTCTGTTGCTGGCATATCCGCCGCTTCTGAAACATATCTCAATTGCTTCGACAATGGGTTCGACAAGGACCTGTTTGAGAGCCCCCATTTTCCGGGCCGAGACATGGTTTAGATTGAAGAGCGCAGTTATCGAGTGCTCCCAGCAGCATCTGGTATATACAACTTTAGCCGACAATGACAGCCACAACAGACAGCGATATAGATTCAGGCATCAGTACCGGCATTAGAAAAGGAATTGGCGTTGGCATCGTCGCTACTGTCGTCAGTATTGGACTCCTCACAGTGATGATCCTTCTTATCCAATGACGGTCACGGCGCGAGAAGTCAATATTGCAGAGCAAAAGACCTACAAAAACTGCGAGCCATGCCCCGCGTCCACATACCCAAGGCGCAAAGGGGATGCTGCGAGCCAGTCACGGGAAGTAGACTCGAGAGCGTACATAGTTCTGATGAACGTCTATAGGAGGGCTGAATTGAAATAGTCACTTGTTGAGATTCTAGGTGTTGTGTACCCTGAGGAACAATAGGTCACTCAGCATCTTTTAGCCGATATGCTATATTGATAATGTCAATACAACTGCAATGATCAGATCGAAGAAGTTGAATACAGTGTCATTGGTATCTAGGAATCTTAGTCCTCAAATTGTGATGTAATGACCGAAGATTGGGATGAAGAGATTTAAGTTATCCTCGAGGTAGCAGGATTAACAATCATATATTAGCTAGGTAAATACATGCCCATTATACCGGGAGGCATGCCAGTTAGACTGGGCAAGGTATTCACACCCGAGAAGACGAATGCGCACGTTCATGATGGCAAACTTTTATGAGCGCCGGCGGCTAGTGGCTCGTGCCGAGGAGGCCCCGCTAACCCGAGGAATATTTCGCCGTTGAACCAAACCGATTCACTTTGCTGCCAGGACACACAAACATGTCAATACCGCGTCTCACCTTCTTGTATCCTCATCTGTTTAAGTCGCTACGGGTACACCATGCAGGGCTGGTCTCGCAGCCACTACGCGTCGGGCCCAATCATCTCTCAAAAGCCGCTTTCAGCACCACCAGTCCACCCATGCAGGAGGCCTACCCCCAGCGATATGGCACGGCAGCAGAGCCTCAACCGCCTCCCTCAGGCACACCAGTCCCAGAAAACCCCCGGAATGACAAATCCCTCGCAGGTGCTATCGAACAAGAAGTAAATGCTCCAAACAAACAGGAAGAGAAAAAGCAAATAAAAGCCCCACCAAAGAAAGATCCGGACAAGACAGCCTCAGAGCCCAAGGACGAAGCCGACAAAAGCCGGGATGGAGAGATAGATGCCGCATTGCGGGATCCGTCCCAACGTGCAACAGAGCTCGATGCCTCGGAGTCGACCCCAAAAGATGCAGCAGAAGCTGCAGAGGCCGCCGAGACAGCGCGCAGAACCAAACCGCTAGAAACCGTTCTCCAAATGGGTCCACCCACAACAGACAAAGTCGAAGATCATAAAGCGCCTCATCTCCAAGCACCACCCTACGTCCATCACTTCGATACATTCAGCCTAGTAAAAGACCTCGAAGGCGGCGGCTTCTCCGAAGATCAAAGCGTCACAATCATGAAAGCAATCCGTGGTCTCCTAGCACTAAACCTCGACGTCGCGAAAGAAGGACTAGTTTCCAAATCAGACGTCGAAAACGTACGCTTCCCTCCTTCCTCCCCCCCCACATCCAATCCCCTACCCACCCATACTCAGACATATAACAATAATAACAGGAAACCTATCTCTTCCGCGCCGCCTGTTCCGAACTCCGCACCGAAATCCTCAACACCCGAAAATCCTCCTCCACCAAGACCCGCACCCAACTCTCCCACCTCCAACACACCTCCGACATCCTCTCCCAGCGCACCACACAAGAAACCCAAGCCCTCAAAGACGACCTCAAAGGCATGCTCAACGACCGCCGCATGGCCGTCCGCATGCAGCAACAATCCCGCGACAGCGAAATCTCGGAACTAAACTACAAAATCAGCGTGGCATTGAATAGCGATAGTAAAAGCGAAGTGGAGGGATTGCGATGGGTGTTAACGAGAAGGGCTGCGATGGCTATTGCGACGATGGCGTTGTTGATATTGGGGAGTTTGCGGTATGGGAGTTATAAGATCCACGAGCAGGAAATGGAGCAGCGGAAGCTGGAGATGAATAAGGCGCATGGAAGCTCTTCTACGGGTAGTGGAAGTGGAGGTGGGGTAAATTTTACTGTGCAGAGTCGAGATATGGGCACGCAAGCGGGGGAAGAGGGGGGTAAGGATGCGGGTGTGGGGAGTGAGAAACCGGAGAATGTGGGATATGTGTCTTTGGGGTAGGGGAACGGGGGCATTCACGGTTGCATGTATATTGATTGCTTTTGGAGTTTTATATACCCCATTCGTTCAACCGGATTTGCTCATGTTGTTACATTGAGCATAGATAGATAGATAAAACATTGTTTCTGTGGTATGATAATGCTTCAGTATTTGTACTCGAAAGGAGAAAACCCGTGCACGCCGTGCTCCAGGCTATGCCTCCCCAGAAAGACGACAAATCAATGAAACGACGCAGTCGCCCGCACAGCCTGCCTAACCACCACCAAAATTCAACTTCAGAGCTATACTTGGTTCCTCCTTCCCCTCTCTACTAACCCTCCTCCCTACCGACCCCTGCCCCACCCCTCCACCCTCTCTGATCACAGTCTCCATGAAAGCCTTCTGCTCCGGACTCATCTTAGCCACCACGCCCCTAAACACCGGCATCAGGCTTTCCCCCGCAAGCTCCAATAATCTCGTCGCAGTCTCCGCATATACAGCCTTTCCTTCCGCTGAGGCGCGAGTCAGCAGCATAGGAATAACGACGCACATGGCCGCTGCCGCTGCCTGTCCTGAGGTAGTGGTGACGAAGGATGTAACCGCGTGTGCGGTAAGGGATCTTGCGTTCTCGGGGTCGGGGAGGGAGGTGTCCGAAGTGAAGCGGAGGAGATGCGGCAACAAGTAGCGGGCGATGGCTTCGTCGGTTTCGTTTTTTGGAGATACCATGAGCAAGGAGCGAAGACAGCTGGCAACCACTTTCGCGAGTCCGAGATCTTGCAGGCAGTCGAGCATGGAGTCGAGAGCGCGCGTGATGAGCGGGTCGTTTGGGACGAGAGAGCGGGAGGCGGTGGTGAGGAGGATGGTGCATGCTAAGAGGGTGTTTTTGGCGCAGGGGAGAGCGGTCTCTGATTCTCTGCGTTGGGCGTGGGAGAGGATGAAGAGGAAGCGGTGGAGGCAGCCGCGGACAAGGTCGTGGGGCGTGGTAGATTGTGAGGAGGTTGAGATTGAGGTTGGAGAGTTGAGGCTCTGGAGGAAGCGTTTGAAGACTGGGAAGGCTTGGGGGACGACATTGGCTTGGCAGGCTCCAGTGCTGAGGATGCTGGCAAAGATGTGGAGGATGCTGGCGTGGAGGTCGGCTTTGATTATGGAAGGGAAAATATCTGATGCGTCTACGAGAGCTTCGAGAGAATTTTGGATTAGGTGAACAGCTTCGTCAGGAAGTTGCTGTCGAGCGGAGGGGTTTTGCTCCGCAAGGTTTGGGAGGACGCCAGCTAATACCAGCACGATAATTCGTGTAAGCTCGAACAATTGCTCAATGTCATCAGAGATGTGGTCTGCATTGTCGCCTTCCTCTCTCGCCGATGGATGGGTTAGGCACAGATTCCTTGCTATGTCCACGATAACCAACTGGACATCAAGGCCTTCTGTAAGCGCCAGTCGGTCGAAAAGCTCGGTAGTTTCTCCAAACACTGCTTCTTGAAACACGGCGTTGCCAGAGACTGACGGCCGAAGTATCCGTTTAAGCGCAGAAAGAACTTCGAGGGTCTGAGCTTCGGAAATAGGTGCATCATTACTGGGTCTCGTAGTTAATGCCTCGATGACGATGCCGAAGAGTACGAAGAAGAAGGCAGCAGGCTCGTCACGGTAATTGATATCATTTCGGTCCGCACCGAATTCGTCCAGCTTTCGCTCATTACTGTTCGACTTACCGTCCAATGCGTCAAACACAAAGTCGCTGTCCTGGTCGATTAGACTCGCAATGGCATCGACCAGCTTCAGCCAGGAATCTTGGTAGAACTGTCAAGCAAGTAAGCGCGTGTCCGTTAAGATCAATGGAAAGTCGACTCACCTTCAATAGGGTCTGCCGATTGAAAGCGGCATATACCACGTCTAGGCCCTCATCCGGTCTTGCTGGACCGGTACTATTCGAAATATCGGGCTCAAACCTCAAGCGTGCAAATTCTTGCAGCGAAGAAAGCCACAGTGGAGTCAACTTGGCTACGTGTGGCTTCATGACTTTCACAAGATACTGCTGTTCCGTACTCGCGACTTGTAACTCAGCCCAAGCTGACAGGACTGCCATTCGGACCATGGTCTGTGCATTAGGACTAAGGCCACGTAGATCGCCAATAGCTGAATCTTGAGCTTCATCTACAATTGCCATCAGCATAATAGTAACGTCGAGGCGCTACATACTTACCCGTGAAGCTTTCCAACGCTGTCACTAGAAGCTTGAGGATTCTGCCCATACGATCGACATCAGTAACCAGGCCAGCAGCGATGAAAGTAGCACAAACATCCACCGCTGCCGCGGCGAGGTCGGGAGACGAGTCAGCACCGAACGCAGGCGTCAATGCCGAGCTGACCTGAGCTTGATACTGCTCGAGTAGAAGAGCTTCCGAGAAGTCTGGGTCTGGCATAGAACCGAAGATCTATTTTCCAATGAGCCAATTGAATTAGATCTAAGAAGATCCACTAGAGAGCTTACCCTCAAGACTTGATCAATGAGCCGTAGGCCTGAGACTTGTAATTCAACTACAGATGCTGTTGACGCAAGAAATGCTAATCGGATTACATCTGCGATCTTATTCTGCAAGACGTGGCCCGCCGGAGACTCCGGGTCCAATTCCATATCTTTACCAATGATGGCGGTCAAGTCACTTAGACACTGCAGCGCAAAAGCCCTTGTTTGCCATCGTAGAAGCTCCTGAGTCGCTCCTGGTACGGTGGGTGAGTTTTGATCTTTCCCATCACTAGCGGCAAACCCAGCAACCTCTTCGTCCTGCAAGTCGGGTTGGGTGGGAGGCTTTGCCTCCGGCTGTGGTGCAATTTCAACCTGCTTTGCAGCGCTCCTGGTAAGTACGTGATGGCAGCGTGAGACCCATTTATCGGCTTCCGTCAAGCACGATTGACCGAGCCAAGATTGGATAAGATTCCGAACACCATCATGGCTAGGATTTTCATTCAGAGTTAGCCAGATTTGATCCTCAAGGCCTTCATCAGATACCGCGAGTATCTTTTCTGCATCTCGTCGCATTAGGTTATAGAGACCGTCGACAGCAATGTCCCGGATCACAGCGTTAGGTGATTCTAGATTCCTCTGCAGGCGATGCACATAGGATACTAAGTCTACGTGGGCCGAATCGTACAGATTCATGTGCTCCCATGCTCGCAAACACTCCGCTTGCACCATTTCAACTTCGTCAATTGAAAATTGCTTCATAAGTATGAGCATGAGCTCTCTCACCTTGCCCATGTCCTGCAGATCAGGGCCAAGGACGTTGACCAATGAGTCGACGCAATGTGCAATTACGACGGCTGAAGGCTGTTCGAACTCAGCATTTGACGTCGCTGTTAGGGCGCATTCTTCGTTGTGGCTGTCGCATGTCCACAGCTGCGCCAACAAGCCAAGTGTGCTCGATACATGCCCAGAAAAGGTCAGACCTGCAGAGTCAGCAATGTGGGACAGGGCCTCGATTGCAGAGTGATGGACAATAGGGCTTGGATCGCCGCAAAGCGACATCAACACCCCGTGGATCTTCTTCAAGTGGAAGCCAGCTGCCATTCCACCTACTTGGGAATGGATAGCCCCGAGAGCCATTGCGCATCCGGCACGAGCATTAGGATCTCTGTTAGAGACAATAGTGTCGATCAAACTATTAACTTCATTTGTTGTAAAGGTATTCCCAGAATTGTCGCAGAGTTTGGCCAAAGCTTCATACGCAATAGATCTGATAGTACGGTCAGAATCCATGACCAATCCCTGGCGGTCGTTAGTCCTCATGTAAACGATTCAAATTGATTTCACGAACACTCAGTATCTCCTCGATCGTCCTTTCAACTGTGGGATGTCTGAGATCTCCTTTTTCTGCGATGGTTTCGTTGACAGCGACCTTTAGTAGTCCCAGGAGTGCCATAGCAGCATTGACAGTAACAGCTGCTCTCCGTCCGGGATCTCTTTGTACACTCGTTGACGAAAGAAAAGTGGCTAGTTGCTCAAGTACCCCTTCCTGGATTCTCGGGCTCTGGAGAGGAAGAGCAGTGGCGAAGAGAACAATAGCCGAATTGACTACCTCTGTTGCTGGAGGATCTGGTAGGTCGCACGCCTCCTCATGATCGGCTGTATATAGGCAGACAGAATCGTGCTCCTGAGCGCCACATATTGGACTCATAAGCTATAATGGTTAGCTAAAATGCTAAGCAAAGTCGGCATGTAGACATACTGCTTCGTCAATCTCTAAGTACTCGTTACTATAGTATGTTCGAAAACGCTTTTTATCAGTGCCATGCTCCCCTGGCAAAGATTTGATGGTTGAACCCGAGACCAGTCCGGTGATACCAAATCCAGAATTGTCAGCAACATCCCAGATACTTTCAAACGTGCCTGCAGTATTTGCGATCGAGGACCCTAGTGTCCCAGGTGCGTAGCTATCAGGGTCGGCGAACAAGGTTACCGCAAGTGTGAGAAGATTAGACTGCGTAAGGATCTCGCCGCTTGCATGTGGACTGAAACTAATCAACCTCGAATAGCATTGAAGAACCCTGCGCCTGACCATAAGTACTATGTCTTGCAATTTAAGCGAGGAGAAGAGTTTCTGAGACGTTTCATCGATTTGTTTTCTGATTGGTAAGTTGTCCAGATACTCAACGGTGTTCTGGAGCATTGTTGCAATCCTTTTTGCAACATCAGTGGTTATCAACCTGTTGTTAAATTCGAGAAATGAAAGTATTGACCCAAGTGCGCATTCACGGACATGTGTAAGATATGATATCTCGAAAGACTGCCGCTGTGCAGTGTTTTCTTTTGTTAATGGTTTTGGCAGAGCATTTCGCCAGAGCAAGAGGAATTGTGACAAGTGGATCTTCACGAAGTTTGGTCCTAGAGCCATGAGACCACCTATCAAGATCCAGGCTACTTGAATCTGGATACCAGCTTCCCGAAGCTCAGCCTGGCTACTGGATTTAAGCAAGTCTGTTGCTGTAGACAATACGCGTGAGCTAATTTCCAACGAACTGTACAGTGGCTGCGATGGTGAGATGCTTAGGACGGCGGCAAGGCCGTTGGCATATCCAACACACCGACGAGGTGACTGGCGGCCTGTGGTTAACACACCAAGCTCTCTGGTGACACTATTCATGCAGATGGATGCGCACGAGAGGAGTTGTTGCGGACATGCAAGTACGAATATTCGCAGGCACTGGGAAGCGTGTATTTGCACACTGTAGCTCGGATGTTGAAGAACCTGGACGAGTGCTTCTCGACAGCTGTCACCCAAGGTGATGAAAGCTGATCCAAGTGACTTTATAATTGAAGCTAAGGCATCAAGTGCGCCTATTAGAGAGTGCTTGGAGGGCTCTGGCACCTCTTTAAGAACTTGGGGATAATTTTTCAGCACATTATTGATCAATATCCTAGCAGCATTTATTCGGCCATTTTCACCAAGGACTTTTGAGCCAATGCAATCCGCTAAGATCTTCTGAGCATATCTTCGAGTGAGTAGTAGCCGGTAGCGATCGTGAGTGACGGAATTGTTGCTCAAGAGCTCAGTCAAAAGATGATCCACAATTCGCCCATAATTTGACTCGATGACTGAAGGCTTTAGACCTAACATGACCTTGACATAGCAATGTGTAATGGCGGCCCTGACCCTATTACTGGTGCTCGGACGATGATACTGGAACGACAACTGCCTGAAAACATCTGGTAAAGACAATTCGAGCTTTGAGACGGTCCTCTTTGCTGAAGGCGATCCAGGTCTTGAAACGTCTTCATCACCGTCGTCGAGAACGGCTTGCTGGTTTCTGTTTGCCTTTTTTGACTTCTTGGCCTTGGGCGACGACTTAGATGGTGTATTTT
The DNA here is from genome assembly GCA_023065455.1 of Cladonia rangiferina. Lineage (NCBI taxonomy): Eukaryota > Fungi > Ascomycota > Lecanoromycetes > Lecanorales > Cladoniaceae > Cladonia > Cladonia rangiferina. The sequence goes on from JAJREH010000026.1 coordinate 348,221, forward strand.
CTGAATGGGATTTGACAAGAGCTGAAGCCAAGCATGAAGCAGCTGAATGTCTAGTAGCGGGCGTGGGACTTTCGCATGCTTTCCAAATTGCGGTCTTCAAGTTCTCATATTCGCTGGTCGTATCGAAGTACGTCGTGCGGCTGATGAGCTGCTCCAAACACCCACATGCTCTTGCTTGTACCAAAGCCGCCTTATCCCCTGTAGCTGCAGCTCTTCCCTGTTTCCAGATGTCCCGTGCTGTGTTTTCCTCAAGTGAACCTTCGATAGCCCCAACAATCTTTCCTAAAGCCCTGAAAACAGAGGCTCTCAGTCCCGCATGATTATGTGCAGACTTCAGGAGCCGAAGAAGACTTGTGCAGGCAAGACTTGATAGGTTGATAGCGCTGTCTCCTGCGGCCCTGTAGATCTCACCCAAACAATGTGCAGCGGCATGCTTGTTTTGTAGCTCCTTGTCTCCTTTGCCTGTACTGATCAACGTTGACAGTTGGTTGACAGTCTCGAAGAGTATTTTCCTGTTGCCTCTGCCCAATAGGCAAGCGTAACACCTACCAACATTGTTCTTAATTGCCTTCGAGATTGCCGGCGACGAGAGGCCAATAATCTGTAGAAGCTCTTTTGCTACTTCAGTCTGCTGAGCACATAGCACATCATATTCTAGTGAGCTCACGTAGCCTTCGAGGTCCACTGAGTATGTGAAGAGGTGTAGATCTTGTTGTTCGGAGGGTAAGGAGTGCAACTTGGGCACGTCCAATTTAAACTTGCCGGGTAAAGACCCTTTCTCTGGTTCCTTGACCGATCCATTGCCGTTCGTGACCGGTGCACCATTCTGAGTGTTTGACATCAGTCACGTAAATGGTAATAATAGCGTTCTGTTCATCAATTGCTGTTCTCTTTGCTCCAGATAGTCGGTATCGTCTGTAGGGCTGAATGCGAATACGATAGACCTAAAGCAGCCTACCATTCAATCAATTTGATGTGCATATTACATGTACACGGCACGGTTATGTAGGGTCTTCCTTCCCTGTGGAAGACGATGCTTTTCCACCGCAAACAGGCTTCACTCTGGCCATAACCGCTGGTCCACGATTAAACATGATAAAGCTAAAGCAGATGTACGTTGAGCTCAAGGAACAATTATCAAGCTAAACTTCACACAAGGCATCCACATCCAAGCAGCGCATGGCTATAGCAAAAGATCTTGCCAATGCGTCTAAGAGTATGTCTGTCACCTCTTCTGTTGAAGCTCCAAATCTCAATTCTCACATAGGCCATGGACCTGACCCACGAATGAACCCTCGTCTTGCGACAGTCATATCAGCTGCAAAGAAAATAGGCACTCCCAAAGCAACTATTGAGAGGTCTATAGCGATCGGTCAGGGGATCTCGCTAAGTGGTGCTTCACTTGAAAATGTCATGGTTGAAGCAATGATCCCTCCTTCAGTTGCCCTCGTCATCGAGTGCCAAACCGACTCGAAGAAAAGGACGCTTGAAAACCTGCGATATGTAATCCATAAAGCTGGCGGCTCGCTAACACCTACGAGCCATCTTTTCAAACGGAAGGGAAGGATTGTCTTCGAAAAGTCTGAGGAGATAGGGGAAGTGGAAGCTATTGATCTGGCAATAGAAGCGGGTGCTCTTGACGTGGATGTTTCGTTAGAGGATGGGAACGAAGAACTCATTGTCCTCACTGAACTGACTGGGCTCACGCATATTGCAAATGCTCTAGTTCAGTCATCAGGGTTGAAATTGAAGAGCTCGGACATAATCTGGGATCCTAAGGAGGATCTCATTGTCAATATAGAGTCTTCAGAAGGGCTCAACGAGCTTATCGGTAAGCGTCATGATTGTTCCAAGGCCGCATAAATGAAGCGGCTAACCTTTTCCCTAGAGCGTATTTACGAAGAAGCAACTGTACAAGAGGTATATACAAACGCAAGATGACCACACCAGCATCCTTTTAAAGCATCACACATCAGCTCCTACGTTGAGCTACCGCTCTTTAGATCTGTCACAGGCCGGCTTGTTCCCTGAGTCTGCCTAGATTGCGTTGAGTGACGCATGTGAGCATTGTAGAGGGTAAGGTTCACCATGGTAGCATTTAAATTGAATGCGGTTGGCAATACGCCCTATACGATGGATAGAGTCCCGTGAAGCCCAGTGTCCTCTTTTCAGCAACCTCTATTCCACTTCGATCGTGTCAATACAAGCAGGAAGCTCGACTTGCGCGCTCGAGTCCAACTCTACTGATCTCCTCGTATCTAGTTCTCCGCCATTTCGCGCTTTACTATACAATGTGCAACTTCTGGCAGCCCTCGTGTCATCAGGATTTGGTTTTCGAAGTCTTGCTTGTCGAATCAGAAGATAAAATATCGCCGCCAGCAACGCGAGTCCTATGACAGCACCTGTAACGGTGATGCTCATTTTAGGAATGGTTCTAAGGCCTGTGCTTGGAGCGGACGAGGGTTTTGGAGAAACCGTTATTATCAGTGGCGAAGTGTTGGACGAGAAGTTTCCTAAGGATTCTAAAGAACTGGATGCTGGGGATGTCATGGTCGAGGCTTGAGATGTCATGTTTGAGGCTGGAGACGACGTCGTCGAGGCTAGAAATGGCTTGGACGAGGAAGAAACCAACGAGGCAGATGGCACAGCGGTGTACAAAGACACAGCCAATTGTCCTGGCGAAGGCGCGTCGAAGCTCTCGTTGGTAGGGTTCGAACAATCAATTCCATTTGAGCCCCAACAACAGGACCACAAATCGCTGGTCGCGTTGAAGACAATATCTTGTGTTGCAAGATCCGCTGAGCAAATCGGTCAGATATACTGTCCTTCTATACATGCAGACATGCGAGAGCTCACAGCATTCCCTTGAGCATGCGGGACTAGAAAAACTTTTATCTGTGCAGCTGCCAATATAGTACCCACTCGAGTTGCCGTAGACTTCGCTAGGACGCCTGAAGTAGCAGATGGAGCTTCCTACACAGAAGTCGTTGTTCGCACAACAGTATTGGGGTACCCCGGATATGTAACTTCCGCAAGGTTTGTTACTCCCATCATCAGCGACCTGCGTAGTGCCATTGTTAATGCTATAGCATACCATCATGAAAAATCTTCATCCAGAGCTATTCAGCAGGAAGAATGGAGATCAGGATAGATGTGTTAAAGCTCCGAAACAACGTCGCTCAATCCGCTGTTGTCTTTCGCATCATACCAAACGGGCGGCGCCCGATGGTACAACGCCATTCGCCTTTCAGCCTGATTGGCTGGTCTTGAAGGTAGCCTCGTCAGTTCGTTACCGTGACCTGTCATCGTGCTTTTCAAAGTGAACAGCCCCGGTCTTGCATGTGGCATGTCAGGTTCATATCACAGACGGAGCGTGGCTGTAATCAATTGATTTGGTTAACTTGGTGCTACATCCTGATTTAGATCCCTTTGATGTTTTAAGTTACTGCACGGTCGCTCAAAGCTGTGCCAACTGTGAACGTAAATGTGCCCCATCCTTGTCCAGTTCTCCAATCTTAAGTATGTGCTAGCTACGAATAATTACAAGGTGCGGATTTTCTCTTCAGATACAATCACCTGTAATTGGCCGTGTGTAGAGCTACAGGATATCATAGTGTCAAGTTCCCTGCAGCGGGCTATACATTTTTATGGAATCCTCGCAGAAAGAATAGAGTGGCAAGATTGACCGCGTTCAGTGGCTTTACTTAACAAATTCTTCCTTTGGCTCAATCATAAGTGCTGAGGCAACTCAAGCCTATATCTCCACCCACAAGTCGATTGTATTCAACAAGAACAAACTCAAGGGCAGTGCCCAGCGAAAACTCGGATTTCTAATCCCCTTATGGAAACTGCTGCACCTGGCTTGTTGCCCTGTGATCATATTCGAGAATGAATAGTTTAGAAAGATGCAATGACCCACCATAATGACATAGTTAGAAATGATACAATTGTATAAAGCATAGAACACTTCAATGATTGCACAATACGGATAGTCATAATTGAAGATTGACACCTATCGATATCCAAATAACATCATCCTCAACGTGAATGGAATGAGAAGTGGTAGTAATGAGTTCGTGAGTAGTGTACGGGAGCCAGCGTCCTTTCAAGTGCACGTAACAATGGCGATGACTTTATATGCCCAGCCAGCTCGAGCACCAAGAGCTAACCAGTCCCAAAGAGAAAACCCTGGTATATTTCTTTCGTCACTTCAATATGGTCGAGGGATCGAATCTACCGTCGGGAGGCTTGTCTTTCTTGGTCGTTGCCTTGTGTCTTCAGCAGGTCGGGTTTAAAGACATATTTTGTGCTAGACTCAGGACTTCGAATTAGTGTACGGGTCACAAAGCAAAATCAAATCTCTAATGTCTGCAGATCAAAGTGAACAGTCAGAGAGCAACATACTCTCCAAACCCCTCATTAACCAACCTTCGCCCCCTTGATTCAACACGGTTCACTCCTACCAGTATGGGAAAGCCCAGCTCTCGTAATATCGCCCTCGCCCTTACTCCACTAAAGACCCCCATACCTCACCCTATACGCCTCCCTCTCAAACCCCGTATACCGCAAAACGCTATCCCACCCGTTCAACATCCACCAATCGCAAAATCTCGCATGCCTCTTCAATCCAAACCGCTTCCTCAAACTATCATAATTCCTTTCCATAGCCATCTCCCTCTACACCACCCCCGTCAGCATCAGCCCCATCGGAAACCCCCCCCACCAGGGCAAAGCACTCCAATACAGCATGAACTAGAACCACTTCACATACCTCAATACTCCCCCCTCCAACCTCCACTGAATAAACACCACCCCCTCCCCATCACCCGCCTTTCCTTTCCCACCAAGATCAATCTCCACCACCTCACCACCCTTCCTCCCTCTCGCCCTACTCACATCAACAACAACATACTTCGCCCCTCCACTCAGCAGTTTCGGGTGCTTATACAAACTCGTACAGTCCTCGTCCGGTTTGGCTTCGTAATCGACGTTTATAGATTCGCAGGCTTGGGAGTGGACGTATATTGCGAATGCGGTTTCTTTGTTGAGGACGCGGTGGAGGGCCGTGAGGCAGGAAGGGTTGATGGTGGAGGGGAGGAGGGTTTTGGGGAGTTGGGTGCTTGCCATGGTGGGATAGGTGGGTAGGAATGGGATTCTGAAGAGGTTGGATGTATAGAAGGAGATTTTCAGAAGGAAACGGATTGGAAATGGGAGAAGGATAGGAATGCAGGAATAATAGAGGAAAGAACATAGATGGAAAATGGAAAGTGTGACCCGATGTTTAGTTACACTTTTGTGACACGACGAGAAAGAGTGGGGATTCCGAGTTTCGGGGTGTTCATACCACACAACTGTTTTTGGTACACCCGTTTCAGTCGTAATCAGAACAACGTATGGCAGTAGCAAAAGAGCTAGTACCGGGTTGTGGCAACATGAAACATCAGTCAATGGTATCGGAGGCAATTCTGAAGCTGGAGCCGCCCAAAACATGCCCAGTTTGTATCCACGCTCAGCTAGGCCACCAGAATGTCGTCCATGGATTTTCAATTCACCGTCATCCCAGGCATCGCCCCAGGCATATTCTCATATGCTCTATTTCTCAACCTCAATCCCTCTTCAAATCCACTAGCATCCGCCCTCTCACCCAACCCATCTTCCCCTTCTCTCCTCTCCCTCTCCTTCCTCCTCTCCTCTTCAACCTCCCTCCTTGCCTCCTCCCTCACATCCCTCACCGCCTCTTTAACAACATCAACAACGTCCTCATCTGCCGAGCCCGGTCCCCTCGTATTCTTCTTTCTCGGCCACAAGCTTGGAAGCACGACTTGCTGTACCCTAGGCTCCACGCACCTCTCGTCGATCCAAGCGTGGAGTCTGCTTTCCACTAGCTGCGCGATTTTGGGAATGTCTTGTAGTCGGGAGCGGGAGCCGACGAGAGAGCGGACGCTGACATCGAGGCGGTAGTCTGGCAGGAAGGAGAATGCTAGGGTTGTGGGGGTCACGGAAGGAGGTTGCTGGGGCGTGGAGTCAGGAGTGCTGGAAGGCGTGGGATGCGAGGGAAGGAAGGAGATGGAAAGAGTTCCTGAGAAGCGGACTATGGAGACTGAGAGTGCGATGGGAAGGACGGCGGTGAGGGGTTTCGGATAGTTGAGAATCATCCTCGTTTCTATACCCAGCGTCATGAAATCGCTTAGATCCACATCCATACGGGCCTGTAGCCTAGGTCCTTCCGGTCCGCTTGTCTCGTCATTGTCGACAGGGTGGATTTGGCAGTTACTGAGAATCGGAAATTCTTCACCTAGGCTTATTTCGGTAACTTTGATGTCGGATATAAAGTCTGGCTTCTGAGGACCATTGAGTATGCCAGTCAACGAAGTGAGAATAGCGTCATCGTCATGAGCATCGTTCCGGAACTGTGCAATTGTCTGCGCAATCAAGACATTGAACCAGTCAAGGCTCTCTGGCTGATGCGAATTAACATTGTAGTATGTTTTCGACAAGATAGTCGCAGTTGTGAGCCTTGGGGGAGGCCGTAGTACGTGAGAAGCAGAGCGTTTGCTGTTCAGCTTTTGTGGCGTAGACGAAGACGACGTTAGAGATATAGACCGTCGGTGTACGGAATTTCGATCTCGGCGGGCAAGGGCGCGGGCTGAAGCTGTGGTTTCAGGAGATGGTGGCTCGCCGAAGATGAAGAACTTGATGAAGGCACCTATGAGGATCACGACGGATAGCTGACCGAGGAGGAAACCCTCCGTGAAAGACAGCCTGCATTGTGATCAGTTCACCGCTGTTTTATAAGGTCTTATGAGCACCTACGAGGACTGCTGCGTTAAGGGCTGTTGAGATGCATCTAGACGGCCATTAGACATGACCTTCAAAGGAACTCGGACCTTGCATACGTTGATGACTACTCATGCTATCGGGAATTGTTGCGGTCTGTAGAGCATCCGCCCATCATGAGTGTTCCGAGCGACGATCAGAAGCATTGTGGGGTGTTGAATGTAGGGAGGGCCGTGTCCCACTACGAAATCCACTGGCGAGGCTAACTTTTCATTGGCTGTCCTATTCCAGTGCTCAGAGACAACGTAGGAGCCGATCCTCTGGTTTTACCAAGCTCATATATATTGTATATGCCATTGATTTCGTATGTGGATTGCCAAAAGAAAAAACAGAGCATACATTAGTCTATGAAGTAGCAACGTGACAAAATAGCCCAATATACCCTATTGATACACCGAATCGAAAATCCAGTATCATGAATTAGACATATTCTGACAGTATCGCAAGATAAACAGCCATCCCAATGGCATGTGGAATGAAGCTATCCAGCAGCTGCGGTCACGTATGTGTCTTATCACCTAACGCCTTGCTCCTCAATAAATGTCCGTCAAAAATGTCTATTCCATCTTCACATGCCATCCCCAGATTTTGATTGCCTATGACCGATAACTTGGGTTCCCAAAAGGAACGCCTAGGACTTGAATGAATCTCTTGCACTCTGCATGCTCGCACTCATCGTGCTTGGATTGCTTGTGGGCAATCCCTGACCCATCTTCGCCTGTGCCTGCTGCTTGACCTTGGCAAGTGCATAGACAATACCACTGACGAAACCCACGCCGATGGCAGACACACTGGGTATCGTGACTGGCGCATCGAAGAAAATAAGTCCGCTCACCGCGATGGGTAATTTGTTGAGGGCGCCGACCATGGAGTAGGTGGTTGAGGAAGTGACTCGCACACACCAGGCTGAAGTGTACGAAATGAAAACCGAGGAGAGACCGGAGAAGACCATGGCGCTAATGATGTTTGTGCGTCGGTCAGAAGGGAAGTTCTTCTCAACGTTCTCACCAGACCAATTTTCCACGAAGATGGAGGCTGCGAGCAGGATAGGAATAGAAAGGACATTGTTGTAGAACATGGCTGTGACGGTATTAGCAATTGATGCGCAAGTTCTCTACGTCCCACATACTGTCAAAGTCCTTGAAGTTTGTTAACTTTATCCGCTTCCGCATACCTAACACATAAGCGGCGCTGCAGAGACAATTGAACATCATCCACATGTATCCCGCGTTGAGCGTCGAGATCTTCGCCGAGGCTACATCACTCTCATGACCACCGAAACTCTGTAGTGCGTGCTGAATATCTGCCCAGGCCGCAATGACCGAGCTAAGGACCATCAAGCCGAAAGAGAAAAGAGCCATTCCAGTCACAGAGCCACCAAACCATAAGACCTCGCCGTAGGCAATCAGTATGATCGTCAAGTTTTTGAAGATAGTGTAGACAGGAATCGAAAGGAATTGGAGAGCCTTGGTGCTGGTATATATCATAACGATGAGAGATAATGACACGGGGAACCCTGAACGCTGTCAATTGCTGAAACATTGGTGCCGGGGGGATATTCTGCTCACATTTCTTCGCTTCATCCACATTGAAATCCCGATATTGTATGATGCCAAAGCTTTTGCAAAGCTGAATCGCAATCACGCAAACAACCGACTGCCCGCCCATCAGTACCGTTCCCGGCCCTTTCCACACTGCTTCCCACTCACCTGAACGCATAGCAAGAAAAAGTTAAGATTAAATCCTGTGCCTGAAAGTACAAATTTATTCGTCACAGTCATCATGATCGAAGAAGCGCAGTAACTCAGAACGGGGAAGATCGGGTTGTTCGAGACAGCAGCTGGCATCTGCGGCGGTGCTATCCCTGGGGTTCTTGGATGGTCAATCATAGGTGATCGCAATGGAGAATCATAGCCTCTTTTCTCGCCCAAGTCGATGACAAGGTCATCGCGCTTCTTGTTATCGGCCATGGTCGCTGGCCCGTCTGGTTGCGGTGGTCAGGAGATGTGGACGTGGAGATTATCGTGGGTACGCAAGCAGCTTGAGGAAGGGTAGGGACAATGCTATACGAATGTGATTCTGTCCAAACGACACGTATCAGCAAGGGGGCTGCGTTGCAGATGATACAATTAGTGTAATAGGTAAAGTTGTATATTGTTGCGGGTCAGCTTGTTGGTTCTGCGGCGTCCGTATCAAATTTTTGACTTCGCTGTGACAACGAAAGCGGTTAATTTCGAATTCCAAATTAGGGGTCCAATGCCTTGGCAGTATCCCACTAGGGACGCGCACTGCAGGCGCGTTACTTTGAATATCCCACCTACCTGCATTACCCTTCGGCACAATGGCTTGAAGACCTCACAGGCCGCAAGGCGAACCTCTTAGCCGCACCCAGTTCTCCCAGCATCATGCCTGCCCCGTCCTCCGACGACGAAGACGCCCTCCTCGAGTCTCTCGAACATGAAACAGACAACGACCCCTCCATAGCCCATCTCCGAGAAGCTCGCATCCAACAGCTAGCAACAGAGCTCTCCCGAGCTAAACAGCAGCGAAATGAGGGATTTGGCACATACGATCAGATTACCGACGAGAGACGGCTTATGGAAATTACAACATCTGTCAAGAAGTGCATAGTTCATTTCTACAAGCCTGATTTCAATCGCTGTAGAATTATGGATGGGCATTTGGAAGCATTGGCGGGCGTACATCTGGAGGCGAGGTTTTTAAGAATTCATGTCGAACATGCACCTTTCTTGGTAACGAAGTTGGCAGTAAAGGTGTTACCTTGTGTTATTGCGTTTACGGATGGGGTTAGTGTGGATCGGGTAGTTGGGTTTGAGGGATTGGGGTATAATCCAGATAATTTTGAGACGGCGGACTTGGAGAGGAGATTGGTGGGTGCTGGGGTTTTGGAGAGGGGGACGGGTGTTTTGGGGAAAGATGTGGCTGTGGGGACAGAGAGAACCAGGAAAGAAGAGAAGAAAGGGGCTGATGACGGGGATGATGATGATGAATGGGATTGAAAGGCTGGAAGGTCAGGTTGATTGGCTCTATGAATGCGGTGCAGGTTTTGTGACCGCCATAAAGAGACCAGGAAATCAGGCGGTACAGAGAGCAGGTGCAGGTTAGCAAACCGTCTGCGCAGCCCTCAGTGGACGTCTTGGAAAAGACTGAGGAGCCTGAGGGCCCAGAAAATCCACAAGTGATTGTACCAGGCGATGGGAGCGTGACATGGACGAGAAATTGCTACTGTCAGAAGCTGTCCCTGTTCAGGCAGATAAAGTCAACAAAGAAGCATAAGAGAACTCTGAGCGTGATAGACAATTCTGTTAATTCTACTGTAATGGGTATGCTACCCCCCTGTTAAAGACACACTCAAGCTCTTCTATCCTTGAGCCCGCAGCGACAAAACGTCGCTCGCACTCATGTCATTCGACCGCTTAGAATTCGTGTGTGCGTAAAAATACAAAAGGAAGATATACTCAAGCTTCGACTTGACCTCCAGCTCCCCGGAATTGGCCAGCTAAGCTCATGCAAAACGCCGAAAATGCTCTGACGAACGTCTATAGCCATAATACTGGAGCGAAGGATGCCGGGTGCTGACAAGGCTTTTGTGCTGTGACTGTAGGTGCAGGTTTGCAAAGCAGTGTACGATGGCAGTTGGGGTTCAGATCTCCACGCTTTTCATCTCATCAACCCCTTCCACCCCTAAGCCCGTCACCAGATGCTTCGCTTCGCTTTGTCCATTTGTGGCATCCTTCAGCGCCGACGGAATATCAGCCTCCAAAACCTTACCCAGGGGGTCCTGCGTGTAGCCATCATTAGGTCCAGTTGGGCTTCCAACCTCAACCAAATTTCCGTCCCGCTCGCTAGCTGCCGAATTTTGAGCAAATGCGTCCTTATTAGCATCAGCGCCAGTGTGCACTTTTGATGCAATGTTTTCTTCGGTCACTTGTGCCAGAGGACTAGGCTTGCCCAGCGCGCCACGAGGACTCTGAGTACTTGTTGGACCCCGACTTGGAAACCTCTGCGGCGAACGGCCTCGTTCTTCTGTGGGACTTCCATATGGTGAACCAGAGTGACCATTTGGATGCCCGTGAGGGTTGACACCTGGGCCCATACCCGGCTTTCTTCGAGGACCTTTTCGACCATACTTTTGATCTGCTCTCCAGCGCAGAATATCAAGATAGGCTGGTTCAACATTAGTAGTCTTGAACTCCCTCAATTTAAGCTCTTGAGTCTCTTCGTCCACAAAGACCTTTTCACCACACATGTCATCCGCAACAGTTGCGAGAAATGCTGCCCAAGACCGAGCAACAACATACTTGCAATCATAGTCACGGCCGAATATGATGATTTGCCCCCACTTCCCTTGCGGACCAGGCGATAGGTCGACAGCAAGATTGTTTCCTCCCCAGTCGCGTGCAAGAGGGATCCAGCCAGGGTGGGCGTAGGCCTTTTGAATGGCTCTCGATGGCTGCGAGTCCTGTCGATCAAGTAGTTCCTGCCTCCAGAGCGGGTTTGTGGCCTGTTGTGCTATCGGTTGCGAAGAAGACGATGCGCTCCCAAAAGCTTTGGGAGGAAATTGAGGCTGAGTATTTGACGGGCTTGTGAGATATTCCTCGTTTACTATCCTCCAGTTTTTCCACTCCTGGACAATCTCTTCGCAATCGAGAAGCATGCAACCGAAGATGATACCGGTAGGCCTGCCGCCTCTTTCTTGGCCATCATGTATTTGTAGAGACTCCCGAACTTCCATGGGTAATGAGCAATCGAGCTCATGTTCCAATTCATTAACATCATTCTGAGTAGCTGGCTCTGACAGTTGATCAAAGAGCTCCTCATAATTATCTTCGACCCAGCGGTCGATCTTCTTCCACGAATGGGAGACTGGCGGTGGTGGAGGAAGACCTTCTTGGAAGCTTTGCATTTGAATTTCACCGGCTGTTATGGTCTCGAAAGGGTTCTGTTCATTAGATTGTTTCCGCTGCAATGCTGCACTCGACCGCATGCCAGGCGAGTAGGGTGAAGTGGGTGACTGTAGGGGACCAGCCCCAGGAGTACCCGGTGCCACTGCATTGCCATTTTGGAGAGCGGGGATAAATTGCCCTGATGGTTCTTCACCATAAGGAGAATTGAGGTCGGCACGTGAGTCTATGGCGCTTGTTGCTACGGAAGTAAGAGGGGCATGACGGCTTTGGTTGAGTGGCATATGTTGACCGGTTCGATAAGGGGAGTCGTGGGAGGCATGGCGGTCACTGGAGGTCATTGTATGCCAAAAGTCACGCAAGACCGCCCCAAACCTGTGCGAGTCGAGTATTAGCATACGATCGCTAAAGTGGGGTTGCGATGGTGGCGGAGTGATTCTTACGAGGGCATGTTGGGCGGTAGTGTTTTGTTTGTCGCAGACAACGCGGAAAGCATCAGTTGAAACGCATGTCACTGTGAAGACAGATAAATGGATGATTTGTTGATTTCGAGAGTCTGATTATAGGGTAGGTTGATGATGCGTCTTAACGTGGGTTTGGGTCACTTGTGGCAAGGGTTGCGCAGGCGAATTGGAGTGCATATGAATTCAATGCATCACAAAAGGAGTGGTGTTACGGATAGTCGTTACAAGGCTGTTTTCGTTGCTAGGCCCCCTGTCTACTACCTACCTTGGGTACCCAAAATTAGATAAGACGCGCTAAAAGGTCGGCAAAAACTTGGCCGACCGTCCAACCACTTGCCCGCGTGGCGAAACCGCCAATGATATGATATGACATGACATCTCCTGAAGTTATATGGGTGATACTACAGTCCTGCCTCATTGGTATCCGTGGATTGATAGAAAATGAATTTGCTATCCAAGTGAAAGCCTTCAATGCTCACTTTGAACATCTACCCTAGGATATGCATGGGTTCGTGGCCCGGCCCAACAGCCGCCATTACACTGCAGATACTGCAGATCGTGCAGATCGGCTCTCACAACGACCCAAAGTCCGAGTTGAACCTTGATTGTCGCAGCGTTCGTCGAAGAAGCTATCGAAGTGTAGATCAGCTGTCTATTCTAACAATTGACGTTGTTATTTTTGGCAGTCCTAGATGTCCTAGACTACGGTATTTGATATCGGTCACCGATTGCTCTCGTCAACCAGCTCTGAGATATCCCCACAGAAGTGGGGTGAGAAGAGAAGGGCGTCCCCAATAATTATCAGCCTGTCAGTTCATTGTTGCGGAGAGATAGTGCCTCTGGTAGTTCTCCAACCAAATGAACCCCTCAAGAAATCAACACTTTCTACGCTCTCAGCCCGATAAGATGGCACGACGAGTTTGACCACCGTATCGATAACGGTCCGACGTCCAAATAAACTGGCATTGACGCCAACAGCATCCCAAGCTTATACTTGGTATAGTGTTATCATATCAAGAACGTTGCTAAGCAGGTATTCACGTGATCTGAAGAGAGGTTGGTGTCGCTTCTGCAATGTCGACCAATTCAAGCGAACAGACTACTAAGTCCATACTTCGATAATATCTTACCGAGAAGGTCATTGACCAGGATTCAACTATTCCACTTCTAGTAATTTCTCCAAGCTTCAATCTACATATATATATTCAACCCCAGCGCGGGGTAAGGAATGCCTCTCGTTCAACTCAAAGCCACGCAGTATCAATCTGGACTCAAACGAGATCGGAAAGGTTGTACGACAAAGTTATACGCATACAAGGATCGCTCGTTCTCGCTTGAACATCAGGAAATCCAATTTATCGTGCTTTCGGATCGCGCCTGAATAGCCAACTGGATTATGGCAACAACCTGAAGAGCCATGCCCATCATTGTTTCAGGCGTTCTTATCCCAACTCTCAGGTTTCTTATCGTAGCCGCTGTCATAGGGGCCTTGATGCCTGCGAATATTTGAAAGGTCCTTTTTGGGTGCCTATGGTGCTTTGCTGGCATTATAGAGATGGTACTATCACCGAATCTGCGGTAATTGAAATTGCCAGGTTCCTCCGCTCTCGGAGGATCTATTTATGGCTTTCGTTCCTTGACAAGCAATCACTCAATGGGTTGAGCTAGTCTTCAGCGCGTGCGGGTATCTTTTCGAGTATTGTGATAATGTAAGTTTGAGGAGCTAAACGCTTGAATCTTACCTAATGTGGCACGAATTCAAACAAGCTTGAGCAGAATGGAATGGAGGGGTTTAACTAGATGGACCCTGTGACTGGTCGATGTTTGGACACCCAAAAAATTTCTGGGAAGTGTTTGACAAACATTGAGCCCTAGAATCAAGAATCCGGGAGCCGCCTCCGTCTTGGAGATGAAATCGGAAGTTTTCGACTCTGCAAGGCAACAAATGTGCGGAGTGACGAGGTCTGTTCTGATGAATATGCGCAAAGGATGTTGCGAGAAGCGCTGCATTACTAAAACAATTTACAGGGGTGTGCTGCGATTCATATTGGTTTCTAAGCCTTTCATGTAATGGGTTTGGAGGGGGAAAAAAATAAGAGAATGGAGCTTGAGACATATGAAGAGTAAAATCCAGGCGACTTCACGTTTGAAAACTTTCCAAGAAGAAACTTTGTGGGGTGGAGTTAAAGTATAGCTTGATAAGGAAATTTCGGCGCTTTGTTATGGTTGAAAGGACTATTTAATGCTTAGCGAGCCTTTGACCAATGCTAGATTCCTTGGCCTTATATTCTATCTATTTGCATGTACAAGATTGGCTGATGCTGTTCAGTGCATCCCGCCGGGCTTATTGACGGACCTGAGCCAATCGTTGCTCTTCATAGCACAGAGGAAGATTATGTTATCCCACAGATCGGTATGTAAAATTTAGCTTTCGTTGACAAAGCATGCACACAACCCGACTGTAACTACTTCACTAATTGCATCTCCAACAAGCTTCCACCGGGACAAATTTAATCGAGACTTAGCCCTCGAAATACGGTTGAGGTTTCGCTCAATTCATTTGCATGTAAATATGATACGCAAGAGAGTATCATTCTGTCTCGCTCATAATCAAGGAGATCCAGCTCGTGTCGACTCAAGATCCGCTCAATAGCCTCGACTACCTTGATGACGAAAAGAGCCATACCTATGGTTCTTCCTGCTATTACGCTCATAATCGCCACAATCAGCTCGCTTCTCGATTATGCCGTCCCGCTTGATAGCTTTGTGCCAATGCTTGTTGTTGTAATGGGACTACTTCAGGTAGCCATTTGCCCATTTTTCATCTTTCAATGCAGTGGGGTAGCGTTGTCCGAACAATAATCTAACCCTTGGGTGTACTGTCAGTGCTTGATGCTGTGACCTACTCTTGAGAAAGGCGTTCCCTGTCTTCATTGATAGCAGGAAATCACGATCATACTTGTTGAGATTGCAAGCCGCAATATGACTGCTTTGTCTTCTGAAACCACGCTGCTTCGTTCCCTTGTAATGAGGATATTGTTTCCACTTCGCTCTAGAAGTATTTCGGGTATTTCCTATAGTATCCGTCGGTATATGGTGAGCCTTCGTATTTCTCGGTTCGGCTGTTCCAGCTTGGCATCCAGTCAGGGTCATTGGCCCGGAATTCGGCATAAGATTTGTTCAGACAAGGGCGATAGACGCTCGAACGCGGGCGACATGACTTGCCAGCGTCAAATGCCATCGCTTCAGAAAGGCCATGATCCCATCTCGCGTTTCTTGACAAACTGTCGGGCGCGGGATACGGCCAGTCTGCACCACAACAAGGCATGGTATCTTCTGGCTCGTTACTTTGTCTCGATAGGCTTGAACAAAAATTGTGCTTAAGAAATGTTGTAGAACCCACTAAAGAGTTGCAAGAATCCAAGTAACTAAGCTGTAATGAATACTTTCATTCCAAGCCGTGGTGCAAAGATCTTCCAAAGGTGAGGTACAGCAATCTTCGAGCTCCATCGGCTGATACTGCTAGGCTGAGTATTTCACAATAGACTTATCGACGGCCTCGTTGCTGTCCATCACACAGGAAAAATTGTGCCTTCATTCATGAGGCATCCACAATCATCAAGTTAAAGCGTGGGAGGGAGCCGATGAAACGTTCAGTGAACCTCAATCGGTCTGTATTACATTGAAGCGACTGGTCTTCCCCGTTCAGATGTTGTTGAGCTTTGAACCATCACACGATTAGGCAGGACGTGCTAAGGAATTTTCCGGGTAACGTAAAAGCAAAAGATTAATGAGTGGAGCTCTGAAGCCCGGAGTTTGGCCTATATAATTGCATGACGAGCTTGGCATTTTGGTTGACGAGAATTCCCCTTCGTACGTAATATTTACGAATCCAAGTTCACCATTACATCGATCATCGCACATCAAGCACCGATCATCAGTATTATTATCAGCCGCACGACAACAGTACGACAAGCCGCCTGTTCCTCAACAGCATAAGTCCAGATTCAATTATCTGAAGGGAAAAAGGAGCCAAAACACGGAATGGGGGGACAACGAGAAACCAACCCTATGTTTTTGTAACATAGTAAACATATCACTTTAAGGGGAATGCTAAGAACTAATAATTACGAGGCCACCAAGCAGCAACCAGCATGCGTAGATGGATTACCGGTGGAGGTCAAAATGATGGTGCTCGACGAAATCTCTGTTTTGCACTCCTTGCCTAGCATCTTTCATGCCTCGCCACGCTATTTCCAGGCACACTTGGGAGCAAAGGAAGAGATCGTCTGTACGCTAAGTACCCGCGAGCTCGTGGAGAACGAGATAGATATTCTAGGCCAAGGACCCAAGGACTGCTCAAAAGGTTCCAGTGGAATCGCCAGAGTACTCAACGATTTAAATCTTCCACTGCGTTTTGACGAAAGCCTTATATTGTCTCATCTGCGTCGTATTGTCAAGTCGCTCACCCTGAACTTCTGCGACTGGGCGATATCGAAATAAACCTGCTCCGGCAAATCGATCGAAAGGACGAAGCTGTCACTCGCCGGATTACCATCTTCAGAGAGCTATGTACCGTTGGGAATCTATGGTCAATTTTGTGGTTGACCAGCACAAGCCGATAATGCAAGAGATCGATAGATGCTTTTTGTCGAGGAGCAATAAAAGCTCATTGTAAAAGATTTGCCATAGTATGAAGTAGGCGAGTTCAGATGTATTGTACAATATGCAACATGTCAATACAACAAGCTGTTGAAGAAGATGGCAGCGAACATTCCAAAGGAGAATCATAATTTTCCAGCAGATCATTATCCTGGCTCGCCACCCGGTTACCATCAAGTCATAGGTAGCCATAGCAACTGATCCACGTAATGTCATGGCTGACGGGCTTCCAGATAGCATCGTCTTTTTGAGATCACTCATATCATCTGAATGATTAGATTCGTAAATCATATCTTGAGGACTAGCTCTATTATACCAATAACTTCATGCGTTAGATCGACTTCCAGGACCGGAAAGATCATTCGTAACAACCCGATATGAACAATGCCAGAGAGGGCTTTGCTTTAGCAGGTGCTTGCGAATGATTAATAGAAGTGCAGGGTCAGATTAGCATACGATAGTTAGTTACGAACCAATGAGCCATAATGCCAAAAGAAAGCAAATAGTCTGTCCATAGCGAGCAACTCTGTTTAAAAAAATACCTCCCCGAACTCGGGATTTTCTATTGACGAAACTGTTGTCACCTTTCTCAATCATTTGAGCATCTCGCCCACAAACAGAACATTCCCACATACGACCCACATAAACCCAGCATCGCAATCCAAGAATCTCACCTCTCCAATCCCAACCACTACCTCCGATCTCCGCCCCACTACGCCAGAACCCCTAACCGACCCTCACGGCTGCAACTCTAGCCTTGTCCAGGTTAGAGCTACTCACTGCATCACCACTGGCACAACCAACACCGGAATCATTATCAGTTCCTACACCAACAACGGGTCTGCTACAACCCATGATGACTCCTCATTCATAAGAACAAAAGACCTCAAGCACTCATATCTGCACGCCGCGGATCCTTCATTCATTTTGGCATAAGTAGTCCCGCAATGCTAGTCTAGCATTGCTGGTGCATGGTATGAATGAGAAAAGAGACAGCAAGCAATACATATATACAGCAAGATGTATGGGGATAGCACAGGAGCGAGGCTGGTGGACTAGCAACGAGTTTTTTTAATTTAATTAGCATTTATGTTCTCTTCTTCTTTAACTTTGCCCCCCAAGAAACGCCACAAAAGTCTAGCAAAATACGTGCATAGATGGGTAATAGTTACACATTTTCTCCGCCTGGAGGCACACTGGCTACGAAGGGTATGTGCGCGATGCTTGGAAGCGATGCGGAAGGCTGGGGAAGGGGAAAATGTGGACCGTTTAGTGGAAGGATGGGATGCTTGGTAGGTAAATTGATCCATGTGATTCAGTTGTGGGTCGATGGTAATAGTGGAGCATGTGGCGCTCTGCCAATGGCCGCATTGGCGCTATGGCGCCATAGCGGTGGGAATGTGGAAGCCACAATGGAAGCCACAATAGAGTCTAGAGCAGTGTAACCATATTATGATATTCTCGTGTACGTGGCAGTTCTTTCACGCTCACATCCACCGAGACATTGTACACAACTATCGAATGGTTCGAGTATGCTGTTGCTTCGATGGAAATTAGACTCAGTACTAGGTCTCTGTGGCTCCTGTTGAGCGAATGGGGTTAGCGAGGGTTGGAGCGGCTTGGGTGGTCGCCACCTTGCCGCCGCCTCCAGGCTGCCCGGAACAGGGCTAGCGCCGCAGCTGCGCACCTTTTGTAGCCCCCATATATAGTATTCTATCACATCTGCATCACCCAATTACAGGCCCATTGCATTTCCCTGACAGCTGTGGTCGGATTTCGTTGGTGGAGGAAGAAGGAGATGCGGGGCCGCAGAGGCGAAATGTCGATGCGGTTGGGTTGTGTATGGACCAGTGGAGAGGGAGAGAGGGTGAGAGAGTGAGAAAGCGATGGAGAAAGGAGAAAATTGGAATCGCGTCGCCCGTGATAGACAGGGAATTCGCATTGACGGTGGGAGGAAACCCTTGAACACGACGTGGGTGATGTATATGTTTGTATGCACTATCCTTGTATAGTATTACCGCGCGTGATTTCGCGTATATGCATTCCTTTTCCCCCTAGTCCAAGCAATGGCTATTGGTTCAGCCCAACGCGACAGTCATTTGCTAACTTGTGTGGGTATAGGAATTCCAAATCCCTGAGATACTGCATTGACGTTAGTGATTACCAAGCGGGAATTGCTTGCATAGACATGTACTGCGGCATTCTGTGTGTCCGCATTGCATGTTAGCGTACCATACCCATCAAGCATGCACGATCCTGGGCTTTCATTTGATTTGTGGGTACTTGTGGGGACGCCTCGAAATTGGCAAACTGATCATGCAAACCAACGAAAAAGTAGTTTCAAGTCCTCCATTGGGCTTAGTGATGGTGAATTGTCAAGTCTGGTTGCGTAGGGAATGGAGACCTTCACCAATTGTGGAAGCCCAGTATGCAGCTGGCGGACCTCACAGAAGGATCGTTTGGAGAACCTTACCCAGATAGACCGCTTCGACATGTAAGCGTCGGTATTTGGGCTTGGGAGTATCATACTCTGACCAATAAAATTCTCGTTCCCTCTATCGTCTTGTTCATTTTGTTCTCTTACGACTTTGTTCCCAAATACGGCCACTTGGCTCGCAATTCATTGTCCAATTTATTTGCGTAGTAAAATTTGCATAATGAGCGACGAAATGCTGGGAGACGATTGTAATTGGATTCTTGTCTGACACTTTTTCGTTATTCCGGTCGAATTTGGAATTACCGTGAATGACCTGATCGGCGTGTCAGAAGGCCAAGTCTTCTTGGTCTTCTTCTTTCTTGAGATCGTTTATAGGTGCAGTTCGAGAGTCCCTCCCGTCAAGGCTTCATAGACCCACGCCTTGGATCGTGATCACCGTGAGGAACGAGACGTATGTATAACATTATCAGAGGCGCGGTGGGTCGCTTGTAATTGCAGTGGCCGTCCCCAGAAGATTGAACATCTATGGTGAATCTAGGCGCTCTCGGATGAGGATGGAAGGATCGTAGAATAGACGCTCAAGAATCTAATATGGTCAGCCTGCAGGACCCGCGCAAGATCATCATGCTGAGCCGATCGCTTGTTGAGCTCCGAAGCTTGAGACCCACTGTGTCTTCAGTGGAATATTTTTTTCAGTCTGGAGATCAGACTACAGCCGGAGTCTTTGATCAAGACAGTGTATTGGGGGGCAGTATGTAAGCGCTACCATAAACAAGCGACAGTGGGTACGTATTGCTCAATCACCGGACGGTATCGGTCTTTTGATATTCTATTGGTATCAATCAATCTTTTCACCACCTCTTCCCATCCCAAGCACTGCTAGCTACCAGGAGCGGCGACCCATTTAGGTGCTTCGGACGACAACTTCGGTTGAAGCCTGTGCGTTTCCGACGTAGATTCTCTTGTCATACTTGTCTTACTCACTCGATTCGTTTACACATTCACTCATTGCGCAACAGTACCTGCTCATTGTCCATGTGTCCACGTGTACCATCGCCATCGAATATTTGCCCCGGTGGCAACGATCCCGACGAATTCTAGAATCTGACGGCTTTGCCACCACTCGCGTCCTTCCAGTAGGTCTTCTCTTTTGATATGGATTCATACGGCGAGGCACAGACACGGTACAGCCGGGATTAGGTTAGCTGTGCCTCAAATCCGTCCTCTGTAGTGGATCTTGCTAATTGTTCGTGTCTTCAGTATCGGTGATCCCTCTGTGACTCTCCCAGCCCAATCCTCTTACGCTTTGCAGCAGAGCATAGAAGTGGACAAAGTGCAAGTCCAGAACGCTTTGATGCAACTCTAGTTTCGATTGGGTATGCAATGCCTCGCTGAGAGGCAGTGCTTGCTGGGTAGTGCGAATGCTGATCCCATGCAGTCAGATTAAGATGGGTAATCAGGATTCATGCTTGGTAGCGGAATAGAGATGATCGTGGGGGCTCACAGGGTCGCCATGAAGCAGAATGCACGTGGCAAGCTTGAAAACTGACCCCTACGCTTTGGGGAATGAGGAGCGGTACAGCGGTTGTAAGGAGGCATAGTGTCGACATGAGGGGGACGTGCCTGGCTTCGTTTCATATTAACACAGAAGATGTAAGTAGAGTCCAGAAGTACCATTCCTCAGGCATCTTACAAAATAGACGAGGCGTGTGCTTTGCACCGTGGCTCGAGCGTAGGTTCAGTAGCGTAGGAAAGCCAGCATCCGTTCGGAGAATATACCTTATTGATCAAGGTTCAGATCCTCATAACCTTATCCCAGTACAATTAAACAGAAGTTACCCAATGACTCCAACGCTGTCACCCTTTTCAATAGTGTGACAGTCCATTTGCTTAGCTTGAACTTGGCTTGTTGCTGTTCAGGAAATTATCCCGGTGACATGCTGTCGGATACTGCTCTCATCCCTGACACTGACTGCCGTACGACTTCCGTACCGAGGGTACATTGCTCAGCTTGTGACTTCGCAATCTACTTTCATCCGAATCGGACCGGCGCTATTGGAGTCTTGGTCTTTGCTAGACCATGGCAGTTCGTGTTCGGTCAAAAAGGGAAATCTACCGCGAGCATCGGTCCGTTTTGCCCAAGTTGAGGCTCAATATTGAAGGCGAGTCGATGCCTGTGGCTGTAAATTCTCCCTGCATGGACGATTCACTTCGAGCGTAAGACATCGCAGAATTCACTCCAGCATTGGCTTCACTCATTTAGCGTAGGGTTGAGATGGCTGTATATCAAATGTCTTTGGAGTTCAGAGAGAGTGAAGACCAGGCCGAGTAAAATAGAGTAGGTCATGTGGGAAGACCAGTGCAAGGGATCATTTCAGTCTCAATATATATTTAGACAGCTGGGGATGCCGTCCTTTCCTGCTACTCATGCCAAATGAATTGGGAATGTCTGTCTTGCCGGATATCGCGGTCTCCACGGCTCTCTGTCTACCAGATCTCTTAAGCCTGGAGTATGCTAATTGGCCAATCTGGATATTCTAGAAATGTAGGTAAAGAACACCGATGTTCTTCGCCAGAGAAGAGGTAATCTAGACGCCTCACGTTGAGGCATTTCATCGAGAGGGCACTATTGTGAATAGAAGTGCATATTGATGGTAGCAGCGGGGAGTAAGAATTGTTTGATCAGATGAATAGCAATGCTGAGTGCTCCGATCAGAAATCTGTCGACAAGAGGAGATTCTCTTCAATCTTTGCACAAAAGAAATAGGACGAACAATTTGGATCACTTAATCTACTAATAAATCATCCACAGGGAATTGTTGTGAACAGCAGTACTTTTATGCCACTCTAGGATGCCCAATCAAAAGTATCCAGTACATGAGAGACTGTAATGTCTCGCTTAAATAAGCCAGGATCAATTCATACAAAGATTGTGTCAACACCTTATCCTATTAGCATGCAGGAGAGAAGAAGCGCTGTGGGCCCGAAAGATACACGTGTCCATCACAAGGCCAAGTGTAGATCATTTCCCAAGTAGTAAAGAGATAGAAAAGATGGGATACCTCGGAGTCTGAACAGAGTCTTGCGGCTTAAATTTGACAGCGGTCCAACTATTCATCCGTTTTCTCTAGTAGTCTTTAAGGCCGCCGAAGCAGCGGTAGCGACGGCTTTGCGTTGGCAATCATGGCCGCGTCCCTGACTCCTGCAGAATGTTTTGTCATGGCCACCTTGCAGTCTATGACAAGGCTTTATTCGGTAGCTTTGGCGAGTGCCGAGGAAGTCGAGGTGCCCATCCCAGTTGGGAGGCGTGCTGGCATACTCAATCCATGCAGCATGTCCTTGTCATGTCACCGTGAAGTCGACGAAAAGGCTTCGTGTTGCGGTACTTAAAGATCATCCGTGAAGTGGGTGGCTACTATCTGAATCAGAAGTTTTGTGATTCCTTGATTCTGCAGCCTAGCTTTGTAATGCCATCACAAAATCCACAATTCGGGTTGGCGGTATCCAGTAATTTGCGATGCCACCCTTCAATTAAGAGGGATTACTGCTACAAGTAAAGCGGACGCCTTGACTAAGGACCGCTATGGTATTAGTGATTTCAGGATGGTGATGCGGTGGCCGGGTCTATCGGATATCTGCGTCTTGCATGCATAGGGGCCCGAGGTCCAGGATATAATCGAGACAGAGTCGAAGCACCCCAATGACTAGAAGGTTATGCAGGCAGCCTATCGACATGGAAGACCTTGCAGTGCAGGATGATCGTTACCATGGCCATCCAAGAGATCTGGTGGCACTGTTGTGGTATCCTACCATCCCTTTGCCATCCCCCGTGGCGTGGCAAGACCCACACCCTCTTGTCGGACTTTTGGAACTATAGTTGGATGCAGGAACAGTCGCTTACCTCTGCAGTGTTGACGTGGCTAACAGAGGACAACCATGGATTTCATTGGCGTCATGTTACCATCCAATTTCTATATGCGTCTTGTCTACGCTGCAGCTGAAGAGGAAAATCTGGGATATAATATTCCCAGCATAGTTGCGCTCTGCATCCATTAGGCGCATAACCGACTCAGTAGATAGCAATACGGTACTCGAAGATGCATGTTCAACAAGGAATAGACAAAAGAGATAAGGTCAACGTCAAAAGTATGTAATACTTAGCCACTAAGTTTATACCAAGCGCTTGTAGAGTTGAAGATATCAATAGGGTTGAGGTTCGCCTTCTCCCGTGATACTTTAGGTATGGGGGAGGTTAGAAACAGCGATGCTCACGTGATATGCTGCATGAATTCGTTGTAAGCCGTCTTGGTAATTTCAAGTAATTTGACAATTGAGAGTTGGCACGGCGCGTGCTATGTGTAGCTGTATGCATGAGGGCTGACGTTGATACGAGGGTATACAGCATCAGGTGGCTGCTTTTCACCGCTTTTGTCGACAGTGCTCGACAGTCCTCGGACATGCAAGATTTTGATGACTTGAGGAAGCCTGAATGAAAGCCTGTCATTATGATCCGTGACGTTTTCCAGCTCACATTTCCCACTTGTGACGCGGCACGAGTTGTTGCAAGAATTAGCGAATGGCGTCCAACGGTCAGGACGAACGATGCAGGTCAAAACGATGGAATGATCAAGAGGAATTCCTTAGGCTGTGAACGCTCCTCAAGCAGTCAGAGGCCAGCAAGCCTGAAGGCCTAGAACCATTAGGTAGCTCTCAGGTATCGTCGTTGAGCGTTGCTGCGGTTGTCCAACACCCTTATCCCCGCTCAGCCTCTGGAGCAAACCTGGGTCTTGGTTGGTGGGAGGAGCGAATAGGCTTCCTACCCAGCGTGCTGGGAGACACCGCCTACCACCTAGCAATCGCGCGGGCTCCGGGCGGCTTGGGTTGGCTTTATTGGCTTGTTTTGCATGCTGCGCAAGGCCATGGAGCGTGTATCAAGTGCATCATGAAGTCGAATATGGACATGCGTCCACAGGAGGAAATCAGAACAGGATCAAGGGATGTACTTGCCCTATTGGCACACAGGATCCCGCGACTCAGCCACAGCGGGTTGGCCAATCAGAGGGGGATATGGAATGGTTTATATGATGGGGTTATTGAATGTTTCGGTATGGCCGGGAAGGACTCGATGCTGCATAAGGTAGAGTCCTTATGCGCGGCTTGATGAATGCAAGAAGTTGGAGTGTCCCCCCTCCCCGCCAGAAGCAAAAATAACCAGTGCCATTGACTGGGATGTGATGAATCAATCGTGCCGACACTAAGATAAGTGTACCCGCAACGATTTTCCCTTCCTCAGCCATTCAGGGCAACGATTTTCGACTTTTATCCCCATCTTTTCTCCCAAGCCAGACCCCTTCAAAATCCTTGGAAGCCTTTGCAGCGTGCATACGCGTAGGTGCCTATTGCCATCCTAAGCGTACTCTAGGGCCAAGTGGACCTGCATGTTATACGCAGCTGAATCCACCATCATCTCCAGTCCCCCAACATATTTGATGTATCACACACCTCGCACTACACCTGTTTCCTCGCCCTGGACAGCGCGGTACCACAGCAGGAATAATTTCCAAGACGACGGCTAACCACCACAACCAGAAAACGACCAGTCGGCTCTAGAGTACGGGAGATATTAATACTCGAGCTCGTCGAGTGCTAGTCTGCTGGGCTATATAGCCGCACAGACTTCTCGACCAGACTCTGTTCCTCCCATCTCCTTGCCTCTCCCCACCTCTTCCCCTACCTACCTTAGACTGCCTAGAAAATAGCTATAGTGGGGAAGTCTCCAACTCTAAGTCAAGTGCCACCCGGATTGCAACAGAAAGTAAGTCTTTCACTACACTAGCAAACGCCTCGAAGGTAGGTACATATGTTGCACATCTCGATTACTGTGCGTCGTACCACACCAACACCACTACCATCACCACTGCTACCACTACCCCATATCTTCTCAGACTCTAACCTGGCCTTGTGGGTGTTCTAGTACAGCTTTCACACTGTCAGCCTGTCAGCTTGTCGCCTCATCCTTGGGCCATCCGATACCCCTGACTCCCCCCCAAAGACCGCCCGGCTTAGATCTACACTGGTGGCTGTTTGACCCGAGGACATTTCATCACACGCGTCATTTCTCCCTCCAATTTCCACCTCTCCGCACCGCGGAAGAGAAGCACCATCCCAAATCAGCAATACGCACGGAAGCGCGTTTGTTTCACCCTCACCATTCTCTCCTACACCTATTTCACATAGGCGCATCTCGAATCCTTCCACAGGATCCGTTCACCTCGAACTACTTGACTCACCCGTCCATAAAATTCCTTGCCGAAAACTCAATCGCTCGGCAACCTCCTTCAAGCTTCTTTTATTCTCGGCCCTGTCGTCGATCATACAAATGTCTTTTTCTTGCTACACGCTTCCATAGTGCCGCGATTCACTATCCCCGACTTGTATCGCCGCTCTACTCACCAAGAAGTATCCTCCGACCTCGAGGTGTTTGAGACCTCTTGTCGAACCCCTCCCCCCACCCTGGGAATCTGCGCTATGAACACTGGGAAAGCTCCAGCATGTGTACCCACATGGCGAGGGCACATCGAGACCACGAAAGATGCATTAATTATTTTTGAAGCCTGTTTCACCGGCCAACTGGCCCATTGCTTCCGGCGGCCGCATGACCGGGAGCGGAACCAGCTCATCGTCAGTGGGAATGTTTTTGTCTACGAAGAGGCAACGTCTGGCATAAAGAGATGGACCGATGGCATACCCTGGAGTCCAAGTCGAATATTAACCAACTTCCTCATCTATCGTCAACTCAACAGCCCCTTCCCTCCAGGGGAGAAGAAAAGAGCCACGAAGCGGAGCCAGAGGCCCATCAAACCCGGCGAACCATACTCGAGCGCGACCTCGACACCTACGACCGATGAGACCAGGCCCTTCCCCCCTGAGTCGCCGAACGCTTCAACCGTCAAAGCAGAGGAGACTCCAGACAAGGATGCCAACCGTGGCTTGGTTGGCTCGTTGGTAGACTCTTACGAATTCAAAGAGAATGGCTTGCTCAAAAAGACTATGACCGTTACCGTCCACAATGTACAACACCACTTGGTTTCTTATTATTCACTTGAGGACGCAAAATACAACCTCAAAACCCCCAGGGACGATCCTATCTTAAAAGACATCCCGATTAGAGAGTCATTATTGAACCAACCGAAATTCAAGTTTCCTAACCTTGACGACGCTGGTGATGGGACGTACGAGCAGATGGAAGGACAGCAGAATCCTTATCCTACATACTATCAGAACGGCTACGATGCTAGAATGTTTGCCTCTCCAAGCGCCGGCATTCAGGGCTCACAAAACTCGTCCCCCATGGGTCCATACCCTGGTGTTTACGCGCCTGCACATCCACCTTCTACAAGTTCCGCATATGCTTCGATAGCCCCAACGGCATCTAGTTACGCGTCGACGATTGGGCCTGTGCAATATCCGCAGCACCAACCTCTCGGCCATCAACAACCATACCCTCACATAAGCCAACCCGTTGTATCGCCATATCAGGGCCAGCAGCAGCAACATCAATATCAGGGCCAACAGTATCCGGTCCAGCACAATCATTCTCAGGAGCAGCTTCAGCACTCGAATTACCAAGGGCAATCGGGTGGCCATGCATTGCCGCGGCCCTCCGGAATGATGGAATATCTGCCTCAAGAAGGCGGTGGCTTAAGCCACGATCCATACACCTCGAGTGGAATCAAAACCGAATCTATGGCTCCAGCGAGTCAGTCTCAACAGTGGTCCATGCCGGCTTACTCACAGCAATGGACGTCCCGGCCAGAGGGTTCGGCGTACTCGTACCGTACTCAATCCTGAGAGGCAGTTTTAGGTGGCGTGGCCTTCTCCTCGTCCTGGCTTACATGGGCGCCAAGCCGTTTTACACTGGAATACGATAGGTCTGACGAAGATTGCACGCAAATTTGGGGAGCATTTACAGCGGCGCAAGTAATTATTACTGGCTTGATCTTACTGGAACATTGACTATAGTGGGTTGCGGCTTGTGTACAGTACCTATTGCATTAATGCATCTGCTGGTGTTTGGGAGATGCGCAGCTTGGCGTCGACGTGGACTTTCGCTTCTTTGAACATAATTATTGTACCTCTCTACAGCTCGGTTAGCGCGCACGCACATCCTGGAGTACATCTTGCACTGGGGACCTTTTCTCGCTTGTTGGGGTCTCAGCATTGTACCGGACCAACAAAAAGCTACCAATGGCGTTTTTCAACCGTCGCGATGTCGGCGCTTTGGCTGGACCTTTGTTGTGACACGTATCTCTGACCGCATTGCTCCAACGGGACTACTGAGCAGCCGGGAATATCATCAGCAAAAATACCCCAACTGCATCATTTGGCAGCACGAGAATGTGGCTGCTATTGCCGACTACTGGCGGCAGAAAGCGATGGGAGCAGGAGGGAGGTTATTGGCTGTATGCGACCGCTATTGCGTGCCCGCGATCGCATAAGGGGAGGTCTAGCGTGGCCTGGAGTGCTGATCGAATTTGATCGACTTGTGCCTGAGGGACACTAAGGATTGGGCGAACACCACCTACTCTAGTTAGCACACAAATAAGTGGCTGCCGAGGCTCCCACGGAGAGCTCTCCGCTTTTCGGACTCGGAACACATGGCAGGACAGGATGATCAGGCATCAAAGTACGCAAGGATGGTCCAGTTATGGGAAAACATTGGGCTTGAAAACGAAGCGGAGAGATTCAATCCATGGACGCCTAGCATGGGGTACCATGACATTATTATTATTGTTTATTACTTAGTGATTGGTTGTAATGCGACGCGCAACAAGTAGTAGTACTGGTAGATGTACGTAAGAAAGATTAGCCAATAGAGGTACAGCAAATGGAATGGTCCACCATACTAAAGTACATCGTACACCGTACAGCAAATGGTACAGAGTACAGGGTACGAGGTTACGAAGATTCGGCCACGAGGCCGAAGAAAAGCGTCAGTTAGCGTGGAGAAAGAATGGATGGAAGGGTGCAGAGAAGGATCTAAGAGAGGGATCTGCGACGAACCATTCCTTCGGAAAATTCTTTTAGAGAACCGCATCAGGCTTGGCATGGCCTCAACAACCCATCGATCCGAACCCTTCCTGTTGAAATGATAGAAGCGGCAGAGCACAAGGTTGATTCCGTCTCACTTCGCATGGGAAAATGGGAAAATGGGAAAATGACTCGTTCCAACAGCACTGTCCACGGGGAGGCTTGACCGTTCGTGTCCAACTCTCGGATGACAACGTGGCAGGGAAAGGATAAAACGAACCATTCAGCCTTATTCTTAACTCGATCAGAACAAGGAGACTACCCTATCGAGAGTCGAATTATCCATGAGACAGGCAGCTGGATCCGACTGACGCTAGGTGTGTAGCAGGGGGCCACTTTGAATCTGAAACGAGTTACATCACGACACCAACCGTGAAACAGGACTGCATGTCTGTCCAATCATCCGCCAATACCCTGCACTTGCCGACTCCTCTCTGCAGCCTATCCAATAGCGCTACCTCTCTGGCGACCTTGGCTTGGCTTGTTGCCGGGAGCCGCACCACAAGTCATCTGACCGGGGCCCAGTCCAACATGCCATGGCATTACTGCAAGCTGCAACTTGTGCGTCGCGCAATCTACCATCAACCAATGCCTCTCTACCTGCCCTGCTGAGGACGACTAGCTCAAGAATATCCTATTCAGCCACGGCAATTTCCCGGAGGCCGAAGATAGGGAGCTGGACGGCTCCCGAAAGAATATGTTGCCTGGCCACTGAGCCAAGATGGAGGTGGCGCGCCGGGTCCATATCCAAGACTGGCGCTCAGAAGAGATGCATATCACAGAGACGATGGAAGGTGGGGCTCAAGGGACAACAGCAGCTGAGACGGCTGTCTGATGGTCCACGTAATGTGGAGCCTCAAGACCAAAAAAAGTACGCCACGATCCCGCCACGCCCCACCATCATCATCATCATCACAACGAAAAAAATCACTAACCACCCAATCCCTTGTCCAACAGGAAAACGCCCCTCTCATCTCTCATCCCCTCCCATGAGAACATCTACACCCTTCCCAACATCCTAACCTTCTCCCGCCTAATCGCCGCCCCAATAGTCGGCTACCTAATCATCCACGACCTCCACATCCCTGCTCTTGGCCTCTTTATCTACGCAGGAGTCACAGACCTAGTGGATGGCTGGATCGCCAGAAAATGGGGTCTACAAACAGTGGTGGGGACGGTGATCGACCCAATGGCTGATAAGGCTCTCATGACGGTCGTGACTATCTGTTTAGCCGTAAAGGACGTTCTGCCTGGTAAGTCCACAATGCCTGTCTCCTCCAGCCACACGTATAATTCACGCAAACAACCAACAAATACTAACACTTTTGCTACACCTAGTCCCTCTAGCCATCCTCATCCTTGGCCGAGACGTTCTCCTCGGCCTCTCAGCCTTCTACTACCGCTACATTTCCCTCCCACCTCCCCGCACCTTCGCGAGATATTGGGACTTCTCTCTCCCGAGCGCTGAAGTGCGCCCGACGCGGATATCGAAGATCAATACCTTTTTGCAGTTGGGGTTGTTGGGGGGAACGATGAGTGGGTTGGCTATGGGCGGGCTAGGAGAGACGGCGCAGGCGGTTATGGAGGTTAGTTGGTGGGTTGTGGGTTTGACGACGGTGTGGAGTGGGGGGAGTTATGTTTGGGGAAAGAATGCGGTTAGGATTTTGAAGAAGCATAGGGAATGAGGTATTCTAAAGGGAGCGACAGAGAAGCGAGCATGGCTGAGTGGAGGTTTGTGGTGGATGCGAAGAACTGCGTGTTTGTACTCGGCTGAGACTCGGGTCGAAGGTATGAGCATGCGTGACACCATCCAAATACGTTTGCACTTGAGAGTTGCTGCCTTATGAAGGAATTGGCATCCTCTACTGCAGCAGTCATCAAGGTTGCTCCAGTAGATCTATATCACATATTTTCAAAGTCCCTGTCTTACCTCAAATAGAGTCAGAAGGAATGAGATTCAAAAGCTTTGTCTCAATGCAAAGCTTCGTACCATTCGTTCTCGTAAATTTATGTCATGTCCCGGCACCGCGGGATCATCCACTTCCTACCTTATGTTCTAACCACCACCACAACCAAGCACAACCAATTTCACTTGTGTGACTTACAAAGATGATACCATGATTCCCTGCTTGTCCAGACATAACTTACCTTTCACTCCATCCTTTCATCTCCACCCACTATCCTCGCACCATTCCTCACATCCCACGACTCCCGCCACATAAGCATCCAATCCTTCCATAACCATAGGCATTACGAACATGCGGGTTAGAGACAACCATCGAGGCTACAAGATAAATGCTTGAAGGAGAGAATTGGATAAACTCTTCCTGACGCCAGCCTCATTGAGACTCCAAGGATGGCAAGGCAACGGACCCAGCTGTGCAGAATACATTTGGAGGCTGTTCCTACCAAAAGCTTCAACAAGTGAGGCGAAGAAATGTTTCTGAGATGGGTTCAATTCTAGACATCACGGGATGAGGCTTGGACAGCTGGTCGGTCGATGGTGGCCTTTGGATGACTTTAAGAGTAATCATGCTGACCTATCTGGAATGATGAGATGGAGCCTGTCGGGATTGCCTATGGCTTACGTCAAGCCTTTCTGACAACGACTATGTTCGAATCGGTGACAGTTCCTATTAGTTAAAGTATGTAGGAACGGAATGGAGCAAAAGCCACATGGGGTCAACATTTGCCAATCCGCCGCTTCAGCACCCCATAACAGAAAATATTCTCAAGGATGATAAATCTTTAGAGAGGATTTACAGGACCCGATGAGCTCCTGAAAGGACAATCCTACCGGAAATCCTAGTCATACCATCGTTGTGCTTGCTGAATACTACGGACACTCTCTATGGATGACTCTTTTATTATTATTTTCACCCTTCCTAACTACTATGGGTGTTGAGAGCTCTATTCTGAGACCTAAGTTCTTTGACGAGCTCGCTCGCCTCAATAGGAGCGAGCTCAGTCACATATACACGGGAGAATTGAATCAGCATTTCCACGTTCCTCTGACCATTGACAGCTGCTGCCAGTATTGTCATGCTCATACCTCAGCTTCGCTGAATGAGGCAATTTGCTTAAGAAACTCGACACGAGCTTCAGGAAGCTATCAACAGTGCCAAGTGCGCACGTGGTTGGATGACAGATACCCTCGGATCTGATAGCTATCCAGGGCTGATAAGGAGGGGTCAAGGATCAGGCAAGCCTGGCCGTCAGTAATTCGAATTCTTACAGTCCCAGGCTCAAGGTTCAATATCGCCAGTTCGTTTAGGCCTGCCTGTCAGAGTCAGGATCCAGCTCCTTCCCACGACTTTTCGCGCTACCCGCCCGTGATAGATGATCAAGTCAGCCTGATTATACATCTTCATCGTACCCCGCAGTCGACTTGTCAGTCAGCTGCTCAGGCTTCCTCGATGGTGTTTGGACGCCCGTCCGTCATTTCAATCTGCTCATGGCAGAGCAACAAGGCATGCAGAGAACTTTAAGCGATCCTTTGCGCCAAGATTATGGAATCTTCATGCAGCTCGCTTAATGAAGGTATTGGGGTGGTCAACGCCTCCGGCTCCTGAATATTATTGAACCCTATCTCGTACGTTGACTGTATGCCGATTGCAATGCTATACAACCTTCCCAGAGGTCGAACATGTTCTTATACTGCAACGTTGGAGCAAGTCATATTGCGTTGACTCTTTTCTCTATCGATATACGAGTAGATCCTCTTGTTGAACTTGTCCAATCATGCGATTCTCTCAATCGTTGCGCTTGATAGCGGTCAACATTGGGATAGTCTCTTCTTTTGCTGTATCTTATCCCAGGGATGATTCGTTCTATGGCCAGAACCGTGCAGCGTATTTTCAGGACAATGACTCTGCCGGTAACTCGCTCGTTGCCTTGCAGATCTCCGAGTATGATGGGACTCTCTCAGATCCTGTTAAAACCTCGACTGGTGGAAAGGGTCTAGCTGGTCTGATTGCCATCAGTCAAGACTCTGTCGTCGTAGATGGCGATGTGAGTCCACTGTGTAGCCATTTCGTTCCCTCGAACTTGTGGACTGACAGTGTGCAGTATATTTTCACCGTCAACGCAGGAGACGACACCTTCTCCCTTTTCACAATCGATGGTCGTGACCCAACACATCCCAAGCTCGTAGGGAACGCACTGCCTACCCTAGGTCAAACACCCGTATCCGTGGCCTACTCCAACAAGCTAAAGACAGCCTGCGCCCTCAACTCCGGCTCCACGGCTGGAATCACCTGCTTTAACATCTCACCTAATGGTCCCACCCCCAAGGGTGGTCTCCGCCTCATCCCCCAAACCGAACTCAATGACTCCAGCGCGTATGTATCAGCCATCAATTGCCCTCAAACCGAATGAAAAAAAGATTCACTAACCCCTCCTTCGGCCTAGCCCTCCACCAGGCCCCCTAGTCCTCAGCGCCGACATATCTTTCAACCCCACATCCACCGCCCTCTTCGCCACCGTCCGCTCCAACGGCGCCCTCCCTGGCCTCCTCTACGCCTACCCCATCTCCCCTTCCGGCGAAATCTCCGTCACCCCCATCGTCACCCCACTGCCTTCCCTCCCCCTTCTCTTCTCCCTAAACTTCCTAGACAACAACCCTTCCCATCTCTTCGTCACAAACCCGCACCAATCCTCTCCCGGCGCGGCCTTTCTGAACATAGAGTATCCCAGCTTAAAAGCCAGCGTGGAGAAAATCATTACGATTCCTGGGCAGTTGGCAAGTTGTTGGGCGGCATATGCGCCGCAGTTCGATGCCGTCTATATCATTGATGCGGCAAGGCCTAATGTTACGACGATCAGTCCGGAAACGGGGGAGGTGAGGGGACAGACGTCTTTTTCAGAGAATACCGTTGTGGAATTTGGCGGGAGTGATTCGAGGGTTGATCGGAACTGGCTGTACATTCTATCCGATGACCAAATGGATCCTAAAGTCATCGTTATGAGAGTGGGCCCGGGGCAGGTCCCAACCACGATACAGGAATTCGATATATTCCAGCAGGTGGGAACGATCCCGGGGAGGATGGGTATGGCTATCTACCCTACTGATTACTAGTTAAGATGGATGAGATCGTGAGGGAGAGGGTACGAGTGGTTCGGCAGGATTGGTAAGTAGTGAAAATGCTTAATCAAGATTTATACGTTCGTTTAAAAAAAAGGAGCCATCTACGGCATCGACTATCTCTAAACATACGAAATAAAAGTTACTTAACCCCCCAAATCACCTCGGTTGGTCTCTCCACAAGTCCCGAAATGCTGATCTAATCACCCAAAAACCTCCTTCTGCTCCGCCCCCCCAACCGGCACTTCATACCCCACCCGATCCTTCGTATAAAACTCCACCCCCGTTTTCCCATGCAGCTCTCTAGCGTTCTTATCATCAATACACCCAGCTTTAATGCAGACATTCTCCGGCATCACTTCGAGGAGCGTGTACAGGGAGGAGCCGCAGTCTGGGGACGAGGGTTAGCGAGGGCGACGGTTTGCTTGGAAATAAAGTCCGGTGGGGGGTAGGAGGGATTGCTTGAGCGGACGAAAGCAGTGGGCAAGGGAGAGGTGGATAAAGATGTTGTGGGAAGGAGGGTGGAAAAGTATGGGGAAAGAGGGGAGGGGTGTGGGGGGGGGGGGGGGGGGGGGGGGAGGACGCACCACCACAAAACCAATGATCATTCATCTTGCCACTATCCCCCTTGATATTATAATTCCTGGGTTTCCCTTTTGTGATTTTGAAATCTTTTCGCGGTACGACGACATTGGAGGTGCAAGGGCCGCCGGACCATTTTTGGCAGTCGAGGCAGTGGCAGCTGAGAACGTACGTTAGTATTTGTTAGGATGGGGGGATTGAGTGATGGCGTGGAGAAGGGGGGAGGAGGAGAAGAGGGCGTACAGGGCGGTGACTTGGGGTTCGCCAGTGTATTCGTAGGCGACGGCACCGCACATGCAGGAGCCTGTTGTCATGTTTGCGGTTGGGGTTGGTGATTTGGTTCGTTTGGATGTAAAGAGATTTTTGACTGGGGAAGGATGACAAGAATCAGGGGGTGTGAGAAGAAAAGCTTTGTTTTTATATGATAGAGATAGAGATTAAATATGTGGGGACTTGATAAACAAGAAGGGGGTAATATCATAAGCATCTCTATTTGCTGGTGGGATCAGCAAGATCATAACCAGTCTTTTCTGGCTACTAAGGTGCGGGGTCTTTTCCCCCTCCAAGAATGCCCTATTATCACAAAAAAGACCGTCGCAGACCCTCACGGACCCCTTTAGCCCGACGCATGAATTTTCAGGAACAGGTTTAGTCTCAAGAGTATTTGTCAAGGTCGGTTTGGCTTGACGATCTTAACGACGGGATGTGAACGCATTGTGCATGAGTTAGCCTGGCTGAGAGATCTTGAGCGATATGAGATGTGGAAACAAATTGCGCAGAGGCGGAACATTGATGCGACGAATGAGAGCAATTGGGTAGCTTTGATATTGGTAGACAAATCCAAATGGAGTATGAATAGCCGTTGGATTCCTCATCATCCATGCGCCTACCGTATTTAGTATGTAAGCCTGCCCCACGCTATCATCCATCCGTCTAACGCTTTTCTGAATGCGCTTCCCAACCACGCTATGCTTGAGAGGACCATATGCTCTGAATATGCTGTCCTCTCCCGTCCCCCCTTGAACTCCCTAAAGCCAAATCGGTCTATGTCACACTGTCGCGGGTCTATCTATGAGCGGGATTGAGTGGATCAGAAGGAAGTACTGTACTCGGTTCGCGAAGAGTCGAAGATTGTTGTCCGGCGGTTTTGATTACCATCTTCGGGAAATATTGAACCACCATTGCTTCGGTGTAATAAGAATGCTGTGCAGAATGATCAGAGACAAGGTTATGGGCCAACTCATGCGCCATCACCACGCTCCAATATACAATCGCATCAGCCTTGTTACCTTGCTGCACCACAGGGAGATGCAAATTGTCAAAGTATCGATAATTGAAGAAAAGTGCCCGATCCTGGTTGAATGCAATCGTGCTGCCAGCATCGTCGTAGAACATGTGGACTGTACTTCGTTTGAGTGAAAAGACATCAGCACAATCCAACAGGACAGATGCGAATAGCTTCAAAGCAGAAGCATTGGCCTCTAGGAACTTCGCTGCGGGCATGCCATTGACGACCGCAGTGTTGGAAATGAAAACCCGAACACCAGTGATCTCTCCGATATATGTGATATCTTGCCCAGGTTTAGAATCGCAGTAAGAAGCCGTCTCTTTCACCTCGTTAACGCTCGGTTGGCTTGCTACGCTGGTCGAGTTGTGGGCGCGAGAGCGCTGGATTGCATTTACGAGACTGCGGCAATTGTCAGCACTTTGCAGAGAAAATACAGGAGGGGAGCTTACTTCTGCTGCAATTGATGTGGTGCTGTCACAGTCTCAGGCTGTGGAATCTTTGTCTGCGACTTCTGGCCATCCTGCTGCGAGTAAGGCGGCGGTGCATCTTCTTGTGGAGTCTCAATGCTCCTATCGCTACCCCTATTTGTGCTATGATGATGATGAGACAAGTGCCTATCGAATCCAAATTGCCGGCTGATACCCGAGAGGAAACCTCGTGGCCTTGATCTTAGTGGCTCATCCTCGGTTGTGGGAAGCTGCCTACTGCTCTCTGCATGTTGACGATCTGGTGAGTCTGGGAACACACCTGGCATCGAAACTTGCTTTTGTGCCTTCGCAGCATTGGCCGCTTGTGACTGTTTCCAGGCGGTTTCACGCTCTTTCAGCTCCCGCTCTTCCTCGGCTAATTGCCGCATGCGAGCCTCCTCTGCAATGCGTGCTTCGGTTGCTTTTTGGTTCAACAGACGGGCCACATTATATCCCCTTGACCTAAGTTTTTGCAAGCTAGACTCTAAAATCATTTCGAACATGAACATTGCTTGCGGCTTTGCGCGTTGTAGTAATACAGGTACCAAAGCCTGGCTGACTTCCAGCATGTCGTAGCCACCAGCTGTGACATAGAGTATCGGCTTATCATTATGGAGCACAGCGCTCCTGCTTTCAGTGTGGCTGAGGTTGTACCCCTGCAGAGACTTCCGTAGCGATATAGACTTCACGCATTTGACCCTGAGATTTTGCTCTATCCATTTCGCATCATGCTTAATTGACTCTCGCTGATAGTCAGCCAAAAACAGTCTGGCACGCTCCTGGATCAACTGCTGTAGCTTCAAGGCTTGTGTTTCATCCTTTGCAATCACCCCAATACTCTGGTGTTCTTCAAGTAAGCTTGCAACTTCGGGGGAACCCAAGCTATGGTAGAAATCTTCGAGGGTCTCTTCCATGGGGCTGGCTAGAAGACTTGATTTAAACAGATTGTAGGTTATGATATCGTCAACAATCACAATTTGGCTAGCTGTTGCCAGCTCCCACACTTTGATCCCAGAATCTTCGTCTTCTTCTTGCTCGGATGGGGTACGAATTTCTCGATATGCCAGTAGACATTTTGAATTCCTCATGTCTTTGACTAAAGTTTTATCTTTCTTCAGAGTGCGCCAAGACGCAGCAACGCTACGCAACAATTCCAGATACCTTGAATCGCCAAGCACAGAAAAGACCCTCGCAGGCTCACGTACTAGTAGCCTAGTCAACTCAGTCGTGCTTGGTTCATGTTTGGAACCAGTCCTCAAGAGGAATGTGTTGGCTTCCGGGCCGAAATCCACATAATCGAAAATATCAGCATACTTTTCACCATTGCCAAGGAAGCATATTTGTGGAGCTATGTGTACAAGGCGCTCAGGCTTGTTAGATACTGCCATGGTGAGACTCTTCGCTTTGGATTCGATTGGCACAATCTTAGCTTGACCAAGCCTTTCTGCCTGTTCGTCGCTGAGATGTGATAGTCGGCTGGCAAAGTAAGAGAATTTCTCGCGTGCGTTTCGCCCCGATTGCGGTGGACTTTGTATTAATCGGTTGATGCATTCCGACATAGGAGGGTCAGGTTTGACACCAAATTTTGAGGCGTGAGGATGTAGGTCATGACGCAAAATGTCGAATCCTAATAGACTTGCTCGCTCATTTGAGAAACAAGTGCTAGGGGTTGCCATTTTCTTTTCCTCACCCTGGATAGGTAAGTAAGGTATGGAAACACTTGAATGATCGACCTGCGCGTAGCCCTTTGTCTGGTGATGATCAATTAAATACCTCAAAGCACGATCTCGGAGGTCGAAGTCTTGATTTTCTGCTGCGGTGGATATAAATTTGACAAGATCGTCATAGCTCGGTGCTGCACGTAGACCAAGGAATGTTAAGAAACGGCCTTCATTAGTTTCCGGTCGATATATGCCGGGCCACTGCAAGGTGCGCAGCTTCAACCGTCTTATTGCTTGATCAGGCTCGAAGAGCTCAGATACAAGATAGCGTTCTCTGGTAGGTTGGAGAGACTCCGTCTCTGCCGGGCAGATTTTCATACTTCTCAGTCGAGTGATGTCTGCCGAAGGTATGTCGTCCTTGACTGAAGCAAGATATTTGATAAGGTCTACATGACTCCATTTGCTGGAAGATGCCGGAATTTGCGTCTTAGATGGGGGCGCTGCGTCAATCAGGCGCTCAAACACCACGCCAATTTCCACGGTTTTGCGGACCTAAACTGTCAACCAAGTGATCACCAAACCAAAGGAAGGGACTTCGTGCTTACTCCAAGTTGCGATAAGAACTTCTCTTTGACACCCTGCATAGTGTGAACAGCAAGGTCATCAAAAAGTTTTACCGATGGAAAGTATGCTTCAGCTGGTTTCTTCATGCCCATTTTGGTCGGTATTACAGTTCGCGAAGCTAGCAATTGAGTCACAGTCTGCTTAGACGATGAGCTCAAACCGTCCCATTGCTTCGAGATGACCTGTAAAACGGAATTGGCGAATCCTGGCGATTCAGTTATATCGTAGTCCGCTGAAAGATCAGAGCTGCCACCAATGTTGGCCACAAGCCATCGGAGCCATGGCACTATTTTTAGGTCTTCAAAGCCAAGACGCTCCAAGTCTGTTTTGCTCATCTTCAAAGTGAATTTGAAAGGCAACGTAGTGGGTGGCACGGGCATCTCTGGGGAGATTCGTGAGACATTCACATAGTTCTCCATCTTCCCGAGTTCGATCAATTTTCCATCCGCGTATTCTTCGTCGGTTGCTACCGTTACATTCAATAAGGATCGAATCGCTGTCCTATCGATTTCTTCCTTACGCGCTTTTTGCCCAAGCCACTCCAAGAATTTTCGAAGCTGCACCCCGCTTAAGGCTTTCCGTTCAAGCTCTGATTTGATGTCTGTTATCGTTATAGGCGTAATAACACCATATTCGATCAGCTTCTTGATGAGTCCGACCCCTGCCAAAGCTTCCGGTAGAGTGGGTATATCATCAACAAACCCAAGTTCTTCTGAGATGCGTACGTTTGATGATGGCAGCACTCCTTGGGTAGATAGTGTAGCTATTGTTGTCTTTTGATTACATGTCCAGAAAGCCTCCTCGATCAGAGTCCCAACTTCTGCAGATGGTGTGGACTCGTTAAAATCGAAAGTGTTATGAAGGAACAATGCTTCGGGGAGTACTGCATCAATATCTTCGTTCGATATCCGCGGTCTTCCTGCTAGTTTTACATTTCGAGCAAGTTTTCCCTTTAATTCCATCGTTTCATGACCCCAGGACACCCTGGATACTATTCCAGCAATTCGAAGAAGTTCAACATTCCATACCCTAACAAATCGATTGTTCAAGTCAATCGACTCTCGCTCAACTGTAGGTATGACAGACGGTGTACTAATGTGAATATTGAGCCCAGTTGTTTGGTTGGTTGTAAAGCCAATGAAAATTTTTCCTTTACCATTAGTTGGAACAAACGTGCTGAAGATTTTGGGTATCTCGGAAGCCTTATCTGGATTTGAAGATGAAGCTACCTGCTCATCATATGATGTGCTAAGAAGCGAGACTGTCGTGTACTTTGGTGGAGGCTTCTTTGTTGCTCGTTCTAGCTCGATAGCAAAGCTCGGGTTGACAGCAGTCCGTACATTAGCCTTGTTGACATGGATGAAAACCGTGGCAGTAGCCTCGCCCAACAGGTCTTCCTCAAGGCTTTCTTGGACAAGTTGCTCCTCTTTCGCTGCTTTTTCTAGGGCCGCATGATTAGAGGCGCCTGGAGCTAACCTGGAAAAGAATCCGCGAAGTGAATGAGCTTGGTAAGATGCCTTTACGGTAGAGCCAGAGCCGGCGTCCTTCAGATTGTCGGAGGCGGCTTTAGGCTTCCATTCTACTACCTTGAGCCATCGTGCATCAATCTGAGCAGCTTCCTTAGTAACACCCGTCAAGTGCATCAAGCCTTCACGAGATTTTTTGTCCACTTCCTTTGGTATTTGCAACTCTAAACTAGGTGCAATCTTTTTGTTGAGAGTAGCAATCATCCACCCATCAATACTCATCTCAATCGACTCTAGCCCCACAAATGTAAGACTGCTGGTAAGGAATTGACATAATGATAGTAGTGGCGGGATTGGCGAGGTTTGGTTGCGCATAGGCAGGACGAAGGTGGTGTTGGTGCTCTGACCATTAGGCAGTGTCAGTCTCTTCGTAAACAGTGCGTCTTTCTGCCAATAGAATGCCAGAGCCTGTTGTCCAGATGAGACAAAGGGTTCCTCGCAATCAGCGAAGACACTGTAGAATCCCACACCAAATGCCCCAATCTTGGTCTCGTCCGGGTTCCCTTCTGCTATCTTCTTCAACCTTGCCCAGTCATGCTCTTGGAAAGCGTCTCCATTGTTCTCCACGATCATAGACTTCAGAGTATGGTGTACAAGCACATGTTTTAATCGAGCTGAAGATTCGGAGCTCTGCGGTACGGGGACTGTAGGTGAAGGAAGAGTTTCGAATTTGATGCTGACTTTCGAGGCGGACGCGTCTGCAGCATTCTGAAGCAGCTCTCGCAAAGTTGTCCATTCTCCTGAATAACGGGCCAACACTTTATCGATCAAAGCGCGAGTGTTGACGGTGACGGCCTCATCATTGCCAGCTCCCATGGTTTGCGCTCTCAGCGCGTCATAATCGAGCTTGGAAGCCATGATGGACTCCCAGCGAAAGCTCGGGTGGCTGCGGGAAAGCTGCTATGCTTCAAAATCCCCCATACCTGTTAAACAGTCCAAATGCCCCCAGCTGCGTGGTCTCCTCTTGATGTTACTGGTGTTAACGATGTAGACAGATAAACATCCAAAGAATGACTAATTGCCCCAGAGTAAGACAATGTGAAAGAGTGAAGAGCTAAAGATGCAGACAAGAAACGATATTTAAGGTGTGACGAGGCAAACAACAAAGCCACAGGGCGACAGGTGATGTGTCGCCGCCACTCTCGGCGTGTCAGGCTGCCATAACCTTACAAAGTCCATAGTCTCATTAACTCCGGGCGGGCGTGGACATAGCAATAGAGCGCGTAGTGATATTAACAGTGTAGGCGAGTCGAGCGTTCTTCGCATTCAATATTGGAAGATGATCGCTATTATTTGATGATCTAGAAGCTTTTTGGAGAGTCCAATGATAGAAGCTTCTTCTGGAGTTCTCTCTCCAGAGAAGAGGTCATGGACTCTCACCTAGTCCGGGCCCCTCCTTGTTCCTTCTCGAGGGCGCCACGAACGATACCACGGATGCGCCCATGCCATGGACCTTGACCCGTTGTCTATCATTGCTCCGGCTCGAGTCAAAGTCTTGCTATTACCTCTGGGATGTGTTAGAAAGTCGAGGTTTGGGGCCTTTGTGGAAAGACTACAACATGTCAATGTTGTGCGCCTGGGCGATGTCAGTCCTGATAGCAGACCGCATAGGAGTATGCTCCACCTCCACAATC
Organism: Cladonia rangiferina; assembly: GCA_023065455.1. Lineage (NCBI taxonomy): Eukaryota > Fungi > Ascomycota > Lecanoromycetes > Lecanorales > Cladoniaceae > Cladonia > Cladonia rangiferina. The sequence continues at coordinate 389,501 of JAJREH010000026.1, forward strand.
TCCTTACAGGAATTTGCTAACGATCCTTCAAAAGCTATGTTCTCACCACTTGCCTTTCCGGAGGGGCTAGTTCTTTACGATCTGTCGACCACACTTCCTCCACCATCTCATCTAGCCTTAGCTCCGTTTGAAATCTATAGAGAGCCTTTAGTCGTCGTTGGCATAGCTGATGGTAGAGAATTGGAAGTGGACAGCGTCAAAGCACGTAATCCAAAAGGGCACGGAAGCGCAGGCGCAGGCATCGATGAGCATGCAAACAATGGGTACGATTTGGACTCTCTGTCACGCGACTTCATTGGGCTGCAAGAAGAGTACCCCAGAGCTCTTTTACATCAAGTCCTTGTGTTTGATCATGATTTCTCATCACTACCAAAGGACATCTATCCCGTTCCATCACCAGAAAAGTCGAGGACAACGACTGTAAAGACAGTTATGTGCGATCTAACATCTCGTCTACTAGCCGAGATGACCACATTCGCAAAGTCTTTACAAAGCCTTCCTTCTCTGGACACGCCAAGAGTGCCCCCAGGATCTGCTTCTCTCAATGGAATTGCTTCTTCATTGCCAGCTCACATGAGTGGATTGTCACGACCTGGTTCCGTGATAGAGAATTCGAGATCATCTTCACCAATTGATGATCGTCCAGGCCCAAGTCATCGGATGTCAACGCCAATAACTATGCCATTAAGCTCTGGCTCGCAGACAACCCCCCTGACAGTCGAGCTACGTCTCCACCCAGCGGGGCACGATCTCCTCCGAGAACCTTTAATGAGATAAATGGAATTTCAGCCAGTCAGTCACCGCCAAAGCCATCTAGTCATGGCAATCCAAGAGCAGGAAGCCGTGATAGAATGTCCGTGAATGGACTCAGTGCTAATAGTCTTGGAGAGAGGGAAAGAAAAAAAGCCAAATGCCGTGTGGGCGTCGTTGTTGGTGCCATGTACCTGCTCGCTGGACGATGGCCTGATGCTGTCAAAGAATTGGTACAAAGTGCAACAACTGCTAGGGGTAACAGTGACTACGTATGGTACGCAAAGGCCATGGATTATATCTTGGTCTGTCTTTTGATGTACGCCTGGGCAGGCATGGAATTTCGTGTAAGCCTCCACAACATAGATGAATCAAATCTATATACACTTGCCCAGATATCACGAAAAAAGCTGAGCCATCTAGATACCCGACATAATTTTCCCGAATTTGGACAGAACCACTTCAGGCTCCTCAAAATCATCGAACCACGCTCCCTCCAATAGCTTACCTGACCTGAGTGGCAGAAAATCACTCGACCCAGCAGACCGTGCTGCAAACCTTCGAACTCTTACCGGCCTGTTACCTGATCTTACCAACAATATCTTGAACCTTTATTCGCGAGCTTGGACGTTCACTGATGACAAAATTCCGCCGCTGGCGTTTTCTGAGTCTGCTATCCGCTTCACCAAGCTCTTGAGTTCCATACATCTATCTAGCGGCACATTAGACGATGTCCTCCTAAGACACCTTGTACTTAGTGCAGAAATGCCCCCAGCACGAGAATCGTCCTTGGAACCGTCTCCCTTCATGAGTAAAGGGGAGCTCGTCAACTTACTATTTCGGGCCTATCCCAGACCTCTCTCAGAGTCAGCAATGTCTATTGCAGAGCATACAGCCATTCTTGCTGCCATCGCTTCTATACTCTCTCAATTAGGCTATGACCGGAAGAAAGCGCTCGTTCTGAAAGATCTCATGTCCGGTCTCCTACCGGCCCTTGTGCAGGCGAGGAAAGACGGCGCAGCTGAGATGGGCGTTCATCCTGCCGCCAGCCTTGCAAATCTGAACGCTACAGTAAGGGCGATACCTTTAGAGAGTGCTGGCGTTGCACCTGACGATTCTGAGCAAGGGATGCGTCATCTTCTATTACTTGTCTGCTATGCTTATGGCATCAAGCCGGCCGCATCTACGCGAGATCATGATCCTATGAACAGCCCAACCAGGACAAGAGATCCACTAGAACCTTCCTCAACGGCCAATGACACCCAATTCAATAACGCAGTGGTTGCTCGCGCAATTGAACAAGCGTCCGCAAAATCATATGGATCTCAAGATTTGAAAATTGATGTATTGAGGTCTTGTATCAACTTATGTGAAGCTTTGCCTGACCTCAGCGGCGCTTTACGCTACTCCGCAGAGTTGTTGCGAGTAGCTGGTAGTTGTATTGCACCAGGACCTGAAGACTCTGACGGATCACCTGATTTGCCCGTCGAGGAGCAGGTGCGCTTGGCCAACAACATTTCTCGGACACTCAGCGCCGCCCGACAGCTTGGGCTCGGGCATCCAGAAGCAGATTATTGGGACGAGTTTCTAGTCAGGGGCATCGAACTGATGGATGCCAATCCGTCAAAATGCCTGTTACCGCATGCAGGCTCAGAGTTGGAGATCGTAGAGGCCTTGGAGACGAAAAAGGAAAAGAACCCATTTATTTACAACCCATTCTTGAAATCCAAAGCCACCGCCTCTCCGAAATCTTTACTGGTCGCTCAGGAGGAAGCTCTCTTTAGAGTGACTTTGCAGAATCTGTACGATTTTGAGTTGGCAATAGAGCGGTTACAACTTGATTCGGATGGTGTTCCTTTCGAAGGCTCGATCCAAACTACAACGATAGGCCCATACAGGACGCAGACTCTGCTTTTGAGTGGTACACCCAAAGCAGCTGGTTCTTTATTAATCAGTGGATGCACAGCTAAGATCAAGGGTTGTCGTGAGCGAAGTTTCGTCACGTTTAGTGATCCATGGACTTTGAAATTTGACGTGAAGGGAAGACATGTAGGACTAACGGGCAAGGTAAGGCCATTGTCGACTGTCTCCGATCCTGGCAAAACCAAACCATATCGTCCTACGGAGATGCCTACCGCCTCAATTCTCGCTTTGAACGTCATCAACGCCCAACCAAATATTTCCATGAAATCTATCTCTCTTCCGCAGTCAGCTATTATGCTGCTCGAAGGCGAGACGAAGAGGTTTAGTATTACTCTTCAGAACTTATCGACGACAATTGCTGCCGATCTGCTACTTCTCTCGTTCGACGACTCCACGGCATCGCACCGGCATTCTCTCCTGTCGGACAAGGAGCTTTCTCCTACTGAGCTGTACGAGTTAGAGCTCGCATCGGCACATAACCCTTCTTTTCGCTGGGCCCGGAATGACCTTGATGATAATTTTCGGTTGAATCCTGGCGAGGAGAAGACTCTCGAGATCGAAATACGAGGCAAGCCGAGGCTTTCATACGGCACAATCCAAGTCGATTACGGATTTCTCGGCATACCGAAAGCAGACGTCAAAGACCGATTCTATACTCGTCAAATTGTCATACCAATCACTGTCACCGTCAATGCAAGTATAGATCTTGTACGTAACGACGTGGTGACTTTCCCTGGAAACCTCTTACTAGAGCAACTCAACCTTACCCCATACCCAAACGAGATCGACAGAGCTGGCTCCGCTCTACCCCCGGTGCACATAAGCACTCCAAATCCAGATTACCTACAGCCCATACTGAACCTCATCAGACCCTCCGCTTCGACCTCTTCCTTCTGCCTCCTCCTACTCGATTTCCGAAATTCATGGCCCAACACCATCAGCGTCACCATCTCACTTCCCAATCCCAATTTCCAAGACAATCCCCTCTTCACCGAAACTCTTTCCTTAAGCCCCGGAATAACTCGCCGCGTCCCCCTTCCCATCCCCCGCCTCTATCTCCCAGATATGCACGCCCCTATCCCGTCGCTCAACCCAGCGAATAAACGTCAATTCGTCGTGTCTGCTACTAAAAGCACTCCAGACGTTGAACGTGCTATGCGCGAAGAATTCTGGTATCGTGAAGCGCTGCTTGAGCGCATTAGAGCTACCTGGAGAGACGAAAACACAGGGAGGCGTGGAGATGTGGAACTGAGGGGTTTGAGATTGAATTCCAGGATGATTGAAGCGATTAGACTCCAGGAATTGGATGTGAAAATGGCTGTTGCTGCTGCCAACAAGGATGGGAACGGAAACGAGGGAACGGTGGTTGAGCTAGCACCATCGAAGTTCTCTGTTCCAATGTCTACTTTCGTCACTCTTCGAATTACCCTTTGCAACCGCTCCTCTGACCCCATCGAGCCCCTTCTTCGCCTTCAACCGGCACTGGTGAATGCACCCCACAACATCGCCCTCGATCTCAGTAAACGTCTCCTCGTCAACGGCATCTTACAGCGCGCCTTGCCCTCCCTCGATCCCGGCAAGACACAGGAAATAGCAACGGGCTTCTGTGTCTTAAGCGCAGGAATCTACGAGTGGGGTGCCACCGTCGAGGAAGTTAAGGCCAAGAACCGGCCTGTGAAGACGGACAATAGCAGAGCAAGGGCACAGACCGGGGATCGTCATGTGTTGGGACATGTGGGTAGGAGAATTTGGCACGCAGAAGACAGGTGTGTTATTGTTGTCGGTGGCGGTGAAGGGGGGGATAGGGATGGGCTCTAAGGCTACAGAATATTCTCTAGACATTTCATTGTTGGTGTCCAAGGGAGATTGGCAACAGTGGGACATTGCAACGTAAGAATGGTCAGGTAGAAGCAATTGTTGTTCGCACAGACTATGCCTCGAAGCCGCTCCGTTTGCTCGAGTGCTAGCGTGGGAGTCCTAAGTAGCACAAGACAGTGACTGCAGAGTCACGGCCCTTTACAAGTTGAATTCGTCATCAACTTCTCATCCCTTGGACGCAGCAAAGAACTGCACTTTGATAGGGCAGAGATCTGGAGTGAAGCCACCAAGTGCCTGCACCAAAGCAGCTTGTCATTGCAGACCACGGAGCCAGTCTTGAAATTCAGATTCCATCGTTCCTTTTAACAGTTTGTCGCGTGTTAAGCTCTTCGACTGGCAATTCTGTCCTCGGCCCTCTCTTTTCTTAAAGGTAGACGTTGGCCGTGGCTTTTTCGGCAAGGCAGTTCTCAGTAATATGGGCTTGCTTTAATAGATCGTCACCACGTCGCACACGGAGACTCTGACCGCAGAAGATCAACGGTGACGATTGGCACCGGAACCTTGCGTTTCTTGCAGCGCGGGAAACATGTTTCAAGGAGTTCAAAGAGCCAGCCTTATTACCCGCAACCTCTTTATCCGAAGAGACTACGCGACCTGTGAAGTTAAGATAAAGGCGACAGTTGACTAAAGTCATCTCGCCCCACTGTCTATCATATATCGTACACGAAAGATACTTTGATGGCTTGCTGGTTCTTGATTCTGTTGCAACTAGTTGCCCTCGCACTTGCAACGCCATCTTCAGCGCAGTCGCCTGTAACGTCAGCTATATCTCAATTACCGCTTCGCTCTACGCTAAATATCAATTCTACGTCTCCGACGCAATTTAGGTACCTACGAGACTCAATGCAAAGATTGGGCTTTCGAGATCGGATTGCTATTGGATTAGAGACTGACAACACTCAGGATACCGCCACCAGACCCTTTTCCCTACCGCGTACAAGGTACTCCAATCGTTATCAAATTCTTTGACTACCAGGATGGTCTCGATGCGCAAGATGTTAAGGTAGCCGCATTCACGGCACAGTTGGAAGCCCGCGAACATAGATCTACGGCGAGAACGGGAACATCTGAAAGGGAATTCGGGTTTGCCGACATAGTGTTATCGATACGTCCGGAACAGCAAATGACTTGGGGCTCATTCTATAACACCAATTTGGGGATCGAACGGGCATTTGGCGATATATTAATGAAAGAGACCTCTTTCAATATCTCGGAAACTGGACTCGGGATAATTGGGTCTGGCGAGGTGGTCACTACGGCATTAGTCAGGGACTGGTCAATCTAGAGGATAAGAGTTCGACTTGGGAAGTGGGATGAGTATGAAAAGACTTCGAGTTTGCCGAGACTGGATATCCAGTATTGTTTTCCGTTCTAGGAATTGTATCGCGACTACAGATGTGTAATTCACTTCATAGGCTCAAAAATCCATCAGCGACGGGAGCTCTCAGCAAGTGTGACGGTCTCGCTTACCTTCAAGTCATGCATATTGAATGCATTCCCCAGTGACTAGGTGCGTAGTATTCATGCTCGAACAAGCTCAGACAGAGTTGAGATCTTCGTGTAGTATTCTGCATAAACTTGCTGGGTTCTTACTGCTACGCTCCTGAATAGACCATAATGGCCTGGATCAGATGCGATGTGGCGGGATGGGCAACCTCATATCTTTCCTCAATCATCCGACCTGGGTGGAGAACGTTTCTCAAGGTCTCCAGAAAAGCCAAAGTATCGCCAAAGCTTTCGTGGGGATAAGGCGAATGCACATTGAGGTCTGAATGCTACTGTTTGGACGCTGGTTTTTCAGGCAAATAATCGATGATTAGCTTCCGGCATATTGTAGCTGCTTGTGCTAACGTCGCTTGGGTGATATGGGTCAGTGTCATGCTCGGCTTTATTCCCCACAAGCGATCTCCATAGTAACCGTGGGTCGCATCTAGTGATGCGAGTCTCAAGCGCGCTATACGTGCTCTATACCGGATAGAATGCACGAATGAAAACGCAAAGGTTAGCATGGGGGAAGGGAATTATGCGCCTGTTTCTACTTTTGGAATATACGCGATAGCAATCCCCAAAGTCCACTTTCGTCCGGACCCTGGACGGCATTCATCTTGCATAGATGTCATGATGGCTTTCACGGCTCAGACTGTCTTCCTCCACTTACTACTCTACCCCTTGGTGTTCACAGCTCCGTCTTCAGTGTCATCCAACATCCATCCATCACTAGTCTCGCAACCTAATTCGACTTTTATTGTCTCGAATCCTGTCAATCAGAGCTCCTCACTTACAGATTTGTAAGAAGCCACGGTTGCTATGCTTGCACATGAGGCAAGAGGCAGTAAGCAGAGGCGCTCATTACTCACAGGACCACGCTACCTAATCCCTTCTACTACCGTATCCCCAACGCCCCTCTTTCCCTTGTATTCTTCGCTTACGGCAATGATCTCGAAGTGACCGATGCTATTTTCGCAGTGGAAGAGGCATGGATACAATCATTGAGCGTGGGTGTGAAACCTGCCGACCCAGTAGGCACAAGCCCAAGGAGATACATACACAAGCATACGCAATTCTATATCAAGCCGCAGAACCGGCTGAACTGGGCGATGTTCAATTTGGTGACCTTTGGTATCATGGGAGTCCTTGAAAAGCTATTGCATAAAGAAACGGAGTTCGTAATACTAAGCGACGGCTATGAAGGAAACCTTGGTGAGGGTAATGTGCATAGGATAGCTTGAGAGGGAAGAGGGCTTCAAGACTTTCACAATCGGCAGGTTATCAGTTATCTCCTCCCATAGTAGTGAAGAAATCTATATTCTTTTGCAAGCCAAGACTGCAATTACATCAAAACACTGACATGGAGCACCAAGGAAAGAAAAAGGGGAGGGGGGAGTGAGTACAAATGATAGTATAAACGAGGTACCTCATTAGATCGTTAGTTGCAAAAGTCTAAGATATCACCATAATCCTCCAAGTCCTGCAAAGAACCTTCATCGTCACAACTCAGTTCGTCATTGTTTGCATCACATACACGACTGACGCTTTGACGTTTCCTGTCTTAGAATGCAAGAGATACTAACCCTCAACATCACAAGCGGAAGCACTGGAATGCAAGCATAAGCCACACATGCACAACGCACAAGAACTCAATAGATCAATCACTTACACCAGCAGTGGGAGAGAAAAGATGGCACTGGCCTTTGTCGAAAGGGTCACTAATTTGCTGTTCCGGATTAGCAGTCTCCCGATATACCGCACTCAGATAGACAAGCGCGCCTGTCAGTCCGGTAGGTGTAGGCACAGAAGCCTCAGCGGGAGTATAGTCATTGAAGTCGAGTGCCTTCGCTATCTCTGAGCAGCCGTTCAAAGTGTAGGACTTTATCTATACAGGGTAGTTGATTGCGTAGGTGATGTTGGTGATCGTGGAGCCGCCAGCAGAGCCGTTACAGTTGGAATTACCGTAAGCAGTTAGGGAAGTACCGGCGAGTGTGAGGTTTTCGGCTTCGCGGGCGCGGAGGGGCCGGGTGGGGTGATTAGGGTGGTGGCTAGGGCGGTGAGGACGGGGAAGATTGTATGGGGGTAGTGCATTGTGGGTTTGGGATTTTCTTGAATTACCGATGCTGAAAGGTCGACTGGATTTGACTCCGAAGGTGAGAAAGAGGATCTTGTCTGGGATGCTGAGATGGTGATGAGTGCTAAGATGTCTTAGGTATGCGATAGCATAATTCGGAATGTTTGAGACTTAATGATGAGATGAAAGCGTCTGAGTAATTTGTGAGGATAGCTGAATATGAGCCACGGTAGATATCCAGAGTCTTTTGACAAGTATTGTAGCAAAGATAAGATTGTAGGAAGAGTAAGCAAGCAATGTCGAAGAGAATGAACATCTTCAAGGTCTTCTGTTCGCATAAGAGCACATGGCGGTCTTTGTGCAACACCTTCACTACCTTCTAAGTGGTCGGTTAAGACAACGAGCAAAACAGGAAGTCAATTGCCTGCAGCAAGAAATGTCGAATTGATTAATGAACTGAGGGAGTTTACATTGTAATTACTCTCTAGCAGCACAAGGACAGGTTGGAAGGTGATTCGGGGAGACCTAAGCGTGTTAAATTGATAAAGTTGTACCTAAAGCACTATTTTGGGGGGTTTTGTGTTTATTACTGAGTTTGCAAGGGAAGTACTCAATCGATGTGAAACCAGACAACGACAGCCGAAAGCAAACAAACAAACCGACGGACCGACAATGAGCCACTCATGTATAGTAAAAGGTTCTAATGCACTACAGACTAGCGTCAGTAGTGATTTGGGAAGATGTCTCTAGATGCGGAAACTTACATGTTCACCACTAGCTAAATAGCAAGTTGGTTGCTGCGGTGTCCCTGCTGTCAAAAGCTCCCCGTGTGCATCTGGAGAAACAGTCTTGACGAACTTTGCACAAGAAGGTGCAATAACATAGCCGCTCGCCAGCGTTACCGCTGGTCCAGTGGTGCTGGAATCCATTTGCTCAAAGGCGGTCAAGTCGCGGCTAACGATGTAAGACGCGATGCCGCCAGGAATTGTTATTGGATAATCTGTGTTGTATTCCATTGGAATCCCTAGAGACGGGCCCGAGCAATTGCTGGAAGCCGAATAGACCGTAAGCATCAGATTTGCCATCGGGTAGGACTGGCGTGATTTGAGAGCGCCAGCCGAAGCTGCCGGGATGGCAAAAGTCAACGGGAGTAAGTGCCTGCATAATGACAGTGAGTGAGATTTGTTCGTTCGGAATCACATTCAAGTACCGGTAGATATTGCGAGATCGTTGGTGGGTAGAGGTGTAGCAGAGAGGTGCAACCAGGCTGGGGTCATGTCAATTCTGAGATCTTACTGAACAAAGTCTGTGCTTCTCCGTCAGATGGCGTTTGAGTAGCCATCCTTTCAGAAAGCTTTGTGTTCGAACTTCAACCCTCTTTGCGTAATTGAATGGACAACAATTTCATTGTTTCATTACTGGCTCATACTATGCAATGGATATGACACCGTCAAAATTAGTATTACCGCAAAGATCACGGGTCACTTCTTTTATATTACTTATTTTTTGTGCTTGATTCTCTTTGATTTCAGAGTCATCGTTATGCCAACAACGCAAAGAGCAGGCTAGTTCGCTTCCAATACTCTTGAGCGTTCGTTTTCATCCGCTCGGCAGACTGCGCATCTAGTGCGAGGTCTTCTATTAGCAAAGCTTGCAGAAAACATAGTGCATTGTCGGCGCGGTCCAGCTCCTTGACAGCAGTAGCGTCTATAAGATAAAGTATGTCGAAGAGACGTTGTATCTTATCGTCTTTCGGTTTCTCTTTATGGTCTGCGGGTTCGCCATTGGCCAATGCACCGTTTGCCTTCTCCGTATTCGAAGATTTCCCCTCCTGTCTTCCTTGCTCATCCTTTTCTCCATTGACTAGGTCCTCGTTTTCTGGGACTCTCATCTCAGCATCGCCGTCCTTGCCATTTGCATGACCATTCATCTCAGCCTCTTGGCGCCACCGGAGTATTGACTCTATACTTGGAATTAAAGCGCGCTTGAGTCCGTCAGTGGCTTGTGCAGTCCAGAGGTCACTCCCATAAGAGCTCATCGACGACACAATGTCAAGGAGGAATTGGTAAGTCCATGCAGAAGGCAACACAGGCAGTTCCGGATCACCCTCCCAGAGTAGTCTTTCTCGAAGACTCTTTCGGAGGCTCGTCCTCGCAATGCGCTTTGTACATTGTGCAAGAGGCGTGCGAAGTGCTTCATCAATGACAATCCTCTGCAGAGTTGGAATGGAAATGAGGCCGAGATCTTTATTTTGGTAGGATTTTGGTAGCCGCTGTCGCACTTCCCTCCATATACGGACCAAAAAGCTGCTTTGTTGACCACAATTGGCATCATCATTATGCGGATGCAACCCTATAAGCACACCTTCTAGATTTGCGTACGCATTGTGAAGCGCGTTGTTGAGCTTTTCTTGCAAATGTCTTGGATCGTCTTCGCTAAGCAGTACTTGCTTGTTATCCAAAGGATCTTCTTCATCATCCACATCATCAGCTTCGTCGACCCACTTTGTTTGTCGTATATTGCTGATCATTTCTTCTACTGCTTCTATACGTTCAAGGAAGGCCGTGTACCGTTGAGATACTGTGTTGAGCGGCTCGTTTTTGCCAATCGCGCATGTCATAAGGTTCTCCTTGAAGGCCTTGCCCACATTTGCCATGTCCATGGAGCTCATTGACAGCTCCCATAATGACGGGGTTAAAGTAGATGTACCACTATGCCAGTTCCGCAGGATCTGATCTACCATCAAACCTATACTAGCCAGAATTGAGGTTCGATTTTCAATGATGCGCGTAGCTTGAGAATTGAATACATCACGAAGACCATCAAGTGTCTCTGTCGAATCAATGCCCATTGAATTCTGGCGGTTGGACAACCATAGCTCGAGGACTTCTTTTCGAAGTTTCAGAAGCACTAATGGATCTTGTATGTCCAGTATCCTCTTCCGAAGTCCGTCAAGGAAGGCTGAAAAGGCTCTCTTAGCCCATTGCTTGAGTGAAATTTCCACCTCCGCCTTACTCAAATCATCATGGCGAATATAGGGCGTGAAAGTCTTGATATCGTCCCCTATCCAACGCCCATGGATGTCCAAATTCAACTCCATCAACGAGTAGACTTCTTTACTCTTGAGAAGTGACACCGATTTCAGCCGTTCCAATGCGTATGCAAGTTGCCCTGGCACAACCGCCCGGGTATCCCTTAGCGTTCTCACATAAATTCCTAATGCGAGAAGCGTGTTCTTATGGCTGGAAGCACCTTGTTCCATCTTCTCAGAGATAGCCTCAAGCCGAATGTGGTGATAGTGGCGGAGGACATCCTTTGGCGACGAGCTAGTAGCTAGAGAAAAGGCGCACATCGCCTCAGCTTGGGCCTCCGCAGATAGCTCTAAAGTCTTGAATCGCCGATCAATTCTACCTAGTAGCCTTCGTCGTAGACTTCCCAGCCGGATTCTGAGGGTTTCCAAGTACTGGGGCGTGTTCGGTAGTTGGGATAATTTTGTGTGTAGTAATCTCGAGATCACTAGCACTTTCGCCGCCAGCAGTACTGATGATCCGTTTTTGAGAATTCTGGACATCACATCGGGGCAGCTCCGAAGGACGGATAATTGAGAGGCAAAGGCGTAGCGAGCACTATCTACCATGACAACTGTGAGCATGGCATTCGTGAGATAAGACAAGGTGTAGAAAGCGTGTACCTGGTGCCTCGATCTTCCCAGTCCAGCTTTGTAGATTTGTTCCCTTCTTCTCCAGCATTCTGGTATTACATCGCTGCCCAATTTCGCCGATGTAGGCTTCTACGTCGTGCATCTCCCCGTCCATTTCAATGATCGACTCGGCCGTACCCAAGAGGTCGCGATAGCTCGCTCTGCAAGAGTCACAAACTATTAGCAATGATGAATTGAGGGTAATATCTTCCATAACGAGGATTCTTTTTGCTCTACAAGCGGGCAACGCTTACCCTACCAGAGTGCGCAGCTTTTCACGATTCGAGTCGATATCTCTGCGCAGCATACGTTCCATACCACGCACCGCGGGAATCGGATACTGAAACGCTTCCTCCCATGACTCGAAAGTCTTGGGGTCGGGCGCTTCACCTGCCATGGTGATTGCAATATGTTACAGTACGATGCAGGTCGAAGGGAGGAGTGCTACTGTATGCATCGACACGTCTCGCTTACGTAAGCACACATCTGGAGAGCACACTCTACATGGACTTTGAACTGTTCGGTGAGTTATCTCTGCGATAGCTCGGGGACCATATGATAAAAGGTTTGAATATTAGTTGAACAGGCAGGTGCCTGCATACCAAAGCTTGAGATTCTATCCGACCTTACAAGACTGTACATGAAGCTCAACCAACTTTCTAATTCCACCCAAACACCTCCGCAATGCTTGCAAAATTCCACCTCAAACTTCCAATGCTGACTGAAATGCCAATTAAATCTACGACTAGTAGTACAACTGCCCCGGTCATGAACCTGGGACTGAAAATTCTGTAGAGCATGAGATGTCTCCGTAGCCAGCCGGCCCACATCGTTGTAGCAAGGTTGATGGTTGCGTAGTACAATAACAGCGTAGCTAGTGCCTTAGCAATGTCTCCGAGTAGTCTCGGTTTTTTTGGCGGCTGCTTCCATAGAGCAATCAGCGGAACAGCCACGGTGGTCAGTATCTGGGCACCATATGTGTTGAGAACGACCAATAGTGGGGACCATGGATAGCGGATTGTCTTCAGGGCGATGAATGCGGACTCCCATTGTATACTTGAGAGCGTCGCCTGGTGGCCAGTCTTGAAGAAGTGAAAACTGCCCAACAAGCCGAGAATGACAGGACCAATGGCACTCTGAGAAAGATTGTTGGTGTCGATGATCTCCAGAAGCGCGAGTATTTGAATCGTTAAGATGCCGATGGCACCAGCGCCCATGGGCTTCTGAAGGAGAACAAGAGCCATTAGCCAATTGATAACTAAGAGGAAATACCGTGTCCCGTGGACATTCGCATATCCGAAGACCTTGACGGACTTTGGCTTGGGCATAACCTCGCTATCAGCGCTGGCGTCTAGTCCAGGAGTGACTTCAATACTAATGCAAGGGTTGCTCCACACGAAAGTTGTCGTTCCCACCACGAGTGCTACACCAAGTAATAATCGAGCTAGAACAACCTTGCTATTTTGCAGGAGACCCTTTTTGGCGATCCAATCATTGTCATCCGCAGCGTCAAGAACCCAGTACACAGCTGATGCTAGTAAACCTAGCCTTGCCGCGAAGCCGATCCAAAGAGTTGCCGCCCCCTTATATGATCGAGTACCTTGATAATATCTCTTAATAATGGCAGGCAGCAGCGTCGCCGAGACAATCGGTATGAGCAACTGCCAAGGAGCCGACGTCGAAGATGTGGATGAAGCATAGTACGTGGACCTGCAGTGCGGCATTTGCTCTTCGCGGCAGAGCCGAGAAAGCGAGGCAAAGCGGTTGAGGACCAAAAATATGCCAGCTTGGAACATGCCTAGAACTCGCTCAACGAAGAACTCCTGCCGCATCGAAGAAATAAAGGCAACTGATGCAAAAGTGCTGAGAAAACATAGCAGTATCTCATCTTCCCAAATGGTATAAGAGTTAGAGGCAAATCCGATTGATTGGCTCAAGGTCAGCACGACCGCAAGCCAACCCCAGAAAGAGCGTGGAAAAGGCAATGCAAAGCTCTGCGGTATGTTGACCGAAGCGTAGGTAAATCCAAATATCCCTCCAGTAGCAAAGCCGAGCAAAGCGGCATCAATAATACCATTTCGAAATATGCCGAATGTGACAATCGCAAATGACGCTGTGCTAATAACAGCGTACATTGTCATCTGTGCTAAATAGACAGGTACCAGTTCGGCGTCCATTGAACGTGACCTCGCGTAACTTCCCAGAACGGCCAGTGCACAGCTCAGGATTGCAATGCCTTGCAACATACTCGGGATATCGAATCTGGCCCAAAGACTTCGACATATCTGCAATGTTTCTTCCTGATATCTTGAAAATGACTCATATGCAGGTGCAAACAGTCCACTTCCTTCGTTAGACTGCACTCCGTCTTGCCAGTATTGAAACCCGCTCTTCAAAAAGGCTTGGGGCAAAGAGAAGACACTATCGTCTAAGCCTCGGGCAAGACAATATTCCTTTTGGTATTTGCTGATCTGAGCAGCCGCTAAAGCATTCACAGAAGCAAGATTTTGCCAGTCGGGTTCCCCAGAACCAACGAAGGCCTCGGCAATGGGCGCCCCAAGGTTATTGAACGGGATTGGCATACCTAGAAGTAGTGACAACGTTGGAACAAGGTCGATCTGACCCACAGGACGCTCCTTCGCGGTTGCAGGTGGCGCTATGAAGCCATTGTGCCCCCTCCCGAAAACGCCTTTCTTGGAGAACATCCACAGCGCAGCTTCAATCTCGTCATCTGATTCTCCACCGTGATCGCCCTTGACATCCATACCATGATCACCCATAACTACAAGCAAAGTGTTTTTGTCCAGCATTGCAATGACCTCACGCAGAACATTGTCCATTTCGCGTAATTTTGCATTAGTAGTCGCATGATCTGGACCGTAACGGTGACCAGCATGATCAACACCTAGATAATGACCAAATATAACGTCCCACTTGCTCACGTTTTCCGGCTTCAAGAGCGGCAATAGGTGCTCGGTCACGCCATTATCCACAGTGTATAGGTCCCATACATTGAACGAGTCGTAGGCATGTGTAAGGTTGGCATCGAAGTAGCCAGGAAACAGCGAGTGCCATGTATCATCACCCAAATGTACCAAGGTTTTGCCTGCGTGTCGCAACTGGGCCACGAGATTGTCCTCTTCAATTGCCGTTCCGGCGAAGTTGGATCCTGCATCAATGAATGTAGGAAGAGTTCCAGTGGTCAGGCCCTTTAATCTCTGCAGCGTTGTTGTGGGAGGATCGGCTATGAACGGTAGAAGGAACGCATCTTCGGGGGTTTGCCTCGCTGTCTCGTCGAGTACCGTGAGGGCATTGTGGAAGTGGTGTAGTTCACCCGAGAAAGGAACGGTGAAGTCGTAACGTAAAGCATCTATTATAATTATTACAGCTTTGTCGAAAGTCTTGGGATGCCAGCATCCATCTGCAAAAGTCGCAGGGGTGGAGTTCCCTAGCTCTGTTGGCCGAGCTGCGCATTCAGACTTGCGGTCGAGAACCAAGCGTGTAAGGAGGAAGCCTTTGGTGAAGAAATAGATACCAATGGCATGAAGCAGACTGGAAAGGTCAGTAAAAGCCTACTAGTCCGAGGGACAGACTTGCAATATCCATAGGAAGAAGCCCATGAGGAGGACGTGCGAAGCCTTGAACTGGATTTCCTTCCGCATGTTGATATCCTGTATTTCACCATCTTGCGAGACTCGTTCTTTAGCACTGTTGTATTGCACTGTGACATCTTTGAAGGCCAATGAGCCAGCAGCTAAGCCATTGCTCTGTTCCATCGAGATTATCGACCACCATTGGCGCCCACTCCAAACTCCCAATGCTGTATAACCCTTACACAATACTCAAAACAGCGACCAATGGCCATCACCAACGAGGTCAACGACGAGGTTGCTATAGTCTGCAAAAGAAATGAAATAAAACACTTCTTCAATATGTCAAGTCAACGGGGAGATCTGAAGACCTGCAGCTAGTTCGACACGCTAGGATCTTTAGTGCCACGAGCGTGTGCTACGGCAGCGCATAGAAGGGTTCACCCCCCAACCGTATGGCCCTATAAGGCTGACCCCTAGAGGGTGTAAAAGTCCCCTAAAGCTGATCCCCGAGGCAAATAAGATGTGGGGTAAAGGAACCCGCTCTAGGGACTGACTATCGCCCCGACGACCGCCTCCAGGGTAGCTCTAGGGGCGTCTATGTTAGCCCTGTAGGGCCATACGGTTGCTAGGTGTATACGGTTGGAGGGTGAACCGTGAACCCTAAGTCAAAATATCTTACTCTTGTTCAGTCAAGTTCCCCTCGTATATATTTTACCCTAACTTATATAGACTTCCAAAATCCGCCAAGTTACTTGAACACCTTGGTGAGACAGAGGAGCGTTCTCTACAACTAGGGAATCTGAAATCGTTTCACAAGAGCTTCTAGTAATGTCACGTTGAACTCTGTTTGTTAAGACTAAGATAGTATCAGAAGTACTGAGTATAGCATACTACATCTCGCAGTTGGCGACCTTGAGAAATAACTCGGCAGAGAGAGGACAAAAAAAGGTCTGGAATCTCTCGTGAAGTACTTCTTATGGCTGAGAAAGCCTAAGAGAACAAGGCGGTACGACTCGAGGTATTCGAGCAATGAGGATAGTATTTCTTCACTCAGTTACAGAGAGTATTGGAGCAGACATTACATTCAATGTCTTGTATAGTTTCTGATACTGTATACTTCATTCTTATTACTGATAAAAGTTTCCGAATCCACGTGTATGCTTGATCTCGTAGCCGCTATTCATACGAGTGCTCTATTATGCGCGATCCACAAAGCACGAGATGCTATAATGATTATTACTAACGCTTGATCTCCTCACCATTACTGCCGCTAACCCTTCAGAACCAGTCCCGGGCACACTATACCAAATCAAACCACCACAGGGTGGTTAGCTTCGTACGCCAAGATATCTTCGACCGTAGCCCTGGCAGAATCCCACCAACTTACCCAATTGGAACCAAAAATCTTCTCCGACCGCGAAATGTCACATTTAGCCATTGTCTTCGGCCAGGGTTCTTCCTTTCCCCCAGCCGGAACACGAGAATGTAACTTTGGGTAATTTGCTCTCAATTTGTTTGCCAGCTGCGCAGCACCCAATTCCCCTCCAATTAGTAGATACCTCATGTTACCCGGTACAGCAGATATCTGCAGCGATTTCACATGCGTACGGGCAACATCATCAACGTCCCTTTGTCTCTAGATTAGCGATTTAAGCGGTCAATATAAAACGATATAAGAGGCGTACATAACAAACGGAAATATAGATCCAACTGCGTCACGATCAAATAAATTTTTGTAAATTGACGACATTCCTCCCATACCATCCTTATTTGCCTTGAAACCCTGCTGAATACTCCGGCCTGTAATCGAAGGAGCTAGTAGGAGTACCAAGTCAAATGAGCGATCCTCCTTTGCCATATACTCCTGAGCTTTCAATTCAGACGACACTTTGGAGTACTGATAGGCGCTAGATCGATTCTTGACGGCTTCTTCCAAAGTTATAGGGTTGTAATTTTCTTCATTGAAAGTCTCATCCTTGGGAAGATCTTCCGGTAGCTTCATCACTGCCACAATACTACCGGTAACGATCACACGCTTGACAGTTGATGAGCGGTTCGCCGCTTCCAGAATGTTATGATCTATCTGCCAGGCTGGTTCGATCATTGTGGCTTTGAAATCCGAGTCTGATAGAGGCGTAGCCACATGAATGATTGCAGATGCATTTTTTGCCGGAGCGTCGAAAACACCTTCAATACCCATATCTGGGATTTCGGTGAAACGAAGCTTGCCCGTTGCAACCTCGTGCGGATATTTCTGCTCGAGAAACTCCTTTGAATTTGCAAAGGATCTAAGGACCGCATTAACTGTCATCCCCCCTTCTAGAAGGTACTCAAGGAGGATTGCGCCAACATTGCCGGTGACTCCGGTTAAGACGACTGATTGGAGAGACATCTTGGAGTAACGAGAACTTGTAAGTGGAAGCAGAGATGAGTGCCTGGGTTCGCGATTGGAGGGAGTAACGGACATTTATGAGTAGCTGTTTCCGCCGCCTTCCGCAATATTGTAATCTGTCGTCTCAGCATCATGCAGGGAAGTTGTGATGAATAATCATGATTAGTGTTCGATTTTCTGTCCTGGTTTCCCTAATTTACTAATCAGTAGTCCCTGCGCCAGGTATAAATCGTAGAGCCAAACGCGTCTCTTCAATTGAACGAGTAATAACCAAGTCTCTACTTGCTTAGTATTAAGATCAAGTTACTTTCGAAATCAAAAATTCTAAATAATCTAACTAAATTTATACCTTAAAGACCCTAGGGAATAGTATAAGAAAGGGGTTTCTAGGTTTAAAATAGGTGGTAGAGCTATGTGGTGCGGATTGATATGTGGAATTCAGTGTCACAGTTACAAGCGCGGATGCCAAGCTTTCCAGAAAATTTTGCAGCCGCTAAATGGACAGACTGGCTACTTTACTTGCACTCCGATTGCACTCCTATAATTCCCAGTTTTAAAGCACATATCTACGCGGCGTAGTTCTCCCTGATTTTGTCAGCTCCTTACGCAAGCTTGCGTCACTCATATTTTCTCTTGCGGGCATGTCACCGTTGTATCCCACGGGTAATGTATGGACTTCTCTTCCTGTCATTGAGGTTACTGGACCAGGGAATGAGCCTGCCCGACACTCTGAAAATGTAAGCGTGCCCATATCTTGCAGCGACAACTTGAAAGGTGTGAGATATGGGAAGAGGCTACGCTTTTCAGCACCTGGCATTTGGGAGTTGCTCGGCAGATCAATGGATAATGCGAGCTGACCTATCCCGAGCCAGTGCGTGTAAGAAGGGTAACGAAGCTTTGATCCAAGTTGTCGATACAGGGTTGATTATACTACATCACGCCAGCAATCTTATCCAAACATGAGAATTCGTCAAGACTGGTTTGCCTCAAAGGATGCTTTGAAGACCTGAATGACTTATATAGCATCGCTACTACTGCTTTTAAAGCACTTCAATCTCTCTTATTCTCACTCATTGTTCTCCCCACTGTTCCTAACATCTATCTCGCATGTTAGCCATTCCACACCCTAAGACAGCAACATACACTTTGTATTCCAGGTTCGACATGTGTAGTTTCCACGCATCGTCCTGGGTAATGTCCCTTTCGTCTTTCCCAATCATACACCTACTGAATGTAATTGAAATCTGGGACATTGGGCTGGAAGTGCTGCGACGTGGCTCAGCTTTTGTACAATGAAGGTATGTTCTCAGTCTAGAGATAATTGGGTTGCGGTGGGGCCGGGACGAGTCCAGGACTCGGATGAGGATGATTGGACTCCATTCGGGCCAGAGCCGGACAGAATCGAACAGATCGGACTAAGGCAGAGACTGAAAAACTGGGTTTGGAAAGTCTGAGGGATGGCCATGCTCATTGTTTGGACAGTCGAATAAGCATGCCTGAACATGACGATGGAAGAACCCTAAGAAGCTGATAGGACGCTAAGTTCTGCGCCTCCGGGTCTGGACGCTAGCCCAGCCTTTGCAACGACTCTTTCAACGTGAGCAATCATCACTTTGCTTGTTCTTCGATCTAGAAGCTGGAACGAGTGGCCCCTCCTGATAAAGGCATGTTTCCCACATGTGTTGTGATTTGTGTCGCTTTTTTTTCGGTGGCGGATTAGTAACGGTCCGATTATAGATTGGGGGCCGCATACATAATCTCTTGTGTACATCTGCACGTTTCAGGCTCAGCCAGTTCCCAGGGTCACATTGTTCATGTACATCTGCACAATTCAGGCGTAGATAGTCTTCTCTTGCGTTTCTTGATGCCAGCTTGCAAGCCATCGTTATGTCTCTCTCCCTTTCTTCATCTTCATCTCACTCTCCGCTTTCCAGATTGAAAGATGTAGTTTTTGACGAAGGATGACTTGCTACGGCGTATATGACAACGTCATAAAGACCCTCTCAGAGAACCATATCCTTTGCAGCAGCAACACTTCATCATCAATCTCGCCCTCACCATATTGCTGCGCAAGCGGTACCACGTGTGTGGGAAATTCGATGTGCCATTTCACCCCTCCTACATCGAAGACCAGTGGCTATTATATCGGAAGTTGTACTGATGAGAGCTTTGACAGTCCGGCTTGTTCGAGAGAATGTTGTAAGTCTTACCTCTGCCCAAACCTCTCTGTAGGTTTGCAAAGGTGCAAGATGGGGAATGGATGCTGACCTATTCAGCAAATCACAATACCCAGCATATCGTCTATGATGCCACAAGCGATATGTGGGCTTGTTGTTATGGCTCGGGGAGCTTGAACTGTGCGGTTCCTAGTAAAAATGAGACGTTTGAGGCGCCAGCGCCGGAGCAATTGACGCCGCTGTTGGATAAGCAGGGTTCGCCGAGTACAGTAGTGTCTTCGCTGGTAGTCACCTCGCTTGTAACATCATCCCTAGCGGCCTCACCGTTCATGTTCCCGGGCACAGTGAATAGTCTTCCCGAAGCATCGTCCACGGCATGTCCATATGGTGGAAGTTGCACTTCGCATGCAGGGCTCGTTATGACCGCTAAAGCTGGTATTGGCGTTGGAGGTTCGATTCTCGGAGTCGCAATCCTTGTAACAATATTCCTTCTTATCGTTCGAAGGTCAAGGCGCAGGGTATCGGATGCTGATAAAGCAACGACAGCTGGGAATGGCGTGGTATATGTAGATAGACAACGGATTGGCGAGCTAGATGCTAAGAGGTCTATAGAATTAGATTCGAAAGTGCAAGTAGAGTTGCCCGGCAGTGATGATAGGGTGGAGTTGGCATAGTCAGAAGTGGGATGAGAATCACGATGGTTATCTGCAGATATCTGGGCCGCAGCGGATCAGCACTAATACGAGAAGGACATCACTCTTCAGACAGAATTTTATAGACTGCCGTTCATTCGGATCATAAGATTCAGAAATGACCTGACCTACAGTAGTTCCATGAATGACCCAGGAGAAAGTAGATGACTGGGTGTCAAGCCGCTGCCTGCGAATTTCGACGCCCAATGGAGATGGCAGATGCGTTCAGCCTTTTAAAGAATGCCAGGACTCCTGATACCAGAGATACATGATATTCCAGAATCTGTTAACACATCGACAACCCTCAGCTGATGTGAGACAATGCAAAGAAACCAGTGTCATACGCAGGCTTCAACTGACTGGACTTCGGCCCTTCTAGACCTGAAGCCTCAGGCCCATTGGCAGTCCTAGCCTCTATTGCCGAAACCACAGCCATGCCCAGGCATTGATAGCATATCGATACTCGCTAACATTCATGCAATGGTTATGTCTCGTGGTTAAAGGACTTACTCCAAAGCCTGTGCCCAAAGCTATGTGTACAACAGCTTTCACAGCCAATTTGTGAGACCTTTTATGATCTTCCCTAACCTTGGTTAACTTTGCATATAGTTCTTCATTGTATGCCTCGGAATGCCAAACGCCATACTCCAGAATGGAACGCGAAGATGCCAAAATTGCTTTTTCTTTGTTTCTTCAAGCAGTAGATCGATAGGGTCGTCTGATCCTGGTAATTTCCATGCTCGATCGTAGTGCAACCGGCGTGCAAAGCTGCTATGATTCGCTTCTTGCCATAGTAGTCAGTGGCAACAATCCGATCAGCTTGCGAAGCTTCTTCTACAATAGCCTTAAGTACGTGATCCGAGAACTTTTGGATTTGTAGATCATCAGTCAGGCTTGATACGCCGCCCGACCTTAATGAATTTTACTCCTTAACAAATCCGATTCAGTACAGTGCTAATACAATCATCGTCGTCATTATATCGTGAAAAAGTAATCCATGGCTTATATTGTCATGGAGGAGTTCGAGAGGCATACCATAAGCGTCTCCATGCCCAGCATTTTGACAGAGCATACTGCTCGCAAAGTAGATGTGGGGGCGCAGGAACCAACCTTCACTGATGGCTCTGATAATTTATTGGCGTGTGCATAAAGCTCTAGAATCCTTGGCGCGCGAAATTTTTTTTTTCACACACCCGCTTGACCAAATCGCATACAAACTAAAACATATAATAGAGCCCTTTTTTCCACCAAATTATTCTTTAGTCGACTATTATTGGTCTTATATAGCTTTACAATTACTTAAGTCAATAAAAAATTTTACAATTTTAATTTTTTGTTTTTTTGGATTTGTATGGCGATTTGGTGAGCAGGTGTGTGAAAAAAAGATTTTCTCGCGCCAAGGATTCTAGAGCTTTATGCACACGCCAATAGCCGCATAAGCAGCCATACCTCTGACAGACGTATAGCCCGCATGCGAAGTCGTTGCAACGTCTCTAGCACTGTTAGCGCCTGCCAATGCGGGTACGCTAGCCATGTCATTTATTTCGATGCCAATCTAATGCATATTCCAATCCCACAATTATGCCATGATGATTGGGAACCATTTTAAGCTTATCTGTAGGTAATCGGCATCGAGTTTTGCTATTTCGCTTACAAAGACGAGTGTATTCTTGTGTGAGACTAACCCTTTATCCTTCAAGGATTGGCGTCGACCCGGTAGGAGTAAGTTAGCATTAATGCGTAGGTAAGACTTATCGATGAGTCTGGATTCCCTTGTGACAGCTCATGTGAGATGAATGACTCGCGTATGCCCTCGACTGTCATTGACGAAGATACGAGTACCTCAGGCTTCACGTCGGCAATGACAACCTCGCTATCTTAGAGCGCTCTGCAACGGGACTATCAAGGCCGTCGGGAACTCCCAGGCTAAGCTTACAGTCTAAACGACGCATTATAGGCTGCCCTTTAGGGCTACCTTACCTTACGGATGGGTATCTCAAAAACAAAATCCAGAATTTTTCGGCATAGAAGAGTTCACCCCTCAACCGTATAAACCCATCAACCGTATAAGCCCTATAGGGCTGGACCTAGAGCTGCTGAGCCGGTCCCCTAGGGCACCCCCGAAGGTCCCCGTAGTGTGGTACCCGGAGCGTCCGAGCTTTAGGGAATCGTTAGGGCCGGTTCAGCAGCTCTAGGTCCAGCCCTATAGGGCTTATACGGTTGATGGGTTTATACGGTTGAGGGGTGAACTCTTCTAGCTCATACAGTTCCGCAGTCAATCAGGCAGAACCGCTCATGTCTCTGGTGCGGGGTCATCAATAGTCTGCTCCTAAAAAGACACCTCTGCTTCTGAAGAACGTGTAGAACCCTGACTTCCTCTGCATGACCTCGCCAACGTTGGCAAGTCGAGCTCACTGTTGTCAACAGTGAATATATTGGGAGCAATTATAGTGTCTGAGCAGATGGCCCTGCTGGTGGAGCGTAATCATATATTACAGGATCAACGTATGAAGAACCAATTGGAAGACGAGTGTAGCGGTTGGAGACGCTTCCTTCGCATCTCCCCAAGGCTTTGGCTATGAGGATTTGTCACCTCTGATGATTCATGTAGCTATACTGTTTTAGCTATCATGGATCCTGGGCCACCGACTCAGCCCTACACACCCTTGACTGGGTATCGTGATATCCGAGTCATTCATCTACTTCCACGCGGTTCGTCTGATGATCTAGCATGTAAGGTGCAGCATGTTTCGCTTGATGCGAATCCTTCTTACGAATGCCTTTCATACCGCTGGGGGCACGAAGACTCAGGATCAATCATTCTCGGAGAGAATGCAAAACTAGCGCTGAATCAAAATCTGCTGGATGCACTGCACTTTCTTCGGCAGTCCGACACTACGCGGATCCTATGGGCCGACCAAATCTGTATCAATCAAGCAGACGATTTGGAAAAGACGAAGCAGGTTGGACTCATGGGAGAAATCTACCAGAAGGCTTCCAGGGTAGTTGCCTGGCTAGGGCTCCCCAACGAAAAGACCCCAAGCACTTTCGACTTTCTAAAGAGCCTCAGTGGTTATGTCTTTGCACTTGCGCGAAATGAGGGATTTGGCTCTCCGAATACTGCTGAGGATAATGATAAGTTGCTCGAAGCTATGATCAAGGAATATCCCACCTCCTTGCCGCAGTGGACAGACGTGCAAACTTTCCTAGAGAGGGATTGGTTTTCTAGAGTTTGGATCTTGCAAGAAGTTGTGCTTGCCAAAAGCATTCTTATCCAGTGTGGTGACCACACATTGTCCTAGGTAGCCCTGGATGTGGTGGGGTCCCTCCTAATTCATAGACCAAAGAATGACGTTGCGCCGATAAGAGACTCGGGCGAATTCATGCTTCAGATGGCACATGCAAGGGTGACCCGTCGTGTTGGTGCTATCGAGCAAAAACAATCTTTTCTCTCGTTGACGGCGCTTCTAAGAGACATGCGGGCTCGTAAGGCTACTGACCCTAGGGATAAAGTCTATGGACTTCTCGGCATTGCTCTCCGACAAAGCGAATCAAGATTGCGGCCAGACTATACGAAAGACTGGCCTGAAGTGTATACCAATACGACCAACTCGCTGTTAGCCCACGACAAGAATTTATCGATTCTAAAGCTAGTTGAAGTGAAGGCTAGAATGGAAACTCAAATCCCTTCTTTGGTGCCCGACTTACGCTCCTGTGATCACTTAAACTTTTTATACCAACCAAGGCTAATTATCAGGCTGGAGAACCTCTATCGTAGCGCGGGCAATACATTTACTGTATCTCAAAGCGTTGGGGATGCCAAACTTCTGGCTGTTCGCGGGCTCTGTATTGGATTGATTACGTCAGTCTCTGAGCCTCCGGGCAACTTAACGGGCAATGTAGCTCTTGGTGCTCGCGTTCTGGACGGAGGTGAATGGTTTCAGTTCGCCCAAGGCTGCGCCAAGAATGGTCTGTACCCTCCGACTGGGGAACCCTTAATCGATGCTTTCGCTCGTCTCCGAGCCGGAGACAACCTTGGGAGGCTAGGATTAGAGCACAAACAGAGAACAAAGCCTGGGGAGTACGCATCACCCGGGAATTTGTCATTTTCTGCAACCGGTGACGGGCTTCTGCGTGGGGATTGTGAAGATATTGGCAATTTGATTCTTTCCAACACTACACGCAGACGTCTTTTCATCACAGACTCGGGTCATATGGGCCTTACCCATTGGTCCAACAGGGTAGGAGATAAAGTCTACGTGCTGCTTGGCGGTGATATGCCATTTGTCCTTAGGCCTAAGAACAATCACTTTCTCTTTCGTGGAGAAGCATATGTTCATGGGATCATGGACGGCGAAGCGCTGACTAACGCACGTCAAAACGCTGATCCAAGCTAGGTGCCGGAAGCTGGATGGTTTGAGGAGTTGAAGGGAGGTCCAATGCCTTTTGAGACAGAGGAACTCATTCTCGAGTAGGGCGTGACTGCCGCGCGGGAATATCCTGCCTGCATGTAAAAGGAGATTTGTGGTGAAACCGTATTCAGTGAATGAGACATAAATAAGCCTTCATATACGGTCAAGTTGTGTCAAATTGCTTCTTCAAACCCCTGTTGTACCGTATTGCTCTTATAGCGACCGCAGAGATTGAGCGAATTTCTCGCTAGTGTACGAATCTCTATCTGTGAATATTAATAACCTAGAGAATCCATCAACGACATATTAGAACGATCTAGACCGGCCCAGGCATTTCATCAACATACCTGACCCTACTATTTCAGGTCCTAGAAGGTCGGATAATAAGAATTAGAATAGCAGTTGCCCTCAATTCGCATCAATGCGTTGAGAAATCGCCATCTATCTGAGAAGTCTCAATTGAAATGAAGATTGTTATATGTTTCAAAGCCTCATTCAGTCAACATACCACTACTGTTCCTCTGACACCTCGTTCGATAAATTGCCATAACCCTCATTGAAGATGTTAAGGATGGAACGATAGAACAAGAAGGACGGGTGGCCGTCCTAGTTATATTCAACTTCTGCTATCTTCTTCGCTTCCGATAATATGTTTGATTTCAAGCTGTGGAGCCTCACTAGTAGCTTTCCAAGCCACCGACTCCGGGGCATATTCAATCATTTCCTCTGAAGAAGCCAGTGATAGCTTCACCACTTGGCTAAAGCTCTCAGGTGATACGTGGAGGATAACCTTAGTCAATCGCAAGCACTTCGCAAGGTAAGAAGCTGTGAGTACTTTGCGATAACCACAGCCCTCAGCGTCGCAAGTGAGGCCTTGAGGCTTGCAAAGCATGCCGAGTACTTCATGAAGGAAGCCGAAGAAGAGCTAACTCTGCAGTATAGGCTCTGTCTATTGTTTTGGCATCAAATGAATTTTGTGGGAAATTTGATGAAACAGAATGCTTGCTGTTTTATCACTGACCGTTAGCGCAGGTAAAGTCTCGGTCCTGACAGGATAAGTTAAGAAATCTTCATTATCGTAATCCTTCAGACACACATAAGGAGATTCTATTCCTGCCATACCAACAGCTCGCTTCGAGATAGGGAGGTGCTCCATCGTTGATAGCTACAACTTGTCTATCTAAAAAAGTGTGGTGGTTGTTGATAGATAACAGGAAAAAGAACGCGCTAAACGCGTTGATGGGCGCTTCTGCGAACGCCAGCCAACCATCGCCCTCCTTGAAGTCCTTTAGAGAACCCACAGGATTTAATAAGCATGCCTGCTGCAACTATAGAACAGGGTCAGTACCTATCAATGTTGTAAAGAGCGCGGCTGACTGGCAAAGGTTCGCGTATGCCTCCAGCGGTGCAAGAAGCTATCAATCGCGTACAGACAGCTGCAGATACACAAACGAAGACGAAGTATTCGATCCTAAAGTCCTTCTTGGACACAATCTCGACCTATGCCGATAATCATGGGCTATCAAACTCGGCCTTACAAACGTTGGTAGACGTAGTAAAGCGCCCTGTTTCTCTTGATCAAAAGAGTCAAAATGTTATTATCAAGTCTTTGTATCCGGCCAGCAATGTTCCTTCTGACTTGATCTGTACCGTTATCGGATGCCTTGGTCACGGTAGTCATAAAGCATCCGTATCTAGTCAGCAACTGTTGCTTAGATGGGTTGTCATGGTTGCGGATTATTTGGAGCAACCATCCGATTTATCAAATTTTTACAGCGTACTGTTTAATCTTCTCGACATGATGAGCATACGTGCAGAAATCTGTCATCTACTCGCACATATAACCAGAAGGAAGCATGTACGGCCATTCCGAATCCACTTGCTTCAAGGTCTTTCAGAGGGCGCTGGCCAAGACCCCGCTTTTCTCAAGCTCATGTACGTATATGACAAATACGCTCCTGGTATCCTGGTACTCGAAAAATCTAGAAAGGATCTAATGGATATTTCACACACGGATCCGGACTGGGTTCTACAACTAGAAAGAATTCACAATAAAACGTCATTCACATTGGCAAAATTCAGCAACGAATTGGCCTCATCAAGGTTCTTGCGGCGAAGTTCGAGGAGCGCGAAGGCGCCGAGTACCGTCCAAAGCGATGACGAGATAGAGAATTTCGTGAACCAGCTTGAAAATATCCAGTTATCAGATATGACCGCCTCTGATTTGAATGACCCGGTCTTGCAGATATATATTACGTTGACTGTCCAAAAGGGCTCGGAAGACCAGATCGATGATTTTCTCAATCCAATATTTAATCAACAAATGGAAAAGCTGGCCAGCGGTCACAATATATCCAAGGCATCATTACAAGTCCTCAAGAGTGTCGTGTCGTACTCACGATATACGAAGGTTCGCACACCAATTGCTACGGCAATACAGTTACTAATAGATAGGCATAGAGTCTTCCGCATTCAGTGATAGAATTCTTCCAGCACTACTTACCGAAATGGGACGGGCAACAGAACCAGCAACTAGTTCTAGACCTCCTAACCTGCCTCCCAATCCTTCCATTCGAAGGTAAAACCGTCCCAATGCCTTACCCATACTCAGCGCTAAATCCAACCTAGATCTCCAAACCACTCTCTTCAATGCCCTCGAGATTGCCATCCTCACCAACTCCATGAACACCCACGCCCAAACAATCCTCCTACAATTCTACACCACTCTCCTCCGCCACTGGACCGTCCTCTTAACCACCACTCCCCCCACACCTTCCCAAACCACCTCCTTGACATCCCTCACAACCCACACCACCCTCCTAACCCACACACTCCTCACCACCTCCCCCACCCAACGCACCACCTCCCTTATCCTCAGCCACCTCGAAAGCCACCTCCCCTTTCTCCAACCCCCCCTCTCCCTCCCCATCCCACCACCCCCACCCCAACAAACCTACCTCCTCCTCTTCCACTCCCCCACCCTCAGCACCCTCTCCCGCCTCTCCTCCCTCCTCGCCCACCACAAAACGGCTTTCGAATCCACCCCTCCTCCGCCCTCCAGACCAGCAGAACACATCCCCCTCCTCAACGCCACCCTCATAGACACATGCAACCTCCTCTTCCGCTCCCGCGCCTTCAACACATCCGACCCCCACGCCCTCGGTTGTCTCCTCCCCCCCGCCGTCACGCAGAAACTAGCATCATATACCGCATCGCTAGACCCGCCACAAGCTCTCACGGGTCTATTCTCATTATCCCATCATCCCGCGCTAGCGGCTTTGAGTATCCATACTTTTCGAGAGATGGAAGATGAGGCTGAGGAGCAGAGACCGGGGAGTGTGAGGGTGAGACATGCGGGGCCGATTACGCAGAAGAGTTTGGCGGCGTTGGGGAGGGAAGGGGGTGTCAAGGTGGATTGGAAAGAGTATAGGGTTGCTGTATTGAGGTGGTTGGAGGGGTGGGAGTCAAGGGAATTAGCGAGTTGGGTGGGGCGACGATGAAGGGGTTGTTGGGTGGGCGGGATACTGTGGGTGGGGCGAAGGAGGGGGGTTCATGAGTCTTGCTCTTTGATAACGAATATATGCACCGAATGAATAGGGAATTGGCTGAGTGATATGGACATGTACAGGAGGTGTATTGAATGAGGGGAGTTAAGGGCAAGAGGGGCGGCATGGAAATGAACAAGTTTTTATCTTCTCTTTTTCGCCAAGCTGCCAGTCTAACGAAATTGTGCTGAAGCATGGCCATATTGCTACAGCAAACCATGTGAACTCTAAGGAAATTTGGCACACCGCTTCCTACACATCCTAGGCCACTCCTCATCTCAAAGTAGCATCTGCAGCTCGTGGTTAACATTATCTAAACGCTTGTCCGTGTCCGAACCCTGGCTTGCAAGATGATCGAAACAATCTCATACACGCTCGCATGCTGATTCTCACAACACTTAATGTGATCAGCTTCGGCTCGTGGGAATCTCTTCGTAGCAAGTCATGTGACATACCTTAGAAGCACTTGCGGTGGACAATGGATGGTCCACTCTCGTCATACTCTTGCTTGGAGATCCACATTTGCTGGAAGGTGGACAGGGAAGCCAAGATGGAACCACCAATCCAGACGGAGTATTTGCGCTCAGGTGGCGCGATGATCTTAACCTTCATTGATGATGGCGCAAGGGCCGTAATTTCCTTCTGCATACGATCTGAGATACCTGGATACATGGTGGTCCCGCCGGACTAAGAATAAAATTAGAAAGCAGATTTTGACAGAGAATGAGAGGCTGTATAAGTACCATGACAATATTGCCATAAAGATCCTTTCGGACGTCGACATCACATTTCATGATCGAGTTGAAAGTGGTGACGTGGATACCACCGCTTTCAAGACCCAGAACACTCGGCTGGAAGAGAGCTTCGGGTGCTCGGAATCGCTCGTTACCGATAGTGATGACTTGACCGTCGGGAAGTTCATACGACTTCTCCAAGGTGGAGCTCTGGCTGGCGGTCTGAATTTCCTGTTCGAAATCCAGAGCTACGTAACAAAGCTTTTCCTTCATGTCGCGAACAATTTCGCGCTCAGCTGTAGTCGAGAATGGGTAACCGCGCTCAGCCAAGATCTTCATCAAGTAATCAGTAAGATCACGACCAGCCATATCAATTCGAGAGATGGCGTGAGGAAGAGCGAAACCCTCGTAGATTGGTACTACGTGAGTGACACCATCTCCGGAGTCGAGAACAATACCAGTGGTACGTCCAGAGGCGTACAACGAGAGCACGGCCTGGATGGAGACGTAGAAAGCGGGGCATTAAAGGTTTCGAACACAATTTGAGTCATCTTTTCTCGGTTCGACTTGGGATTGATAGGCGCCTCGGTCAGCAAGACTGGGTGCTCCTCTGGCGCAACACGAAGCTCATTGTAGAATGTGTGATGCCAGATTTTTTCCATATCATCCCAATTCGTGACAACACCGTGCTCGATAGGGTATCTAAGGGTTAGGATACCTCGCTTCGATTGTGCCTCATCTCCAACGTAGGAGTCCTTCTGACCCATACCAATCATGATACTGAGGTGCAGTCAGTTGCGATGTTGAACCTGTTATCCGAGCGGCGCATTGGAGATCATACCCATGATGACGAGGTCTACCGACGATCGAAGCTGCAACACAAATCAGTCTTGTTGATCTCGAGCTGATGCAGCATTGGATTGAGAAATGTGCCAAAGTGCGACTTACGAAAAACAGCCCTTGGAGCATCATCACCGGCGAAACCGGCTTTACACATGCCAGAACTGCGCACAGTCAGTCATGGATACCAAAACCCAATGTCTGCTGTGTCCTGGACTTATCGCAACTGTCTGAAAGGGTTGCGAGGACAAAGGCTGGGGATTTCGTGTCTCGAGCTCGAGGCTAGACTTACCCATTGTCGATGACGAGAGCTGCGACTTCTTCTGTAGTGGCGCAAGAGATCCAGTCAGCATTGCTTCCTCTACTTTCGGCATCCTCTTCGAACTCAAAAGCCGTTCTGTGCTCGAGGACAAAGATGCAGGGAGCATGGAGAGAAGGTCAGCTTACCCTCCATGGCGGTGGCTTGGGATACGAAAACGGAAGGTTAAGAAGGCGGAATATGATCTGTGAGTAGCTTGCCGGTCGTGGGCTACTGCAAGCAAATGGGAGAAGGTAAGGTAGTGGGAGTGAACGGGGTGTCAGGTCGTTATTAACGGTGGTGACAGGAAAATGCCAGGAGGCTGCCGTTGTTGGGCTGTCTGTGGGAGCGAATGCCAAGCGACGCTACTAAAAATTTAGTCGACGCTTTGGGTTGCTTGCCGCCATTTCCCCTTGGTGATACCTATCAGTGGCTGGGAAAGAGCAACGCATGTTTTACTGACTCTACAAATAGCTACAATCAGATCGCTGGGTTACGCAATCTACAGAGAGCCTCACAGGCAACAGAATAATTCCCTGGACCAGAGAGTACCTTACGCGCGTACAGCTTGTAAGACGGCGCAATGGAACGTTCAATTTCCCGCTGCCTCTGGGTCTTGCAAAAAGTCAAGGAGCCTTCCATCCTACGCTACGCGAGCAGTTCGCCTTCTCTACATCTTGGTACTTCTCAGCTATGCTTCTCAGCCTTTCTGATCTCGGCTCAAAATCTGATGCTATCGTGAGGATAAGGAGGGTGAGATGGCGGGGAGCGGAATGCCACTAAATGTCAACCGCGGGGCGGGGTTGAGACAGGTGGCAATGCTAGCATCACAAGGTCGACGAGACCACAATAGCATCCAATGCCTCAACAACATGAAACATGTCCTCTAAATGTTTCATGTTTGTCTGGGCATCTCGGTGGTCGCGCGGCCGATTCTCGCTGTAGACGTATCTTGAAGTGTCTGGAAGGTGGAAGAAGGTTCTCTTCGCCCGCGCTCTCTTACCATATCCTTTCCAACGTCATTCACAATTATTGCACAAAATGCAATGACATGATTGCAGCTTGCTCTCTTTATTAGTGACCGAGGACCAAATTGTACTGAAAACATTTGTAGTTTACTTTTGCTCTCCCATCACATACGACAACCTCAACATCCACAAACTATAATTCTAACAACGCCACCTTTTAAAGAGGCTTTCAGAACATTGTTGCTGCACAAGTCTCTTTCACAACCACGATGGATCCAGGCATGAACCAGCTCCTGAAATGGAGCATCGAAAACTCCGAGACCGCCTCCGCCGATCCAACTTCGACCACCGACCCAAAAGCCGAGCGTCCTTCTGGTCGCCCCATCAACCCAGACGCACTCAACGCATTGTTTGGTGGACCTACCGATGCTGATCTCATGAAAGAGTCAATGGCTGCCATACTGTCACCACATATCACAATCGATAACAAGGTTATTGCCTTCGACAACTTTGAGCAATTGATCGAAAACATCGATAATGCAAACAATATGGAGAACCTGGGGTTGTGGACACCACTACTGGAACTTCTGTCAAGTGAAGAGTCTCAGCTGAGGATGTATGCAGCCTGGTGTGTCGGAACTGCAGTGCAGAACAACGTCAAGTCTCAGGCAAACCTTCTAGCTGGCGATGCTATTTCTATTTTGGTTAAGCTGTCAGTCGAAGATGCTGACGAGAGTGTACGACGAAAAGCAATCTATGCCCTATCTAGTGAAGTGCGTAATTATCAGCCTGGACTCGACAAGGCGGTAAAGGCGTTGCCGAAGGAATTCGCTCCAGAGGGTGCAATTGACGCAGCCGATATGGAGGCTGTCGATCGGGTGATCGGGCAGCTGAGGGAGGATTCGGCGAGGAAGGCTTCATGAAGCCATTTTGGACGCTGCAATGAGACACGATTTCAATACCGGATACCCTAACAGGAGATAGACATAGAGAATGCAAGGTGCTCTTAATTGCGATGCACGTTTTAGATTATAATTGATTGCATGAGCTTTATTGCTCTATCCCAAAATTGTTAAATGATATTTCAATGCCAACACCCATGCTTCACGCTAGATCGATATCCTAGCCCATGCTACCAGTCGAACGCCTGGAAACGCTAATATCATACAACCATGGCTATTCATAATATCTATCTGACTTCGGGCGCCGCGGCGGCCGCGATTTCAGTATTAATTGGTGCTACACCGGTATCCGGCGGAGCTCTCTCGAATAAGTTCCGCCAGAACTGGGGCGGGTCGAGCGGTCTGTAACCGCCATGTAATGATGGGTAGACGTCACTGAAGAAGTACCATACTTATGGAGAGTTAGCATCGATTCTCACAAGTCTTGTTTTAGGCGCTGAAACATACTATGCCCCACAATAACTCCACAAATCTCATCTTTTGGCACCGTCCCATGCAGAACCAAGCTAAACGCCATCAAGACCCACGGCAAGTACGGTGCCGTAAATACCAACAGCCCTAGGAAACTCAGTCTTGTTTCCGGATTCCTCCTGCTCCATATGTACACTAGCGAGCTTGATAACGCGGATCCGAGAAAAGGTATGCTGAGCATGGGCGAAAGAGCAAGCAGGAGAGTTGTGGCGTAAAGAAGAAGCCAGGAGAAATGGGCTGGAGAGCGGCCGGATGATTCTTCGAGGAGGCGAGAGTAGCGTTGGAGGAAGAAGACGTGGAAGAGAAGGTCGAGGGAGAGGGGGCCGAAGTAGAGGAACGTGGTCAAGATGCGCCAGTACTGTTAGTAGAAGGTCAAGGTTAGCAATGTTTCAGAGAGAGAGACATATCAGCGTTTCTGGGAAGCTCCTACCTGATTTTTAACGAACACAGCTCTGAAGCTGTAAAAGAGCTGGAATGGCGTGATGACGTGACATTGAACGAGGACTGATGTTGCTATCGTCGCAGTCGTCCAGTAGCGTGTGCAGACCGGCATCTCGTAAAACCACTGCTCCAAAGGGAACTGTCCTATGGCTCCTCCGCCGCCCCGCCGAGCATGTTGTCCATATCCATGGTTGTGTAGTTGAGATGTCGTGTGTGGGGAGTAGAGCAGTCCAATGCCGGAACAAAGGCGCAAATGGGTATGTACTTTTCTATGTTGCAAAAAGACTGATTTGAACACAGGCGGAATGAATACAGTGTGGAGAAAGGATAATGTTGACAAACAGACAAAGAGGCGTGGCCTCAAACGGCCACCGGTAACTTGTTCAGTTCTTCGCCTCATCTACACAGCCCTGATCGCTGCAGGGGTCCGAGTGATGTTGCCAAGCCGGCGGTTAGATTACGCTAAGTCAATCACGTAGCAAGCGGGAGTGTGCATATCACCCGTTCGCGACGTAGAAAACAGGATGGCTGGGGAAGAAAGTATACCACCACATAACAGCATATTGCTCTTTCACTCCCTGATCGCGGTCGCAACTGTTGCTCGACTATGCTCAGTACGAGGATGCGCCATCTGAGATCTTCCCGATAGCATTCTTGGACGGCAAACACGCGTCAAAACATTCGGCATTATTCCACAACAAGATCACAACATCAACGACTCCACACTCATACAAGGACCGGGCACAGCAATCACTCAATCAGCAATCGTCCCGCGAATCTAGCGACTCTACTCATCCAATCCTGAGAAATCGCATTCATACCCACAATGGCCGGCCAAAAGCGGCAAACCGCAATTCGCACCGGCACCGCCATACCCCTCAGCCAGAAAAAGAAACAGACAGGGCGTCCCTCCTTAGGGCAGAAGGCTGGAAGAAAGAGCATAGGTACACCAACCAAAGCCAAGAAAAGAAGAAGTGGTGCGCAAGGTCGGTACACAATTCTTTTCAAGTGCTGTGTCTGCAAAGGTCAATGCAGACTATTTGCATTGCGATTTGCATTCCCAACCTCACAAAGCACGAAAGTCATATTAATTGAGGTAATGTTGATGGGCAATGGCAATATACAACAAGCGCAAAGTGTTCTTACTACGACCTAACCCTGCACTCCCCGAACGAATGCGATTAGAACCTGTCCGCGCATGAATCACAACTTGTTATTCTCATAACCAGGCAAGCTAACACTTTACAAAGACGAAGACGCAGCCCGCAAACCCCGCCGCTACAAACCCGGCACCGTAGCCCTTCGCGAAATCCGCCGGTACCAACGCAGCACCGATCTCCTCCTCCTCAAACTCCCCTTCTCTCGCCTGGTATGCCGCCCCCAATCCCCTTCCCCTCCCTTTTCCTCCCTTCCACCTCTCTTAATCCGCTCTAACCTCCCCACTAGGTCCGCGAAATCGGTCTCTCCCTTCTCCCCATCGACGGCCAATCGCTGCGTTGGCAGAGCCAGGCTATACAAGCGCTACAGGAAGCCGCGGAGGCGTTTATGGTGCATTTGTTTGAGGATACGAATCTGTGCGCTATCCATGCGAAGAGGGTTACGATTATGCAGAAGGATATTCAGTTGGCGAGGAGGATTCGGGGCGCTTGGGGGGGTTGGGGTAGTTGTTGTGAAGTGAATTATTGGGTGAGAAGAGTGGGGGGGAAGGAGACGTGCATATGGGGATGGGGGAAATTATCGAGGCTGAGATGCTGCGAGGAGCGGGTTTCAGGCAGTCCAGTTGGCTGGCTGTGAAACTAGCTCTTCAAATTTCTGGGTTCAGGTTCTATTTCGACTGTTTCTGCATGTATATTCCGGCGTTTGCTGGCGCCGACTTGGTCCCGGGCGTCATATGCATTGGTTCTATGACTGTAATGCTAGTGAAAAGCACAATAACATGGTAACATGGTACCCGTGACTTTCACAATGCTTTGTGTTCCACTGGAAGATGATAATAATTCTTCCGCCGGGCAGTCTAGATTACATTCATTGATTGAGCAACACACATGATCTATGTACAGCTATGTAGCAACGTGCTAGATCAGCTCGATCAAGTTACATCATTAGCAAAGTGCTACAAAACAGCCCATAAATGTCACAAGGAGCTCTCTCTGCTATAAGCCCACAGCCAGCGCCATGCAATATGACATGCTTTGCCTAAACGCCCGCTGACCCATATGTGCTATAGCAATAGTAATGGACGACGACCTCACATTGCCGCCAGATAGTCATGGCTATCATCAGTCATCTTCACATCACCGTCTTCCTCGGAACTCTGCATCGCAACCTGCAGACCCTCCGGCAATCCTCTCGCAGTAACGAGTCCATTTTCTCTAGCCCTTTTGGCTTCCTCGATCCTGCCTGCCGCTTCGAGCGTGTCTCCAAGCACTCCAGCACTAACACTTATCCATAAAATATCCTTACACTGCTGTGCGAGTGCCTGGCTCGCCTTGGCGCTCTTCTCTGCTTGCTCGCCGACGACGCCTCGGAAGAATTTCCAGGACATGAAAGTCAGCACCATACATATAAGGTGTTTGTTTTCTGTCTGTTTTGCCAGCTGGAGGGCTGACTGGAGGGATTGTTTTGTTAGGAGGATGGTGGAGGAGGAGGATATGGTGGCGGATATGAGATGGAAGGCGGATTGGATTTGGCGGTTCGGGTTGCGGAGACAGAGATGTTCGATGAATGAGAGGAGAGCGGGTAAGGTGTGGTGGAGGGGGTGCGTAGGGGTGCGGATGATTAGAAGGGTATTGAGGGCTGTGAGGAGGGCGATGTCGAGGTGGGTGTGGGAAGGGTGGGACTTCTTGCGGTATTCGTGGATGGAGAGCGTTGAGCTTTGGTAGGCGGCAAGAGCGTTTTCGAGATCGCCTGTTCCTTGGCAAATGACGCCTTCGAGATAGGCTGTAAGGAGGAGGACAGGCTCAGGAATTTTGGCCATGGATGCTCGGAGTTTACGTATCTCGGCTTGTTGCTGCCTGGCGTGTGACCAGGATGTTCGGCGACAGAGCGTGAATGCCAGATGGAGACGCATATACGCTGTTATTTCTTCGCGCCACTGCTGTTGTGTTGATGTGAGCGTGATGGACTTTGGAATCTTGCTCGTCTCTCTGTTCGCCCCTACGAGATAATTAGTAGCTTCGACGAGGATCAGGAAAGAACACGTACAATCCAGCCGCCGGATACCCTCCTCTAGTATGTGCTCTGATTTTTGCCCATCCAACATGTTTCGATGTGACATTGCTAAACCACTCAACAGATATTCGACGGTACAAATATCCTCTCTCGGCAACCAATTGAATATCAAGACAAGCGAACCGTTCTCCTCTTTCCGTACAATGCCACCACGGCGACTTTTACAGGATGGCATCCTAGCGTTCGGAATAGGGATAGCAAAGGAACCATCAGCAGTCCAGTACCGATTATCATCTACATTTTTTAAGGTATTCTGCATAGTATGCATCTTTGAAAGGACTTGTGCCGGTTCAAAATGCTGCAGATGGCAGCAGAGATCCACGAACGATGTCAAAATGGCCAACTGGTGCATTTGGCCAATTTCAGGATCGAGCTGGAGACTCCTGACACCTGCTAAAGCTCGTTGAGCTTGCTCAATACTCTCAGCATCGTTAGATACCTTTAAGCTGGTCAATGCTTCTAACGTGGTGGCAATGGCTAGAACAGTCTTGTCTCCGTAACGATTTGACAGGTAAAGGACGTGTTTGAGTTGACTGAGGGCTGCGACCAGATCTTGATGGGATGACAGCTCGAGATGCAAGGAGACTTTGAGAAATCGGAACGCGTAAACCCATGCAATATGTTGATAGGCCTCAGCATCTTTTATAATGCCATCGAGAAATTTGAATGCTGCACGTGGATTCTTCTGAAATAAAATCCTTGCAAGGAGATGTTGCATATCATACTTGAGATCAAAGAATCGATGCCGGTCACAGATCGAGATTCCTTTACTCAGAGATTCCTCAGCTTCCATCGTATTTTCAGTTTCCTCGTAAAGCACAGTAGCATAGCGCAACCGGACCACAGCTTCTCTTTCGGGTGCCAAGGTATAACGTTTCAGCACGGCTTCTAGACATCCTAGTCCGGTGGCAATGAGTTTGTAATAGTTCTGCATTTCATTTTCGCGGTGTAGGATGTCCGTGATTGAGCCATGTCCATATGCGGCTGCGAAATACTCTTCTGCCAACGAGAGCAAGAGTAACTGGTAGTCCAGTGGTGGAGTTGATTGGGACCACTGAGGTATATTCTGTCTATCGACGTATACCTTACTAGGATTGACAGAGGGCGATTGCGGAGGAATTGATACTGCGTAGGCGCGCTGCGGTATTTGCTGCGGAGGAATGGGTTGCCGATGCTGAAATTCGGCCGTAACGGGGGTGCGTCTAGGATCATGCTGGAAGTTCGCATGGTACGCATTGCCGTTCACGGGCGCGAGAGCATTCGCTGTAGGTGTGGGTTTGGGTGTAAGGTTCTGGTATTGGGGATACTGTCCTCCGCATGGTAAGGTGACTGGTATTTGGGGCAAACCATGGCTGATAAATTCGTCCTTGTGAGGGTATGCCATGATGTCTGCAGTTAACGTTCGTAATCGATATGCTCGGTGCAAGCTTCACGCCTCCACCTTTTCCTAGACATCTTAATGGTCATTCACTCCAAGTTTCTGAGAGTATTTCACTGTTTGCGGCAGTGCTTGAATTGATGCCGGCGAGGCGCGGTAAACGCGCTAGTTCTGAGGTACGTACCTGAGTAAACTTCAATTTGAGATACGTCATGCAGAAATATCCCTAGAAACTTGCGACATCTCACAATCTGCTTTTGCTTTTTGGATAATAGTCGCTTCTACATGACATGATGAAAGAGACTACATGGGATCCAGTCCTTGCTAATGGAGAAGGAGATTCAGGACTTCAGCATTCTATATGCAACATTAATCGACGCGTAGTCGTTAAGTCGGTCTTGATGCCAGTCCACAGAAATGTCCAACTTTCATCTTGGATTATTTGACTGAGAGACATCGTATCATCCCTAAACAAGAGCTCAAGATGGATGATTGTTGATGTGAGGGAATAAGAATTCTATTGTTATAGTCTGTCTATAAATCGCACATATACTTCACTAAAGTGATTTACCTTCTGACACATCTGCTCTCTGATTTTAGATCATGCCTCATTCTAGGCCTGAGCCTTCAAAACACCCAAAGTCTCGCCTACCGTCATGGACAATGCCTTGAATGTCAAGGTGGGTGCGAGCAACGTTTGAAAGCCCATGTCCAGACCGAATTCTTTGAATAGCCAGTTTCGTAGCTCAGCTCCATTCATGCTATCGAGGCCGTATGCGGCGATAGACTTGCCATCGAAATCGAAATCCTCGACCGCGGTCATCAAAATACTTGAACATCTCTTCATGATATGAAGGGCGATAGCCTTAATCACGGCTTCAGGGCCTTCCGCGACGGTGGCCTTCAGAGAGCCACGAAGTCGCCGCCGGAGCCACTGCTAGATGTGGAGGATTTGAAAATCTCTTCTACTTTTGCTCTGATGCTGTTCAAGCGTGCATCGTTGTACCAATAGGCATCAGTGAGAACCTTTGAAGTTAGGGCTGCGGCGAGACAAGCAGGTTCAAGGCCCAATATGATTTGAGCGTTGCCGATGGCAGCAGGCTTGGGTTGCATCATGGCTGTTTCGAAACCGCGGAGCATTTCCCCTTCGTCTATTCCATACATTCCTTTGAGAGAGGAGGATGTCTCGATATTCTCATTCTCGGCAACAACACCGACATCGAGGACCATTAGCAGAGCCATCGAGCTTGCCACACAACCGTTCTGGTTCCGATGCCATGCAAGGGCGTCGAGGAAGCTGTTGCCAGCGCTATAATTGGTCTGGCCGGGGTTTCCGAGCACCGCAGAGATGGAACCCGTCATTACGAAAAAGTCGAGGTCCGTGTTGCCCAGAGCTTTATGCCAGCTTACTGCCCCCATCATTTTGGGGTTCACAGCGGTTGCAAATTTCTCGGTAGTCATATTTTCGAACATACCATCCTGCCGTTACAATTAGCAACATTTTGCTGATACAGGGAAATGATGTTTAGACTTACCTGAAGGACCATAGCAGCATGGACAACACCACGGATAGGTCGAGCTGCGCTGATAGCAGAGACACCCTTCGCCACGTCGGTATCATTTGTTGCGTCGGCTCTGAACACCTGTAAAGTAGCACCAGCGTCATTTATCAATTCGACAACCTTTGCAGCCTCCGGTTTGTCTGCGCCGGAGCGAGAGATGAACGCAAAATTCTTGCATCCTTTCTCCATCATCCATGTTGTCAGGCTGCGGCCAAGACCACCGAGGCAGCGGACCAAGAGGTAGGTGGCGTCGGACGAAAACCGAAGCTCTTTGCTTGGTGGTTGGATCTGAACTCGAAGATTAGCTGTGTTGGGTGACTTCTCAATGATCGGGGTTAAATACCTTAACGGGGCTTTCACCGTACGAATAGCCACCCACACCATTCTTTGGACTTGCAAAACTCTCCGAGATTGTCTTCACGTCTTTTAGCGCATTAATATCCTGCACCTCATGCTCGTGGACCAAAAGCTCTTTGTGATCTCTCAAAATATCAAGTGTTGCACATAAGGCCTCACCCGTGGAATTTGGGGTCTGCTTGTAGAGGGCAGCGATGCCTGTTGGGATCAGCGAGGCTCCTTTCCTAAAAGGAACTGCGTCTGGGTTTTCATCCATATGGCTATCATTGAGAACGAAACGGCCCATTGCTGGCATGAATCGCCAGATCTCCCAACTTAAGGGTGAGAAGTTGTCAGCGATAACGGTTTTAGGACCGTTGCCCGCAAGCCCCGAAACGAGACTTCGGATCGCCTCAAGCTCTTGAGCCAGGTAGGTTGATCCAGGAGGCATTTGGAGTTCGGAGACACATTCTTCCCGTTCTTGTTCCGTATTCACGGTCAGTGCTGGGGTTATGCTGACGCGGCAAATAGATCACACCCAACATTGCCCTCGGCGGTAATACTGGTATGGAAAGTATGGTAGCTCTTACAAATTTGCCGAATCGAGAGGTCAAATCTCATCCTGATGGCAAGCCAAGCAAAGAGACTTTTGATGCGATCTTCCTGGAATACCAAGAGGGACAGAATCCCCGTATGCAAAAGATCACGAATGTCGCCAACCTAATCACTTGCGTGCAAGCGTGGGATAGCCTTTGGATGAAGTTGATGGCACTTTGGGTCGTCCCTGTCCAGAGCGACAGGAAACTAGGCCAAGATCCGGGGGACATCATCAAGGGTGGGGTTAAGTTGGATTTCGTGCCAATTCGAGAGTATAAAGAGAAGAATGTCTTGTGGGATGGTACGCAGCAGCCAAGGGAAGAGACCTCTAGGGATAAGATATAGAATCTCATAAAAGAGCAACAGGTATCATTGTAGGGAATGTTTATAGCTCTCTCCTCGGTGCTGCGGTTAATAGGTGGAAGCGTAATCCTGCTGTTTCAGGTTCTATACCTTTATATCTGTGGACCTAGGTCACCTTCGTAATCAATCACTCTGCGCTGAAACCCCTCGGGCGATAAAACTTCATATATTTCGTTCCTCATCTCCGCTTGGACGCGGCGAAGAGCCGTTGCAGTATGACAGCAGTGCTCATAGCCATGCTTTTCGGCGGCTATAATATGTCGATCCGCCCATTCGTATCGATTATCACAGAAGCCTCTGTCTGATTTGAACACTGTGGTACACGATGTTCCCAGACTTCTATCTATTTCAGGTTGAATTATCTCTCCACGTGTTGCAGCATCCTCTCGTTTTTCTAGGTCGACGATAAAACGAACGGCCTCTGGAAGTGATACACGAATTACGTCGATGTCTGCTTCGCCATCAAAATCGGCCCTCTCCAAAGGTAGAGCTTTTTCACATAGGCTTTTGAAGGAAATGGGAGCGCTCAGTTGACGTTCCAGTCTGGTCCGAGCAATAATCACGCTTTGGAAATATGTAACATCTTGAAGGTTGACATAGCGATCTGGCCTGCGGAGATCTCCTAGACGGGGTCCTAGTTCGAACCGATCGACCATTAAAACCAAAGACGGGTAAAGCGGATGGATTTTGTAATTCTCGAACCTCCTCTTCTCGTCTTGTGTTGCTTTGGACAGCATATCTTTCGCTTTCTCATACATAAAGACATGCGATTTAAGAATCCCTCGAATTGTGTCTGGCCCACGCTCAGTAATCTCAAACGGATTGGCTATAAAGTGGTTGAACTCGATATTCGGGTCATTTTGGTATTGCCTATACCACTCACTGAAGATGCTTGCAAAAAGAGCGGTCGGTGTCTTCCTGAATTTCACGCTTTGAGCAGCCTTTTGAAAGTCTTGGGACCAATAAAATCCGCAAGGTCGGTTGCAACATGATA
Organism: Cladonia rangiferina; assembly: GCA_023065455.1. Lineage (NCBI taxonomy): Eukaryota > Fungi > Ascomycota > Lecanoromycetes > Lecanorales > Cladoniaceae > Cladonia > Cladonia rangiferina. Next base: position 431,300 of record JAJREH010000026.1, read on the forward strand.
TCGCTTCTCTCAAGGAATCCAAATTTCCGAGCTCACTCTCCAAGGTCTTTCCATGGCTGGTCCTTCCCCAGTTTTCGTAAATGAACAATCGGAACATGTCAAGCCGGACGGAATACCATTGTTTCTGGAGATCCAGCCGGACCTTGGCTTGAAGATCGCTTGATATTGGTTCCGGAGTAATGAAATTTCTCCAATAGTCTGCGTTATATTTGAAGTACCCAAAGTAAGGGTAATCACCTTGATCATCAGAGGTCTTTGGAGTTGCCATGGTGCTAATGGTGAATAGTAGATCCAGTCTCACTACCCCAAAGCGTAGTTTTGGTGCTGGGGGGACAGGATGTATCAGTCAGCTTTTCAGTGCTTGACGTTGTCGAAGTTGTCCCGTTCTCGCCGCTGTATCTTCGTAAAGTCCAGAGATATGTTTTTTGACAAGTATGCCAATGTGTTACTCGCTGACTGGGAAGTACTTTTATTTTGAGGTTGGCATCAGTATTTTATTCAACAGCAAGAGAGGATTCGCTTGGAAGAAAACCCCCGCAGCAGTGGTAGGACGCCAATTGACAGGTTTCGTATATCACGTGTTTGTCGAACTTTGGGTAAATGTTTAGGGTCTGAGTTAGCTTAGGATGACGTTCCTCAGGATGAGAAACCAGCAGCAGACGGATTGATGCTCTTTATTGCATCGAATAGAATGTGAACTGTGACGGATGTGGGTGCGTTAAATACCTTAAGTCATAAATAGGCTTTTCCCGGGTTGTTGAGGGGTGGACCGGTTTCTCCCGGTCTGAGGAACTCCACTTCTAACCTTTCTGCTTGCGCTTACCAAGTGGGGGATAGCCCCCTTCCCCACCCTAATATAATAATACAATGTATCCAGAGACATTCTCTTAGTAGAGATAATATAAGCCTAAGGTATGAGGCCCAAGGGAAGAGACCTCTGGGGATAAGATGTGGGCTCTTGTGAAGCAGCAACAGGTACTATTGTTGGGAATGTCTATTGCTCTCTCCTCGGCGCTGTGCTTAATGGGTGGAAGCGCACTCGTGCTCTTTCAGTAGAGTACCATGTATCCCTTGTCTGTACGATGTTGTATCGTAGCTATGTTTGAAGCGTTCTTAGAGTAGACTTATGCTTACTTGCGGTATTAGCAGTGTTACGTGCCCATGCCGTCGAACCAATCATGTGTGATTATGGTCGGAAAGCTTTGATTGTGTGGTCGTTCACGAAGTCAACTGTGACAAGTGTCTGCAGGGTTGCAAGACGCACCACATATTAGATACTTAAACTTGACGTATTGGATATATATGCTCGAAGGCTTCCACGGTCTTGCGCGAAGTTACCCAGATGCCTCACCGAAATGGACATCTAGGATCCATGGTAGGAGCAGATTTCGGTCAATTCTCTGGCACGTCATCTCACAGAGCTGTTCTTTGGTAGCTTTGTGGACAGATTCTTTGTACAATTCCATCATCGGCTACAGATATAAGGCATATGGATCGGTGGCAGAGAAAATTTCTATCACCCGCGAATTTGCATTATTGCTTTGTTGTGACGACTCGTTTGGTAGCATAATATAGTGCAATATAGTGCAACGATTGTGGACACTAAGCTAGCGTCTCGGCGTTGTAGTCATAGTTGGCCGGCAGCAGTTTCGGGAGAACTTAATTCCGATCGTCTCCTACATATCACCCAAAGTTTCTGCCGAAGGTCTAAAATGTAAGCGGGATGGACACCAGATGTCCCCTAGAACAACCTTACGGTCTAGGAACCGGCGAGCACTCATAGTCAGAGAACCCTCATATTGGCTCGAGCCATGCCCGTGAATAATGGACGCGTACTCCGTACCGTCCCAGAAAATTGACATGTCTTGCTGACACACCGTTCCTATTAACAGTGACTGAGTGAGACAGCACCAAATCTTCAATGGCAGTTGCATGTCAATATAGACTTGCGCAAGCTTGATAGAATTTATGAAGCTAATGGAGTTGCGAGACGGGTTGTACGGCGTTCTAATGCTATGGGTTTGCTTGACACCGCCCACTGGACTTACCAAGCCCAATCGTCACTCCGTAATATCGACCCCATCCACGGATTATTAATCTTCTCTCGAAGCAACATCTTCAGGAGCTCATCTTCTAGTTTCGCCTTGGAGATGGCTCAGCAGGAGTAGTTGATGCTCCCTAGTGTTCTTGGGCAGGTTGGAGGCTGGACTGACTAAGAGGCCCTCCAGATCCCTACAATTGAAGCGACTTGCAACTGTGGACAGGTAAAGGGGCCAGGTATGAACCAATTGGATAATAAGCAGGCTAAAAGCTTGCAAAGCAGTGTGCTTTCGGTTACTCTCAATCCATGTGGCTCGCTCTTGCCACTCGCTTGGTGTTACGTACGCCGCATCTGTCAGCATACGAAGAACATGAAACATCAGCCGCATCCGTACACGATAAAACCTTGTAATTTCCAATGTGAGGCTTAGATCTCTTACTTGTATATCAGATGGGGAAGTGTCCGGATAATATTAACCATCTCGAGGTCGCCCCCCTGACCTTATATCAAGCTTACCGAGAGACGTAAGTTGTAGGTAAGCCTTAGTTGAGGCTAATATAGACTGGCATACGATGGCCTCTCTGCGTGCCCGGACCTTGCAGTCAGAAGTCGATAAATTGCTGCGCTTTAACTGCGATCTTAACTGGAAAGAGTAAGTGTTGTATGACGCTGACATTGCAGTGGCTCTGGATTCAGAGCACCTGACGCCTGTTAGGGGGCTACAATCTGAGAATCAGGCGAAATAATTGAGATTGCAAGGACTATATTTGCTCCTCGCAAGACTTTCATTTGTGAACGTGCTATATGCTTCAGTATTTATACTCCACTTCTATGCACCGATCTTCATTCCCATTTATTCGACGCTTACTCACATTCGTTTGTTCAACGCTTTCCCTCTCTGATAGCCACAACCCCCTATTATCTCCATAGGAACATTCATATCTGCCAAAATGCACCTCAAACACTCGCTCACGATCTCCTCGTCTCTCTGGCTATTATCTAATGCTGCAGCCATACCCACTGCCGGCAATGAACCAGGAAATTTCTCCGACGTGCTGTGCAGTGACGGCGACATAGGGAACCCTGCTGCAAGCGCAGCACTTCGCTGGTCAGAAGCAGACGTTAGTGATGCTTGGGAGGCAGTTGAACGGTACTGGAATGAGAATCCTGCCTCTGCCGGCCTCAACTTTGTGCAAGCGGTCAGCCACTATTGGAACGGACCTGAAAGTTGGAACTGTGGTGCCGTTGGATCAGACCCTTGTGACTCAGCGCCGCAGTCGTGTGGAGACAAGAGCAAGACAGACAAAGACATTGACACTCCGGCTGGATGGATGATCTTGCAATCGTTCTCCACTATCCATAACGTAAGTTTACGCGACCAGTAGCAGCAGCCGTAGACTAAACTTAGACAGTTCCAAACCAACCAGTACTCGGCTATGGTCGGTGCGGAGTCTGCTGTCCAGGGGCAGATTGGTGCTTTTGCCAGCACCTTTGCTCCGATATCTGATGACACCGAGGAAATTGAAATCTTGCTAGACATACTAGGAGCGGGTTTTTCACTCATTTCCGCCGGTGTCTGGAACAAAGGTGGGTTGTTTTGCGTGAACCAGCATGACCATGAAAGGTAGCTGACGTTTCAACAGTAATTAGCCAAGTGATCAACGACCCTGACAACCTCGACTGGGCCAAAGATAGCGCTGATGCAGTTATGGAGGCCGCTTTTGAGATAGCCAAAGATGCCCTACCAGCGTAAGCGAGGTCCATCATCCCTTTACATCCAACAATCTTACTAATCCTGCAACCCTAGAGCTCAATCAGCTCTTCAGGCTCAAAACAACCTCGCTGCCTATGCCAGCGGATTAGTCACTGCATGGCAAGGCATTATCTCAACTTATACATCCAACCTCTTCTCCGGCTCTAACAAAGTCCCCAATCTCACGGACCTCAGCAATCTCATAGCCAATGGCGCAGCGCTCAATGACAACGCGGTACTAAACCCAGGTCTAGCCGACCCCGGATTATTTGACATGCAAAGTATCATTGAGAATACACTCTTCGGCCTTCTCATACCAAAAGCGTGGCAGACTTCCAACGAGGACGTCCATCCAGTTATATTGTTCGTTGTTTCCTACCCTCATCCTCTTTAACATTTCGAATACACTGACCCCTCGATCTATATTTCCAGACTCCCGGCATCCACCTCTTCCAGCTGCACCGGCAACGCCTACTCCGGTTTCATTAGCAATTCCGTCGCATCCAGCAGCAGCACCTGCTACAATAACCAAGCCTACTACCTGCTTAACGTCGCTGGCGGTCCATGCCCCGACAAGAAAGCCAAAAGAGAAACCGGGCCTGGGATAGCCCCATGCGGTAGCACGTTATTAAGCGAGCTCCCAGGTATCAATACATTAGATGGAACCGCGTGGGGAGGGGTCACAGTCAACGACTTCGTGATTAGGTATGCTTACCTGCCTGCCTACCAAAACCGATACCCGGAAATATTGACTGAATTGTTATTGTAGTGCCGTACAAGGCTATGAGCTTAATAATAACCAAAACGGATACCAGATGCCCAATCTGACGAACATTATTGACGGACAAGGCACGCAGGGGAATTTTTATTTCGAAAACGGTATTCAGACGCCGGGGTTGACTAGTATTCCGGTTTGTACGCTTGATGTCGTGTCAGGCAACTGGCAGGACTATGGGCATAGGAACCCCAAGCCGGCGGGGTACCCTTGCAACTGAGTGGGTACAATAGACGCAATTGTTGACGTCGATAGGTGTGTGGGCTGTGTCAACTTGGTCTCAGGCCATTTTGACTGATTTGGTGGAGTACGGTCGAGTGTAGACCTCAGGCTGTGGAGAAGGAGGTTAAACCGCATTTTTACTTCTATCCTGTTTTTACTAAATAACTGTATTGGTGCAGACTCTATTGCCTCGTCTATGCTTGGCTGAGGACATTGCTTTCAAATTTCTTCCAGATCAACATCAATGAGCGGAAGAAAATGGGTCATAAGTCATGCACATAGGAAACAATTTTGACGGGCGGGAACCTTTTGGAGATTTTAAGGCCTACTGTAGTAAACAAACGGAATTTGAAATTTGTAAGTCCAACAGGATAGATGGCAAAACTGCCTAAGTATCTCTCGTCCTTACATGCATGACTTATGGCCCATCTTCTTACAAATCATGATCGTGGCGTAATAGTTGAGACATATCGTCCTTGAAAGCTGCTTAGAAATACAGGCGCGGCGTGCGGGGACATAGGAATCCAGGACTTCGTGGCAAGGACTTGTCCAAATGGATTTGTGCATCACCTGGAAGTGTGCCGGAATGGAGGCCTTGCCAGTGCCGCTAAAGAATTTCTTCGACGTACAAATAATAGCAATGGGGCTGGCTACTAGACTCATGAGAAAATTGAGACTAGAGTGTATGTGTTCGTTCTTGAGTGTACCGAGGTTGGTCCATGTGCCGTAGGAGATCAATGATATCATTGGTGGCCCCCTTCCAGCTCGGTTGGAGAATGCCGGTGATGATCAACGATAAAGATTAGGCCCCCGAGAAGATGCAGCATGTAGGACCCGTATCACCTAATGCAGAACCTTGTAAGTCCGTCATCATGATGTTAGTGATGTCCCAAAACGCTGGATCATTTAAAGCGAAACTGGTCGTCTCCTGAAAATTGCCTGATGCCCCTGGATAGCTTCCTGAAGGCTGAAAGAACTGGCTGATCTCAGTAGGAGAGATTGTATTGAGTGAAGGTATAGAATCCGGCCAAATGGTGGTGTCATTGCTAAGAGTAGTCTGTTGTATATTGGATGGATAGCCTCTCAAGGACTCTTCTTGTTGAGCCGCAAGGGCAGTCTCTGCTTGAGCTGAAGTCTCTCAGTACTTTGGTGTTTGATGGTTATGAGTACGGGGCTGACTCGGTCTCTCATGAATGGCGCCCAAGTCCGCATTTGCTTTTGACTGCTTCGTGGGTGGCATGTATACGCATTGAATAGAGTAGCGAGAGTATCTCTGACAGTGTGGCTGGCCTCCGTCACACTTGACTTTGCGTTCCCGGCATGAGGTACAGGCCATATGCCGCCCACTGTCGTTCATTTCGAGGGACAAAGTTGCCGTGTGAAGCGTTCAAAATTTTCAAAGAGGCTGGATGTACATTGTTGGGATGCCTGTCTGGAATATCATCTAGCTCGATCTGCAACAATGGCGTAGGAAGGCCATAAAGTTCTGCGCTCATTGATCGCCCACCGGCACTAGGACATAAGACCTTTGATATTGAATGCACATGTTCTTAGTGCGGGGGGCCTTGCCGTCGTGCAGACAGTCCTCGAACGTGACTTTTGCATGCACGTTTTGTAACGAAATACGTGGGCTATAAATTACCTGGACTCAATCCTGCTCGGTTAGCCTCGGACTCATTGAAGACGTGCGAAAAATTAGGTGAACACCGCAATTTTAGTGACGCTAAATATATACGAGCTGGTCACATGCCGTGATTTGCTGAAATGAGATGCGCATGGTACGGGTTCCAGAGAAGAAAATGATATACGCTATCGACCCTATTAAACAGTATTGGTCGCAACCCTCTGAGGCGCAGCGATCGAATGTCGACTCTCAGCGGTTCTGGAAACACCTCGGGACTCGTTGGAGTTCGAATCGGCAGCCCCGGAGCCTTGTCGCCTGAACCTTGCGCCGTCCAGCATCTTACGACCAAGCCGAGTGTTATTGATAGACGGGCTGCGGAATCCTTCCTGAATTTCTTCCAACGCTTTGCCTCTTGTTTCGGGCATAAATACTGTGAGTATGACGAGGGTGAACAGAGATAGACCTCCGAACAGGAAAAAGGCACCGTAGGTTGAGCGTGCGAGGAAGATTGGCGTGGCAAAGGCAACAAGCCAGTTCGTGAACTATGTGTCAGTCCTAATTTCATACACGTCTTGGAGCTCCGGCATACAAAGTTTAGACCCTGAGCCACACTGTTTGCTGCTGCTCTCGTTTGTACCGGCTGAATCTCACTGGCGTATATTTTGCCAACAATTCCCCACGTTGCACAGTATACTGAGGCGAAGACGAAGATTAGGAGAATGACAACCCATCTGCCAGCGCCGGAGTGGGCGTGAACACTGTTGGTTGCGTAGAGACTGCCTATAATGAACATGCAGCCCGACAAACCTACGCCGCCAGTAATGATGGAGGCTCTGCGACCCCATTTATCTGCGAAGAGGACAGCCGGGATGGAAATTGCCAGCATGAGGATAGCCGAAACCCCAGAAGCAAGGAACGAAGCTGAGCCGCTGGAAAGACCAGCTTGAGCAAACAGCATAGGAGCATACTTGTGCCGTCACAAATTCAGTGATAGTCATCGGTTGGATTAGGTGTTGTCAACTCACATAGAGAACGCCATCTATTCCAGAAAGCTGAACCATTCCCAAGACAAATAATCCAAGTATAGTTCTCATTCGATACTTCTTCTGGAAGATGGAGCGTATTGCTTGCCAAAGGGGGATTTTTGAGTCACTTCGAGCGGTAAGCTTTGACATATCCTTCTCGACCTCTTTTCTCGATATCTCTAGACGGGTTAGCGAACGAATAGCATCTTCCCGGCGGCCATGAACCAACAGCCACCTAGGCGAAGGTGGTAGAAAAGAGCAAGTAATGGCCAGTATAATGCCAGTAATCGCCATCAGGATGAACGGTAGCCGCCAAGAAATTGACGAGTCAATATTTATGGACCCATAACATGTAAGATAGCCAGCACAGTTACCTGCAGCTGCCATGAATTGGGGAATCGAGACGAGCATTCCTCTGCGGCTCGCTGGAGCGATCTCTGTGATATATCTGAGATGAAAGAGTCAATATGGAGAGGGAGAAACGCAGGCCAATGGCGTGACCACGACATACACTGATACGTTCGAAAGCCATAGTCCTTCACCCAATCCTGCCAAAGCTCTTCCGACCAGGAGCATTGGAAGCCCATCGCATGCTGCCTCTAGGACAGCACCAAGGGTAAATACCGAGGCCCCTGCCATCACGACACGAAGCTGACCATACTGGTCTGCCAGTTGACCCGCGAACACTGCTGGGATAGCACCGATTAACATTAAGAGCGAAATGGCAAAACCACGCATAACTGGACTCAGAGCTCCCATAGTATGTTCGAAGTATGGCATTGTGGTTACTGCTCCGATGGAGCCTGTATCGTAGCTTCTCATCGATCAGCTTGCTTTTCATATTTTTTTCTGTTGAAAGAGAGTACCCGTTGAGCAGTCCGCCGATAGAGATTACAGAAGAGGCTATCATCCACCCCGGTGGTTTCGATATTTTCCACATTGCAGCTGGTCTGTGTTCTTGACGGTTATGTTCTAGTATTATTAACCCAAGGAAGACTCTAGTGCTTTACCACGAAATAAGTACTAATCGTGAATGGAAATTAGCGATGAATCGTTGAATTAGGAAGGTTACCTTAGGAAGGACCTGGCTCAGACCCTGTGCAGTGGAATGACGTTGCACTAGCTATGATGTAACTTCTCAGGCTGATTGGTCATATGGTCGGCCCGGATCTAATGTACATTTCTCCAGTGAGTAGGATTGATCGCGCATAATACATCAGGCTAACGAGTCTTCTCTCGCAAGCCTTTTGACCAAGTTACTCAACCTACCATTGTCGTCACAAGGCCAGTGTTTTAGCTTTTCGATCACGACTTCCGTTCATCCTTTTCATGGAAAGGTTCAAAGAGATAGGATATATTTCGTGGCATCGTTTCAGCTTTCTGCTATCCGCAGTAATGTCGATCCAAGATCGACACCTTCAGCGCTAGTCGCGCGACTTGTTAAGGAAACTTTCCTACCTGATAACAATATGGAATCTGCATTCGCATTCAAAGCTTCTAACTTTGACCAGCGAGCTCATCAGCGAAGCTTGAGAGAAGGCCAACAAATTCCTCTCTCTTTTCAAGCTGTATCCAATGCCCGCAATCTAGAACCTCGACCTTCGTCTGCTCGGTCCATTCTCTATGACGCTGCTCCTGCATGTCTGCCCTCGTAGCGTAGTCCTTTGTTGAGACCACCAACATGTTTGGTAGGGTAAGAAACTTCTTTTGATGCGGGATATCGGCTTCGTCAGCATGGTTGATGCCTCGCATAGCAGATTTATACCTAAAGACTCGTCAACTCGACGAGCATTTAGAGGCATTACATAGGAACAAATATCATGGCTGACCATTTCAAAGGAGTGTTGTAGCCACTTCGCCCCATGATCTCATTTCGAACAGCATTCTCTTCTCTTGTGACCCACTCAGGGAGTGGTGTTGTCTTGCCAGCAGCGATCCACTCAGCCGCACTTCCTACAGGACAAAACTCTGTCTTCCAAATCTCAGGATCTGTAGGGTAGATAAGGGAGAAAGCTGCTTGAGGCTAGCCATGTCTTTAGCAAGATCAAGATCCTTGAATGGTCCATACTCACATTGCGATTGAATATATCAGCCGCTCCCTCAGTGTTGAACCATTTCCAGTAACCAAAGGTCGGATAGCCAAAGAGCTGCTCGGTAAGGCCGTTGAAGGCGTCTTTGAGACGTGTAAGTAATGTGAGACCGACCCTGGGGTACAGAGAAGTATATATACCTATATCGTGAACGAGCCCAGGCTCGATATAGCCAACAGAGACAAAGACCGTACCAAGGAAGCATTCGGGATGGTAGGTTGTAACACGCGCCAAAAGCCCAGATCCCCAGTCATGTGCGACCCCAACAACCTTCTCCAATCCCTCCTTCTTGAGAAGTTCTGCCATATGGCCACTCATCCTCTTCATCGAATACGCCTCGAGCTCTTCTGGCTTATCAGTATCACCATAACCAAGCAAATCTGGAGCCACCACGCCATAACCGGCGTCCTTCAGCATAGCGATTTGATGCCTCCAGTCCCAGCTCGAGCTAGGGAATCCGTGAAGTAGGAGGAAGGTGGGCTTCTGGGAGTGAGCAGCCGGTACATGGACATAGGCGTACGTGGTCCCGTCATCAAGACAGACTGTCTTGCTGGTAGAAGGGAATGCTTGGAGAGCCATGATGATTGCAACCAATAAAGTCTCAAGGTTTATTTTGATCAGGTAGAACTCCCAACCTATTGCACCAAGAATCTTATGGTGGGAAGGTCTTCGAGCATAATATATCCCGCGACGGGAAGCCTCCAATGGCTTCTACACGGGGTTCCATACAAATCATCGATATGCAAATCCCCGGTGCCTTCCTGCTGAGGAGAGGCTACCACCAGAGAACCGTACTGGACTAGTGAAGGTTATCTTTCACTTATCGACCTGACTTTGGCATGATTCTCAGTAGATCTGAATGTCGCCGGGCCGGCTTCGGGCCGGTCATGCCAAGTCATGTCAACACACGCCAAGCCCGTATAATCTGAAAACCTTACGGAGAAAGAAAATATAAGTCTTGATTTACGCTAGCGATATTAGCGTGCCAAGAATTCAGCCCTGTGAGTTCACCCCTAGAGGGGCGCCTAGACAACACCCGCTGCGGGGCTATTAATAGGGGCTCTTAAGATTCTAAATACGTAGTGATTAAGGGCCTTTCGCCTAGATTATCTATTAAAAAGCTGTAATCCAGGCGCCATAGTACCCCGAAGACATACTTAGTAGGCAATACTCCAGGGGCCTTATCTAAAGCTAGGTTTAAGGCGTCTACGAAAATGGTTAGCGCAAATCAAGACTAACATTTTCTTTCTCCGTACTCAGTACTCTGTAACAGGCTCCCGTATCCCATTATAGATAATGGGCAGAGAAGGCATAGCGAGACTGTGAATTGCAGTGGCTTTTTGTAGCTGCGATAACTTTCATGTGAGTTCGCGTTGCCGACGTTCGTCTCATAAGATCGTGACCGGTTCCAAATAATTGTCGTTCCGCTAACATTTTGGAAGCCTGGAATCGGCAGCATGGGACCATCCATCATATCTCAGTAAAAAATGGCATTTGAACATGATAGGTTACGCAGGCAATCGACCAAGCTGAACTAGTCCAAGTCGTAAGCTGATAAGTGTGGATGCATATTGTTGGTCCAGATGAAAAGCCTAATGCCTGTTACACGGGAATGGGCTGTCTGGATTGCATGCACATTCTCAGTGCCGCTGCAGAAGAAGGGCGTTTGCCATCCATACTCGACAGCTTCTTCGTTCGTTGAGAAGCCATAGTGATTTGTTAGCTGTCATTCCTTACCAAGCCTCGCTCAGATGGCACCAATTTAATTGGTGGTTAGTGCTCGATGGCACCATCGCGGGCGGCGAGTAGAAGGGCTCACCTATCAACCGCAATACCCTAAAGTTGGTCGCTTAGGCGATACCTTAGGCTTAGTCCCTAGAGCCGGGTTTCTTTCGTAGGGACCCTATAAGGCTATGGTTGGAGGATATCCGGTTGTTAGGTGAGCGGTTCTAAGCTCCGCCCGGCATGCTGGGAAGATTGTGATTAGTATTTGTAGGGGCTACCACCCCTTTTTGATCATCAGTCCTTTTCGTCTCTGAGCTATTTGCCTGCATCTGTTTCAACTTCCGCGTAACACGATTTTTGCTGTCTGAGTTGCGAAGCTCGCCTCAACCACCCTCGCCTTTGCAGATCTAGTCTAGATAGCTGCCTTTATGCCTTAGGTCTCCTATCGCTTAGACACAGGGGTTTTTCGGCAATGGTCCTCTGCTCCATATCACGGCAGATGGCATCTACATGGGCCGATGGCAGCGTGGAGTAAGGGCCTTGCGCTGAGCATTCTGGCCAACCAATGAATTTTGTATAGCTTCGCCTTTTCCGCTTTCCGCGCTGACCGGATGAGCACTACAAAGACGCATTGTATCCTACAAGGGTGATGCAAGTCTTTATGGTGGAGGACTGGCCACGCCTTGTTCTTATCGATGCATGTCCTCAAGACCAGCAGCACGACTCCATAGCATCGCCCAATCACGCCGAAAGAGGTAGCTGCGTGATCAAAAAGGTGCATATGTCCTTTGCGAAGAGGACGAAATCGAAAGGAATGAGGTTCTGCGAGGGCTGACGGAAGGCGATCAACAACTCGGATGAGTGACTTATGTCAGTTGAAGGACGCCTTCTTCAGGCCTTCTTCACGTAGGGCATCCCTTACTAATCCCATCAACCTCTATGAGCCCCATTTGTCAATTTCCTCTTCCCATTTCCTTTCTTCTCACAATTTACTGTCCATTCGCCGCGAAGTTAATCCTCTACTACACACGAATAATTCAGAGATACACCGTCATAACCCGCAAGTAAGCTTTTCTATGATGTATACCGTCCTTAGATATTTTCTACATCGCTCTAACCACCTTATAGATTGCATCCCCAAGGCAGAATGGCAACCTTAGCTAAGACGCTAGCTGAGCTATTCTCTCAGCTATGGAAAGCATGGTGCTGCGCTGCATTCCTTGAAAGTGTCAACTTGGCTGGGGTAGGCCAGTGCGTGGCCCCCAATTCACCGAACAATGCGCCGATCCCGGGGTACATGTCCGATCGCGTTGAGATTTGACGAAGGGGTGATTGAGTATTTGGTGTACATGGAGGTCAGCACATTGGCAGCTTGATGATATGAGTGTTCGTTTTACCAATGGCTATTCATCTTTGAGGTGGTTCAGTCATGAAAGAAGCGATGATATACCTCATGTATGACGAGTCATCAGAATTATGGGAATTCATTCTCTTTCATATACCTTGCAACATTTCTTTCATTTGAGCAATTGAGACCCCAAATGAATCTAGAGCATTGGATCCGAAAGCTTCACTTGCCCGTCAGCCGTGCCAGAATGTGCAAAGCATGGCGTCTCAGACGTTTCCCCTTCACAACCCTTGTCATTATCGGCCACATTTCGTACATTGTTTCCAACTCTGAAGGTGTATCTCCCAGTTAGAACCTCAGCAGACCATGAAGCAGACTCAAAAGCTGCTCGAACAAGACTCATCAGCATCAGATCGCTGCATGCAAGATTGTCAGTCTGTCACTTTTGCTGAGCATTCTGATCTACCTTTGGCGCCAATAAGCGTTGTTGCAGTTGGGCGGTAGTCTGTGTGTCCGCTGAACCTAGATACGTACCGATTTTGGCCAACTAGTAGCGGTTAGGTTGCAAGGAGAGTAGCTTGAGACGTCACATACTTGGGGACACAAGCTGTAGACCTTCCAGGATAGGTGATATAAAGTTTCCACCAATGGAACTGGAAGTTGAAGGGGCTCTGTCCCCTCTTAAGTGAATTGGCTAACATCCGAGCTTGTAATCTTACTCACTCGGCGAGTCGCGGTCCTTTGGCGTTCCGATACCATAGGGCACGATCATATCGGCATCTGAGAGGAAATCCGAATTGGCGGCGATGACATTGTTTTTGAGCCAGTCGTGAAAGACGTCAAGCTATGCCCATCCCCGTGCGTGTTCTTCCTTTGTGACGGTTTATCCAACCGCCCTAGGATAGCATTCAGTAGAATATATTGCACGTCTAGCCTGATTGAATAGACACCATCGAAACGTCGCAACAGGTCCAACATAAGGATTGGTTCCTGTCTTATCTCGATAGCCGTGTCGAAATTTTTCGTATTCGTGGAAGTATTCATAGCACGTTGGTCAGAAAGCACTCTGATCATATTAGTAATTTCGCGGACACAACGTAAGGGAAAGCATACCTTCGCCATATGCTTTTTGAGGGGTTTCCCTTGAGCTACTCTCGCGGGCACTTGGCCCATCGGTTTTGTAGACTGAATTCGACTCGGTTGACACCTAAAAGCCTCTTGAGGACGGTGATGAATTTCTCATCCATTGCTTGCTGATTTCTGTTGCTATAAGGAAAAAAATCGGTTGGATATAAGATCTTTTTCAGGAAAAATTTACTGTCTTCTAGGTCCAGGGCGTTCGATGCAAGGTAATACAAACCTTGGATACTACGGCTAAAGAATCCAACGACTTCAAATCGGTTGCATGCAAAACTATTGAGACCACGTTCGATGGGATAATGAGGAGGAGACTGACGGACGGACAGGAGCTATGCCTTGCACGAAAGTAGTATTGAAAGAAGGACGGCGCTAAAACATATCGTTCGTAGTTGTAGGTGTACGGATATTACTACTAGCTAGAGAACGAATATTAGTCGATAAATATGTTACAAGGGAGATTATACTTGCTGTCTGCTCCCATCGAATAACCCAGGCATTCATATCCTGCTATGAACGCATCTGCTCCTGTGGAGCTGCCAAAAGGGTTCTGATATCTATTACCACGTGGATTCAAGGGATAATGGTAATCGATCCACATATCTGTGGGTTCATCTCCTGATGCAAAGACGGTCATCTTCGTTTTCCCGACACTACGGCTCCAAGGAATATAGGTTTTTCCACGTAAGCCACACTATTCTATTCTGGACCGTATAGTTGAGAGTAAAACATATTCATCGTGGTGGACTTAAGATGGTAGCAATCTTTAAGACAGATTCTTGAACCCGCTATGGGGTTTCTCTCGGAAGGATTGAAGTATAATCGACTCAGGACTGCGACATGTCTGAAGATGCCGTCGGGAGCTAGGCTGTTAGGTGGGTAGAATCTGGGTAGGTTGGTAAAGTATTCCTGGGATAGAAAAGCAGCAGCACGCTCCCTCATTCGGCATCATTTGGAACTGTCGGAATGATGAATACGTCAAGGCTGTCCTCGTACGAACGCCAGTCTTGATGAATACTATTGTTGCTGAGGAAGTAGAGGCCGGATAGAAGGGCGTCGCTGTGGCTTTCCAGTTGCCATTGAAACACATCCTTAAGATGCGGATAAGCTTTCAGCCTCGAGGCAAGTTCCTCAACAAACTGCCCGGCCGGTGCTTGTAAGACCAGGAGTTCGTGGAAGTAATCTGTGAAAACATCATCGATTGCTTTGAAGGACTCGATGAGTTGAAGGATGTCGTCAGAGCTTTTGATAGAATCGTTTATTCTGACTACAGGGGCTGGGACAATGATTCGAGATGAGCTGCCGTTGAGCGTACCCTAACGCGATGAGCTTCGTACGATAGTATACAATAGTGGTTGGACTGACATACGACTACTTGCGGGTAGTAAGAGAATGGAGCAAAATTCATGCATATAGAGCGGGTTTTAAGTTGGTTTCTATACTTATCAAGGTCCTTTGGCGCAGTATATATCTTTCATCACACGCTGTTTAAGTACTGAAAAGCTATAATTAAGGGTTGGAAACCTCCAGAGCTATAAGATCTAAAGGTATTGTTAAAAGTAATTCACCTATTATCAGCTCTACATGCATGACTTATGTTCCATTCTCTTACGTAGTAGAGCACTCCTCCAAAAGCTTGAGTGGTAATAGTGATAAAGTAGGAACCCGAAGTCTGCTGGATAAATCATCCATGAGCTAGGGCAGCACTAGCCGTAACTGTTCTACATGCCGAGGCTTGAGAAACTTCCCCCAAAACGTTCGACTCAATCTCGCAGATGTCGCTGTAGACAATCTTTTCTTCACGATCATGGACTTCTGGCGCCTGCTAGGCTACTCTCCCATTTCTTTCCACACCCACTCCTCGCCAATTGACCTCCAATCCAAAGACCCCACGTTGAAATCTCTCAATCTGCTTGACCTTTGCAAACAAATAACCCCACCATGCCGCCTAAATCCCTTCCTCTTCAACGGCCACCTCCAAACATTCTGGACAGCGGTAAAAAGCTACGACATACCCATCTACTACAAACGCCACATATTTTCCGCTGAAGATCCCACTTATGCTGGAACATTTGCCGTAGATTTTGTGGTTGAAGCTTATGAGGATACAGATGTGAGCTTGCCGCCTAGAACTACGTATTATACGGACAATGAGTTTGAAAGTATTGGATCTATGGACGATCGCCCTATGGTTGTTACGCTGCATGGCTTGAGTGGAGGGTCGCATGAGATATACCTACGGCATGTGCTGCGGCCATTGGTCGATTCAGGGAAATGGGAAGCTTGCGTGGTGAATAGTCGTGGCTGTGCGGGGAGCAAGATTACTACTGGGGTCCTGTATAATGCGCGGGCGACATGGGACATCAGACAAGTGGTGAAGTGGCTGAGGGAGAAGTTCCCTAATAGGCGGTTGGTTGGGCTTGGATTTTCACTGGGGGCGAATATTTTAGTCAATGTACGTACAGTAGTTAGGAATACATTATGGGGATCACGTCTGATCACTGTCTTTTTGTAGTATCTGGGTGAAGAGGGTGAGATGTGCGAGCTCAAGGGTGCAGTGGTGTGCTCAAACCCGTGGAATCTTGATGTGAGCTCTGTTACACTCCAGTCAACGTGGCTTGGGCTGGAAGTATATTCAAAGACTATGGGGACAAGTATGAAGGGATTAATTGAGCAAAATGCCGAGGAGCTTGCTAAGAATACCCGGGTCGATCTTGAGAGAGTCCGAAAGATCAAGTATTTGTTTGAATTTGATAGGTAAGGCCCTTGCACTTGAATCATTCTTTTGGATTTAATGCCTTTGTAGAGAGCTTCAAGGCCCGACCTGGGGGTATCCCACTGAGGGAGCATATTATCGAGATGCTTCTTCTTGTGACTCCGTCCTTGCTGTCAGGATACCACTTTTGGCCATAAATGCAGAAGATGACCCCGTATGTCCCTAAATGAGAGCATCATAAAGTATCACATGCTGAAAGACCACAGATCGCGGTGAAGGAAGCAATACCCTTCATGGAGTTCCGGCAGAATCCTTTCGCGGTACTTTTGACCACCACAATGGGCGGTCATCTCAGTTGGTTCGAAAGCGGTGGGGGAAGATGGTTCGCTAAACCAGTATGTCAGAATATGCGTGTACATCGAGTTGTGGATAAGCTGACTACGAGCTTAGGCAAGCCAATTCCTCATGAAATTGGCCCAAGACGTCAACCTTGACAAATTGTCCCACTCCATAAGTCCCCTCCACGATGGCGAAGCGATTACCCCAGCAATCTTCAATCCTATGCGTCGGAAGCTTCAGGTCCAATAGACCCTAGAATTATGTAACTCTTTTCTCAAGCAAATGAGACTCGTTTGCGATCGGTTTTGGAGCCTTTTGGCCCTTTGGCACTTTCTGCTGGCTGCACATCAACGGTCATGTCCAGCTTCCTCTTCCTTTTCTTGCGCATAGAATCCTTAGTCTCTTCCTAAACCACAATTAGCGTAACAATCAACGTATCTAACAATCTCTCGTACCAATTTGGACTTCCTCTGCTCTTGCCTGGCTTCGGCCTCTTTCCGACGGGCTTCTCTTATTTCTTCCATTTGCCGGCTCTTCATCATTTTGCTCTCAATCTGGCCCTCTTTGTTTGCGTTGACGATAGCAAGGATGGTCATCATGCTCTCCTAGGAATTGAAAGCTGTCAGCCTGAAAGTCTCTGTTGGATTGACCCGGCTATTATCGTACCTCATCATCGACGAAGACCTTGCCTTTCTTCTTGCCTTTGGGCAAATCTACACCGACAGGAGTAATCATATTGAGCTTCGGTATCCCTAGCTCTCTATCAGTGTAGACCCTCTGCTTCTTCTTGGCTGGGACGGTTGCGGATTTGGTTTTCTGCTGTTTCGGTGGTGGAAGTTTCGTTTTCTTAGATGTTCGGCTTTTCGATTTCGCACCAAGCGCACCAGGTTTCACCGTACCTTTGGTACTTTTGGTCGACGACTTCACTGTCCTGGTAGGCCCCATAGTCGTATTCGCAATACTATGTCAAGAACCGCTTTAAGTCAAGTAAGGTAAGGTAGGTAGTTGAGGAATTCAAGGTTGAGGCTAAGATAAGATAAGGTGTCGTATTTTGTGGTTTTAGAATGACTACACCATATGACCATGCCAAGGATTCCATAAGTACGGTTAGGTATCTTACATCGAGAGATCATCGGATGATGCTATGAGGGGAGACTTGTTGGGTATCTATAGAAGTCTACATCTAGCGCTGGACATACTTTTATACAATGTACACCTCAAACATCAGATTTTCGCTTACCCTCATCCCCCTCTCCAGACCTCTCCCCAATCATATCCCCCAGTATTTGCATTGGCTTACTCGTATCCTCCTTATCCTGCCTCGCCCTCCACTTCCTCCCCTGCATACTCAGTTCTCTCAACCTCCGCAGAAAACCATTGAGTCTCTCCTCATCATTCTTCGTTTCCATTTTATCATATTTCTTCTTTCGGCGGGCCTGACAGGCTTTATATAGCGCCCGTGCTCGTGTTTCCGTATCTACTTCGGTGAGCGAGTACTCGATTGACCATTTGTCTTCGGCTGTGAGACGCTCGGGTCGTAGGACGAATTTGCCGTTGACTTTGTTGCGGATAGTGAGTGTCATGGCGAGTATATCTGGATTTTGGGAGGCAGCAGCGTCTGTGTAAGAGAGTTCCTCTGTGACCTTGTTGAGGAAAGCTTTGTCGGCTTCGATTGGGAAGTCGGCTAGCGCTTCACTGGACAGAGGCGAAGTATATCCATGTGCGTCCTCACCTGCGTCTCGCTTCCAGTGGTCAATGGGAGGCGTAGCATGATCCACGGAACCAGCCGGTAGACGCTCCTGTTCGTTTCCCTCGGTCTGGAGCTCTTTGTTCCCTTGGACATTGGCATGATCTTTATCCGCTGCTCTGGTGCTCTGGTCATCCGCCTGGCTATCTTCTTGGTCGACGTCGGTACTTCCTTCCTCCACGGCTTCTTCTTCACCATCATCCACCTTTAATTCTTCTTGTCCTTCGCTCAGGTTGGCCTCTTGGACCTCCTCGCTGTCCCCTTCCTTGTCATTCTCTGCTTCCTCAAATGACTCTTCATCCAGATCCTGCTCCTCATCTGCCTCGTCGATGGATTCTTCAAGCTTCTCTCCGTCGTCTTCCTCGGCTCCCTCATCTTCTTCAGTATCTACCAGCTCGTCGTCCTCATCGTCCTCACTTTCAGCAGCTGCAGCGGTTGCCTTGTCGCCTTCCCGAGCTTCCTCCTTGATAGCATATAAAACGCCTTTCCCGGAGATAACCCTTCCATTAGATGCTACCCGACTGTTCTCCGGATCGTCGTATGCTACATCTTCTCCGTTTGGCAGCTCAATAGATAATTCGTCCTTATCCATTGTCTCTCGCACATCAGCTTGAATGTTTTCCCATTTAGAATCGTCCTCCTCTGTTTCCTGCGACACGGCCTCGTCGCTTGTTAGGCCGAATATCTTGCGTTCGAACTCTTTAATCTTGGCCTCATTGTGAGACTGAACCTCGGCCACCTGCTCTTCGGTCACAGGCTCAGCAAAGATGTACATAAAGGGGGTGGATGCCTCTCGGGTTTCGAAATGGAGGCGGATAGACTAGTCATATTAGCAACAAGAAAAATGGACGAAAGGAATTGACATACTGTCTCAGGGAACTTCTTTGTTGCTCTATCAAGGATCTTATTGAGAAGGTCTAGACCTAATTTGAATTCCTGATCTCCTACCGTTGTGTCCCACTGACCATGAATTGTCGAGTCCATCTCTGATAGACTTATGTACTGAAAGCCGAAAATTCTTTCCACGTTGTGAAAAGCGACAAAAATACCGTCCATCCGGCCCATTCGTACCTGCATAGAGTACTTGAGGAAAGCTGCGCGGATCATGTCATAGTATTCACGCTCATACGATTCAAACTCGCCTTGCCTGCTTTTGATCTCATAGCCAACTCCATGTTCATAATTTTCGACATCCATACGGATAGATATTACTGCTCTTGTTTTCAGATCAAACATGCCCGTACCTGGCAAGCGCGGGTCGTGCGCATCGAGCTGTGAGCGCATCAAAAAGTCGCCCATGGTAGAATAGTGGAAGGTCTCAGGCGCCAATTGCTCCTCATCAGTCACTTGATCGGGATTTGATTTGCGGTATCTTTCGAAGTCATCGGTACTCAGCGTGAGCAGTTTCTCCATTGACTTTCCAAGCATACTCAAAACATTTGCTGAGTCGAACTGCTTATCAGCATCTATAGCATAAGCTCCGTCTTTCCAACGAAGGAAAAATGCTGATGGTATACGTGACAATTCTGTGAAATTTTGCTGGGGTGGCGTAGGAAAGGCTTTGGACAACATCGATGTGTTGATGGGCCGCCACTGGGAGAGGAGGAAATGGAAGTGTGCCAATACAGCTGTCATACTGGAC
Source organism: Cladonia rangiferina (assembly GCA_023065455.1). Classification (NCBI taxonomy): domain Eukaryota; kingdom Fungi; phylum Ascomycota; class Lecanoromycetes; order Lecanorales; family Cladoniaceae; genus Cladonia; species Cladonia rangiferina. Next base: position 451,484 of record JAJREH010000026.1, read on the forward strand.
GTTGATCCCATATAACGCTTGCCGTGCGCTTTCGCGATACGCTTAAGTGATTCATCTCTCGAGGATGTGATGTATTCTTTTAAGGAACTAAAATCGAATTCGGCCACAGGCATAATCTTTTGAAGATATGGGTCAAAATTATACACTCGCGATCTATGATCTTGAAGCTGGTAGATGCCCGGACTGACATAATGTTAGTGTATGTCTATAGAAGCAACGCAGCGGGAGCTCACTTGAATAGAACTCTTTCGAGGCCATACGACAACTTCGGTACAGGAGCCTGTTCAACGGTAATGGCTGGAAACATTTAGCTTTGGTCGCAAATATATCGACGGCGGTCTTACGTATTATCTTGAGCTTAGTCGCATCGGCCTTCTCTATGTTATTTCTACTCTTGGTAGAGCCACCAATCAATGAGTCTTTCAGTGAATCGAAACCTGGAGTCTTAGATATTGTTGAAGCAGGTTCCTTCCGCTTCGGCGATGAGTCCCCTTTTATGGTTCGGACCACAAGGACATTTATCTTTCGTGACACAACAGACTCTTTGGCATTCACCTTTCTGACTTTTCCCTTTCGTTCCACACCAGACTCTTTGGCATTTACCTTTCTGACTTTTCCCTTACGTATTTCCCTTACCAGCGTAGGCTTGATTGCCTTGGCTAGTTCTGCTTTCCGTTCTGGCTCTGAGAGACGGGTAGCCCTCGCAGAGGTAGACTTCGGAGCGTTGTCGAGATTGCTTTCTTCTATGGCTTGTAATTCCGCCGCCTTTTTCTTCTCCCTTTTGAGTCGAGACTCTACCCTCCTTGGTCGCCTTGGCTTTGCATCCGATATGACAGTTGATTTTGCAACCGAGTTGTGGTCTGAAGGCCCCTCGGCTACCTTCAATTCTTCCTTGCTTGTGGGCGCGTGTTTGATGTGTGTATCGAGTGCACGCAGATCATCTTTGGTCTGCGTAGCAAGCAGATCTTTACGACGTTGGGCCAAAAATTTATGTTGGAGCCTTTTCTGTAGGGCATCTGTACTAGGCGTTGCCTGATGCGATCCTTTGTGAGTTTGCTGCCAAACAGTCAGCCAAGGCTCTCAAGCAGTTCAGCCCGGCTATCATAATCGTGAAAGCGAATACTCAACTGACATTGGCATCTGCAGTAGATCCGGCCGTGAGATCTTGGGTGCTGCCATCCTTGCTCTCCCTGTCCTTGCCTCCGTTTTCACCTTCGCCACGGACAAACCCTCGGATTATGTCCCTGATTCGCGACCGCGATGCAGAAGTGGGACTATCAACTTTTCCCACATACCCCTGTGGCGATTCTGACTCTTTAGTACCCTCATTGTTGTCTTTCTGGGTTGTGTATTTATGTGTTCTAGTCCGTCCTCCCTCGACACCAGCAATTTGCCGTCGGCACGATAGGCAGACATATGGTTGACTTGGCGAAAGCAAACCTCTCAAAACCCTTGCACTCATTCAGGGGCCAACAGACCTCTATACTAAGAGGCAATTGTACTTATATGATGCGGTTGCTCCAGCTGTTTCGTCAACACGGCCTGGCGCCAAAACTTTTTTTTGGACAGGGATCTTGAACGGCGGCTTATCCTGCAGGGATTAGCAGCTCTACCAGAGCCCTACTCCAGCCTCTCCAACTAAAGACAGCTCTACCTCTGCTCTTTTTACATCTTCCTCCAACATTCTTCGAGGATCTACCAGTAGCGCATGTCTAATCATACACCTAGGTCTACAAGATGAGTAGTCATAGGCTTTTCCGCTTCCCCAAGCCTGAGTGGCTCAACGGCCCAAATACACGGACAGCAGGCGTCTACCTTGCAGGCGCACTGGTAAGCTTCCCCCACATACCTCACAATGGCACGAACATGATCTGAAATCTTGATGTTAGTTCTCGCTCGGATTCTTCTTCTTTATCGATGCCTCGACCTATTCCAAGTCCTCCCTGAACGGGTCAAATGTCCACATCAAGTTCGTAGACTGGATACCTGGCATCTGCTCGGCCTTGGGAATGCTCGTCATCAATTCAATAGAAAAAACAAGGTTAAGCGCAGACAGCTATAGCTACTCTGGTACTGGAGTCGCCTGGAAGGCGAGACTGGTCCTGTTCCTGGGCTTCGCCCTCATGGCTGGCGGGCTCGCCGGCTCTGTGGTGAGTGGACTGGGGAAGCTGGCCATCAGGATTCTGTGGTTGACCAAATGAATACAGGCAGTCATGGTACTTAAGTACATTGTGCCGGGATATCCCGCGCACACGTTGTACTTTGGAGTAGCTAATGTTATCGCTAATGGTTTGATCATGTTAAGGTATGCATGCCCCCCAACCTCAGGTACACCCCTCCGATTATAGCAGCGCTGAAATTGCACAGTTCTGTCGTACTTTGGGTTTCGCAGAATATGGAGGACGACTACACGTACAATTTGGCGCTATGATTGGAATTAGTGAATCTAGAGATATGTACAATATTCATGACGTGGGCGAATTCAGGAGCGGCGGCGTGAAGCATGTCAAGAAAACTTAGCCATTTTCCCAATCTACACATTTTGCAAGAGTGGATTTGCACTGCCCTAGAACTCTTCCCCAATCTTGGTCTAACTAAGACGACAGTCCTTACTGACCTTCATTAATCTGGTCTCTAACCTGAGATCATCTAATTCGGTAACACGCCATAATAAAACTCGACAATTGCACACCAGCACGACGGTATCGACGAATATAATGAACGGGCTTTACAACATGACCTCCAGTATCTCGGTTCTTCACAGATACATCATGTACTCCCATCCATCTCAAGCATCTCAAACATTTACAATTATCAAAAAACCAATGGATGGGATCATAGCAAAGTCTGCCCCTTCCCAAATATTACCGCCGACGAAGGGAGCGAGGAAGCTGGCGAAGGGGGAGTGGAGGAACATTACGTGGGCTAAATATGAAAAGCTGCCATTGGAAAATTGTGAGGGGCTGGGTGAAGGGAGGTTGGTTGGGGAGTTGGCATATATTAGTGCGTTCTTGGCGCCGGTTTTGGGGGTTGCAGGCTGGGGAGCGGATTGTGATTGCGCCCGCGACGAGGTCTTTGGGGGGCGCGGCGGTGGTTTGTGCCTTGTACGAGGGGGTGGAGGGTTTTGGGGGCGGGGAAGGATGAGGGGATTGGAGAGGTTGAGGGAAATGGGGGAGGAGAGGGCAGAGACTGCGCGGACTAAGAGGGATGTGGAGGGGGTAAAAGATGAGATGCGGAGATGGGGGGCGGTGGATACGTTTTTGGATATTAGTACGCCTGAGGCGGCGGGTCGAGGCATGTGAAGAGTAGGATTTTGGCGTTGAGCAGGGGGGAAGGGTTAGTTTGATGTGGGGATTCAATGGGGATGTGGCGCTTCCGCATGGGGTTGTGATGAGGTCGGATTTGCTGTTGAAGGGAAACGGGTGTGTGAGCAGGAGGATGTTAGACGTTATTTGAGATGGTTGAGGTGGGGGTGCTGAAGCTTGGTATGGCTGGAGGGGTCAGTGTATTGAGGTAGTTTGCGTTGGAGGAGTTGGATGATGGATTTACTGCGGCAGAGAAGGGTGTTGGGTTGGTCGGAGCTGTCTTTGTGCTGTATGGATGATCTGGGGAAGGGCCTTACCGTAGTGAGGAGGATTCTATGGTGGTGGACCAAGCCTTCGCAAGACTGTTGATGTAGGCTTCTGTAAGGCACATAAGAGGCGTTATGCACAAAGTGGTCATTCCCTACATCTCTTCGAATTTCGTTTGGCATGCGGATCCAGATGGATCAATGTAAGATAATAATACATGACCGTATGCTCCCAGAAATCAAGCTGAGTGTACACATAAGTCTTTGCATCTCCCTCCTCTAAGCATATTGACATACACCTTCAACCGCTGGCATCTTCTCTCACCGCCAAAAACCCCCTCTAAGAAGACAAGCAACGAAAGAGATTGAAGTACAAGAACACGTCCAATTCCTACTCTTGCGCAAGGCCGTTGTCTCCATCCTCATATATCTTAACAACGTTGTCTCTGTCAATCCGAGAGGCTTTCAGACCATCTTTTTGAAAATGCGCAAAGTTTGCTTTGCCGGCTATCAACATTTGTCTCACCGAGCGAAATGTTTCGTGCAGGGCCATATGGGTGGTCAAGAGGCCTTCTTCCTCCACTGTGCCATCATCATGGATAATTATATGGACTTTCCCATCTCCGCCTTCTGCGTGATGAACGACCACCCAACGTCGTATGACCTCGACTGTCCGGACACTAGCTAACATCATCAGGGGGCTTAGCATACGGCGTACTGGCTCTAGCTTGGTCGTATCGATGATACTGGTGGCGTGATCTTTGGGGCTGCCAGCCCTTGGGAGCTTTGGCACGGTGCGACTTACTGACCTTTGCGCGTCTAGGTTAAGCCTGACCTTGAACTTAACTCCGCAACGATCGAAGGCATTCTTGACGTCCTCTCCAAGAGATGCCTGCCCTGGATTGTGCAAGCTCATCTCTAAGGTCAACGTTTGCAACTCTGGGAAGAACACAGTCTGGATCTCGGAGAAGCTTAATAGGGTTTGTCGGAACATCTCGCATTGTGCTTTCAGATCTAGCGTATGTCTGCGAAGTCTGCGAGGGTCGTGTCGAATGTGATGAAGCCACAAGGTCATAGGACTTGAGTTTTGAAGCTCCGTGATCGTACCCAAATCAACGTATGCTAAAGGAGAAATACAGATTTGCATCGTAAGGTGTCTGAAATGCTTCATTAATGGCTTCTTATGAAGTTTCATAAGCATCTGTCGCGTCTCGAGTTCCAGAGGATTCGGGTATCTCTCTAAATCATCCCTCAACCTAGGCCTGTGCAACTCCCAAGCATTCATGCGGAAGAACAGATCGACCACCTCACGGTGGACTTGCCTGCAGATGGTTGAGTAGAGCCGGATCCATTTGAACTGCTCTCTGCAGACGATAGGACCAGCCCTCGATTTGCCTATGCAGGAAGCGCTAGTACACTTGAAGTGGGACTTCCGATCTGACAAATGTGAGTCCAATGTCACAATGCGCTCATGTATCTGTAAATGTCAGGGATCGGAACTTGTCTCATCTTTGTATAAAACAACAGCCGTTGAGAGTACATACATTGTCTCTAATCTCCCTTGGCAAGTCTAGGATTCGGAACACATCCCGCTCTTGTGTGCCACCTGGGGGCACCAGCTCCATGATGTCGAGGAGTTCTTGGCCATCCAGATCATCTGGAGCGACTTCTTCGTTCTCATACCTCTCGGCGGCTGTCAATCCCTTATCCTGATCTTCGTGTCCAGCTTTACCATTGATATACTCATCATCGATGTCCAACATCTCTATATCGTGCTTGGAGCCCCTCCTGACCACATAGTTCTCAGAATTCATAATGGGCAGATCTTGGTATACCTATTCTCAACCCTCTTTCCGATTGATCTAAAGTCTGTCAGTCTAGAAACTTCTCACTATGAACCTTTTTACAATTCATCAAGAGTTTGTACTCACTGATGAATAAGCTGCGCCTCCACCGGATGCAGCCGGATTTGGAAGGGGACCGGTGTTGTCGCTTTGGAGGTAATCGAGAGGAAGCTGAAGACTATACAGACCTTCGTATATTGTTTGGAAGATAGAAGATATTATATCGACAGGAATGATGGAAAAAAAGTGCTTGAAAAGTTGTCAAAATCTGTCTTACGTTTGCTTGTGTTGCCCACGCCTGCTATAAGTGTCAGGTGCATCTTCAAGTGAATGATACCCTCCTGTTTCATTGCTCGGCTGAGCAACTTCGTCCTTCACTTGTTGAACGATGTTGAACGCTGGCATTGTCACTTTATTGGGGTGACACCTTTGGGATAGTAGCACTTTCAGATAGGGGCAACGAGGACAGAGGGCAATTGGGGCCTAGAATGATCGCAGAATTGCACAGATTGTTGAAAGCACTTTAAGGCTTTCATAACATGGCATTTTGGTATCCAAGAAATCCTAGAACAAGAAAATATGGTATTATATTCGATTACCTCTTGACCAGCTTTGGATGTGACTTCACATGAACTGGTCTATGTTGTAATAGCTTTGAGCCGTTCAATTTCCTCATGCCGCTGAAGTTGTCAACATCGTTCAAAGCGCGGATCAATGACTTGCGCAGTCGAAAATTGTGAGGACTGCTGCTACGTAGCGAGAGTGGTTCTTAAAATGATTGCTGCAGTAATCTTCGAACGGAGTAATAGCGATAACTGTAATGCAGTTTCTACGCGTGGACGGTCGTTCTTCAAGTGCTTCGAAGCCGCTTGGAAAAGCTCTTTAGCAAGCAGATGACGGATCCCTGCCGGTCTTTGTCATCATGCCCAGTTATCGGTGCGATAATGAGTCGAGCTTGCATACTCCTAGAAACCGAGGCCGCAGTGCGGATCAAGGTAAGTTCGCGTATATTGTACAGATGTGGAAGGTGAAAACTGACTGCGCAGGCTGGATTGAGCTTCCTCTTCCCCACGCTCTGATAAGGGTGCGCTAGGGCCGAGACTTTGGGCCTCCCGGGCGAAGCGAGCCAAGCATGCGACATCCACGATATCTAAGGTAAGATTACCTTGGTAGCACCGACGCAATCTCGCAGTGAATACTGATGAGTCAAGTACGAACTGTGTTAATCGTTGCCGATCCAATGATCATGGATAAAGCTCACGCTCCCCCACCCTGTAAATGCAGGTACCACGGTAACGGTCCCTGCGCACTCAAAGGTCCTGAACATTCATTTCTTAACTTCGCACAAGACATACCAAGATGCTCTCTTTCGTTGCTATTGTTCAGGTTCTGGCCGCCATTGCACTCGTCCCTCTGGCTTCTTCAAAGCCTTGGGGTACCATTGAAGCAAGATGGTCAAACATGACAAAAATAATCAAGCCCAAGGTATTCATTATTGACATGTTTCCCCCTGAAGGCGAGGCATGGTACGGGATTCCAGAATTCAATCTGCTCGCAAAGAATATTACTGTGCCGGGAATATCGCCATTATATCCTGACGTCCACTGTACCTCCGATGACGAGGTATGTCAGATTGTGACAGGCGAGGCTGGTTCGTGGTAATCCTCCATACAAAGTGTTCAATGGCCTAAACTTCTCTAGAGATCAATGCTGCCAATAGTATAAACGCCGTGACCTTCTCCGGCTTGTTTGACTTTACGACCACCTATTTCATGATAGCTGGCATTGCTGGCATCAACCCGAAGGTGGCCACACTGGGCTCGGTCGCCTTCGCAAAGTACGCCGTACAAGTTGCCTTACAATATGAATTTGATGCCCGAGAAATTCCAGCGAATTTCACTACAGGGTAAGCCCCAAAGTCTGTTGAAAAGAGTTCCCAGACTAATAACGACAGGTATGTCCCTCAAGGGAGTACCTTTCCCACCGAATATCCACAGTCGCTCTACGGGACCGAAGTCTTCGAAGTAAATGATGCCCTTCGCCAACTCGCCATTGGTTTCGCACAAGCTGCCACGTTGAATGACTCGGCCGCTGCAATGGCTTACCGAGCGGACTACGCATCCACTGCAGCCTACAAGGCAGGCAGCGAACCTCCCAGTGTGCTCGGATGTGACGTGGCTACCTCGGACGTCTACTTCAGTGGCGCTTTACTGGGGGAAACATTTGAGAATACTACAAAGCTGTTTACGAATGGAAGCGGCGTCTATTGCACCACAGCCCAGGAGGATAATGGCACCCTCGAGGCTCTCCTCCGTGGGGCGCTCGCCAATCTTACGGATTTCAGTCGCATCATTGTCATGCGCACCGCCTCGGACTTTGACCGCCCTTATATTGGAGAGTCGGATAACGTTGCGGACGCGAACCTTTTCAACCTTTTCTACGCAAACCAGGGCGGCTTTGAGCCTGCTCTCATGAACATATACCTCGCTGGTGTGAAGGTTGTGGAAGGCATTCTCAATGAGTGGGATACTACTTTCGAGAAGGGTATCAAAGCACCTAATTATGTTGGGGACATCTTTGGTAGCCTGGGGGGAACGCCAGATTTTGGACTCGAGTCATATTTCAATGACAATCCTGTGACGAAGCGGAGCGCCAAGGGTTTGGGAAGGAATGCAAAGAGATATGGTACGAAAGCGTGAATGCTCTCTAGCAAGTGAAAGACTTGGGAAAAGCGCTTCGGCCAATAATATTAAATGATGCAGTGAAAAAGTATATAAGAGCAAAGCGCCAACGCCACTTTATGTCGATGTCGTTAACAGATTCACTTGGTATCTACGCTCTGATTAATAACATGACATGACCAGACAATCCTACGTTAATGCTCAATACTTCCTTCGCTTAGCAACATTCGTTGCTTTATGGAATCAAATAATAGAATATGCAATGAGCGGTAAAGTCAAGACCCTTTTTTACAAAAGCTAGTCCATCTATAGATATTGTTGAGCATTATCTTATCTTAGCTCCCGCGGCTTGATCACGAACTCACTCTGATTCCTGGCGGCTTGCTGCATCTGCTTACCTTGCTGAAGGCATTAGCATGCCGGGAATGTCAGCTTGGTCCAGCTCTTCCGTGACCCAATATGCATCCACGAACATATCTCCTCCGCTGCTGGGACCATAGTACGCGGGTTGCTGCAGGGATTAGGTACTCGAACTATATTCGGTTCGCGTAGGGTAAACGATTCACTCAAACTCTATCATACATACTTGCGAGAATTTCTTGCCATCATATGTAGGTGACAATGAGTGCTAGCAGTGCGGCAAATATTGTTATTGCATACCTTGGGCCTCCATCATCTTACACTCATCAGGTAGCATTTCTCCCAGGTTTCCCACAAACACCACTCTGACGCAGGACAGGCTACTGTGGACTCATTCCGAGCTCCCAAATACACTCTAAGAGACGAGCTTTCGATTCGAGGTAGTCTCACTGGAGATCTATCCGTTCCATCGTACTTAGGCTTTACTAGATGTTTTCGACGCTGTCCAATCTTCTTCTGCCTCTTTCGGCGTTGTCCCCTTCGAAAACTCATCAAATGGAGCTGTCTTGCATACACTAGACCTCCTTATCGACCGTGAAGAAGCCTTTCCAGACATTCATATTTGTGGAGAGGTTTTCATGGATGTTCAGCATTGTCTACTTGGCTACGTTTCAAAATCCTTCCCTTCGGATAACAGGGGCCTGCAATCGTCCGGGTCTTCTGGGAGTGCAACCCCTACCTCAAGCACACCATTCCCAAAAGAGCCTCGTTCAAAACCGATGACAGACCTACGGCACGTCAAACGTATCTATAGTCATCCTCAGGCATTTGCACAATGTGAAGCTTTCTTGTCAACATATCTTAAAGGTGCTGAGCGCCATGAAGTCTCTTCCACCTCCAAAGCTGCAACAATCGTAGCAGAGGACAAAGACAAGTCAGGCGCTGAGGCTGCCATCTCCAGCCGTCTTGCCGCAGATGTCCATCACTTGGCTGTCCTCGCCAAAGGCGTTCAAGATGTGGAAGATAATACCACCAGATTCTTGATCATCCAGAGAGGACCCGTTTGCCATCAGATCCAAAATCTACTCCCGGAAAAGTTCCAGATTACAAATGGGTTCAGACCAAAAAGGAAGGCCCTCATCGCATTCAATATTGATCATGGCACACAGGGCGCTCTGGCGAATGCACTGCTGGTCTTTAAGAAACACTCTTTAAACCTTACGAGCATCAACAGCAGACCGAGCAGAATTCGCCCCTGGCACTACATATTTCTTGTGGAGGTCGAAGGGGAGAGAGAATTCGACGATCCCGATTTGTTACATCTGGCATTGCAGGAATTAGATACGGTAACAGAGGGAAACAAATGGCTTGGATGCTGGGTCGACAGGTTTGGTGTAAATGCAGGCCAGTAAGATATATCTAGCTCGATATTTAGGCCTAGCTGCCCAATGTAACAGATATGACACAACGATAGTAGCTATGATTGGATGTATGCGTCCATACCAGCACTTATCTAAGCCCCACAAAAGATTTGTGGATTTTGAGCTCTCCTAATTTGCAGCCGAAGATCAACCGGTAGTCGGAGATCAATTTGAATCCTTAAGCTCGCCACCAAGGCCACTACGTACATCATGGACGCATTACACCTCCAATCAGCATGGGGACGGGATCCGAATCTACACCTGATGATCCCCCGAATCACCAGACCAGGAAATCTTAGATCCGAATCACGGAAGAGGAAATGCAAGTGGGGTGGGCCGAGGAAAAACTCCCCACCAATGTCGGTCAAGCATCTGGAGGCTCGTGCATAGATCGAGATTCAACATATAGTTAATAAATGCCATGATTTTGACCATCTGATTCTTGTTCACACAATGGCGGACATTGATGTTGAAGATGTGCTTGCACAACTAACGCTTGAAGAAAAAGCATCACTTACAGCAGGTCAGTAAGGTCTAATCCTCATGTTCCATAATTAACAAATTCACAGGCAGAGATTTCTGGCACACTGCATCAATACCACGGCTTGGTGTACCTTCGATACGCACATCCGATGGACCTAATGGCGTACGAGGTACTCAAAGTTTTAATGGCACCCCAGCAGCGTGCCTGCCCTGTGCAACAGCGCTCGGAGCCACTTTCGACGTTGACCTTCTTCACTCTGTCGGAAGATTCCTAGGCCAAGAGTCAAAAGCGAAAGGTGCACACATACTCTTGGGACCAACCATCAATATCCAGCGTTCGCCACTAGGTGGTCGTGGTTTTGAGTCATTCTCAGAAGATCCGTTTTTGTCAGGCACATTGGCTGGTGAATATTGTAAAGGAGTACAGGAAGAAGACATTATACCTACACCTAAGCATTTCGTTTGCAATGACCAGGAGCATGAGCGGTTGGCTGTCAACAGTATCGTGACGGAGAGGGCGTTGCGGGAGATATATCTCATGCCGTTCATGCTAGCCATCAAGAGCGCGAGGCCAGCGGCGGTCATGACTGCGTATAATAAGGTCAATGGGATACACGTGGCTGAAAGTTCGACGATGATAGATATTTTGCGCAAGGATTGGAAATGGGAAGGCTTGTTGATGAGCGACTGGTAATCCTATCTAGAAAAACATAGGCATGAATGAGTCGCTTACGCATCACAGGTACGGTACCTATAGCACCTCTAGAGCTATCAATGCAGGCTTAGATCTGGAGATGCCTGGCCCGACGAAATGGCGCGGCAAAGCACTCTGTCATGCTGTGACATCGAATAAGATCCGGCCACATGTATTGGATGAACGTGTACGTTCAGTACTCAATGCTGTCAAATTAGCGAGTAAATCAGGGATCGAAGAAAACGCTGAAGAGCGTGGGCTCAACAGGCCCGAAGATCAGCAGTTTCTTCGACGTGTGGCTGCCGAGTCAATTGTTCTTCTTAAGAATGAAGGCGATATTCTACCTCTTGATAAGAATAAGACTGTTGCGGTTATCGGTCCAAATGCTAAGGTAGCAAGTATTTCTGGCGGTGGCAGTGCCTCGCTTCTGCCTTACTATACCGTCTCTCCTTTTCAAGGGGTGACGAAGCAGTCAGATGTCCGCTTCTCCCAAGGAGCTTACAGCCACAAAGAATTGCCGCTGCTTGGCATGTCGCTGCAATTGGCAGACGGAAAAGCTGGTTTCGATTTTCGAGTCTATGATAAGCCTGCGGAGGTCCCAGATCGCAAAATTTTGGACCATCTACACTTGACCGATTCCTACATGTTCGTGATGGATTACAGGGTACCAAATTACGATAGTCCCCTTTACTACGTCGATGTCGAAGGGACTTATGTACCTGAAGAGGATGGCATCTATGACTTTGGCTTAACTGTGCAGGGCACAGGCCGCTTGTACATTGATGACCAGTTGCTTGTTGAGAATGTGCACAATCAGAGACCGGGAACAGCCTTCTTTGGTGGTGGTACTGCCGAGGAAATCGGTTCGATTGATCTCGTCAAAGGCAAGTCATACAAATTGACCATCAAATTTGGCACCGGCCCCACAGCGGAAGCCTCAGATCGAGCAGCTGTATTCTTCGGTTCTGGAGGTCTCCGTATTGGCGGTTGCAAACGCTTAGACCCACCCAAAGCCATGGAAGACGCTGTGAAGTTGGCCTCTGAGGTTGACCAGGTGGTCGTTTTTGCTGGCTTGAATATGGACTGGGAAAGCGAGGGCTCAGATAGACCTGATATGAATCTACCGCCCTTTTGCGATGACCTTATCAGCAGAGTCCTCGAAGCGAACCCAAATGCCGTGATTGTACTCCAGAGCGGGACCCCAGTACGTATGCCTTGGGCACATAGTGCACGCGCTCTAGTACAGGCTTGGTACGGTGGTAATGAAACAGGAAATGCTATTGCTGACGTCCTGTTTGGAACCGTCAACCCTGTAAGCTTCAGCCTTCCCAAATCTCCTTCAATCCATTGAAATTGATAGCTAATTCTTTTCAGTCTGGCAAGCTTCCCTTGTCCTTCCCCTATGACCTTGAGGACAACCCTGCATTCCTCAACTTCCGCTCCGAGAGAGGCCGTGCTCTTTACGGTGAAGACGTCTACGTTGGGTATCGCTTCTATGAGAAACTCAAGCGAGCACCTCTCTTTCACTTCGGTCATGGTCTATCCTACACTACCTTTAGCTTGTCGGATCTAAAAGTGTCAACTACAAACTCCACAATTTCGGTGAAGCTGCGGGTAACTAATACTGGGTCGCGAGCAGGAGCAGAGGTAGTCCAGGTGTATGTGAGTGCGAAGAACCCGAGCATAAATCGGCCAGTCAAGGAGCTTAAAGGCTTTAAAAAAGTATTCCTGGAGGCTGGTAAGCGTGCCGAAGTGGAAATTGATATGGACAAGAAGAATGCTACGAGCTTCTGGGATGAGGGTAGGGACGCATGGATCATGGAGAAGGGATGGTATGGTGTTTTGGTTAGGAACAGCAGCGAAGTAATCGGTCAAGAAGGAAGCTTCGAGATAGGCGAGACTTTGTGGTGGAATGGCCTTTGAAGGACAGTTGGCTGCGTTAGAAAGTTAGACAATAGACCATGGGTCATAAAATTTAATCTACACTATATAACGAGTTCGTTGAAGAAGGTTGCAAAGCCTAGCCCTCCTAAAAAAACTTTGCCTGACAGTCTCTGCCTTACTTAGAAAAGTGACCAACCGCGCGCCAGTGGCGGCAAAATTCGATATTTCCAGACTCAAGCAACAATTAACATCTCGAATCCTCCTTACGATATTCGATCTTGAACCGTTAATCCTGACGCATTCCTCCCTCAACTTATCCAGTTGACCATGGATCTCTCCTCCGCCTCCCAACCCCAACTCGACTTCTCCAAGCTCTCCGACTACGAGAAAAGAGAACTCCAGCAGAATCTCCAGAATGAGATGCAGAAGGCCAAAATACAAGAATGTAGCTTCTCCCTCCCCCTTCCTTCCCTCCCCCTCCCCCTTCTCCTCTACTACATCTCCCCACTTCCCATTCCTCAAAACCTAAGCTGATATTCCTCATTGTCTTACAGCTGTCCATAATTTAACGGATATCTGCTGGACGAAATGCGTTACAAAGGGCATATCGAGCGGGACGTTAGATAAGACAGAGGAGAGCTGCACGCAGAATTGTGTGGAGAGGTTTTTGGATGCGAATGAGGCTGTGTTGAAACATTTGGATGAGATGAGAGGGCAGGGTGGGGTGTGAGTGATACGAATTAGAATTTGGGTATCTGGAGGTGGGCAGAGGTGTGGAGCGTGAAATGATGGGCTGGCGACGTGGAAGAAAGGGGGGTGGTTGTGTGGACCTGGACTGTCTGAGGTCTATGCGGGATATGGCATATAGATCTAGGGTTTTGCATACGGTACGGGCGGTTAGAATTTTGCATCTTCAGGCGTTGGAAGACTGGGCATTGGACTGTTAGGGAGGCACTCCACTACATGAAAAGCAGGGTCCATAGAGCGTTGACTTGTTGGGCTTTCAATATCGTTGTCAGATGAAAGTCGGACTAGCATGATAGCAAGACAAATGCTTTCATATTGCAATTAGCCTAGCTAACTCCCCTCTCCACAAACACTCTTCACAAGCTCTAGACAATATTCAGCTTCGTCGCCGCAATATCCAGCGCATCCACATCCGGCGTTAATCTGCAATATGCCTTCTTCGATCCATCCGGCCTAACCAGCGTGTTAATCTTCACGCAATCCACATCGTATAGCGTCTTCAACGCCGCCTTGATCTGTCTCTTATTTGCCTTCACATCACACACAAATACTAGCGTATTGTTCTCTTCGATTTTTTTCATCGCGCTTTCCGTATTTAGAGGGTTAATGAGGACTTTGTGGTGGTCGAGCCGGGCTTCATGGGGGACGGATTTGCGAGGGTATTTAGGTGAGCGGGAGAGTTGGAGCGTCTTGGGGCGGTGGAATGTTGTTGTGAGGCGGACTTTGCGGGTTTTCTTGGAATGGATCTAGAGGGGTGAGTGTTAGTAGAGGGATGGCGGGCTTAAGGATTCAGGAAAGGGTGCGTACGCCTTTGAGCGTGGCTTTGGAGGCCAAGCTGGCTTTGGCATTGTGCTTGCCGCCGATGGGCGCTGTGAAACAATTCATTAGCAAAAGAGGTACAATAATAAACTCGAAACGCAGAGCCATTGTCAAATTGGTTGCCGGTATGACTGCGCAGATCTTTGAAATTGTTGGTATCACGGTGTTGGGAAGCGGCCATAGATCGTAACTCTTGGGTGTGCAGCGGCTCTGACGAGGGATCCGAGAAGCAACCTACTCTTCTTGCTGGCCGCTTTGGGCGCCATTGCTTCTCTATGGATTTTTGACGTCGTTTACGAACACAAAAGAGCATGAAATTCGAAGTCAAGCTAGTCTTTGTGGGTTGCGCTAGTGAAGCTGAGGTGCCGAAGTTTTGCCATCCATATCAAGGCTCAATACTTTTAATCTTATTGTCAATCATGGCATGAAACATCACCATTGCAGCCGGTTTTGCTGGCTGGGACACTGATCTGACTTACTGATGGCTTCGAAGAAGAAGACGTCTCGGCCGCGCCTCCTCTCTTCCACGCGTCCGCGTAATGCTAGGCCTACGCCCTCCCTCTCCTCCCAAACCGTCCGCGCATTGGTCCGGTCTCATCATACTTTGAGAAAGCAACTCTCGATTGCCGTCGCTCAAGGAGATAATAGGAAGATAGAAAGACTCAAGGCTGAAGTTGAAGCTTCTGGTGGGCTTAAAATGTATCAAGAAGCCAGTATAATAGGCCAATCGGCGGAAAGAGGTGGGGATACAAGTAGAGTGCTCATGGAGTGGCTTTTAGGGGCCACATCCAGCGAGGGCTTGATAGAGGCTCACTACAAACTAAGGATGCTTGAAGTTGGCGCCCTGAAAACTGACAATGTTTGCTCGAGAAGTGGCCTGTTCGAGATGAAAAGAATCGATCTACATTCCCAGCATCCACATATCGAGGAGCAGGACCTTATGCAAATGCAATTGCCAAAGCCCGAGAACAGGGGTGAACAAGGCTATGATCTTGTCAGCTTGAGCTTGGTGGTCAATTTCGTCGGTGATCCTACGCAAAGAGGTGATATGCTTAAGCGCGTTGGGAGCTTTCTTAGACCGTATACTGGTGGTCGGAACGAGCTCGCCGAATGCGCACCTGCACTGTTTCTGGTATTACCTGCACCTTGTGTTACTAATTCAAGGTATCTGGACGAGGGGCGACTTGAGTGTATTATGGAGAGCATAGGGTACAGAAGGGCGAAAAGGAAATTGAGTTCGAAATTGGTTTACTACCTCTGGAAATACGAACCGCAAGATAGCGATATAGCAAGGGTGTTCAAGAAGGAGCAGCTGCGCTCAGGGAGTTCGAGGAACAACTTTGCAATCGTTCTGCGATGAAAAGGGACACCAGTTGGTTTGCAATGCAACAGTCCGGGCTATCATGTTTTTTCCATCCTACTTTGTCCTCATACCATCGTTTCCCATCGTCGTGTAATGTACATCAGCTCCCTTGCCTTCATTCCTTGATCTCCTGCTTATGAAATATTCCAGGTACCTCGGGCATCCATTTTTCCCTTCTGCTGCAGAAGAACTCTCCCTTCGGTGGCAAATCGCCTGGACGGTCCAGTGTTCCTGTCATGATATATCTAAAATCCTTCATCGCCGGCTCACCAACCTCCAAAATCCCGCTGCCGCATGTCGGACAGAACTCTCTATGCAGCATGGTACCGCTACCATTGTCGGCTTCATGTATAGTGGGCTTCTTAGAGTCGGAAGTGTACGAGAAAGACGACACTGGAACTTTTGTTGTGAGGCCGAAAGCTGTGCCGAAGAATTTCTGTCATGAGGTGTCAATCATTGTAAGGAAAAGCAAATTGATGGCCAAAGGCTTGATACTTTGCAATTCTTACAATGACATAAAGACGTGCGAGCGTCGTCGGGTGAGACGTCAACGGTGTATTTCAGCTCACCACAGTAGCAGCCTCCTTTGTAGACCGGCATTGCAAATGCTCGACTGGTTGAAAACGATCGGATGCTTGCTCGTACGGTATGATTTGGAGTCTGCAACTTATTCAAAGCTGCCGCTGGCCTCAACAGCTTGAGCATTTGCTGTTTATTCAGCGATTGAATACTCGTGTTTCGGCGAGATATGGAAATTCCATAACTACGTCACAATTCCATCATGGCGGTAACGGCGCTTGTGGAACTAGACTGAAATCCTCGAAGCCGTCCGAGATAACTTGAAGCTTCACAAAGCATAGTAAGATACTGCTTCTTATACCAACAGATACTAAACCATACAATGTTTCAAGTTACTATCGGTGTGGCATTAAATAGTGGGACACGTGAGGAAAAGAATCTCAACCTAGCTTTTCAACAAAGACTTTAAGTGATAACTTGATCAGACTTATTGATTATATAGTTATCTATAAGTGTATAGTATCAATATTTGCTTAATAGTCAATTGTTAAGTTATTAAGCTGTGTATGTTGGCTGTGCCAAGACTCTCGTCCCATCATTTAATACCACACCGATAGTACATAGTTGGTGGAATATTCGAGAACCATGGTAGAGCACCGGTTACATTTGCTAGCTCCGAAGCTTCTTCTACCATAATCTCCCTCTTCATAGGATTACTTCAAGTCGGAGATCTTATCTAGTACGGTAGGTCTGGCCATTGAACAATGCTCGTGATTGATACGCAGAGACTTATTCGACCGAAGAGTCCAATTGTGAGGAGTGTATTAATAGGGACTAGTCTGCGGATATGGAAAGGGTGACGTTGAGCTGGCTGCTCGATGGAAGAGCATCGCTCACAAGGAATGAGCGATTTCTTACAATGGGATACCTCCAAAGAGAGTAACTCCAATCCAAGGCCTAGACGCAACTATTACAACATTGAGATCCATTCCTATGCGAGCTCGGATGACATGGCTCTAAACCCTACAGTATTGTAATGAATATTGCTTTCATTCTACCCGCGGGAGTCTTTTGCGCCTCACGCGCAAGCTTACTTTATGTACTATCCCATGTGTTTTCGCGAAACAGTTGAACGTTGAAACCATTCAGCCGCAAACGGGAAGCTTGCAAGACTGAAGAAACAATTCAATGATAACGCCACGCAACGCCCAGTAGAGCTTTTGTTATATTCTCTGAAGCTCGCACACCAATTTTGGATGGATATGTGGCATCCCCTTTTGCTAATCTTGCTTGGTCATACCATCTCAAGCACCGTTTTCATCGGCACATCAGCTCAGTCATCTAATGGCACGAATCCCACCAAGCTTTCTGCTGTCAATATCAACCAGGCTTTTTCAAAGACTGAGCCCGATGCGTTACCACTATCCAATCAAACTGTGAATGATTCGAGCAGGATACCTAAAGAATTTAGCACGCGATTCCACCAGGATGTGACTCGACCCATTCATTTATTATCAACATATATGACCGCTCTGCTAGCTATGATCGCCATATCAGCCAAAAATTTTGCTGCCTACTTTGCAGGAGGAGAATACATATTCAAGAATTATGCCGATGTGCGAATTAACATCTGGAGTGCCAACTCGCCAACAGACCCATTAAAAGCTTGCCATGCGATATACGGCTTACAGGCCGCCATCTACAGCATTTCCACAATGGATGCTTGGTACGAGACTGAGATCACTCTTTACTGGAGCAGAGACGGAATCAAGCCTCCAGTGGGCTATATGAATATAGCACCGGCGATCGGTGGAAGCAACTTGACCCTAGGTTTGGCAAACACGACCCAAGGGTCAGGCATGCAGCCTTATCTCCTTAGACCGCCCAATTCGACTGACCTTCTTGAGCAAGCCATTGACACTTTCGAAAACGTGCATATCACAATAAGTCCCACATTCGGCGGTGAAAGTCTTACATTTCAAGAAATCTTCCTGACACTCATGCCTGCTGTCACTATCATAGCCCAACATTCGGTCGCATCATTGGTAGAGCCTTTCAATGTCGAAGAGTACATCATGGACACCGAATTTGGATATCAGGCTATTTCCCCGCCACGCACAGAGCCGCCTTATTTCCTATACGCCTATGCTGCTTCAGCTCTGCGAATGCTTCCAGAGGCTATGTTTCACGCTGGGAAGCTGGAGGATGTTGAATTCACGGTCAACGCGGATGGGATTCCTGTAGGTCTGGGGTTTTTGAGGAGGGCAGAGGATCCGTCTGCTTCGCTGGTGGGAACACTTTGAAAGGAGAGCGGCGCGACGAAGCCAGGCTGGATAATAGCATCAAGAAGCCTTCAACACAATCAATGGGATTTGCGATTCGATCGGATATTGTAGAACAATCGATACAGGCAAATGGTGCCTTTCTCGCTTTCCTCAACATCACTAACATACCTTCCCAACAACCGGATCAATCCACATTACAGCAAAAGACATTACACATGCTGACCCCCGAGCAGATAAATCAATACACGAGCACCTTTCCAAACATCGTCAAGATTTGCTTGGAAAGTCTGGCGCTTAGATTGACAAGCTGGGCCAACTTTTCTAGGATACTAGAGTACAATCACCCAAAAGCAGGACTATTGAAAGTAGACTGAAATCAACAGCAGAGGGATCGGAGCAGCGAAGTGCGAATACTCAGCGAACGGCAAGCATTTTATCGCCTATCGTTTAGCTTCTGTTGTTTTTGAAAAGGATGGCCGAATGTAATCGAATACGCATCAATTGCACAGCCGAAGCGCGGTCTCCAATATTCACCCTCGCTTAGACCGCTAACTACGGTCAGGAAGGCAGGGGCACTTTGCAGGCCTCCTTGAAAACAACAGATATCCACACCCGTGCCAAGTGTTACCAAACCCCTCATCGCCACTTGTCCGATGCAAGATTCGTGTAAGCGGGGCAGGAGTGGCATTCGAGTGGGAGCCAAATTCTTAGCACTGGCGTCGGCGTCGACCCTTAGGCCCACAAGGTCAAAGCTGACGTAGCAAGCCAATTATTTTGATTAAAGCAGTGCGGCATAGAAGTGCGGAGCGCGAGGGAACGTCTCTTTCTTTGCTACCTTTTAGGGTCGGTGCATGAATCGTCGTTAGATGTTGGAATGTAGGTACAGCAGCAATGCCGTACTTCAGACGTGCTAAAAAAAAAGGAACTCACTGGCCTGCCTATAGATTTGTTTCGTTTATGTGGATGATCCTGAGGTTGGATCGCTTGAGGTTCGAAACTGCAACCGCTGAGCAAGGCAAGTCAGCTGTACTTTAGGAAATATATCACTGAGTAACCCTCCAACGGAGGCTGCATATACGTTGCGCTGCATATGTGACTTGCTTGTGGAGATACATGTCGAGGTGCAAGTAGTGATAATAAACATGATGAACATTCGTAACGGTGATAAGGGCGAGATGAAGCTAACGACGAAAGATGTAATGCACATTGTAAAAAGCTGGATAGACTGTGTGGACGTTCTTAGATAGCCCTAAGATGGGAAGATATTTGACCGAATTGAGAGGTACTCCCTGTAGGTAATCAGTAGAAGGAGAGTATTATAAAAGAGCACAAGCTCCAGTCGACCTGCATAAAGCGGGTGATTATAGATATGTGAGTGTTATACATGAGGCTGTGGGTGTGAGGACTGCGGACCCATTGTAGGATGTTCCAGGGTTGCCTAAGTCTGTGCCTTAACATAAACGTCATGAAAGAGAGGGGTAAGGTATAGGTTGCATCAGGTGATTTTTGAAGTCAGTGTAGATGCATCACATACAGCACCGTGGTAGATATTGCAATCAGATGTACATGTGTTAAGAAGTCGATTGAGCGCCAAAATCCGTGCAATATACTCCATTCTTTGCCCCTATTCCGCCTTCATTGCGAGAATTTTGAATGAGTAATACCACCGTGGGATGAATTGGCTAGACACTTGCATCCAAATGTTTACAAATTTAAATTCCCAAGAAGCTTTCCACGATCACTACACCGTAGCTGTGTCCGGCTGAGAGATTAACCGCCAGCCCTAACCCTAGCGCCAATCTAAGATGAGCTGAGCTGCCGAAATTGCGGAGTTTGGCGGAGCAAGGGTTTCTCGACTTTCACGTCAACATTTACACTCACATCGCTCCAACTACCTCATCTTTTCACCCAGGACTCACAAAGCCCGTACAGCCTTGGCGACCAATCGCAGACAATAAAGTTGTCTGACTTCGAGAGACTTTTTGGCCCCCCTTAGCAGTGCTGCACTAAAAGAGACCGCCCCGTGCTCATCAGAGGAAATCCTCTGGTGAACGCCGATATTCGATCCGGGATTTCGTAGGAGTCTTCAAGCGCTGCTTCCCTTATTCTCAAGAATGCTCTACGCCTCAAATTTCGTCCGGTGGCTGCGGCGCAAGCAGTATCAATATGAGGTCACATTCTCACTATACATGCTTACGCCGACAGAGAAATTCATCTTCAGTACGTCCTTCTTTTCCGTTCCCGGAGCACATCATTGACTTGAAAGGTCATGAAAGACCATTGCCAATCATTCTTTGCTTTCAATGATATTTACGACAATTTATATAATTACGATGTTTACAATTCCCTGCTTGCCATTATATGCCCCTGTAGCAAATGTGCTAATTGCCTCACTCACAGATACCTTCCTCATCCTTTTCCTCTCCATGATCATCGTAGCCGCGTCTCTTTACCTACCTGGACATATCACCACCATGATAAGCCGAGCTTGGTTCTACTACGCTGGGGATGAGACAGTTGCCGCCACCGCAGGCGTGGCAAGAGGTGCAGCAGGACAACGGGCTGGCGCTGGGTTCGCCGAGGCAAGAAGTAAGGTCTTAGGAGGGAGGATGGAGGGGCAAGATGTGCTTGATATGCTAGGGACTTTATGACCACGGAAAAAGTGGATTGACTTGGCGCACGTTAGCATTGTACAATAGGAACAATAGAATAGGTTTTGCATGGTTATATTACGGATTGAAGCCCAAAGAGTCTTCCTCTGGAGCAGTGACTGAGGATCTTCTATACAACGTTTCTCCCCAACAACTTTACTTACATCCTCCCCAACCTAAAGCACCCCCTTCGTACTCCCCACCTCCCCCTCCCTTCCCGCTACCCTCGCGCAAGCCATCCTACATGCTCCCGCCAATGCCTTAAATGCACTCTCTGCCCTATGATGATCATTACTCCCCCTAATAACATCGACATGCAACGTCACTCCCGCCGCCATAGCCCAGCTGCTCAATCCATGGTGAATCATCTGGCTATTCAACTGTCCGATCATTGGTCCCTCAAAGCCGAATTCTCCAACAAAGAAAGGGCGGGATGATATATCGAGGACGGCGCGGGAGAGCGCCTCGTCGAGGGGAGCATAGGCGTGGCCGAAGCGGGTTAAGCCTGTGCGGGCGCCGAGGGCGTCTTTGAAGGCGCTGCCGAGGGCGAGGAATGTGTCTTCTGTTGTGTGATGGTCGTCGACTGGAGATCTTGTCAGTGAAATTAGAGTCGATGTGGGGAAAGTGAGAACTTACTGGCTAAATCCCCTCTACACCGCACTCGTAGACTCCAGCCCGCATGTTTCGCCCATGCGTGGAGCATATGGTCCAGAAACCCTATGCCCGTCCATATCCATATGTGCTGCGAATTGGTTATTTGGGAGGCGTGGTGCTTCGAGTCTTGAGAAGGTATTGGTGTGTTTGGCGCTGGAAGGTCGGAGGTGAAGTGAGAGGATTCGGGGAGGTGATCGAGTGGGCCGCCGTCTAAGGAAAAGGAGACTTGAATCTTCGTCTCATTTGTGTCGCGATTTATGAGTGCGGTTCGGCAAGGTGAGGAGTCAGGCATTTTGGAGGTACTTTGGGGAAGGTTGGTGAAAATTATTTTTAGGGCCGCAGTAGTCAATTCTAATATAAATCTCACATTTGGCGAGAGAATGTAAAAGACAGATTATTGCGTTCATTGATGTTATATCGCTGTGTTAGCTTCATGGTAAGAAAGCAAGACCTATCACTGTCTGGGAGAGAACTCCTTATTGACACATATCCCCAACATGATCCATCTACATCGAATCAGGGTATCACAGCATGCTGTTAATGAAGCTCCGCCGGTAAATGCAGAAGAACGCCATCGCATCCAATGAATCTGCAACCGTTAAAGCCCTGCAAAGTCCTCTCTAATTTCGTCTTCGAAGCACCCTTGTGCTTGCCCCCATTCGCGTGCTGAGATTCCTCCCCAGCTTCTTGCAATAGCTCCTTAACTCCCACCAAATAGTCTAAATCCCTACTCGGAGATCTCCATATACGCGTTTCATTCACTTCGTGCTTTTCGTAATCGACATTCCCTCCCTTGTCTTCGGGCCCTTTCTCCCAAATGGAGCTGCCTGGCAAGCATTTCAAATCCCAACCCTCGGCCATGATCTGACTTGGGCCCTCGTTGACTGCTAAGTATCCACCTTTCTCGACCACCACAGTCATCTTGATCCAGTCCAAAGACTGGAGTCTCTGCAGTCGAATGACAGAGTCAAGTTCCATGTCGTGATCTTCTTGATAGCCACCAAAGTCATCCTCGTCGCCATTACGGAAACCTTCAGGGACGATGAAATTAATCTCTTTTAGCGTTCTGTCTTGTGCCAGTATGACGCAAAGTCTTTGAATAGCTTGCCTATCGAGATGTCCCTCCTCCGGGATCTTCATCATATGCATTTTCGGGAAATTCTTAGACCTACCATTGAGATCTTTGTTATCAGAGTCTTTAACGGGCCACCGCATGTAGATTGGTGCATGTACATCTACTCGCCGTATCCGTGATCGAGCATCAGGTCCTATTGTGAGGAAAAAGCGTAGCAGACCCTGCCATCCACTTCTGCCCGTAAACCTAAAGTGATTGTCGGCCCAAAAGAACATGGCTGCTTCATTGTACACTTGACGGCATGTGCTTAGGAGACCCGTTGCCATCTCCTTTCGTACGTATTCGAGAGACTCTTGATGACGGACTTTGAGAAGAGTGACAGCCGGCTTTGCTGATACGTCGGGCTTGGTCCACTTGTGTGGCCACAGGTCAATAGGTTCGTCTCTAACAAGAGCATAACGGTAGATTTTCGTTCTGATTTCTGGCGGAAGTCTGAGAAGTGGAGATTGGAGCTGGCTCCTTGGCCGTTGGGGGCGACGAGGACGAGTAGGGCCGGCCATGATTGCAGTCGATCACTGAAACCAGAAGGAAGTCAGAAGTGGGTCACATAGAATGTACAAATTTACCCAGCAGCCTTACCAAGACGAAACCAGATTTTGTGTGTTGTACCTCAATCATCACCCTCAACCATTCATCTTCAATGATATACCTCTAGCTTTGTTGCATCGGATAGCAGCTTGCCCCAAAAGGATCCTTAGACGGAGGAACGGTTACAGGATAGGTATAGTCGTAAGAAATGATGAACCCGTCGGCTAATTAAGATAATTCAGACCTTGTGCACCGGCATCAAAGACATTGCTTTGCTGAACCCAAAAAATTTGAAGGCTTGACTGGAGAAGTTTGGCCTAAGATAAGCATGGGGTGTGCAAATTTTCAAAGTTTGAGAAAATTCGTGGATTTTGCCCAGCTTCAACCCTGGGTCATGAGGAGCTTGGCATGGATTTGGCGGACATGGTGGTGGAGCCTGATTTCCTTATTATCATATCATCAAACATATCAGGCATACATGTTCGGATGAGGGAAATTTTCATGACTTTTGATGCCTGGAAATTTCTATGATTGAGTCAGCCTTGGAAAGGCTGCAGCTTGAAGCGCCAAACGCCTTTGCCGCGCTACTCTTGGCAAGCATCACCATTTTCTTCATGTAATGAAAACTGAGACTCTATTCCTTGACATTCTGCCATTGGGTCCAAATATGCCCCGATATGGTCATAAAAGCGACGAAGAACTCAGTCGTGCTAGCTCTGAAGCTCTCAGAGGTGCTGTAGTCGGCGGCGCTAAGGTTAGAATCTTTCGAAGGACATCCGCATGCTTCCGAACAATGTCTATGTCCTGATTCTCGCCTCTGCTTTCCTGGACTGACACAGTCTCCATTGCAGTGGGGTCTCATTTGTGCTGGACTCGGTGTTGCTGGTTACTACCTATCACCCATTTATAGAGGATTGACGGTCCAGTTCAAATTGTGGGCCCGACCCCCTCCTCCATGTTCTGCTTGCTCCAGTCTTCTCTTCACTGTTCGTCGGATGTAGTGCTTCTTCACTTTGCCTCCCCATGCGTAATCTAGCTTTGTCTGACATCAGCTGGGACCTAGATACATTCAAATGTCCGGTATGACGCTAGGCGGCTGGTTGGAAGCTGATCGACGAGTTCGCGCATACGAGTTTGCGGCCAGACGTGAGCGGAAGAGGATGAATGATGAGGCAGTTTGGAGGCATTGGGAGGGTATGATGCAGGAGGAAGGGCGGAAAGAGGCAACGAAGAAGCAAGAGAAGAGTTGACAAGGACAACATTGCCTGTGCTATGCTCTCCGCTTTATGTTCGTGGACCGAAGGAAGCACAAGGATACTCTCATGTCAATCCACCCTCTCTTGTACAACGCCATCATCGTACTTCCATGACGCCACATTATTCGACAAAATACTCGCCGGAGCTTACTTCGGAGTACAGCGAGTGGGATAAGGGGAACAAAAGAAGAGACCAAGCACTTCTAGTGCACGTCAAAGATCCTGTTTCATGGCTAGGAAATAGAAAGGACCAGGTGCAAAAGACAAGAAGAAATCAAACAAGGTCCAATGGCCTGCTGAGAGTCAAACCAAGCACGTCAAATAATCGAGGGCAAAAAGGCAAAAGAGCATAGCACGTCAGGATTTGAACAGCCCATACTCGGTTACAGGAGGTTGAACCGCTCTCTGGCAGCTCGAAGCCGATGAATAAGCTCGAGATCACATGTCTGTCGGACATTGCGAGAAATCCCCTGCTCGGTCATCAGGCCTTTGGACTATCACCGACTGTCAAACAAGGAGAGCCTACACCTTTATTAAGCGAGACGTTGTTCTAACATCTCGTATGGAGTCTTGTGTCCTTGAATTTGCTACACTGGTTCATCAAGATCCACGCCACCTCGTCACAGATTACTCCGACCACCAAATCCTTCCCTAACTCAACGTCTACAAAAACCCTGTTTTCACAAAGCCAATTATACTTACCTTCAAGCCTAGCCATGCCAAAGCACACGCCCGAAGTACCAACCCGAGTGTTCAATCAAATGCACTCACCTAACAGCCCACGCAAGGTCCACCAGAGTGCCCCCCAAAGTCCTCGGCTATCGAAGAGCCGCTCAAAGGCCCACCAAGAAGCCTGCCAAAGCACAGGCCAAGATCCTCGTCGAATTGCCCGCAAACTCTCTCCCCAAATTTTTCACAAGCTCATCCCATGCCACGCCCTACATCGCTCAGGACAATGCCAATCCCGTTCGCAGTTCCCCCGGGCCGATGAACTCAGTATCACTAGCTCCTTTGATCGACTTCAACGTTCAGAGAAATCGATACTGGGAGTGGTTCTGATGTCGATGTATTTACGGGAGTCACTTGAGGATGATGATAGGTTGTCCGGGGAGGCGAAATAGGTTAGAGAGTGGAGACGACTGAGTGGATACGGGAAAGTGGTCAAAAGGAGCGTCAATAGGGCATTGAAGTGGCAATCTGATGGCCGGATTGGTTGGGCGAGAGCAACATACACGAGTCTATTCTTTTATGGAGTTAAGATGAAACTTATAACCGGAATCAGGATTTCCGTGGAGACCGAAGCATATACACAGTTCATATATATCATGTAAGAGGACAGAGACCTGGTATCTAAGGGCTTGCAGAAGGCGAATGAGCAACTCTGTACAAGCCTTAATTCCTTACAGGAACCAAGCACAGCTGATGACACAGATCATCCACACACACGCACAATACCTATATACACCCTCTTCCCTCTCTCCACCCATCCCACAAGTTACAACCGGTGTAAAAGAAAGTTAAAAAAAGATAAAAGATACACATCGACTCTTTCAGAATCGAAAAAGTATAAATAGGTACAGGAAGTAGTACTCTTCGGATCAACGCATTCCATACAAAGCATGCAAATGGGACGACCATATCATCTTGGTCCTCAACCAAGTTGCCAATGCCAATGCAATCCCTCCATCCACCCATATAAATATAACGCCTGAAGCGCCTGGGCCAATGGTATACATTATCTTTTCAACCCCGCTTGTCACAACAAACAAATATTTTCGAGTCGTATTCCGTGCGTTTCTTCTCTTGCTAGGGAGGGAGCGAGAAGGTAGTTGAGCAATTCCACCGAGTGAGGGGGAAAATTAGACCTCGTGCCGTGCAACAAGCTCATATCCCTTTGCGCTGCCCCGTCTTAAGGACACGATTCGTTCCTTCCACCCGGCCGCCGTGGTCCACGGGATTTTGCCACCTTTTCGCCTTCGCTCGCCGAGGAGGAGGACGCGGCCGTAGATCCACCAAATGCTCAGGCCTACAACGCCGGCGATGAGAAAACCGGAAGCTGTGAGTAACAACCAATGCCTTCCCATCCAGAAAACAAGTCGAGCGTCCGATCCATGCCAACTACTCCCCCCATGCCACCTGAAAAATGCCCACGGCTGCTTATTATACTCGTCACCCATCAAGACCCGCACCCTCGTTTCCTCCAGCCCATTCCACCGCCCCGAGCTTCCCGCAGGCCCTAAAATACTCCCCACTTGGCTCTGGCGGCCGCGTTTGTATTCCTGCCAGATGACGGAGAGGAAGAGCGGGCCGGTGCTGTACATGACTGTTATGTAGGGGAGTTTCCAATTGCGGTTGTAGGGGATTAGGGATTCAATTACGAGGGTGAAGAAAGGGTGGTGGGGGATGGAGCCCATGGCGTCGTTGGAGATGCCGGTGGGGTGCGTGCGGCGGACCCAGGAGGGGTAGGAGAGGAGGGGGTCGAGGCGGCGGTTGCAGCCCTGGAAATTCATGTCAGTTTGGAGTTTCGGGGTATTACGTTGGAGAGAAGGAAGTGGGGCATGGGGAATGAGACTTGCATCGTCGAGGTCTATGTATATACCACCAAAGTGGTTGAGAACGAAGTATCGGATTGCATCTGCGCGTTGGATGGGTTGCGAGTAGTTGTCGAAGGTGGCGAGGAACCAAGGATATTCGGTTGCTATGAACTCACGTGACTTTACATCTGTCCAGAGCTGGAAGCACAGTGCAATTAGCCTCTTTCCTTCTAGTCTATTTCTCCATGTGTCCTCGGAGGCATACACACCTTGTACTCATAGTCCTCGTGCAAGTCCACGCAGCTTTTCTGAGATTCCCTCCACCGTTCCGGCACCGTATCGTTCACATAGGTTTGATGTATTATCTTGGGAATCAATTGTGGGCGGTCGTCAATCAGAGGGGAATTGGGCGCGGGGATCTCTGCAGGGTGGATCGCGTCTGCTGAGCCATCTTCGACCAGGAGGGTGAGGAGGGTGTAGACTGAGCGAATTAGGAAGCAGACTATGATGAGGTTTATTATTAGGAAGATTGTGAGGCCGCGACGCATGTTTGTAGAGTTGAATTGTGGAACAATGAATGGTGGGGAAGAGGGAGTTGGTATGTGAGGTCGGTGAGGAGAATTGTCCGCGGTGTCGAGGAGATTGAGTTGTAGAAGTCGTGGAGGGATTATTAGAGCTTATATCGGAGCGGTAGAGAAGGTCGATACCGCAAAGGGCGAGGAGGTGGAGTGAGCCTGGTGCGCTGAGGAGGAGGAGCAGGCTGCATCAGGGGTTGTTCTCACTTAAAGGACAGGCAGATCATTTCAGGATCCAGAAAGTGGATGATTAAAAAGAACAATTTGTAGAATTGAAGCAAAGAGGTGATGCGTGGTAGGTGAATTAGTTAAGGACAGTGGTCTTGTTCCATGTGAAATGAAAGAAACAAGATATGCAGATTCAGAAAGGTAAGGTAATAAGGTAGTAAGGTAGTGAGCAGTAGGACAGAAAAGAAGCAAAAGGCGTCGTTGACAGGTCTGGGTCTTGGCGCTGCGTGGACAAAGAATTGGCTTCCTTTTGCGAGATTTAAAGGGAAAACGGCTGCCTGCCTGTTTTCCGACTGGGCCAGAAGCCGATCCCCCTGCATAGTCCAACATGGGTCGAAGCATAGCCTGAGAATTCGGCGGCGTCGCTAGCCCCTATGAAGCCTAGACCTGCATCCCTAACCAATCTCTAACCCGTCCCTTAGGCCTTCCCGCAATCTTTAGTCGGGGGGCTACTGTGGTAGAGTCCCGGCTAGACGACGCCCAGAACTCCCCACTGACACAGCCCCAGACTCTATGAAAAGAATTCCTCCTATCAGCCACGCCCCAGCAATCCCCTTCCCTAGCCCCAAAAGACCCTTTTTCGCGAGGGGTGTATTTCGCGAACGAGCACTTTGCGGGGTCATGAGCCCTAATGCCTCATGCTCCATCCTCTCTCATGCACTCTTTGGGAAACTGTTTCGTTCGTTGGCTCAAGACTTAGGTAGATATCACTAAGATATTACTGTATTTGCTCCTTATGGAGTCTTTATATAGAATTATTATCCGTAAGTGCTGTATGCTGTGCATCTACTATTACTGTGTGCGATGATGCGGCTATCTATGCTAGGGGATGTTTTACACGTAATCATGAAAAAATGAAGACTGCGATCTACGCGTGTCTCATCGCTGCGCCGTCTGCACGCGACGTGCTCACGCATAAGCTCGTCCCGCCGATCCATGCACCTCATGCTACCTATCCAAACGCCCTTGCCGTCATTGTGTTTCTTTGGGAGGGTTCACCAAGTCATCCCATAATCCCCTTTGCTACCAAACCGCTCTTATTCGTCATTCATGCTAAAGCTTTCCCATTTCTAATGCATCTCCCTCGGATTCGTATGCCTGGTCCTCAATCTTCGTTTCCTTCTCCTCTACGCTCATCTCCGTCACCTTGCCATCGTTATCGTCCACTTGTAGTTGTCGATTTGGCTCACCAGTAGGGGTTTTGTCGTCAAGATGATAGCCTCTTACAGCAGTTGCCAGGCTTTCACTGGTCTCAGGCCGATCATCCGCCTCCAACCAAGGCTCTTCTACAGGCGCTCCCTCTGGAGACAATCCATGCGCCAGATTATAATTCCTTTGCAGGTAGCTTTGTAACCTTGCAAGTTCACGGTCCCAATTCTGAGAGAGACTGCCTACTGCCGCCTTAATATCTGACTCTGTGTAGCTGTGCTTTGGAGAATGCTGTTTGTCCACGTTGCGGGGTGTGAAGCCCCGTTGACTTCCAATAGTCTTACCAAAAGTTCGACCCAACGTGCGATTGACCGTTGCTTTCGTAGAAGATGACATCCTGGTCACAGGCGATGACGATGGAGTGTCTCGAATGTTGACGATTTCTCTGTCCACTTTATTCTGCGTCCAAGCCCGGTCCATTACCATTGACGATAAATACAAGAGAGTTCTATTGTGCTCAAGACTGTTCACAAGTACTGTGAATGCTTGAAGGTTAATCTCGTTGTTTTCGCAATGGATCTCTTGGAGAGTGTCGTTCACTTCAAGAACTGAAGCCAGTGTACTTGCTCCTTGTAGACCAAGTTTCTGATGCTCCACCCGCAACACCCTAAGTGTTTTGTTTCGCTTCAATCCAGCCAAAGCATGGTTTAGTCCATTTCCGTATTGAGCTGCCTCGATATGAGTATGCTCGCCTGAAATGTCGATCTCTTTAAGAGCGTTGTTCTGCGTGAATAACTGATGCAGTATCTCGCAGGTGTCGTCGCCCGCATCTGTTGGTAAAGAAAGTTTTGAAATGTCAAGTACCTGAGTGGTTGTGTTCTTAGAAAATGCCTTAATCAGTCTTTGAAAATTCTTCTCTTTTTTGTACTCCATCATCTGCATCGTAACGCGGACCGGACTGCAAGAACGACCTATAGCGTCAACGAGAGCATCATGATGCTGTTCAAGATGATTGTCGCTAAGGTTGATGTGCATGTTCCTAGACACTTCAAACCTAGATACATCTAGTGCGTTGAGCAACATAGCTGCTTCTCTACTGCTTAATCGACATTGACTAAGATCCAGGAGTCTGAGGTATTCTGACATGTCGGAAACAAGATAGATAGTCAAAGCCTCGACACTTTTTTCATTCAACGCGGTCCTGCTAAGTCGAAGCTCTACCAACTTCCAAGAGAGCAGCATCTCAGCCGAGATCAGAGGCTCTGGGCTTGAAACCCGAGATATGTTGGACAAATTGACCTTGCGAATGAACTCGAACAGTCTGAAATGTTCCTCAATCTCCTTAGGCTCGTGTCGGGCCAGATTACCCGAGAGGTCGATTGACTCCATTGTCGCCGCTTGGTACGATAATGCTTGAAGTAGGGTATTCATGCTCCGATCAACTAAGCCACAATAGCCGACATCTAGAGCTCTAAAATGGCAGGATTTGTCAATGGCAGCTGAGAAAATGTAATCAACATCAACATCAGTGAGAACAATACCGTTGAGTGAAATCCAGTCAACGTTGGTCCACTGCTTTGCACACAAGGGAAACAGCGCCTCACAGATACCGCAGCCTGGATCTTGGACATTTTGATCTCCTTCTTGCAATTTTCTAGTCAAACAGTAGGAGAAGTCCAACCGCCGAAGACGTCGGCACTTAACTGCTAGAGCTCGCACTTCCTGGACAAGCATAGTCGCATTTTCTTCATCTGGAATTCTCATGGGTATACCGGACTTGGTCGTCCAAGGCACATGATCATTACCATAGCGATCACGTATGTTGTGTAAAGTGTCTAAGCTGATATTGCGAAATGAAAGAGTCAAGAATGATTCATTGTACCTTAGCGAGCGCATGATAGCCAGGAGTTCAAGTGCTGTGTATCTTGTTCGTACCGTGTCCGCTGGTGGGTACAGCTCGAATACAGGTGCATCCTCACACTCTTCAAGGACCTCATATCGTACTCTTGATGGATCAACATCGTAGGCCAGACAGTAGGCAGTGAGGGTGCGATCGTAGCCCTGGTAAGGCTCTTGGGAAGGGAGAATTGGCCATACGTTGTCCTCCAGACTCGACGGTACGGTCCACGTCAATGGCGCCTCCGCCCAATTTGGCCTTAGGAACTCAGTGGCGTGCCTTGTGGTAAGGGCAATGTCATTGACAAGGGACGAGGCTAGAAATAGCGTAGTGATTGGTCGAAGAGGCATGCGAAAGCTTATCGAGAAGGCATCATCGGCGTCATGCACCTTGAGGTCGGTAAGGATCATTGTACCAAAAGAAACAGGCTTCATTTCCGAGAGTAACGAGCTTGACGTATTCCTCAAAGATTTGGGGAATGGTACTAAGTGGACTTTGAAGGCACCAAATACTAGAATACAGACTGTGCAATGCACATTCGTTAAGTCCTCAGAAGAAGACTTCGCCGAGGATCTTCCGGTCCTTTGAAGCACCTTGAACATGGTGAATGAGCTCGGATCGTAGTCATTCTCTTGCTCTAGAGCCCGTGCCGTGTAATCGACCAAGTGCTTTGGAAAGGGTTTTGGATCAACCAGGCGAGCTCTGGTCACTGCACCCCGGATGGACGATGTCCACACATTGTTTTCCAGTGGGTCATGCAACTGCAGCGTTATAGCACCAGGGTTGTTCGTCTCATCATCCATGTAATTGATCTCTATACTGAAGTATGGTTTGCCGTCATCCAACCTCCATACAGCGATGATGTCGTGTAGTGGTATGGCGTGGTGACTCTCTCCAGATGAAGTTGTATGAAGCTCGTGAAGTGAGCCGCTTGAGCTCATTCTTGAGTGCCGCATGCCACTCGCTTTTCCAATGGATGGGGGAATGCTTGGAAAGATATCAGATGCGCGACCCTGGCTCTTGAACCGTACCAGATGTGTATCTGTAAGGACAAAGTACTGGCTTTTCTTCCTGAGTATCCCTCCTGTTGTTTGTATTTCGCCGTGATGTAAGACCGTAGTTCCATAATTGGGTGAGGTATTCGAAATGGTGGAATGCACCGAATCTGATTTTGAAGTTGTACGTGCAAGACCGTTCTCGTCTTCATAAGTAGAATGAAATGAGTTACGAATGGAGCCGAAGATGCTTGAAGGTCGGCCTGACTTCTGCAAGCTTTTAGGTCTCGATTTGTGCAGGAGGCGGTTGAGACTGCTCTGAGAGTCGGTCCTCTTGAGAGGAGTTAGAGGACTTGAGGGCGGCATGTCTGAGCTGGTGGGAGAGCTGGAGGGGCTTGAGGATAAAAACGTGGCCGGGCGTCGTTTCTTAAGCAGGCCACCCGCCGGGGCACTGTCTGGGGGTTCATTAATGGGAGTCAATGCAGAAATATCAGGTCGGAAGATTGTCAAGGATTTTCTTCTGCGCCTATCCGACATTGTGCCCAATGTGTACTCGATTCACTCGCGCTCATTGTTTGCCGAGTACACGAACAACAATCTGCAGAGACGGTCTGAAGACTGAAAGCAATGGAAAGCCACTCAAGAAGAGTAAAGATGGACCTGTGTTGCATGGGATAATATGTTAGCGGAGGTAATTGCACAAGAGTTGCGCGGGGATACCTCCGTAGCTAATTGTAAAATGTATGCAGAATGACGCGAAATATAAGTGTTTGAGGATAAAGACATCTGCGATTTGCGTACTTTAGTAGATAGCGCCCTCGGTCATATCGGACGAAGGCCGCGGGCCAAACGGGTACCCATCCGAACCAAGCTTCTGTCCCTAACGTCCCCTAATGTCCCCTAACGGCGGTCTTGGGCTTGGTGTTCCAGGGAATCTCCAGGTCGTTTTTTATCGATGCCTGTCCCTATTTAATGCAAGTCATTTCTCTTCAAAGATAATGCACCCCTCAAGGTCCATACACTAGCGTTGATACGGAGCTCAAGAATCAGTCATTGGTCTCCCTTGGCCTAAAAAAAGGAATACGACGATGATTGTATGCATCACATCATGTGCTCAAGCTTTGGCACAAATCTTATCCAGCCAATAGCTGTTGGGCCTCCGCAGGCCCGGGTATCTACACGTAAAAATTCACGGACTACCTGTCAATCCCATGAACTGATATTGTTGATGATACAACCCTCTCCTTCTCCTCTCGCAGACACCTTTCCCACTACATAAATCGTTTCCCCGGCACCCTTCAGCTCTTCTATAGTTTCTTGAGCACGCTCTTGGCTGACGACGAGTACCATACCCAAGCCTGTATTCCATACTCTGCCAAATTCCATATTTTCTATCGAGCCTTGATCCTTCAACCAGCGTAATACCTTCGGCACTGGCCACTTTGCTGCGTCAAGTTCAGCTGCAAGCTGTCTCGGTAGCATTCGTGGCACATTCTCTATCAAGCCTCCCCCTGTGATGTGGGCCATACCCTTGACCAGGTCTTTCCTGAGTACCCGTAACAACGGTTTGACGTAGATGCGAGTAGGTGCCAGTAGACTCTGGCCCAAGCTTTCACCGTCTGCACTCCACGGTGCCCGATCATGGTACGATAATCCTGCTCTTTCCACTATTTTTCGAATCAGGCTGAAGCCATTGGAATGGCAGCCATCGCTTGCCAGGCCCAGCAAGACATCCCCAACCACCATCGACTCTTTGTCAGGCAGAATTCTTTTATCCCTCGCAATTGCTCCAGTCGTTGCTCCCACTATATCGTATTCTGTGGCGTTAGTGAAAAGCCCAGGCATTTCAGCAGTTTCACCACCTATCAAAGCGCAATTCGCCTCTCTGCAGCCTGTGCAAACTCCCTTTATGACCTGTTCTGCAATATCGACATCCAGGGTGCTACAGGTGTAGGTGTCCGTAAAAAAGAGAGGCTCTGCTCCTTGTACCACGAGGTCGTTGACATTCATTGCACATAGATCAATCCCGATAGTATCATGTTTGCCTATAGCTTGAGCAATCTTCAGCTTTGTACCTACGCCGTCAGTCCCAGAGACTAGCTGGGGGGCAGTCTTATAGCCGGCCTCGTACAGATCAAAGACGCCCCCGAATCCGCCAATTTCGGCCGAAGCACCAGGACGAGCCGTAGACGCCACAAGTGGTTTAATCCGCCTGATAAGACTATTACCTGCAGAGATCGAGACACCGACTGACTCATAAGTAAGGCTCGTGCCATTACTATGGAAAGTGGGATTGGAATCAGCTTCTAGGCTGCGTTTACCGATGTCTCGGCGGAAATGCATATTCGGGAAACTTATGGACGAAATGCCTTCATAAGCCTGAGATATGGCGGCTTCAAGTGTTTTGCCAGTTGATGTCGCAGCAATAACCCTGCCTCCGGAGGTAGTCAGGGTTTGCGGAGAGCTAGTATCTCGAAACCCGTGGGAGTGATCACCATGCGTATGCAATGGTTGTAAAGAAGGCTGTGAGTCTAGTTGTTCTTTTCGAGGAGTGGGTGCCTTTATTCCAGCGTGAAAAATGTGGGTATCGGCTGGAGGAGGGCTGAGGGTTATGGTATCTCCTCGATTATAAGGGCCAGGGTAACCACCAGCAGCGGCAACAACGGTGGCAGAATATAGAGGATAATGCCCTAAAGTGACGGAGTCCAAGTAACCGTCAGTACATGCAACCATTACGTCAGCAAGATCACCGTCCATCAATGGTAGAAGTGTCTGTGTTTCGGGATCACCAAAACGGACGTTATACTCGAGAGTCTTGGGCCCAGCTTTGGTTATCATTAAGCCAGTGAATAGCAAACCTACGAAAGGGAATCTCTCTTTCCTCATCCCGTCAATTGTTGGCTGTAGGATTTTTCGATGTACTTCCTCGATCAATTGGGGAGTAGCAACTTTGGTTGGTGCATAGGCTCCCATGCCACCTGTATTCGGTCCCTTATCCCCATCGTCTATCTGTTTGTGGTCCTGTGCCGGTGGTAACGATCTGATGGTGTATCCGTCTGAAAAGGTCAAAAAGCTCAGTTCTTCTCCTTCGAGATACTCTTCAATGACAACCTCATCACCAGAAGAGCCAAACTCTTTGTTTATCATGATGGCCTTTAGTCCTTCATAAGCCTCCTTCTTCGAGGACGGTAGAATCACGCCCTTGCCAGCTGCCAAGCCAGTAGCCTTCAAAACCACATTGTAGGAAACATTGTCCAAGTACTGTCTTGCCTCAGCATAGTCTGTAAAGTTCCGATACCTTGCTGTTGGTATGTTATGCCTTGCCATGAAATCCTTGGAAAAGGTCTTGGAGCCCTCCATTTGCGCCGCGGTTTTCGAAGGTCCGAAACATCTTATACCAGCTGAGGTATCATTAGCATGAGGAAAATGCTAGATTTAGATTGACTACCGGAGCGGAAGAAGCTTCCAATCCCTGCCACCAACGGTACTTCTGGTCCTGGGACGACTAGATTGACTTCGTGCTCTCTTGCGAAAGCAAGGAGGGCCGGGAAATCCTCTGGTGAGATGCTACCGATATTTGTGACCTTTCCAACCAATGTAGTTCCTCCATTGCCAGGTACTGTGTATATCACATCAACTAAGGGTGATTGCCCTAGCTTCCAGGCCAAAGCATGCTCTCTGCCTCCACTGCCAATAAGCAATATGCGCAGCTGTTCACTCTCCATGGAGATGGCTTTTTGAGACCACAGACCTCAAATTCCGGAGTAGCCCTCAAGCCTTGTTTGTCAATGGCATTGTGATGGCGGTCAAAAGCCAAAAGTAAGAGCGAATAATTTCTCGTTTGGTGGGAATAGTATGTCCGCTTTATCTCCGAGGTCTTGGCGATGGGCTAAGGCTAGAGTACCTTAGTCATGTGGAAATGTGATATGTTAAGCTTCCCTCTACCGCCATGGCATCATGATATTGTAGTGTGATTACAACGTGTAACACACGAGCTTTGGTTTTCCAATTATAGGACAGCAATGAAGATTCAGATATGCTCTTCCGAGTCCGCAAAACCCCTCCTACAGTCTTCGCACTCACTGTGCATCTTGTGAGAAGGAAGCTTTCTACCAGTCATGTGATGGCAGCAGCCCAGCTGCCTCGCCGCATGATTGTCAACGAGAAAGATATCGAGGAGGCCTTTTTGAAAGGCAGTGGTCCTGGTGGACAGAAGATCGTGCGTTATATTTCTAAATTGGCATCCTATGGTGGTCTTATCAATTAATAGGTTTCTGTGATGCTAGAATAAAACGTCCTCGGCTGTTCAGCTTAAGCATTTCCCCACTGGCATCGTCGTAAAGTCGCAAGCCACCAGATCTCGGTCACAGAATCGCAAAATCGCTCGACAAAACCTCGCAGAAAAAATCGAGGAACTAGAGAAGGGTCCTGAAAGCCGGACTGCTTTGAAAGCAGAGATTAAAAGGAAACAGAAAGCGAGCAAGAGCAAAAAGGCGAAGAGGAAGTACAGGGCTCTGCAAGATAAAAGAGAGGTCGAGGTAGACGAAGAGGAGGGATCTGAAGTAGAGGATCAGGTGGGGCAAGAAGCGAAAGAGGAGCGTGTGTAGGGCACCGGTGTGAAGTTGGAAAGCCTCGAGGACGCTGTATACATCTGACCATTTAGACGGACGTCAATGATAAGAAGTGCATAAACCTCACATGTGAAGATGAAGAATCTCACGCTTAGCAATTAGCGGTAACCGTCCAAGTTCTAGTGTTAATAGCTGAGGATAGATTCAGGCGCTCAAGCGGGTGGACATCAAGATTACCAGCTACGATAGCGCGCTCTTACTCCCCGAGGCCGGTCCTCAGTCACAACATTGTGGGTCTCCTATACTTGCTACATTCGCCATCCCCCACGTTTGTTCTAAGAGC
Source organism: Cladonia rangiferina (assembly GCA_023065455.1). Taxonomy (NCBI): domain Eukaryota; kingdom Fungi; phylum Ascomycota; class Lecanoromycetes; order Lecanorales; family Cladoniaceae; genus Cladonia; species Cladonia rangiferina. Next base: position 488,671 of record JAJREH010000026.1, read on the forward strand.
TAGAGTGGCCCTCAGGACTTCGGCTTGCCATTTTCCACCAACCGAAAGCCCCTTCAAACATCTTCTGCGATCTGGCCCCATGGATTGGTTCTCAGAACGATGCACCATGAGACATATTTTAAGTGATTGTGAGGGTGTGCCGAACGAAGCACGCGGTTGAATGTGGGCGTGGTACACTTATGGATACCTCAGTACCGCTGTGTCCACCTTGATGCGTGTAACCCTGCCCTGGCAATCGCAAATGCTGGAAGAAAAGAGAGCAACCGAATGTGCTAAATTCGTTATAGGTATGGGAACAGCGTTTCGTTCTGCCGTCTCAGTAACTCAGTGAGCAACAAGAGGCTAGATGCAAACACAGAGATCTCGTTGGGGAGGACCAGAATTGTACCCCAACGATACACAAAGTAGCACTGAGGGGGGCGATAACACTGCGAAGGACGGTGCGGCAGGTCAGCAGTTCAAATCTTACTCCGAATGGCTGAGGGCCGTGATCAAGATCAACGTCGAGAAGGCTGCGCAAGTATACGACTGTACATTGGTGCACTATAAACTTGAGGTAAAGAAGTTTTCAGCTGCCTGACATATTTGTGATCAATGTTGTCGCGGCTTGCGGGCTGTCAGCCTTGCGAGAAGCCATCAACCAAGTCCTCCGCATGTTCCCTCAGCCTGACAACCAAAGCCTAGGGTAAGAAATATTGACGCTGGTTTGGGCTAAAAATCAAGGCACAAGCGCCTTGCTCTCCCCTTTCAGCTCAGTGACAGCCTTATCTCTGCAACCTTATCATTGTTTGAGGCTGTATGAAGGCCAATGCCAGGGACTTTGATGCAAGTTTCTTCAAAATACGCACAGTCGCTTATGATGCCCTCGTGAGCAAATTCCATCTCAGCTGGAAGCCGTGCATGCAGAAGTAGCGTGGAACTTGAGCGACAGACGAAACAGAAGAATGCTCTTTCCTGCATTACAGCTGTCTTCGGTTCCAGTAGCAAATTCAAATCCTGGGTAGGAGTCAAGAGGAGCTGTCACGGTCCAGACCGTCGGTAGCGAGCGGTAGCGGGTCCTAACGATGAACCGCAAGGTAGGGTATCCACAAATCCCGAAACTGGACATTTTGTGCTACCTCGAAATAGTAAAGCGTGCCCTATCCAAGCTCGATCGAGACTGGATTCCAGCACTTCTTCGCCTAAGTGGAGAACAGGCATTCGCTTTGTGGGCACTTTAATGTTCCGCTCGAGGCTCCAAAAGGCGGGTGTGCAGCTTTACCGAGGCTATGGACCAATGATATTTTTTTTTCCGGTTAAACTTCATGAGTGCCCATGAGCTGAGTCGATTCTAGATCCGATATGCAGCGGAAAGGAAGTGACCTTATTGGTCACGAGAGCCCCTGGCTGGAATTCGGGCTTTCTAGTCGTCGGTACAGAAGCTTGCAGAACGCCCTGCCGATGCCGATGTCTACCTTATCATGATAAATAAATCTCGGTGTAGCCCTTCATCATTCGCGATGTTAGCAAAGTTCAGCTCACATTTGAAAGATGTCACAAACGTCGGCTTCATCAATATACACTGGTCCTTGGATCAACTGGTCTCATGGAGCCTTCTTAGGGGCTACAATTACCCTTAATCAGCGCGACGGAGGCCTCCTCACTGCTTCCCTCGCCATATTTGTCTCCATCGCCGGTGCTGCTTGCTGGAAGATAACGAGCTATGCTCTACACCAGCGTCGTGCCAGCCAAGACTATAAAGATGCTCTGCACCACCAACAGCAGGCGATTCTCTGCAACACCACTGGTCCAGCTGGAGCATTATGGGACTTCCTTCAGTTGCCTTGGTACTGGAGGAACCACGCAATAAGATCATTCGTCCGAGCCCTGCCTTTGGCTTTGCTGGCTCTTCTGAATATCGCTGTCTTCGGCGTTGCTGGCATCTTCTCTTCCGAGGTCACCAAGGCGGCAGGGAATGAGACGCTCATCAGATCTCCTCACTGCGGCTATCTGAAACTAAATAGTGTTGATGATACGATCCAAAGCTCAGCTGCATTCAACAGCATAGACCTAAACGATACCCTTGCTGCTACTACCTACTCAAGGGCCTGCTACGACAACACAGAGAATGCTTTGGGCTGCAACCAGTTTGTTCGACAACAGTTGAACTGGACCTCCAATCAAAATGCTACCTGCCCCTTCTCACCTGATTTATGCATCTATGGCAGCACCGCTGCCTACGAAATGGACACTGGGCCTCTCGATACACACGAACATCTCGGCATCAATGCTGCACGGTCGGACCGGGTTCAATATCGCAAGGTCGCATCTTGCTCCCCAATACATACAAAGGGCTACGTGACAACTTTTAATGACACTAATCCGAATCATGTGGATTACGGAAATCTTTTCTACGATTATAATTACGGGCCGATAGTTTGGAATTACACTTATAGATATAATACGCACAGCCTTACAGATGTTGAAGACTATATCCTTACGTATGCTTTGTGACTTAATCGTGATTTGTGAGCGTTTGCTAAAACTCCGACTAGGTCTGACACATCAAACGCTGGGTTCGCCAATGATTCCTGGATACCTATCCCAGCACTCAACCGAACCGATGCGGACGTTTCTCTATTCTTGTTGGCCCCTAATTCGGTCAGCTATGAAGCTCCCGTTGATGATCCATTCTTTGCTGCAACAACACCATACAATCTTACAACCGACGGTGTGAACGAGACATATTACAGTGCTGACCAATATGTTACCGCCCTTGCTTGCGCCGACCAACATCAGTTCTGTAACCCCAGTAATGGAAAATGTACTCCCTTGTCTGGCGCTGCTCAGGTGTTCACATATCTGCCTGGACTTGATCTCAACGACGCTCAAGCATCCACTGCAACTACTATGGAGTTGACGATCTCATATATAAACACCTATAATAGCGTCAATTCACGCGGGTCCAATGCGCTACGGGCATCCGAGACTCTAGATCAAGGCTTCCAGATCCCTTTGCCCAATAATCAATGGATGACAGAAGTCTCGACTTGGTTCGCGGTTGCGATGGCCAAACTGCAGCAGAAAACTGTCCAGTACGCAACTGGACCATCATATGTGCCAGAGGGGCTTACGCTAGTAGCACCGGAGAATATATACCAGGAGAGAATATGCAACAACACAAAGATACAAAGCCAGAGCGGAACAACGTCATTTTCAGTCCTGGGCGTTAGCATAATCTTGATCGTGGGCTCCGTGCTCGTCTTCACAAGTCTTGTGCTAAGCACTGTAATGGGCTTTATCCGCCGGAAGCGACATTGGGAAGAGTATAAGAGCTTGCAATGGACATTGGATAACAAATTACAATTACAGCGTTTGGCTTACGAAGAGGCAGGGCAAGGCCAGTGGAGAGGTGGCACGGACTCGGTGCCTGTTACTGAGAGAGGGGATAGAATTGGGATGCCCCGGACCGTTGATGGCAAACATCCGCGCTTGAGCAGGGTTTGGAGACAGTCTGACAATTGTGGGGAAGTGACGCCGGAGGCTGAAGGGCTGATCAATCAGAAGCAAATGGGCTATAGAGTCGACATCGTTCAAGCTTGAGTTTGTAATTGGGGTTTTCTTTTCTGGAATTAATATACGAGTTTCATAACTTGTGGGGGCGTTACTGATCTGTTGCTCTTCTGTTCGAAGGCTGCATGCGTTGTCTTTTGTGTGAGGGGTCACGCCAAGCCCAGGAGCAGTCTCGAAGGCGTCTCTTAATGATTCAAGATGCACATTCCAAATCATAGTGAAAGCAAAGCTCATGTAGTTGTTAGCAGAAGCCTGATATCTCTATCTCGAAACAATATAAGCAGCTGAGGGTGCGTACGACAGGAGATGCCAACTAACCTGGGCACACCGTCGCTTAACGATCAGTCATGTCATGTTCTGCCTGTCAAGGAATGCATGGAAGCTGGATATACAGAGACCACCACTAGACAACCGAAGCACTTCATGCGGCACAATGGAAATACTTAATATGTGCTCAAATGTGGCGTCAATCCTCTAAGGATAGCCAGATGGACCTTTCATCAGTCTCAAAACAGCCTAGATATACTGCTGAGTTCATAGAATTGGACAATCGAACATCAGATCGCCTGCACAGCGGAATCAAGTATATCTGATTCGATTCTTTGTGTATATTTTCAGGCCTCTCTCCAAGTTTGGCGATTTGAAGCCGCGCATGTGAACAACATTTATGCTGATTCTTACAACGGACGTTGCCAACAGCGACCAAACATGTTTCTTCAAGCAAGACCTCTCTTTGATATCTCCATGCATTGTAAGGTTTCGTGACAGCCATCACGGATGATGAGACCAGAGCAGGTTAACGAGGGCTACATGAGGATTCAAGAAAGCCTCTTCGTCTGTGTATGAGTGGGCAGGGAGGGACAAACCCCAGCTTTGAGTCAGTTAATAGGGAGTGGCAATCCAATGCTTGGTCTGGCTCGATGTTGAACCAGAAGTGATTGATCCCATAATCTACTGCCTTCCCATCCGCGAATCTATCGAATGTGGCATCTATTCGAAGACTGATTTTGGAAGGTGCTTGGAAGCGAAAGCGATTCTATGGGCGATTCAGATATATATGGCAAAGACTCTTACCAGGATGATTGTCAGGACCCAGTCGCGTTGTATGTAGCCGGTACTATGTAAGAAAATAGAGCATAAGTCATGCATATAACGGAAATATTAAAGTTGGGTTTAACACTTATCAAGCTCCTCTAGAACAGCAGATATCTGTATCACACACTTAACAAGTGCGAAAAGATATGATAAAGGGTTAGAAACCCTTAAAGCTACAGTTTTTAGGGGCATTATTAGGATCGACTTATCAAGTGTTGGCTTTATATACATGACTTATGCTCTATTCTCTCACGAGCTCTGTTAGATCTGAGCGCAGATGCTCTTCCATTTTTTTTGTTTTTTTTTGGAAAATTCCGGTATTGTCATCGTCTATAATGAGTCCTCGAAGGCCACGGGGCTAAAGCCAAGAGAAGCCCTGAAGCTCTCAGTGCCGATTGTCCAGCATGCCATGGGAGCCGGCAGAAAGATATCCAGTTGTTGTCAGTGTGATCAAATTCTCGGGCGCAGCGAGTGTGCACTTCGACGCGTTGAATGGGACCTGGTGATCGGGATCTGTGCCTATGGCCAGCGGAATCAACATAGATGCTTCGTTTATGCAGATCTGGGAGCATTTGCTGCCCCATTTGAGGTTGTGCCAATGTATAGGACCGGTGTTCCTGCATGATGTGCTAGACTGAAGTTGAGAGGTATTGTAGGTGAATGAGTTTTTGGGTTCTGCTGGTAGTTGAGGTTGAAGTACAGTGACTTTCCATATACTCTTGGATAAGGGGGTTCTTTTGTAAACAAGTCACCGTTTGAGCCTGGCGTGATACTCTTTCCTTTTGGTACAGAACCGGTAGCGTCTACTGCGGAATCTGAGGAAGTGATAAGGCAGACTTCCGATGGCTATGTGTACCATGATTGGTAGGAGTGGATGGATGGATGGTTGACAATACGATCGTTGGTGTCCAGTGGCGGTTGTTCTCGGTTTTCTTAGAATGGGAATGTTGTGATTTCCTCACTTATTGACAGCAAGCACTTGACCTCTTGTGATAAATGGAGCTGAAATTACATCATTTCACAATAGACGACCCAGATAGATTTCGGTATGCAGGGTACTGCAGGCATATTTCGAGGTTGCATCGGCGCCAATATCTTGAGTGCCTGAGCGGAGGTTATGTTTTATTCTTGCTGAAAATCTTCCAATGCTGCTTGGGGTAGCGCAGGGATCGCGATCCGCGAAGTCAGGATTATCTGCTTGTCCGTTATTTGTTCGATACCACGTACGCGTCCGGCTAAGACATTATCTTCAAGAGTATACAACATGTCCAAAGTAGAAACGTATCAGAACTCAGAGTTGCCCGCTGATTCATGTGCATGGGCACGTATGACATCGCTGTCCTTTGACTTACATAAAGTCAGATACAAGAATCTCCATAGATTAGGTATCATTAGAGGATAAGTGCTGTATAAGGTATACCAACATGTCTTTCCCTCTATGTCAAAGTAATTAGCTGCGCCTTCGCTCCTCCATTATCGAACATCATCAAGAAACTCGTCCCATCTATATCGTAGAGGCCCGCCCACACGCTCGAAACCGGACCAACCATTATTTTACTCCCCCATGTGTTGCCTCCATCCCCACTAGTAATCAGCTTGCAAGCCGTACTACTAGGATAACTATTCGAGGGAGCACTCGCGCCCATATCTTCATTGGTTTGGAAGCTAACAGCCAACGTACCCCAACATTGATAATTTGCGGGGCGCCAGCGCTGGTGTTCGGAGCACTAGGCGTGTAAATGGTCTTTCGGCCACCCCATGTCTGGCCGTTGTCAGGAGAGGTAATGGCGTTGATGGCAAAGTAGCCGTTTGTTTCGCTTTCGAAGACGGCCATAAGGGCCGTTCCGCTGATGGTTGCGACGCCTGTCATGCCGTCACGAGAGGTGATTCCTGCCCCGGAGATGGTTTGAGCGGCTGACCAAGTCTGGCCGTTGTCGGTCGAGAATCTTTCTAGTGTGTCTTGGTCGGAAGCGGAGTTCTCGCGGGAGTAGTAGAGCTGTAGGGTGTTGCGTGAGGTGTCATATCGAAGGAAGGGTTCCCAATTGCCGTTAACGGGGCCGGGGTCCGATGCTGGCTGACTGAGATAGGACCATGTCTGGCCCATATCGTCGGAGTAGCAAATTGTGATGCGGAAAAAGGTGTAGGCGCCGGTACTGGGATCTTTCGAGTGGTTCCTGAATGCACACAGGACTCGGCCCGAGGGTAGTTGGAGGACATATGGGTTGTCGATATCGTTGGCATTTGAGGGGCCTTGAGTCACGACGCCCCACGATTGCCATGATTGACCTCCGTTTAAGCTCCGGACGGTTGTGATGATGTTGTTACCGCCGCTGAAGGCGGTGTAGACGCCGAGAATGCTGCCATCGGCGAGCTTGTTGGCACGAGGGTAAGTGCCTGCGCCGAAGACTACGGCACTGCCGGACAGGTTTGGTATAGTAGCACCACGTTTGCTTAGTGATGGTTGGACTGGAATTGCCAAACATGCTGAGCTAAGCAGCACGATGAGCCCAAAGAGGAACACGGAGGATCGAGACATTGCCTAGTACAAGGCAAATCTTTTGAAGAGACAGCGTAATATAGGCAACAACTCGTGGGCAAAGAGTGTATTAATTCAACGCAACCCGGCATCTGAGTAATGAATGTTGTGTAGAGAACGTGGTGAGCGATAATCGAATCTCACATAAATATCTCAAATACATTCAGGTCAGCCTTGGAACAAGTATCTTGCAGGAGTTAGCTTCATTCTAGACGTACCTCGAACGCTGTACAGAAGCAATACGCAACCATCTAGAAGGCACAGATAGGATATCTCAACAATCGAGGCCCAAGAGAAGCGTACTGACTTTATCATGCCTCGCCTTGCATGGGGGGGAGACGGCTGGGAACGATCCCCCAATCCCACACATGTTTCGTACGCGCGGGAATATTGGTCCAATGAGTAGAGAGAAGCTTCGTGTCTTGACAGCCAGCAGTAACACCATGGGACTGAATGCAATAAGAAGGCATGGTCAGGGTTCACGGCTAGGACTAGTGACTACATGTTCCACGGGATGATGACCCATTTTTGGCCTCGTTTGCGTACAGAAGCGACAAGATCATTCTGGAGCATGCAAGATCGTGTTCAAGTGTGGGGAAGCATGGCCTGAGTTTACTATCGGGGGCCGTCCATCAGACGCACTTGCGAAGAAGCGCACACGCGCCCCAATTGTTCGCCACTGTGGCACGGATTACCAAACAACTACAGGCCCAGAATGTCTCTCAAGGAAATTACTTGGTATATTCATGCATCTTCTCCCGCGTTTTTCAAACCTACACCGGAAAAGGGCTATGTGTCTATCTCAACTGCCTAGTTGGTGGCCAACGCTTTCTGTTCTTTTATGCAACACGTAGCCGCCAAAATCCTCTACCGTCCTAGTCTCTAATTGTCCTCTTCGTCAATGAACATTTAACTAACATGCGTTACTGCATGTATGCTGCCAAAATAGGAGCAGCCTCTGGAGGCAGTCGTTCGCCAGCAAAGGCCGAAATCTGGCCCTTTTGCCGGGCATCCGCAGCTTTCAAGTATTCGCTCACCCACTTCTTTACGTCCATAATCTCAGGCCATAGATCTTTGGCCGGCCGCTTAATAGTGGTAAGCTGGGTAAAGCCGACACCGAAACTCATATCATCAGGATCTTGTTCCACTATGACGTCGTCCGCCGCTGGAGGAATTGGCGGATTCTCTAGAAGTTTGAGCAGGGCTTCGCAGGTGTATGCCCAGCCCTTTTTGTACTTCTGTGCGAATGCAGCCGAGTCAGTCAGGGTCTTTGTCAACGAGATCACGGCGGTCTTTCGATCTAATGGTCGAAGAAGCTTTTGAGTATCTGGAAGAATAATGTTAAGGTAGAGAGGCACAAAAACACTATCGGACCAGATCAGCATCATGAGCGAGTCGAGGACATGAATAGAAGTGGGAAGTCGGCATACCCTGATTGAACCTGCTCCGAAACATTGATGAAGAAGTCTGCACCGAATCCTTTGTCATCTCTGGCAGCAATAAAATGGTAGAAGCGTACGAATCTGAGCGCAAATGTTTCTGTTCTTGAATTTTGTAGTCTGGTAAGAAGTACAGTCAATATAGGTGCATAGTAACTCTGAAGTGAAGATCTGCACCAAAAGTCAGTCGAAGTCCTTCAAACAATGGCCGTGCGGAAACGTCTTACGGAGGAAAGTTGCCAATGATACATTCTAAAAGCTCAAAGCCATATATTTCGTTGGTCTTTGTAGACACTAGGTTTTGGAAGATTCCTAGAATGGACTCAATCTGATTATGTTGTACGATCTCGGATGGAGCACGGGGAATGAGAGCAGATAGAAGGCGGACAAGGGCCGGCACGTTGCCTTTGGATGTCCATAAGCTAGGGTTAAGTATGGGAGGGATCAGCATTGTGAATTCTTCGGGAAGTGGCCCGGACGTATTCGCTTCCAGAAGTGCAGCGAAAAGTTGAAACACATATGGAATGAACTCTGCTTGCTATTAGAATCCTCGGTCGGAGCATGATAGGAACAATAATGATCATAGGACTGATGCTGCGATTACTCACCTTGTATGTCCTGTTCCAATACCGGCGCCATAGATCTAAAAAGCTCAGACTCGAGCTTTTCGGGTTGCGAGGGAGCGGCGAACCTATTTATCAAGTTAGTTACGCAGTGACTTGGCATAGACACCGCGTGACCTACCGAATGAAGGCACCCATAGCTTCGAAAAGATAATAACAAAACCTTGGATTGCTCGGATTTTGACTGCTTATATCCAGAACCTTCTGAAACCTGACAAGGACTGAGTCCACCATAGGCACAACGCCTTCCCTGATAACGATAAGGACTCGCATAACACAACGCATTAAGAATTCGTTCTCCTGCAATTTTGCAGGCTCAGGGTCAGTGGTTATCAGGTTGAAGAGGTGCTCTAGTAATTCAGGAGAAAGTCGTTCGATGTCTGTCCGGCTAATGACTGGTTGTTTCGTGCCAGTAGAGATGGCCATGGCTCGCTCCAAAGCAATCGCGGCATATGTATAAACAACATAGTTCGAGGAGTCCAAATGTTTTGCCACGAGTGGGAGTGCGTCATGCCATTGTGTCGCGGTCATCTGGCTCCTGAATATGTACAAATATTTGATTGCATCAACTTGGAGAACCGGCTCCACCCCGGATTCAGACACCAAATCGCTCGCAATATGTCTTTGAAAGAAGTCAATGACGTTTGCAAACTCGTTGGTGCTTGTGACGCCTTGGCTTGTTGTAACAGTGCCTTTAGCAGCTATTGAGGAATATAGATACACTGCAGTGTCCTTCGATTTCCAATTGTTTGAGCGATCTTTCTCGTACTCAGATAGGTAATGCTGCACGTAACGCAGTACAACCGCGGAGACTAAGCTCTCGAATTTCGCCATCAACTGCCGAGAGAAATCGGTGGCCGCTCTTCGGCGGGTGTCACTGTCCGAGCCTTCGAGGTCCCTCCGGATGAATTCAATCGGCTCATCTTCAAACATTTCCATATCAGAATCTCGCAAAGTTAGATTTGGTAGGATCACCCGCTCCACAACCTGGCTCAAGGTAGACTCGTCGCTGAACGCTTGCGCATGGTCGGCGATGCCAGTGACGGCAGTCAGAAATTGCAGTGCTTTACTGACCAAGATGTCAAATTTTGTCTCGGGTCCCACGGTGGTGAGGAGGTTCCATGAGCTTCCAATGAACTGCCCGACATGCCCACCAAAAGCGTCTTCATACTTTTTGACCCATAACTCAAGGACTTCGAATATTCCAGACTTGACATGCTCAAGAGGGCCAGATTCGCTATCATCGTCGGTCTGCAGCATCTTGTTCTCGTACGTCAAGTACTTGTGAAGCAATGCAGTCACCGCCGGGAGGTTGTCTTCGAACACTGGTGGAAGATCTTGGACAGATAGATCGTAGAAAAGTTTGACAATCAAATTTAATGTCGCGAACAGCTGTAACAGTAAGGCTTTGTCCGTTTGATGTTGATCTATTAGACGATCGGTGCTCTATTGTTCGAAAGGTTAGCATCTTCCAATATGCGCGAACCTAGTCAGGACAGAGCCTACCTCAATCAGAGATAGGAACGGCGTGCCAAACTTGCTAAGTACATGGTTTATTTCCGTGAATAAAGCGTCCGATCGGTACAGTGGCCGCCATCGTTTGAAGATAGAATGGGCGACTTGCAGCACTCCATTGTTAATGGTGGGATTGTCCGCTGTAAGACGAGAGACCAAGTCCTAGATACCTGTCAGCTCTTTGAACGATTTGGCTTTTAAGTCTTTTTGGCGTACATCAACGAGTGTATCCCATCTTTCCCAAAAGTCACTGTCCGCTATCACACCGATTGCGTCACCAAGTTGGTACTGAATAGTTGGTGGCACAGAGACCATGAGCCCAATGAGCTCTTGTTTGATTGCGATGACTTCATTTTGTGGGAGTCTATGGTTCCCGTCTTCGTCCTAATTCATGTCAGCAGAATATCACTCTCAAAGTACGAACTGGGTCGAGATACCCACCGTCCATTTTCGCTTGATATAATTCTTGAAATATAAAGCACTAGCTAGTCGAGCAGTGCTGCTGAAGGAGTCTGTAGCAACGATTTGAAGCAGCGATAACGAGAAGTTGGGTTTCTTCTCTTCGGCTGAGATAGCAAGCTCCGCTGTTTACGTACGTTAGTGTGCTTGTCATAGTCTTTGCCCAAGGATCGGAAGCAGACATTGCTTATTTTGGGTAGGGTCCAAGCTCGTTTCCAAGACCTGCGCAAGCCCTTGAAGGTCCACAGCCATTTTTTGTCAGCTCTGAATATCAGTGGTGATTTCAGAGAGCTTGTTTACTTTAGCAAATAAACTTTCAGAAAGTAGAATTTCATTTAGAGTTCCTAGAGCTTACCGTAGAATTAGAGTTCTCAGCCGCAGTAGTAGTGGCGCCGGGACGACCCGGTAGCGTGCTTGGCGCATTTGTACGTCTTCCAAACTCGAATTTAGATATACAAAATTAGAAGGGTATCAGGGAAGCGACTAGCAAGTCATACAACGCAGGTGAGATATTATGGTATCAAGATAATAGAAGTGAGCTTCATCATGCGTTGGAAAAGCTGTTGCAGCTGCCAATGTGCAAGTAAGCTTTGGATGCTAATTCATGTAACAGTATGTTTGTGAGAAATTTTTGGGACTTGGTGAAGACTTCTTGCCTGGAAAAGAGCACTTGCAGTAGGTAAACATCTGCTTGGTATTCGATTCTTCGATGGCTCAATAAGATCATGAGGACGACTTTCCATATCCTTGTCCGTTTTATTGCCACCACGAGCCTGTGTCCCGCAACTATTGTAACCCCACATCATCACTTACTCATTCTCTCCTTTACTTCCCCACGATTCCGCGTAGCCTCTGTAGGTTTTCAGGGAGTTTAAACACTTGCTAAAAATTGGTTAAGCTGTTCTTCCTCGGAGGCCGCGGTTCCATTGCGCGCTCGTTTTCAATGCGGCCAGGGCACGCAAACGCAGCCGAAGATGATGATTCGGCTCCCTCGTTGGGCAATAGAGCTTTCAAACCGGGCACAGGGCAGGGTAGCCCAACCACCTCCCAACGATCACAGACTGGAGTGGGAAGAACGGGCGGGTTTCCTGACTCCAAGGAACTATTCGTAACCAGGTGCTTACGCGATCTCGACCCAGACCACCCCTTAGACCACAGGATCTCGGCCGCCCATGAAATATCTAGAGAAATCGGACTTTACTCACCCGACGAAGTCTGGACAATATGGACTGTAGCCGAAGACCTAGTTTCAGAAGATGCTCCACTAAACGCTCGCAAAGCCGGTTTTGCCCTTCTCAAGGCTTTTGCATCTCACCCAAAAATTTCGATCGAACGAGAAAGATTGTATGCGTTGATAACTGCCCCTATGGTACCCTCCGAAGCGAGTCTCCAGATCTCAGCTCTCACCGACCTTACTAGGCATGGAAGAGATCTTTCACCTTTCGAGGCTGACGTTGTCGATTTCCTGAACTCCTCGCTTGAAAAGCTATCCCTAGCTGCTACAAACGCCCGTGAGCGCCAACATGAGGAGAACAAAGCCAAACATCAGCCTAGCAGAGAAACATCGAGCGCCGATAACATCGGCAGAAGCACCCCCTCTCGTTCGAAAGACTTGCTCGGTGAGGTGCGAAGTTTGAGGGATACTTTCTACCTGGTGGGAGACATCATCACCCATAATCCCAACGCATTCCACGATGCACAGCTAGAGATTTTAGTGGAACGGGTTACCTCCATCGCCAAAAGAACGACCTCGAAGAAGGATTTACACGGTGTGATCAAAGTCTTACGAGCTATTACAACACAGACACGGTTACCGGAATCAGCTTTGTTGCCCTGCATCCATGTGCTGTGTACCATCTACGGCATACCAAACATTAGCTTTGAGGAAGAGCTCTGGGATGCTCTCCGAAATTTGCTACAAGCTCGAGATCAGCAGATATCGATCAACGTTCTCTTGCAGATATTGGCCAGTCCTTCCACTGACTCAGAGACAAGTCAGCTAATTCCAATGATCCGTGGAGCTTTGCTTACAGTCGGACGCATTGCTGAAGATGAAGACCTTGTTCACTTGCTCATCATCAACCTGGAGCAACTTGTAGCTGGGCTTTGCAGCGTGCATGTGACACAGACTCACCTGGAGCTCGATCTCCTACTAACCGTCAATACACTACTATTCAGCGATGAAATTGTGCGCTCACTTGCCCCCGGGTGGAGCTGGGGTATTCTGGTCGATAGCCTGGACGCTATCGAAATGGCTCGGCTGGCGCGCAGCACAAGTAATCACCAAGATCAAGATGGACAGGCTGCCAATAGGTCTTCCCCCTTCCGTAAAATTGTTCTTAGCAGAGAAGGAGGGAATAGAAAGCTCAGTGATGGCTCATTGGCTGGGCTGAGCCGGATGGCGGAGCGCATTGCATTCTGTGTACCCTCCTACTGGAGCTATCTCGGTCAAGAAAGTATGATTTTGGTCACGCGGATTCTCGTCAACATCGCCTTTTATCTGCCGTCGGTTTGGGAGGACGCTGCACAACTAATGTGGGATCAGGGACTACTGAAGTTCGACGAAGATTGGACCCGTCATCTTCTTATGTTGTTCGATGAAGTTTTGGTCGACCCCACCAAACCTGAGGGTCCACGTTGTTGTGTGCTTAAATTATGCTCTTTGCTTTTCAAAAAGCTGAGACTTGACACGGAGAACAAGGCTATTTTCGAGCATCACATTGGTGATGTCTTCGCGAAATTAGCTCGTGAGGATGACCTACATAGCTCGATCGTCGATTGCGTTGCTGAACTTGCTGCCTTGTGTGGGCCAGATATAGGGAATGACCTTTTCCTTGGCTTCCTAGCCGTAATCGAACGGGGTTCAGAGCTCCAGCCCACCGATCTTGTGACCTCCGGACAAATAACTGAGCAAGCTGTGGACTGTCTCATCCAGACATTCTTAAGATGTTTGCCAGAATCTGCGGTCAAAACCTGCCATGTTTACAAGGTTCTCCTGTCTGTATCGGCACCAAAGAACCCGACGAATGTTCGCCTCAAAGTCATGAAGCTCTTCACGCGCTTGAGGTGTACCTCCAGAGAAGCTATCGAACTTGTATCACTCCCAGATACTCAGGGATTAGCAGCTGCTCTCTGCAGAACAGAAGCCACAGCGTTTCCAATAGGCTCGGAGCAAGTACCATCGGCTAGAAGTTCAATACATGAACATTTCCAGCCAGTACGGCAGAGTCGTTCCAGTGCCGTAGATGTCACGAAAGCGGTAAGATCTCGTTCAGCTACCAGATCATCCAACTTGCGCGAGGAGTACCTGCGCCCAACACCTCCGCTTTGGATGTATGACGGACATATAAGAGGTCTTCCCGAGGAACCACGAAAGGGGCCGAGCCAAGTTGTCCATTCGAGCTCTCCGAGCCAGACCCACCCTGTCATCCTTGACATCAGCTCTTGGCTAGACGTTATGATCCACGTTTTAGATCAAGGTGGCGATTGGGAGCTTTACAGCTATATCTTAGTCCACTTACCATCTCAGCTGAGTAATCGTTCACTATGCGCGCGGCATGTCAGACAGCTTCAGACTCTACACAATCTGTTGCTTGACCAACTCGAAAAAAGCTCCTTCCAAAGGCCACCTCAATATAGTGGAATGAAGATGGGTGACGTGGCGCTTTGCTTGTATCACATCCTTACAGTGCTTATGGCCTATCACGAACACTTTGGCAGGCGAGAGTTGGACAATGCGGTTCGAACGTTCCTAGCTGGGATCAACAAGTGGGATCGAGTTGGAAAGTGCTGCATTCATGCATTGGCCCTATGCTGTCACGAAATACCTTCTGTCATTGACAGGTATATCTTTGCCATCATCCAAAAGATGTCTCAGAAGATTACTCAATCCGATCTGGCCGTAGACATCCTTGAATTCTTGTGTGGTCTAGCCAGGTTACCAGACGCCTGCTTTACCGCTACCACAAAGATCCCAGAAGGTCATTCCAGCGCTGGTGGAGACGAAGGGACCTTCTACAAAAAGGTTTTTGGCATATGCATAAGCTACATACTATCCACAAGGGAGCAGCGTCAGAGGTCTGCTGACGACGCCCAGTCTGGAGCCAGTGTATCGCTCTCTCGACAGAGTGGGACATCAGGAATAAGAGCACATGCTGATCTACACGGAGATCTTCCGGAATACGTTTATACTTTAGCCTACCATGTTATAGTTTTTTGGTTTCTTTCGATTGATTTGAGTCAACGAGCACAGCATGTTGCTTGGTTGGCGAAGGAGCTCGCGTGGAAAGATAATTTTGGGAAAGAGACGTTAGAAGAGCAAAGCCAGGTGATACTTGATATGATGCATCGAACAGCTTACTCAAACCTTGGAGAGACTGAGCCAGCTCAGCCCTTTGTCAATCCGAACGAGAAACCAATTACGAAAACGTGGCTGATGGGCATGAGCATAGTAACCGTTGAGGTTCTGCCCAGTCAAAATCTTGGCCAATATACGAAACGGCAAGCTTCAGGGACTACTCATGCCCTCTATCACCACAACACAGCTAGATTGCCTGAACATCACGTTCGGGATCAGAACAATGCAGCTGGACTTCTCGCTACAGAACAAGTCAATGTCTATCCGAACCACATGTTTCTCCAGCTAAGTTCTACTATTGCACCAGTACCTATTCCATTACAACCTGTCGTGCTTCCGGATGATGATTTCACGAAGCGAGCGCTCAGCATCTTTGATAGAACAGATACCGTAGATGGCCACAAGGTTGGTGTGATCTATGTTGGTGAGGGTCAATATAATGAGAACCAGATACTTGCAAATACTTCCGGTACGGAAGCTTACGACGCATTCTTGGCCGGGCTCGGCACCGCTGTTAAGCTGCAAGGTGCTAAATTCAACACTCAAGGCCTTGATAGGGTGTCGAACATCGATGGCACTCATACCTATGCCTGGAGAGACCGTGTTACAGAGATTGTGTTCCACGTCGCTACGATGATGCCGACAGATCTTGCTAACGATCCTCACTGCGACGACAAGAAGAGGCATATTGGCAACGATCGAGTAAAGATCATCTACAACAACTCTGGCCAAGATCTGGACTTCGAAGTCATCAGTTCTGCCTTCAATGATGTCGATATCGTTGTTAGTCCTGAGGCGCATCAACAAGATGGGCGAAAAAGTAAACGACGCAAAGCACAGGATGCAAATAAGGCAACACCTACCGCCACTGATCTGTTTGGATATTACAGAGTCCAAACTCTGTGCTCATCAAGCTTTCCTCAACTCTCTCTCGCCGCCAGCCCCAAAATCGTCTCGGCCACCGCATTGGCGGCGTATGTACGTCAAATAGCGCTGAGTGCCTCTGTATGTGCTCAGGTGTGGTCAGAAATGCAGGGTCAGGGGAAGTATGTTTCAACTTGGCTCGCTAGATTACAACAGATCAACCGTTTAAGAGAAAAATATGGTAATACTCAGACTTCGGCGAACGTGTCATATCCTATGCCGACAAATGCTCGAATGTATGTAGATGGTAATGAATGGACGGGAAAAGTAGCTATGGGTGGGTTGGCAGAGGATAATCAAATGTTGATGGGTTTGGATTTTACGCGATGGACCTGAGACAGAAAAAAGTACACACGGAGTTTTTGGGGGGGCTGGGGACGGGTAAAACAGGAGTCTTCATGGAGGAAATATGTGGTGGATCAAAGCGCGGCGCCCAAAAATTTGTCCTCTTTTCCCGTATCAATGTGTTGTACCAAATTACGAGGCTGGAATTGGATGTAACGGCGTATATAAGACAGAAAGGCTTTCTGACTAAGTAGGAGTAAGGCATATGCAACGCCGTAGGGTCGGGACAATATATAAGAGAATGGAGCATAAGTTGTGCATAGAGAGCTTGCAGCTAATAAATTTTTCCTAATAATAACCCCTAGAACTGAGAGCTCTAGAGGCTTTTAACCTTTAATTATAGCTTTTTCGTGTTTGATAAGGGTATAATAAAAAGAATATGCTGCTCTAAAGGATTTTAATAAGTGTTGAACTTAGCTTTGACAACCCTTTTGTATGCATGACTTATGCTGAATTCTCTTATATTGAATAACTAGAGTCACCTTCTAATACTCAATGCAATTCTAGTGCCAGAAACTTTGGTCTTTGCTGCATCTAACAACCTGCGGCGTTGACTTTCCGTACTCTTGTCAGAACTCAAGACATCTCCGAATCGACCATTTTGGTAATCCTTAGCTAGTGTCTAGGGAAGGATCTAGTGTTTGTTCATGCGGGCTTGACTTGTCAGCGCGCTTGATGCGCCTTTAAGCGCTAAACACGGTCAGCATTTCCGCACTTGAGTACAAGGCTGTGAGCTCTCAGTCCGTCCGCTTGATGACTCTGCCCAATCATCACCTCAGACATGGATCCTTTCGAGGGTATCGATGTTGAGATAATCTCGAACGGTGAGGTTCTGACTCTCTACAATGACCCAGATGATGAGCCCAGCCACGACTCTCGCGTCCGCCAGCGATACATTGAAGCGGTCACTGGTGCCACATTTGAGGTCAAGGTCCGTGTGGATCATCGATTCAGTCTCTACTCCCTCGGCAGAAATGATGCTGTTCAGGCAAGCGTTCTTTATGACGGCACTTACCATTATGGCAAGAGTTTGCTCATAGACCCTCTCTTACGCAATCCCCAAGTCGGAGGAGGTGTTTCCTATACCTTCACCCGTATTCACAATTTCTGTCCGAAGACAGGTCAATGGAAGAGCGGAGCTACGACTTTCGGCGCCCTAGCGACGAGTGAGTCTAGCTAGTCATGAGCCAATCCGTCCCAAACATTTTTAATTAGATCTGTAGGGGAGACCGCAACCCACGTTCCCTCCGTGGCCGACTTGGAAAGCCTCGGGACGATCAATGTGGATTTACAGCGCGTCCATCTTCTCCTACCTACGGGGCCTCCTCCTGAAATGAAAAAAACTTCGCCATCGGTGACTGAGGTCTCGGAAAAGGTCCTGAAGGGAAGAGCCATTGCCAACACAGTTCGGTAAGACATACCGAGGGGGTGGATGATCAAATTACTGATATCCTGAGATCAGTGCGAGCGATGAGAGGGTCTCAAAAGGGCCGAGCTACGGGGAATATGACTACGTCCCAATACCAGGTGTTGGGGGCAAGTCGCTCACATACAAGATCTTCTATCGGTCAAGACGTAAGCCATGATCTTGTGTTATGAAGAAAATCAGTGCTCATATCGGCGGCAGGAACGCTTCAAATGCTGGGCTGCATCCCACAATCCCCCTCTCCGTCCTCAACACCGGTACCCACAAACCATACCAATGCCACGCGAGAGGAAGAATTGCGAGCACTGAGGGTAGGTCTTGGTTCTCCCAGAACCTCAGCTACACGCCGCGCTAACAACATGGTGCAGGCTCGACTCGCCAAGCTCGAAGGTGCTGACACAAAGGCCCAGGGTGCAGACTCAAAGACCAGAATAAAGCGTGAAATTGGCGAGCTCGAAGCTTCTGACGACATCGAAATTACGGGAGCCCGCTCGGCGAAGAAGATACGTAGCGCTGGACCCATTGAGACAATCGATTTGACCGCTGAATGACGGAGTCTCACATTGTCCGAACGGTGTGCTTGGCTTTTTCTATTCGAACTTGCACTGAACATCGCTAGTTCATGCTACGAGCGCTATGGGCAACGCACGGCTTACAAAATGTAAGCGTATAAGAGTTTATGAGCAGGTGCATTGCTTGGGACTTTTTTCAGTTGGCAGGGATTGCAACGCATTTTGGGCTCTAGGGGCTAACGGTGTTGCTTCAAGGCGTTTGATGATACCCAGAGATAGCTAGGCGTTCAGCAGTGGCGAATTCATCATATCGTCGTGGGCATTATGAGCACGCATATGCTTTACAAAGCGCTTTCAGATACCCACGAACTGTATGTAATTCATTGCTTTAATCAAGCTTGAACTTGTCATATGCATCAAGCCTCATTAGAGCTTACGTGGGTGAAGTCATAAACTTTCTCTTTTGATATATAGTAAGAATAACATTTAAATCATTTGAATGAGTGGCGTGTGCAGTCAATCCACAGGAGAAAGTAACACAACAATATGCAGACAAATCCTTTGGTCTAGGAGGACTCTATGAATGTCCATGCAGATTTGTTAATACATATCCCAAAGACAAGTTTCTCATACAAGACAGAACAAACATCCCATCTAATATACCAGCAAGTATATGCCAGTCCCTCGCAAGAACCTTGCGTACCATACATCACAAAATCTCATCAACATCAACCTTCGCGTCCTCCGCCATCCCATTCCCATTCGCCACCCCGCCCCCATTCACACCTACCCCGTCCGTCATACCCTCCATAGCCTGATCCTGCCCCTGACCCTCAGCAGCCGCCGCCAAAGCTTTTGCCCTCGACTCCCCCTGCTCCAACATCTCCTGCACCCACGCCTCCTCCACCGCCATCTTCCTCTTGAAAACCCTCAACCACCTTCCGCCCCACCCTCTCAACATCGCCTCTCCCCTAAGATCCTGGTCCGCACTCTCTGCCATCGCATCCACGCTACCCTCCGCTACGCCGACCAACGCGTCTTCAATAACAGCAAAAAGTTTTCCCATTTCCTCCCTCTCTTTAGCAAGAGTTTCATTAAGGATGGCGACCTGATCGGCGGGGAGGCCAGGTGCGTTGCGGGCCACGACGATTTGCCGGACTCGGTTGGTTACTTTATTGACTGTGCTACTTACCATTTCGAAGACGTGGCTGTGAACTAGGCCTTCGCCTTTTCCGAGCTGGTCTCCTAATGCCCACATGACGACGCTTATGGGTGTCAGGATTGTGTAATTGAGCAATTTGTCCACCACATTGACACCCACACCGGGCTTTTCATGCCAGTAATCCATGACACTGGCGATGATCTGGCGGCGTGCAGGCTCACTCTGGGTTCCTATTGATAGGAGCCGATCTTTGCAGCGCTCGATTTGGGAGAGGACGTGGGATAGCGATTTGCTGCCGAGAAAGCAGATGGTGGTCACGTATGCGTCTGTGGATGGAATTAGGGGATCTGTAACGCCGAGAGACCGGGCAGTATCTTCGATGACGCTGAGGGGAACTTGGATATCTGTATCAGGTGCTTTGGCGCGGAGGAGGCGTAGAACTTCTTTGGCTTGTTCCGAGTAGGGTGCTTCTATACGTGAGAACCAAGGTCAGTATAAATCATGGAAGGTTGAAGTGAAGCGCTTACGCTCCAAATTATATTTGAAGTCTGGTGTGTCCTTCTCTTTGGCTTCGGATATAAGCGGCTGATATGGTTCTGGAAGCGTGCCTCGAATACGTGCGGCGAAGCTCAGGCGGATCTCCTTCTCCAGAGCCCCCATCATGAAAGCTTTCTTTGGATGGATCATTGGCAGCTGTACATCCTCGACCCTTAAAGTAGATTAGCACGGGAGATGGCTACGCCGTCCGGCCAACTCACCATTCAGTCCACTTCCAGGTGAACCCGAAATTACTCAAATGATGCGAGAACCAATCTTCAAATCGATAGACTAATTCAAGATCCATTTGATCCACATTCTTGTAGAGCCACCGTATAGCCCGTCCCAAACTTGGCGCGATTGCTGCCGGCGCAACTTTGCAGGCCTCGGTGAGAACAGAATGGTAGTACACTAGCTTGTGCTCCGGGGCTGGTAGCTGGAGAAGCTGAGAGAAAACTGCATCAACTGCTACATCTTCTGGCTTCCAGGTAGAGCGACCCTCTTCCACGTTCCGCAATTTGTCGAATTGTGTTGCTCTTTTCACAAACGTATTTGCTGCAAAATAGCAGTCTAGGTCGATGAGAAATTTGGCAGTCGCATTGCGGTTGAAGTCGAGAATGTTGATCGTATCAACCAGCGAATCACGTAGTAGTGATGAGGCGATATCAGCAGTCGAAGGTACCGTCTCGATCTCTTGATCTGCGTAAACCGAGAAGTATATCTCGGGAAGCCGTGGACGTGGGCCAGATGGTGCAGGTGATGGAACGTTGATCGGGGGCAGGGCGTGCTTCTTATCTGCTACTGCATGGTCTATCCCATCCTCTTCTTTCTTAGCTATGTTCCATGGACGTGGAATGCACGCCAATTTCCATGCTTGCGTAGACTCTCCTTGAAGTTGTCTTTGCAGCAAGCCAATAACGCTTTGCGCCTCTTGAGCGTCGTCATCATCATTTCCAGGGTAAGGATTGACGAGGGTTTCTAAAGCGTGAGGTGTTGACGCAATGATATCAGTCTTCTCCAACAACGCCAATGCTTGTTCCTCAAAACCTTTCGCTGACGACGCCATGATATATGGAATGGTAAGCAGAATGATTTTTACGAGCTCCAAGCCCAAGCTCTAAATGTGTCAGGTCAGTGTCTGGCATCACTGCTCTAAGTATATCAAGCTTACATCTTCAGAGGATGCAGTCTGCAAGTCGACCGCTCTCGAAAAGAGCTCTTCCAGGATAGGAAACACGCCATCTCCCTCGAGCAGACCTTGCAAGCAGCCCAAGAACCTCAGGACAAGCTTGACTTCGCGCCAGGCTCCGACCTCCAAATGCTCTTGTATGACAATTCCAACTTTTTCTAGTATCTCCTGAGCTAATTCCGGCTTGGAAGGATTGACGACAAGTACGATTGCGGCGATGAAAGGGATCTTGAGGGGCTGTTCGACAACTCTATCATCAATATTAGCTGATTTGCTTGGTCACAGCCCAGTGTATAATGTCCAGAAAGACTAACAATTGTATAGCAAGGTTTAGAAATTGATTCCTGATATCTGCGTCATCGTAGTTGTCCACAATAAGTTTTGCGATGCTGCTAAGTTCCTCGTCCGTCCTCTTTAACGGCTAATGGCTTTTTAGCTTGAAGTGCCGTGCAAAGGAAGTGTCAAAACTCACAGATTCAGCAACACCTAGCAATTGCTTTCGAACTTTGATGTGTAAAGGCTCCTCATATCTTCTGCGCTGCTGTCGACGGTCAACATCGTCGTCATCTGCACCCAAAATTAGCTTACACAGGGTTGGAAGGTGACGAGATCGACTACCTCTGTGGCGCCTCTTGCGGTTGTTGTAGCCCCCTCGAGGACCGCCGTTCCTTCTGTCGTAGTCTGTCATATTCGCTCCACGGGATGTTTCGGTGTCGACGGCTTTCTTAAGCACCCTCGCGCAATTGACCGTCAAGGTTGCCAGACGCCTTGGCGCGTCGGCTGACCCCCTGTCACTTAGCGTGACAGCCCTACCGGGTATAGTTTCTTCGAATGACTTTGTGGGCTTCAAGTCGCACAATACCTAATTGACTTTATACTCTAAATATTACGGTATCTAGCACTACAGTTCCAGATCAGTTGTTAAAAAATTTCAGTTGTTAATGTTATCCGATTCAATTTCGCTTACCAAGAATCGCTTTTCCTCTTGTTTGTGGTATCAACATATGTCATGTTTTAGGTAATACTGCCTCTCAGAGGTTTGCAGGGCGCAAGCAGGAGTGACAAAGGCAATCATCCGAACGAACGTCTAGAACGTGAACTCAAACAACATGTAGACCTCGAGCATCTGCTTAAAGCACCCTGAGTCATGGAGACGAATTGAATTGGAAGATTTTAACAGGGAGAGAGTTGGCTCTAAGTGAGAATGTTTATCTTAATAAGAGGTGAGCCTACTAGCAAAACGGAAGTAATATAAGGGCTTCTTTTAGGGTCTGTCATCTCAGAGTCTGCATTTCCCACTTCACCCAGGGGAGTCTATCTTTCTGTCCACGGATCCTTTGTCCAGCTAATCGTCCATCACATAAAGACTTCCCGCCAAGTGTAAGAGTAAATCATCGTTCATGCCTACCATGCCTTTGCCATTGGCTTGGAACTTGGAAAAGTGAGAGATGGGAGGCGCTGCCGTTGCTTATAAAGCCATGCCATGCTTTTAGCCTCCGCAGATCTTCAGTGCTATAGCCGTCGCTGATTCCGGCGGAAACATACGGGAATGACTGATTGCGGCCAACGCCACGCTAAGAAGTCTGACACGATGATTCCGTGACTTCGTTACGCATGATTCGTAGCTAAGTACTTCACTCCAGGTGAGCCATCATCTCCTCTTGCGGCATGGGGATGAAGTTGTCAATATCGATTCCACGCGAAAGGAGCTCTTTTCGCGCATGTGGAGGTACGAGACGTGCATTTTGCTCAGGGGAAATAGACAGCTCTGTAAACAGGTCAGCAAGCTTCAGAGGCAACCCTTCTGAGAGAGCTCATAACGCCTACCATGACGTGAGAAGTCGAAGAGCTTTGGCAATTCCTTGGTAGCGCCTTGGGCATGGCGGGAGTCAGGGAATCGGCAATCAGGCTGGCGGAGCTCATCAAAGAAGGGATGAACCATGGCGTCAATGGCTGACAGACGTTTAGTTGGTGTGTACTCCAAAAGAGCCGATATTAGGTCAATGGCATCTTGAGTTGCTTTGCGGAAGACCTGGATAGGGGTCAGCATAAGAGCCGAGAGTAATGGGAGGCACTCTCAGGCGGAAAGAATACGTTGAAGAAAGTGCCATCACTGACTTTGTGGAAGGGGTGCGGCTTGATCTGAGGAAACTTGTGCTCCATATAATTGGGATTCATAGTCCGAATCTGTTCTCGGGTTGGAGTACCGAGCACTTTGATGATTTCCACAAGTTGATCAATGCCAGACTCCCCGGGGAAGAGTGGTTGTCCAAGCATAAGCTCTGCCATTACGCAACCCGTAGACCAGACGTCTGATTTAGATCGTTTAGCATGCTACACAAAAGGCATGTCAGATTGAACGTACCAATCTTAGTTGTGTAGTTGGTAGCACCAAATATGAGCTCGGGAGCTCGATAGTAGCGCGAGCAGATATACGAGACGTTAGGCTCGTTGGCAACCAGAATTTTAGCACTACCAAAGTCACACAGCTTCAGAACACCAGTATTTGGGTCCAGTAAGAGGTTCTGAGGCTTTATATCTCGATGACAGATTCCTTGCGAGTGAATGTACGCGAGCGAGCGGAACAGCTGGTAGATGTAAATCTTGATCTCTAAAATGGGCATTGTAGTCTTCATCTTGTTGAAAAAGCGTGAAGCGCGATATACCGTCTCGGGCACAAACTCGAGGACCAGATTTAGGTACACTTCTTCTTTCTGAGGTCAGACGTTAGTTACTATTCTCAAGATCTTGTGTACGACTACTGGAACCAACGAGCAAAATAGGCTTGCTTACCCGTTCTCCGTTTGAGTAATAGAATGCTTTCAGCTCCACAATGTTGGGATGGCGGACAATCCGCATGATCTGTAGCTCCCGATTCTGCTACCATCAGCATTTCACTGGGAGAACACCGCCTGTCCACCGAGCATACCTTGAAACGCTTGTCCTGCAATACCCGCTTGATGGCTGCATCCTCGCCGTTTGGAGCGAGTTTGGTCTGAAACACCACCCCAAAGGACCCATTGCCCACGATCTTGCATTGTGTATATTGCATTTCCTTGGTCTCGCCAGTCAGACCATCTTGTACTTTCTCGCGTATTACCTCTGTGATAATGTTAGCCTTTGCTGAAGACTAACATAGTATCTGGAGGAGGGATGTTTACCGCCCATGCGCAAGCTGGTGAAGCCTGCTGTCCTGTTCTGCGCTGACATTTTGACGAGGCAAAATGGCGGTGATCTTCGATGGTTACCGGCAATATGGTGGGCTCGAGCTGTCCAGTGGGTGTTGGGGCAATAGGGGGTTTATGTATGAGTCCGTGGTGGGCGGGCTTGAGGAGGTGGAGGATTCCAGAGGGAGTTGCCTTGAAAGAGAGAAGGGCAAAGGCGAGAGGTGTTTGTCCAAGATCTCCAATATGACGGTTGCACTAGTAATTGCAGCTTATTCGGAACCGAGCACTAACCCTCGAAGATGCGCATGCAGGCGCCGTTGTTTGTGAATTGGGATGATACTTTTGGACTTGGTGGACAGAGGTCTTGAGAGCGGTCTTGTAATGCAAACAAAGGGATTCTTCTAGCGATTACAGCGAAGAGTAACGAAGAGTGACTGGCAGGAATAGGAGAAAGGTGGTCCTGGCGGAGTTGTATTGATTGTAGGTGTACAGGTAATGACGACGGTTCTCAGGTGTTATGAAGGAGTGTGGTGGAGGAGCGGAGCCACTGAGCCACTTGGAAGCTTATAGAGGTCTCCTGACTTGTAAGAGCGAATAGGCTTTCGGTGGCTGTGCTGTCCCGCTGGTCACTACAAAAAGCTATAGGAAAATAGATGGTGAAGTTGAAGGTATCTGGAGTAGGTGTGTCCGGTTTGTGATGCTGGAGATCTGTGTCTCAGAGGCTGAGCCACTTGTGCGACTCCCTGAGAGCCCGGAAGTTTGGTCAAGGTAATTTTCCCACAAGCGATATTCTACAGCAATAGCGCCCTGCTAAAAGAACCTGAGGGGTGGAAAGCGGGCACGAGCGGCAAGCCACGCACGATAGGATAGGGAAGGATCGAGATGTTGGGGCCTTTTAGGTCTGTTTAGGTTGAGGAGCTGCGGATGTGTGCTTTTCTTTGCGTTCTTTGGGTTTGGGAACAAAGCAAAAGAACGAACGAAGGGGGCAAGCGGTGGCTTTGTTTTGGCTGGCCCTCTAATTGAGTCTTCTCAGGGGAAAAGGGGAAACTCCAGTGCCTGGCAAATCTACAAGAAGACGTAAGATGCTGATGGGCATCCAGAAGCTTTGAGGGGAAGCTTGGAAGTCTGTCGGGAGGGCAGCGCTAATGCTTTGTTAGAGCCTTTGGAAAGGTCACATGAGGACTCAATTATGGAGCCACGTTCTCGCCTTCAAATCAAACTAGAGCAGGAACGTATTGCAAAAGTCACGGGCGAGCATCATACGAACGGTGCGATTGATCAGGGGAGTTATTTTAGACAAGTTCCTGGCATTTTGAGTTTGCAGCTTATTATGACGACAGCAGTCCCAGCTGCTGCTCTCCCACGCTCCCACGCTGCTGTAGACTTCTGTTCACAAATCAGAGGAGGGTAGAGCTGCTTTGCACAATTGAGCACCACTGAAGACGGTATTGCATGCGCCGGCAGCTACCATAGTATCACACAAAGCCGGGCGAGCGACTCGCAGAGTAGGCAGGAGAGGCAGGGCAGCTGAGCTCTGCACGCGTAGGCTTTCCTTTGCTTGCTGAATTGGGGTCTGTCACTGGTGGATCTGGTGGACATCTTGATGATGAGCATTTAAGCTTACCCCTCCTGGTCTAGATGGCGTCGTCCAATGAATGGACAATCCAGCTACCTAGCAAAAGGGCCGTAGGGAAGGCACAGGTACGGTACCCTTAAGCTCGGACTGGGTCACTCGGTTACCTTGGATGTCGTGCATTCGTGCATCATTCCGGCGCCGCTGTGTGCCCGGGTGAGCAGACAGGAACGTTTAGTACGGTTAGCGATGTAATACCGTCTTTTCACGCGGCAAATGTATATAGGAAGTCGCAAGTGAGAGATCTTCTTCAGATGGATTGGAGGTTCCTGCACAGAGGTGAGGCAATGATGCAGGATCTCAGCGAATAAGACGGCAGTCGGAGTTTGATCCTCCGCTCGACTCCGCAAAGTGGGTTTGCAGTGTTCGTTTTGGATGCTGAAGCAGAGATGAGTGATGACTGGGCCATCACTTGGCAGGCCCCAGTTTTCCCATCAAGAAGTGTGGGAAGGCGAAACGCCTCTAAAAGCAGGGAAAATCATCATTCTGCACATGACAATGAAGACCGTGGACACATTTGGCCCACTCTACCAATCACAGGAGCAAGGATAGTGACCACTCCCTATCCAAGCTACATCAGGGGTACCGCCTCGCCATCAATTGGCCTATCCAGTATCCACATGCGACTCCGGACCCACCAGCGGCACCACGGCAGGGAGTGTGTGAGCATCACGAGACCACCAAGCGTGCTTTGCTTGTCTCCAGATTATCCTCAACAATAATCATTCATGATCGATGGATGAAGCCACTCAATAATAAACAAGGTCACCTGGTATTTGTAATGATTTCATGCAATCAAACTCTGAAATGCATGACCTAACAGACCGGTGATATGAGTTCTGCATCTGTGCATGCGATCCGGCTTACTAGCACACCGTAGGATGGAGGGAATGGACCTCCATCACCCCATAATGCTATGACCCTCCACATCAAGAACTGTCCGAAATGAAACATGCATACGTTCCGCAGCTTTGGAACGACCTGTCTTCCGACGAGCATGTTGATCGCGCAGGGATCCGCTGATAGTCCCGTTGCGCAAGTGGAGAAAGTACCTTAGCTAGCTACCTACGCCTGCTTGAGGATGCAACACATCTTTGCCTGCGCTGCTGAGAATACCACATGCCACTTTAGGACACTACCCGCCTGTAGGCCGCGTACCACTCATGTATCTAAGAAGAGCAGCTTTACATCCTTGCGAATCTGCTTTGTGATCTCCAACAGAACTGAATAAGGCTACGAATGTGTGCATTCAGTACGCTCGTGAAGATCGGCGGAACCAGCATAGCCTGTGCAATTGAAGCGCAGCATTGATATATTCGATTAAAGACTTATCTATGCCAGCTAACACCCAAGCACAGATACTTATGTATTGGAGAAGATACCGACAGACTGGGTGACGATAAAAGGAGTTCTCTATTGTGGGATAGTCTGAGCAATGATGGTCAGATGAAATTTCTTTTGCTAATCATTTTGTACATGAATTAGGCGAGTCGGCTACTTGAACCGCCTATGCTTCGCCTGGCTGCCCACCCCGTATTTATGTGAGAGAGGCCGCAATGCTGAATCTAGTCCGTACGCCTTTCAAGAATAGGCTTAAAAACGCTCATATGGCGAGATAAACCCGGCGAACCATGCCACAACTAGACACAGAGAGGTGTTAAAACAGGGGGAGAAGAACGAGGGGAGTAATAGTGGGGGTCCTGCGTCGCAAAGCCGGCGCCTTGCTGGGATGGGCCTTTGGAGACAAGACCAATTAATCTAGAAAGGGACCGATGGTGGTGTGGCGTCCGGCCCAGCTTGATTCATCATCTCCTCTGAAGCCACCTCGATAGAGACCGCCAAGCCGACTTTCGCTGTTTGCTAACACACAGACTTGAAGTTAGCATTCTTGTACTGACCATCATCTGTCTCATCAACACACCTTGAAATGATCCATCTCGCCGGCAAATGTGATCTGAACTGGTGGAAGAATCCGCTTTTCCAAAAGACAGCTCAAGCGACCTGAGCTGTCGAGCTGCGCTCTAAAGGTTGAAGTTCTGAAGTCGTACTTTGCGCCAACGGTTGTTATCCCTTCCTTGCGTAGTCCACCTCCCATTAGTCCTCCTCCACCCATCCCTGGTGTGAATTGTAGATTGAGGTCCACTCCTGCCTCCACCTTGTCGGTCAATCTTCTCCAGTAAGAGGTATTGATCGCACTTTGGGCCTGGAGAAGTTGCGCACTGGCTACCCAGTCGGAACCTTTGTACCTTGCAACGTATGACAATGCAGTCTCAGGCCCGCTGTTCATTGCCACTCGTTGCCACATTGTTTCGAATCCGACGGCAAGGCTAGGCGTTATAGATTGAAGATAGCTGCCGATGAGTATGCCTGTCAAGCTACCCTCTATGATTGATGGATTGATTGTTTTAAGAGATGCACTAAAATCTTTCCCAGTTATCTCGTTGTCAATATGCATCATAGCTTGACCTTGGCCTGGAGCTATTTGTGTCTGGCATTTCGTTACGAAGCCACTGGCCCATTGATAATTTGCTTTCGCGATAAGTTGTCCATCATTATCGAGATTGCCTTGCAGAAAAATCTGGAGGGATTCTGTCAGCTATGTCGTTCAAGGTCTGAGTTCAAGACTGGCATACTCTTGGTGCACCGTAGATTGCTGAGAAACCGTAAGGGGGTTGACCTTGAGGGCCCATAGCGAACGAGTGACTGTATTGAAAGAGCGGTGAGACACTCAGCGGTCTGCTAATGTCTGCTCGTAGCCCTGAGAACATAAAATGGTTGAGAAAGACATTGTTTTGAACCTCGCGGTTCACGTTCTCCACTGTGCCTGGATTCGATAGACCTAATGCTGCTCGCCGCTCGGAGAATGATGTGTACGTATCCCGTATGCTTTTGATAAGTCCATTGTTCTGGAGGTACGAAGGCAGGAAGGTCTCCATCTTCGCGTCCCCCATTGTGTCAGGGGATCGGGCCTAAAGCCTGAGTTGTGTAAATTTATTATCTGTTCTTAGGTATACCAGGACTAGTCGGCGACCCAGAAAGAGGGTGCTCTCTCGGCCAAAAATGTCGCGCGTCGGTTGTGGTGGTGGATCTCGTGAATGGACCTTAGCTCATCGAGCCGCAATAATTTTCGGGCTGATGTCCTTAACATTTGCCAAGCTTTTGACAGCCTAACTCTATTCATCGCCTTATCGATAAGGCCGGTTCACCGTGCTCAATTCGCCGATGAAAAGCACTGAATTTCAATCATGAAGAAAATTACTTGCCAGTCAACTTTTACGCAATACAGGGTTTTGACATTCGTTGGGCTCCCAAGGACTATGATTCGTTGCTGACATTCCAAGGCTTCAAGCATTTAAGTCCAAATGGATACATTACTGTATGCGAGCCCTTTCCCCTCTCCCCCATATCCATTATAGCTTGTACCTTATACGTTGCTCTTATATAGGACCGCCGATGTTGCGGCCAACTCGCCTCGCTTTAGACGAAAGTCTAGCACATTCGTCGATGCTATCCATGACATGCCAGAGACAGGGGAGATGGCACCTGCGCAATTGTACAGCACGGAATCAGGTCGTCTTTTCCATTCAGGCCGCATCGCAATAGTCACCGTAGGCCTACCAGCAAGAGGCAAGACACATCTTTCTGTTGCTTTGGCAAGGTACCTACGATGGCTCGGGGTGAAAACAAGAGTCTTCCATCTAGGGGACTACAGAAGACAACATGTTGGCGATGGGAAGGATGTTCCGGACGATTATTTCTTTGTCAATGCTTCAGCAAGCACAGTGCTACTGCGCCAAAAGATTCTGAAGAAATGTCGGGATGACATTTATCACTTCTTGAACCACGAGCATGGGCAGATCGCCATATACGATGCAGTCAATCCACTCGCTGCTGGGCGTAGATCTCTAGCACGGGAATTTGCAAAACACGACGTAGAAACATTGTTCATCGAGAGTGCTTGCTACGACGAAAGGATCATAGAAGAGAACGTGCGAAGTGTCAAGATCTCTTCACCCGACTACGTGAGTTTTGCACGTACAATCCTCACGATGAAATTAATTGGTACTTTTTGTAGATTGGGTGGTCATCAGACGATGCAGTTAAGCACTACCTTGCAAGGATGAGTGCCAAAATACCACATTTCGAGACCATGGAAGAGACTGATCTTAACTATATCAAGATGATCAATGCTGGAGAACGGATCTCCGTCAACAACTGCAGTTTTGGTTATCTATCTCATCGCATAGTCTTCTACCTGCTGAATCTGCACATCAAATCCAGGCATACTTACTTTGCAAGAGCCGGATCATCTAGGGAAGAGGATTCATACAAGGTGGATGCTTCTTTGTCTGAAGAAGGCGTGGAGTATGCCCAGAAGATGGGCGAGACACTGATACGTCACAGAGAAAGAGAGCGACAGGCGCTGATCGATCGGGGTGGTCCTGATGTTCCCCCAAAAATGCTTACTGTGTGGACCTCGACGAGGCGCAAAGCAGTAGAAACTTCACAGTACCTGTATGAGAATGGGTATAGAGTACGTCAGAGATCGCAGATGAGCCAACTCAACCCAGGCGTTTGCGAGAAGAAATCGGAGAGACGGATAAGGTTGGAGTATCCCGAGGAAGTCGCGAAACATGAAGCTGACCCTTACCATCATCGATACCCAAGAGCTGAAGTAGGGGATCTTGCCTTGTCAACCGACCCCAAGAAGCTAATGCTTTCATAGTCATATCACGATTTGGCTGTAAGGCTCGAGCCCATAATTTTAGAATTAGAACGAGAACAGAATGATCTCCTGATCATCGCGCACGAAAGCGTTCTTAGGGTGCTCTATGGGTATTTGATGGCCTGCAACGCCACAGACATCCCCTCTCTCCTATTCCCTCGCGACGAGATTATTGAGATCATCCCCGCAAGTTACAATAATGAGGCCACAAGAATTAAGATACCAGGGATACATGAAAAGATCATTCCTCCGTCGCCGGAGGATATAAGGATTCCCGTACCTCCAAGTGGAGCCATCACTCCCATCGGGTTAGATTCTAGTACCCCCAAGACAAACACCGGTGCAACAGGTACCCCGCTCAATGGGCTCGCAACCCCTTTAGAGCCTGGTGATGGGCAGCATTTGTTGATAGAAAGGGCGCTCCGGGACTGATAGATAAAGTCTTCCCATTAAGTACTTAGTCTGGGCTCGTGCTGAGTAGATTGAACGAAAAGGTGCCTTGCAATCAAACTCGCCGTTTCGAGAAGGACGCTGATTGGAGCGTTTTTGTCTCATCTTGCGTACGGAAATCACAGCTCATCCACCATGCAGCGTAGAAACGAAGAGAACGTTGTCGTTTTTCTTCAGCTCATACTGATCTTCCCCCTCTAATTCCCAGTCGGCATCGTTAATCAGGACGAGGACTCCAGGTCGTCTGTAGGTTGATCAAACTTGAGAATCTCCGAGGTTCTGAACTAGTAGTGTATGTCTTACACTGTATCATCCACGACGAACATGTCTTGCCTTGCGTCACTCATCAGATTTTCGCAGAGATACCGTACAAGATAGGCCATATTTGTTGGATGACCATTTCCATCGGTGCCAGGTAATAAAAGTTTGTGTTTTCTTTGATTTGAGAAGAGCAATTCTAGACCACCACTACGCATGATTAGATCCGTGCAATACGTATCTCAAACATTGGTGCTGACCTGAATTCTACTACTATTGGAAGCCCTTCGGCCCCTTTGGAATCGGTGTCCATGCTAACATCCACTAGATAATTCCTAGGATGAGAGACTTCAGCGTGTTGGTGCCATTGGATTAGGGACAAAATGATATTGAGGATTTGTACATCGTAAGCTATGAAACAGTAGGATTGCATCAATTTAAATTACCGTAGTGCGTTTGCCAAGCGCAGTTGGCGTACAGAAAAAGTTCCGACTTTCGGTTATTTCTCTAATTTTCAAGTCCATCAATCATTTCAATGGTGGGGTACCACAATGAATACATCGCTGTTGGCGGCAACCGCCACCCATCAGCAGCAGATTGGGACATTACGAGTGGACTAGTTGCATTTGGCGCAGATCGAAATGTAGCGCTATGGAGACCATTGGTATCCCTGACTCTCAGTCAATGTTGTGGGCATGCTCATTGTGCAGACAGGATAACGAGTATCGGGGCATTACAAGGCTGTTGCGTGGTCACACGGATCATGTCAATGCCGTTCAGTTCTTTCCAACAGCCGCAGGCCAACCTCAAATCATTTTAAGTGGATCTGGGGACAAGACCATAAGGATATGGCGAGCTCGATCCGCGGATACTGATATCTTTGAGTCGATAGCTACACTTGATGGCCACAAAAGACCTGTAAAATGTCTCGCTGTTTCCGAGTTCACAAATATCATAGTATCAGGCTCTGCTGATTCAACGATCAAGATTTGGCGACTTGACGTTCAAGACGCATGGGTTAACGCCGACCTTTTACAGACAGTACAGACCCAGCCCCGTTTCACTCCACTCTCACTGGCATTACATAGGCTACCTACTTCTGAAGATCTCGTACTCGCTGTAGCAGGTACGAAAAATGCTGTTCAGATATATGTTTCCTCTAGAAACCGTAATTTCTGTCACCAAGCTATCTTGACTGGCCATGAAGATTGGATACAAGCTATAGCTATCACGAAAGAAAGTTCTAGTGAAGATAGTGATCTTCTGTTGGCAACCGCCAGTCAAGATAAGTACATTAGGCTATGGCGCATTACTAAGAGGGAAAAGAAGCCCAACTCTACACATGGAGACTTGTTGGCCGATTTTGAGCAGACGCTGTCGAATAAGGCTCACATGCTTGAGGCTTCACAATATCCTTATGCAATTATATTCGAGGCGTTGTTGCTAGGTCATGACGACTGGATATACACCATCTCGTGGCGTCTCGACGATAAGCAACTTAGATTACTTTCAGCATCAGCCGACAACTCGATAGCGATCTGGCAATTGGAGGAAAGCTCTGGCGTATGGGTGTGTACTACACGCCTTGGTGAGATCAGCGCACAGAAAGGATCCACAACGGCAACTGGTAGCACCGGTGGGTTTTGGATTGGCCTATGGTCTCCAGATGGAAATACCCTGGTCAGCCTAGGAAGGACCGGCAGTTGGCGACTGTGGAACTACGATAGAAATCAAGACCGTTGGGTTCAAGGTGTTGGTATCAGCGGCCATACCAAGTCGGTGGCCGACGTGGCTTGGTCGAAAGAAGGTTCATTCCTGGTTTCTACAGGATCTGATCAAACAACGCGACTACACGCTGCGTGGAAGCATGGCACAAAGCGTTCTTGGCATGAAATGGCCAGACCACAGATACATGGTTATGTTTTGAATTGCATAGACACTATTAGTCAAACACAGATCATCTCAGGCGCTGATGAAAAGCTGCTGCGCGTCTTCGACGAGCCACGAGCTACAGCAGAATTGCTAGATCAACTGTGCGGTATCGAAACGAGCGGCGAGGAGAAGTTGCCAGTTGCTGCCAATATTCCAGTTCTAGGTTTGTCGAACAAGGCGATAGAGGATGTTAGTGATAGGGAACCTGAAGTGAGTGGAGAAGATGTTGCTGCAGGACAAGCCTTCTTGGACGCATCTGTAACTCAAGCCCTGTCGTTGGATCTAATACAGCCACCTTTCGAGGATCAACTGGCAAGGTACACTCTGTGGCCTGAAAGGGAGAAGCTCTATGGCCATGGATATGAAATATCTGCCGTTGCAGCCAGCCATGACGGCTCGCTGGTCGCAACTTCTTGCAGAGCCAGCTCACTTGATCATGCACTCATACGTATGTACGAAACCAAAGACTGGCGTCAGATCAACCCCCCCCTAGTAGCTCACTCTTTGACCGTTACTGCACTTTGCTTTTCGAAAGATGATCAATTCTTATTAAGTGTTGGTCGTGACAGACAATGGGTTGTCTTCGAGAGAGATATCAATTCCCATGAGAGCTATCTGTTGAAGCATTCCAATCCAAAGGGCCATTCGAGAATGATCCTTCATGCTGCTTGGGCTCCAGTAGAAGCTGGCAGGGTCTTTGCTACCGCTAGTAGAGATAAGACTGTCAAGATCTGGAGTATGAGTGCCACTCATATTGAGTGTGTGGTGACAATTACAGCATCTTCCCCTGTTACAGCAGTCGACATTTCTCCCATACTGTTGCAAGAATGTGTTATTGTTGCCGTGGGGACTGAGACTGGTGAGATCGGCCTTTACATTGTCAAGGTTCCTGCCAGGTCCATTGAACGAGAATACCCACTCGAAGTTGCGTAAGTAATGCGCTTGTACGCTTCTTAATTGATTTCGTTAACCAACATGGCAGACTGCAACCTGCAAAATCGATTACAAAGCTCGCATGGCGACCAGTCCTGGTCCAAAAAGGCGTGGAAGGTCAGGTTCAGACGAGCAAGGGCCTAGATTTAGCAGTAGCCAGTGACGACAGCTCGTTTCGACTCTTCTCAATCACGGGTTTGATTGACATTTGAGCGTTAAATCAGTCAGTGGCTGCAACTATGGTGTGCGGAAATTGCAACTTCGGTCTCTGGCATGTTGAAATTGCCTTCTCTTATGGATATCAACCTTGTATCTTCTTCTCATTGCCATAGCCACCTTTTCCCTCGTGGCTCTCATATGTCTTACCCTCGCCTGACCTTCCGCCCCTCGGGCCTCGCTCTCGCAAATCATCCTCCAGCCATGTCAATACCAATTCTCCCAACTGACTATTTCCACTCTTCTTCGTTCCCCCAATATCAAATTTTTCTACATTTCCCCACTCCTTCAACTTTCCCATATGCATATGTACCAAATGGCTCGGCCATCCAGCAAGATTGTCCAAGATATGCGTCGCGTAAACAATAGTGCAGGCTCTATTCTCCGTCTCCCTTTTCAGAAAAGCCAAAAAGTTACTCCGGCTCAGTAAATCCAAATCGACTGTGATCTCATCAAGCAGGAGCACCCGCCATGGCCGTAATAATCCCATAGCGAGCTGGACTCTTCGCCTCTCTCCGTCACTTACTGCATGCATGCGCCATGTAGTATCGATGTCCAGAATTTGCACTAATTCGTCTCGGCGCTCAGTGTAGTAGTCGCCGCCTACGGAGGAAAGTAAGGTGGGGACGTCGATATCTGTGCGTACGATAGGGTTGAGTACCCATTCAAGTCCGAGGTAAGTGACGCCTTCAAGGCCGGAAGTGAAGGGATCGATGCCTGCGATGCTTATGGTCCTATTTGGGGCCATGCGCTTGCCGGAGAGGAGGCGGAGGAGGGTGGTTTTGCCAGCGCCGTTTGCTAGAAGTCATTAGCAATTAGACAAGCTGATAATTCCAAAAATTAGAGATCAAAGTACCTCCAATAAGTAGAGTCCGGCTACTCGGTGGTAGACTGAGAGATACATTTTGGAGGCCAGATGAGCCGTCTGGAAAAGCATAAGAGAGGGATTTGACGTCTATCGAAGGAGCTTGCTCTTTGGGAGTTCCATTAGAGATTGACATTGAATGAAGTCGAGATTTATAGGACACCACCAATTGTTTGGAACCGAGCAATGGGGAACAACTTGTGTTCTGGAATAAGCAGTATCATGACTCGATGACTCGAAATGCGACATTTCCGGCCCTGCGGCCCGGACCCGCTGATCTCCCGCTGCGGTGATAAGATTAAAGTCAAATCCAGATTCTGAACTACCCCGGACGTGACTCTTCGGCGAGAACACTCAAGATAGGCAGCAATGCCTCTCCATGAAAAGCCCGACCTATGTTGCTTGAGGTATTGCGGCGACTTGCAATGTCTCCTGGCCTGTCTCAAAAACCCTTGATTGCAATTGTCGGCGCTACAGGGACTGGTAAATCCCAAGTCAGTCACCTTCCCCTTCGCTTGACAAGCCTGAAGCTGATCAATGTTTTGTACATACAGCTTGCCGTGACCTTAGCCGAACGCTTCAATGGCGAGGTCATCAATGGAGATGCATTACAAATGTATGATGGGTTGCCGATCACTACGAACAAGATATCCTTGGAAGAGAGGAAGGGAATACCGCACCATTTGCTGGGATGCATTAAATTAGACGAAGAACCATGGACTGTCCAACAGTTCCGCAATCGAGCTACTAAAATAATTGAAGAGATAAGGTCCAGAAATAAATTGCCAATCTTGGTTGGAGGAACACACTATTATACACAGTCTCTTCTTTTCAAGGATGCTGTACTTACAGAGGTGGAATGTGGGCATGTAGATCACGAAAAGCAGAAACGACAGTGGCCGATCCTCAATGCAAGTACGGAGGCTATGCTGGAAGAGCTTCGCAGGGTGGATCCTATCATGGCTCAGCGATGGCACCCCAAGGAGAGGAGGAAAATCAGACGCAGTTTGGAGATATGGTTGACAACAGGCAGGAAGGCTTCCAAAGTCTATGATCAACAGCGCCAAATGACAACCAGATTCCATTCAGAACATGACCAGTCTGGTGGCAACCCTACTGGTTCCACTAACAGCGTGGAACAGCGCTCTGATATGGAATCACAATCTGCGCTACATTACGATACTCTCATTCTCTGGACTCATGCCAACCCAGACGTCCTCAATACAAGACTTGAGAAGCGTGTCGATGCTATGGTCTTGGATGGTCTATTGAGCGAGGTTGAGTCGATGTATAAGTTCCTCCTGGACCGAGAGCAGCAGGGGATCAATGTTGACCAGACGCGTGGGATATGGGTTGCTATCGGATTCAAAGAAAATCTACCATATCTCATGCACGGAAATGATTTGGAGAGCCTCAAGAAGGAGGGCATTGAGCGTACAAAAGTAGCAACAAGACAGTATGCTAAGCGGCAAGTACGATGGATCAAATTGAGGTTACAGCGCGCAATCGCTAGCGCAAATTCCAGTCACAGATTTTTCCTATTGGATACTGCCGACCTTACACGATGGTCACAGGATGTAGAAGAGAAAGCCAGAGACATTACGGAAGCATTCCTTTGTGGTTCTGCGCTTCCTAAGCCGGAGTCATTATCCAATGCAGCCAAGGAGGTCCTCGTCGTGACTGAAGGAGAACCCATGGCTGCGACGTACTGTGAGGCTTGTGATAAGACGTTAATGTCTGAAGGGCAATGGATCAGCCATCTTAAAAGCAAAGGACACAAGAGCGCCGTACGACCTAGAATCGACTGGCGGGCTTTGTATCCAAAAGATAACCACAAATGACACATCATGAGCAATGAGCTACGATTGACTGTTATTGATCGAGTTTAACAAGCGAGCCTTAGCAGTCTCTACGTCAATGTCACCCGCGCTACCATCGCGACGCCATTCGATGAACTCGCGAGAGAGAATGTCACTGTGTCCAGATTCCTCAGTCTTGAATACTTCAATCATAGGCGACCTGTCCCTGCGCCTTATCCGCCAGACGCCTTCGCTGGTGATTGTCTGCTTGAGCCCTGATGACAGTCAGCCAATTCGACATTGACGTCGATCAGGAAACCCTACATTCCAAGAAGCTAGCGGTGAAATTGATGCAAAGGTTGCCATCCCAAGTACCTTTGCCCCGTTTCTTTACTAGACCTGGGATATTCTTCGTTTCCATTTCTTCTAGCCTTTGCAAGATTCCATTCTTGTCCCGAAAACCCACGATGATCTTGGGTACGCCCAACAGAAATGACTGTATCCAAAACTTTAACAGCTTACGTTCATACTTCAGCACATCTTTGTCGTTTTCTATCTCCGCTGAAGTCTTCAATTCGACCCAGTTGATGGGTTCATCTTTGTTCTCGGGTTTGCAATCCCACACTATAAAGTTATCAAACGGCACACGACGGCTTTCGAGGGTCACTCGACTTACATGCGTCGACTTCACCGCCAATGACTAATTTTGCTTTGCCAATCCCCGTTCTGACGATGGAGCAATATTGAGCGTAATTTTTCACCACCGTATCCTCGCGGCTCTCGATGAAGTCTCGAGGTGTCGAATCCCACTGATCAGGTATGAGGGACAAAGTCTCAAATTTGTAACCTGCGAGCAATTGAGCTAGTCTCAAGCTATGTGGATAGCAAAATGTACCCCAATAACTCATGAGGTCTTGCGAAGGGGCTCCAGGCCGAGTAAATTGGCCGTGCTGCGCTTTTCTGGACTCCAATTTGTGTTCGTGGTTCTCCTCAATGAAGCTACACATCTCAGCCTATTTATCTATAGCGGATTATCTCTAGAAAATTACATGCTGTCCTTTAGCGCCCCACGAAGTCAGCCATGACACGGACTAGAAATCGCAACGGCTTCAGGTTTGCCCACTTGGAATTTGGTTGCATTCATCTCAAATCTATAGAATTCAGTCATAATTGCGATTTGCACCGCAGCGACATATACCCATTCATGTTGTCGAAAGGGGTAGCCATAATCTGGCGGAGTCAGCAACAAGTCTCTTTTCTGTCATTCTTCAAACTTGCCTTCGTCATCATCCCTCGCCAAGTGATGATATCTGCAGCACATTTGGTACCAGTGCGTCGCTCAAGGTCGATAATCGTCCTCAAAAGACTATCCAAGTGATCATCTGCAGTATCATCCAGCTGCTGGAAAGACTCGAAGCCTTTCGATAGATCTGCACCAACATTTGGTGGGTAGTAATAACGCAATGATCTCTCGTCCAAGTAGAAGTCATGTTTGTCATCATAGGAGAAGTATGCAATCTCCTGAAAACCTCTTAATGACCAGGCCCAAGAACACGATAGATTGTACGTACTTTGGGCCTTCGTATTGCTGCACTAGAACCAGCGAATCTGCTCACCGGATGAATTGCAAAGTTGTCCATCTTGTCTGCTAATCTGTTCAACTACATCGCTAATGTAGTACACATGTAAGCTGAAAGCGCACTAGTAAATACCATGCATAGAGGAGTGCCGGAATTCGACTTCAAAGAATAGAGGACTGGGTTATCCAAAGGACATGCACTTCGCTAGAGGCGCTTGCCCCACGCCAAGGCTTTAGCGGCTATAAAAGACAGATATCTGCCCCTAGAAAGGTTCCACCCCCAACCGTATAACCCTATAGGACTGACACAAAGCCCCTTAGAGAAACCCTGGAGCTGGTCGCCTGGGAGACAAAACTGTTCCCGAAGCTGCGTCTCTTTACCCTATGTCTTGTTCCCTAGGGGACTAGCTTTAGGGGTCATTCGCTCCCCTCTAGGCATCAGCCCTACAGGGCTTTACGGTGGGGGGGTGAACCCTTGAAGCTCTCCCAGGGCTGCCGCTTTTAGCGAGTGAGCTAAGTTCTCGGGGATGATTAGCCTCAGAGTCTCAGGCCCTACTGCGCGGATTTCTTAGCGGATCGCTAGGGGGCCCTATCGGGCCCTGATGGCCCCTAGACCATAGGTGGCAAGCCTATATTATAGGGGGGAGCTATGCCGAAACAAGGAAATCCGCGCAGCGGGCCTGAGCGAAAAAGGTGCCAAGACCTAGGATTTTGCGGGCATCTTCAACATCTATCTACTAACCACCACCACCACCTATATATATGCCAATATATATGCTCTAATATATGTTATTTTATAGGCTATTTTCGATGCTATCTCGCAATCCATATAGCTAGCTATATAGCTCGCTAGGACCGCGCGATCGCAGGCAGCGCGCAGGCCCCGGGCGCATAAATCCTAGGCTACCATCACCACGACCACCACCACCACCATCGCTCCTAATAGCCATATATACGGCAATCTTGCAGGCATATACTAAGGAACAAGCAATTCCAAAAGGTACCTCTAAATCCGCTTGCGTATAGCAGAAAACTAAGTACTACTAGTATTATACGTGCGCGGAGTATACCTACTATATCCTACCAAATCCCACCTGCATCGACCAACAGCAACATAATTTCTCCACAACGCCACGGTATAATCCTTACAAACTTAACAGGGAAGATCATATATATATAGAGAACATCATATTCAAGCGGGGTATCAAGGCTCGTCAAATTACAAAAGTTATTAAAGATTGTGATAAAACGCGTTTTAAGCTGGATGGCAAAACAAACAGATATTGCGCGAATACGGATTCAGCAATAATTTTAAGGAGAAATAAACCACACAGGCTTCTCCAGCGACATAAAAAGGTATACCCCGCCTATTAACTAGGCTATATATACATGTGGTTGGCATGTGGTTGCCTACCTAGCAGCGACATCTCAAGATTTTATAGAATTGTTGTATGGGCTACCACCAAAAAAGTCGGGAATTGTACGGTTTACAGCCACTCTTATTCAGACCTTCTGGGGGTGAATCCTTGTTGCGGTATAGCTTAATATGCCACTGATTGGTCGATAAAGTAGACTAGATAGTAGCTTGAAGCCGGCTTGCTTAGTGGGAGCAGGGGTAGGATTCCACCCCCAGAGGTCTGAACCTTTGAGACTAGGGATGATATGGCACCCTAGGGGCCATTAATCCAGGTAAACAAGATTATCTTTTACCTCCTACTAACATCATCCTCCAACATTCGAATAACTGATAACGCATTTAAGAAGGATACTCGTGTCCTAATGCTCTTCAACACGATCTTCTTTCAATAGCCTCGAAGATAAATGCCATAATTGAAATAAACGGTAGCATTAATTTCAGATCTCAATACACCAGGTACGTATCGTATTGGGAGGATGCCAGTACGTATTGCAACAACCTACCTATTTCCGAAGTCACAGTTGTTCCTGCAGTCCAAAGGGTTCCTCGGAGCCGCTGGGAAAGAGTTTACTTCACGCATGCCTTATCTTGAAAATTCCCTAGCCGTCTAAAGCCTATATCACGCATGCAATCCTCATGCCGACCGTGCTTCTAGTACTCTAACAGCTGGGGCTATACCCTACAAATATCATGCAGCAATTCGCTTGTCAGAGCCCCAGACGCGCTATAGGAGGCACAACAGCAAATCAGAGAGGCCAGTGCCTGATGACAGAGCATACGCAAGGCGGACTAGGGCAGCACACTTCGCCGAACTGGTAATGCCCTGAGCCTCGCTTCCGCGGTGGCGCAAAGGTGTTCGTTGTCGGTGAGGATGAGGAGTCAATGCGATGGGACTGCTCTTCGTCATTAAGTAAAGGCTACTACATTCAGATGCTAAATTCTGCATGCGCCGGAGGCCACCGATCATCCACACCCTCGAATGTCCCTCTGGCTAAGGACTGGAAATTGGCGTAATTCCCGGAGAATA
The DNA here is from genome assembly GCA_023065455.1 of Cladonia rangiferina. Taxonomy (NCBI): domain Eukaryota; kingdom Fungi; phylum Ascomycota; class Lecanoromycetes; order Lecanorales; family Cladoniaceae; genus Cladonia; species Cladonia rangiferina. The sequence goes on from JAJREH010000026.1 coordinate 530,344, forward strand.
CCCGTGACCAACCTGAGCCAAATACGTTATCGGGGAAGCTGAAGTGCACAGAGTAGGAATCGCTCCACAGCTGACCAACCTTGGTCAGTGGCTTTAATCTATAAGTATGAGAAGCCTAGAATTTTGGTAAATATCCAAATTTAGGAACGCAACGTAGAGCGAAAATCACAGCTCATGTGCTCTCTGTTTCGTACGACTTTCCTGACATTTTGTACTAAAGCTATTACTCTTCTTCTCTAAGCTATGCGGCTGTTGAACACGAAAAAGATCCTTCCAGAAACGTTTCCAAACCCAAAAATACCGTGGATTCCTGATTATGCCATACTATCCCACAGATGGGGAAAGACAGAAGTATCTCTTCAAGAGATACTTAATCCTTCCCCGGAGCTGTGTGACACAGTTGGCTACCAGAAAGTCAAGCGTTGCTGTGAGCAGGCAGCTTCCGTCGGCTTCGACTATGTTTGGATCGACACATGTTGCATCGATAAGACAAACAACGCCGAACTCACAGAGGCGCTCAACTCCATGTTCCACTGGTATCGAAACTCACAAGTATGCTACAGCTACCTAGACGACGTCCCTAGCAGTGACGAACCCCGAGCCGAGAACTCCAGATTCCGCGAGAGCAGATGGTTTACCCGTGGATGGACTCTCCAAGAACTACTTGCGCCGTTGTACGTGGTATTCTTTGGCAGTGACTGGACCGAGATAGGAACCAAATCCAGTTTGCAGGAGGTGATATCGGATGTCACCGGGGTCGATTCCCAGGTCCTCTTGACTAACTATGGTGGTGAGATCAGTGTGGCTCAAAGAATGGCTTGGGCCTCAAAGAGAGAGACGGCAAGGGTGGAGGACGAAGCGTATTGCTTGATGGGATTTTTTGGCGTCAACATGCCTATGTTATACGGAGAGGGAAATCATGCTTTCATAAGGTTGCAGCTCGAGATTATAAAGTTGTCAGACGACCAGTCTATTTTTGCTTGGACTGGGTATAACCAAAAGGGGGGAAGAGGGCTGCTAGCATCTTCTCCGAAGGAATTCGTCAACTGCAGCAACGTTCGTCGGTACGGTGACGATTCACAGACATCCGTATTCTCCATGACCAATAAAGGCCTACACATTGAGCTACCTCTCATACCGTGTGGCAACCCCTCTGAAAAGAATTTGTTTCAGGCCGTTCTCGCCTGCCAACGCAAACAGGGAGAGCAGTATCCAGATCGTTATCCGCTTGGGATTTACTTGCAGAGAGACCAAGGAAAACACGCTACCAACTACGTCAGGGTAAAAGTCGATAAAATCGAGGAGATTAAAACCCCCATCGCCTTCCATGACAGATCGGAATTGTACGTCAGGGAAAGGGATCCATCTAAGTTTGACGTTGTGCACTGGATGCAGCCTCAGGATTGGTACACCTTCTCGATCAAGAAACGCCCCCCAGGTCTTCCTCATGCAGAACAAAATCGATACACCAAGTGGGAAATAAGTGACAACGAAATCCGCTTGATATTCGAGGGCAGCGGACATTCCGGGATACTTATGTTTAAAGATAAAAGCGGGCAGATGTTCGCGGTGGTTCTAGGGGTGCACAATTATAATGTTTGGTGCGATATCGCAACTGACTGTGGGCACGAAGATATTAAGAAGCTTGCAAGAGAGTACTGTGACGGTGTGAGATACGAAGCGCGATGGAATAATCTGGATCGGAGAGTTGAAACTCTTTCCGATGATAAATCCGTTTCACTTGCGATTAAGCAAGGGCAAACTTCAGGTCAACGAGCGTGTCTTATCGAGATATCTGCAGACGGAGATTATAGACTCGATGAAGTAGGGCCCGGTTGTTGCTTGGAAGAAGGGTGGTAAATTTGGACCACTCATTACTACTTCTAAACAGTTTTGTTGAGACCCTCTGATCTACTTCCTACCGCGTCTGATCTATTGACGCACTGTCCCTCGTTCTCTGTGGATGACCCTGATGCATCGCAGCTTATGAGTCCTTTGGATGTATTTAGTTTGCAGCTGTTTACAATGCGCAGGCCGCTAGAAGGGCTCACCTATCAACCGTATAGCCCTACAGGGCCATACGCTTAGAGGCCCCTAAAGCTGGTCCCCTAGAAAACAAGATATGCGCCCAAAAATCCCGGCTTAGGGGACTAATCCGATCGCCTAGGTGACCAGCTTTAGGGTATCTCTAGGTGGCTATACGGTTGAAAAGGTGAATAAAGCTGCCTGTGGAATATGATTAGAGCGTCCTGATGCAATTTTCCCAATTTTTCAGATGGAACACTAGGCAAGAGAATGGAGCAAAAGTCATGCATGGAGAGCAGTTATTTAAGTTAGGTTTAACACTTCTTAAGGTCCTTTAGAGCAGTATATATCTCTTATTATATACTTATTAAGTACGAAAAAGCTATGATTAAAGGTTAAAAACCTCTAAAATTATTAATTTTAGGGGTGTTATTAGGAATAACTTATCAAGTATTGAGCTCTATATATATGACTTGTGCTGTATTCTCTTACTATCAGAAAGTCGTCGTCGCTCCCTTCGGTGGGTGGCGAGCTGCTGAGACGCGATATTTTCTGATCGAAGTAGGAATGTAAAGCACCCGTATCGGCCGCCAGAGGCGCGCACCTCACTCACCCCCGACGAGTAGGATTAGCTCGTGGGGGCCAGAAATATCGGCGCCCCTTGCAAAACGCCAGTCCTTTCAGCATAACGTAGACCCGCAATGAGTTGATTTGTTTAATAATTTGCACTCAAAAGACTTATAAAATTCATTACTTTTTGATAGGCTTAAGTTCATTAACAAGCTTATCCTATTTGTATTGGAGAATTTATATATTTAAAGAAATTAGCTTTAAGCTGTTGGGGTGCCAATATTCTTGTCCCCCGCGAGGATAGGTACATACTCCCCAACAACAACAATTTCCAACATGGCCTCCAAACCAGCCCCATCGCTATCATCTCACAGTAGCAAAACAAACGTCCGCCGTAACCTCTTCCATCACCAACTGAGCAGGCGACCGACAAGCGCTTCCACTTCCATATCAGGAAGCACGCTACAGGAACCCTTACCTGACAACAGTTCAGACATCGTGGTGAAGGACCGCAATGGCAATTACCAGGTCGATATCCCGCTATTACCGCCTCTAGATGAGGAACAAATGCAAGAAGAGGATGAAGCGGCAATTGAGAAAGAGAGTACGGTTGAGATTGGGTAGATGGGTGAAGATCATTGCTAACATGGTGATAGGGCAGGAAGCCAGGCTGCTGGAAATGTGGAAAGATAAGCATTTACAACCCAGTGATCCAGCTGGTGAGTAGTGGGAGTCAATCGGTGCTTGAGCTGTCTAGGCTAATACTGATGTCTTCTAGAACTTTACGCAGCGGTCCAAGCAAAACTCAGACGAGTGGTAGCTTCTCTAGACGAGGACAATTGGATGTTTGAAGCAGAACAGCACACGTCAGGTGGTTGAATATACGTCGCAGACCGTATGCCATATTCAAACACACGACGCTCCAGATCATACAATCCATCTATCCAACTAGCTTGCCCGAGCAGGTACATCAATCAAGACCTTCAGCCGGCGGAGTCGGCGCCTCCACTTTCTTCGGCTTTGGCTTTGGACTTCCTCCAAAGCCCATCATTCCAGACATCATGTCGAACAATGGATTCCCTTGCCTGGGTATTCTGATCCCAAAATACATCTCGCCAATCTGCGCTAGCGCATCGTTCCAGGTTCCCACCTCCTTAACATACGGCGCATAATGCTTTGCCAATTGCTTGTATAGATCCGAGCTTCCCCTCTGCACAGCCAGTAGCAAGAGGCCAAGGAAATTCAGAAGTGGCAATGAAGGATATACGCGCATGTCGGAGCTTGTGCTACTGACTTCCTGCACGCTAAGGGACTTGTTGGTCGAGCTGAGACGCGAAGTAAATATTAAGTAGGCTTTGTTTGCAGAGCGGAGGTTGTGCGTTAGAAGATAAGGAAAGATAGCTCGAGCAGCATAGAGGGCGGCTGTGTGGGAATCGTCTTGCATGTACCAATCATATTCGATTTTGGCGAGCTGTTCAGCTGAGTCCTTGGTCCCCAGAGCAAGATGTCTCTCAGCGTCATAGACGTCGCCTTCTGCAAGGCGAAAAAGGTACATTAGCATATTGAAGATGTACGAATCAAGACAAAATGCTTTTACCTTCAGCGAACAGTGTTCCAGCAACATGGTGCAACTCGGGATCCCCGTTCGGATACTCCCCCACCTTCGCACTCCACGCAATCATCTCATTCACAAATCTCTTCTTCGTAGGCTCATCTTTCGGAAACACCCTTAGTATATCTAACAACTTCCCTGCACAACCCCCAATACGTCAGCCTTGCCCCTAATTCTCTCCTCCTTCTGATCTAAAAACACACTACGCACCTTTCTCCACCGTCCCACACCCCCTCTCACTCTTCCCCAGCACCTCAACGAGAAAACATCCCAAATCCCCACCGCTGCCTCCCTGGCCCGCTTTCAGAAGCGCTAAGGCCCCGCTGTAGAGAACATCGATTGCGGAGTCCCAGTCTGAGGCTTTGACGTAGCGGGCGGTGATGGTGCGGATCTGTTGGTGGGCTTCGTAGTAGTTTCCCTCTGAGATTCTGGAGGTGGAAGAAAGGGTTAGCGATTCATTGCTTAGTACATGTGCTGATGAGAAGGGCTGTGGTGGGGTTGGGGGTGTGGATTGGAACGCTGGAAGTGGGGGAGACGGAGCGTATACTTTTCTTGCTGTCGTGCTATGGTCTTCTGGATCTTGGAAGTCTTTGAAGCCATGATGTGGTTTGCGAAGATATGAGGGTCGAGAGTGTTGCAGCTGTGGTTCGGGGAGACGTCATTTGGCGATGCTAGAAGGCGCGACCGATGTCACCCCCTGGCGGGCCAACCGACGAGATCTCCGCCTACGATGGGCAGCCTAGGCCATGAGATCTGGCCTCGGGGAAACCAAGGTTTTTTGTTTAGGCACCGGCGCTCGGGAGGAATATGTTGGTTCTGGGGTTCGTTGCGGCCACCGCTTCAAGTCGCGACCAGAGTCTTGCAACTATTTTTCCAACCGCTACTCGTACCCCAGGACATATTTATGGTCCTAGGTAAACTACAAGAAGACCTCAAACACCTAATCCTCCACAATCTGGAAATCTGAAGCTTGTGGTAGCGTGCGCTCCCTGCTTGCTTGGATCAACCTGTGGTTTCCAAAGAACTAAGCAGACATGAGAGTTTTCCGTTCTCCAATTGTCTCGCGAGAAGATCGAGATCAGTCCATTTCGATGATGATTACTAGGACCGAATGCGTGAGGACTGCTCTACTTGGCGCAGTACATCATCTTCTACGAGGACGAAACAGATTCCAGGCTCTGACGGACGAGTGATTTCGGCTGAGATGCAGACATATGTAGCATGTGAAAGTCGAATTGAGAAACAACCTCGCATACATAGATAACCAGTGTTGCTGATTTGAGACTTAGGTGATGGTGTGGTTTTTAAGTATATTACTAGGAGATATATCTGATGTTGTTTGATGTAGTAATACACAAGCTGCTATGTTATAGCAAGCTATTCTTCGAGCTTATTTGGGCTAAGCTGAGTTGTGGCCCTTCTTGACTGTTTAAAAAATGGGGTAGAATGAGTAGAAGTGTAGTAGGATACTCATTGCCGGAGTGGGGGTGCTGCATCACCTGGGTGCGGTGCCTGCAACACCCCTGCTCACCCTAAAGGCCGCAGCTGCGGGTGAGGAGCTGGGGCCACCATTTTGTCTGCCAAGGCCCCACCCACAAGCTTAATGTGATGCAAGCCACTCTCAGCACATGATGGGAACCAATCTTTCGACAATCAATTACTTCAAGCGTGGAAGCCTGGAACAACAGTCGACTCCATGAAGACCGTCCCCATTTTCGCTCTTTAGTCGTCAAAAGAGCTGGCAACATGTTGCCCTACATCGATATCCGTGAGCTGCTTGTCCAAGATACATTGGGCTGGAGCAGGCTGATGCCAGTACAGCTTTTCAGTATGGGGCGTCGGCGTCTGGGGCTTCAGTCGATGAACGTGAGAAGTACACTGGGATTTAACGTTCAAAGGAATACTGATTCGGCGCAGTGAAGATGATATTCTCCTTTCTCCTCTCCTACCCACTCGCCGGAGTCCTCAAGCGTATACCAGATACCAAACCCTACCAGAAGAATCTATTTATAATAGCGTACGCCAGCAAGACGAAATCCCTGCCGCAAGATGCCTGACCTATGCCCAGTGTTTCTATGTTCTACCTTGTTGGGCTCTTCGACCTTTGGGCAGGCATTCGTACCCTATTCATAAGCTCTGCTGGGGCATATCTGATTGCTGCATATGTGGAGGGTCCTTTGATGCCATGGATAGCGTTCGTCTTCCTTATGGGTCATATGTCATCCAACCACATTATCCGTCAGTTCTATGTTAGCAGGCCAGATTTGGTTGATATCACCGGTGCGTTCTCTGGATTGGAAGCCAGTATATGAATTGTGCTCACTAGGAAATCAGGAGCCCAGATGGTCTTGATCATGAAGGTATGCTGGGAAATTTCTAGGGCTACACTTGGTCTGATTGGTAAAAGCTCAGTGCCTTTTGCTGGAACGTGCAAGATGGACGACTGCCACAAAAGGACCTCGCCGACTTTCAACGTGAGAAGGCCTTACCTAAGCTACCAAGCCTCCTCGACTACGCAGGTTATGTTGTAAGTTAGCGGGCTCTAGACGTGGATGGTTCTATCTGAGAATGATTTAGCTATTTTTTCCATCGCTGTTTGCCGGGCCATCATTCGACTTCGTTGACTATCGCAGTTGGCTAGAGACTAGCATGTTCGATGTACCGGCAGGTACGGACCCTGCAATAATACCAAAGACCCGCAAGAAGCGTAGAATCCCACAAAGTGGTGCTCCAGCTACCATCAAAGCTGTGATAGGTCTTGTTTGGATATTCTTGTTTCTCCAATTCTCTGGGTGGTACAATAATGACCTGGTCACTGGAGATGAATATATGAAGTACGGCTTTCTACGACGGATTTGGATTCTGCAAATGTTAGGCGTTTCCACCCGCATGAAATATTATGGCGTATGGTACCTTACCGAAGGAGCTTGCATTCTCTCCGGCATGGGCTACAAAGGCATAAATCCGAAGACCAAGAAAGCAGAATGGAACCGATTGCAGAACGTTAACCCGTGGGGTATCGAAACTGCCCAAAACTCTCGAGGATATGTTGAGAACTGGAACATGAACACGAACAATTGGCTACGAAATTACGTATACCTAAGGGTAACACCAAAAGGCAAAAAACCTGGATTCCGAGCCAGTCTTGCTACCTTCGCCACCAGTGCTTTCTGGCATGGCTTTGCTCCGGGCTACTATTTGACCTTTGTTTTAGCAGCATTCATACAAAGCATTGCCAAAAGTAAGTCTCCTTAGCTCTCCGGTCAATCTAAAGATTAAAACGTTCGAACGACCATGTCGCCCCTGAAACCCCGCTCCCACCTTAAATCCTCAATGTACTCCACTGGAAACCCTCAAGCCCCCCAACTTACGTTTGACTCCAGACGTCCGCCGACACATCCGCCCCTTCTTCCTCACCCCCGACGGCCTCCGCCCCACCCCCTACAAACCGTATTATGACCTCCTCTCTTTCCTCACAACGCAAGCCACCTTCGCCTTCACCATGGCCCCCTTCATGCTGCTCACCCTCCCCGCCTCCCTCCTCGTCTGGGCCCGCGTCTACTTCTACGCCATCATCGGTGTCGTCCTCTCCATGGCCTTCTTCGCCTCCCCAGCCAAACCATTCCTGATTCGAAAATTGAAGGAGAGGAACAAGGGGGCGCTGAAAAGAGGCGAGGAGAAACGGAACGAGAACGGAGAGCATCCGGTCATCGGATTGGGGTTGCCGAGTGATCCGGCAAGGGAGGTGGACGAGGCGGTGAAGGAGATTAGGGAGGAGGTGGAGCGAAGGAGGGAGAGGGGCCAAAGTGTTAGTTTGCCGAACGGGGGAGATATGAAGGCCGCGGTGGAGGAGAAATTGGGGAAGAAAATCTGAATATTTGCTGGGTTGAACTGAAGTTGCTGGTTCATTCGGGAAGCGATAGGACGCTTCTGCATAGATGCTTTGCTTTTGGAAGTGCCTTGCTTCCGAGCCACCCACATAGATAGACTTATTTAATATACCCATTGCTAGTGAGAGCCTTCTACCGACTTAGTCCTTACCCTCAAAAAAGTGTACCTTAATCACCTTTATTCCCCTAGCACAAGTAATCATACTTCATTATCTACCTCCCCTTCCCCTCCCTTCCATCCTCTATACATAAACACACCCACCAACCCGAGTCACCACGCCACTCGTACAAAATCCCCAAACTCAAATTACCTCGCCATATTCAATTAAACCGTCATACTGCCATCCTAATAAACTCACCTAAAAAACTTATAACAAACAACGATAACACGCTGCAGGAAACCCTCTCGTAGCTTAAGACATAATTTAGTATCCTACCACAACCTTACCTAAGGTAGTGATCACCCTTTTAGCCGCTTCGTAACGTGTCCTCACTCCAAAATAACATTGAAGCGCATGAATTAACACCCATCTCCCGCAGACAATGCCCAGACCAAGGAAATCTTTGAAGAAGCATTTGAAGTGAGGTGTCATATAAGACATACATTAATTAAATCTAATAAGTAAGGTGCATGAAGGTATCTTCGGTATGGCATACAATCATATCATCCGCCCCGTTCAAAAATGGCCAAAAAAAAAGAACCACCAGCTAGCTCCTCCTTCTCAAGCATGATTGAAGAAGCTCATCCTGAGCTAATTCATACCAAAAAACTTCAAAAGCGCTTTGTGCAAGGGGGGGTATCCCATAGATATCATATCCACATGCTCGCTAAAATCGCTAAGAATTTCGTCCCTTATAATCCCATGCTTTGTAAATAATAATAGTCGTAGTTGTACATATCTGACGGTCGTGAAATGTAGGTAGTAGAACAATTTTTCTCTGGTCGTGAGTTTTGTATGTGACAAAAGGAGATCGCTGGACATTATGTGATGTATGTGGGTAACGTGACGCTTGGCAGGCGTTCGTTAAGTTTGTAAGTCGTTACAAAAAATTTCAAGTCGTGAAAGCGATTCAGGTCGTTTTGTGGAGTAGGAGGATGTTGATGCTATTTGGCAGCAACTACTGCGAGCGCGACCTAGACAACCAGTTAGCTGGAATTACCCTGGATAGTGTCATGATTAGGCTTACAATGGCGATAATGATGAGGATCCCGAACGTAGACAATATTCTGTTAATGTTGCGCCACCACCTCGCGTTCTCATATCGTGCCTCGTCAATGGGGCTTAATTGCTTTTCGAGGTCCTCCTCCAATTGCGTTCGGGGGGCGACGTTCTTGCCTTTGACGTTATTAACTGCCGATTTAGGCGGGAGAGGCAAAAAAGAGGCAATAAACCAGGCTTTAGAGTAGGTCAGCATCTCTCGCTCGGAACAGCCTCCCTGGTTTCATCTTACCTAGAGGGAATATATAGCCGATTGCGAAGAGAACGATTTGAATGTTCCTCTTGTTCAACGCCCTCCCCTCCGCTCTTTCATCCACACTTGGGACAATAAAAAGCGTCCGTCTCCTGCCAAGAGATGACCTGTCATGCCATAAATGGGGTGACCAGCTAGGAGTCCTTTGTAGTGGGGGTCCTCTTATTCCCGCCATATCGATTTGACTTGGCCGTCGCACTTGTTCAATAGCCATAGAGTCCCTTCTCCGAAATTGACCACTTTCCGCTTCCCGTCGATTTCTGGGTCGGAAGATGTTGAATGAGAAGCTCTCAGAAGTAGATGGGCGACTTTCTCGACGGCTTGGTGGTAATGATGCGGAAGATGTGGGACGGGCGTAGTAGGCTCTTTTGATCGAGGTTAGCAGATGTCCTGCTAGAGGTGCGCTTGCAACAGCTGGTACTTACTTCGCCCAAGCAGGGATGCTATCTCTAAAAAAACTGGCTCTGGATGATGGCCTTGTCACGATACTATTCCGGTGCTCCCTTTGAGAAACACCTAGATACTCTGATCCCCTGGATCCGGGTATTGTTGGAGGCAAATCCATTGCTCGGTCTTCACTTTCATTAACGACACGTATAGTCGAGCCCGTGAAATCTCGGCGGTGAACCGCTGGTGGACTTGGTAATGGCGGGGTATGTGCACTTTCTCCAAGCGGACTCGGCAGAGCAGGCAAGTCAGAACTCCCTCGAGCATCAGCACCGTTAGACGAGGACTTGCTTTGTCGCGTTGAGTCTGGTGGCCGCAAAGTCTTACTGTGCCGTCCCTCCGATGAGGAACCAGTTCCTTCTGAATGAACGGATTGTACAGTTGATAGGTGAGGGTTCCATCGATCAGGATTCCTTTCCGGCACCCGCGGGGGTCGTGATTGGTAGGAGGTAGGGGGCTCTGCCCATGACGCTGATGCTGATGGGGGACGTATGACCGGGTACTGAAGGTTCAAGGCGCTTCCGCTGGCTGCTTGTAGGTTTGGGTAAATGGGCACGGAAGAGATGCGACGTTCTCTGGGTACCGCAAACTCAGGTGAGTCGGGAGACATCGGAGAGACTGGCGAGGATTGCTCATCTGAATCCCTAAGTGCGGCCTTCTGTGGAGTAGACAGAGATAAGTTCGATTTGGAGGAAGAAGGCCGAGCCAAAGGGGGAAAGGCTGAATATGACGCGCGTTTCCCTCCATGTCGGTGTTTCTTTACTATAACAGTGCCTGTGGAGTTTGTGGAAGAGAGCGAGGAATCTGATTCTTTGGTCGCAACCGGTTGTCGAGAGGATGTGTCATATGGATTTGATGTTGATTGAGGCCTCGAGGTATCGGCTCTAGGAGGAACGCTGGGCAGTTGCACAATGTCATCTGACACGCGACCACTATCGTTCGAAGGTCGATCGTCAAGGAAGCTGGTGCTTGTGTCCATCCCTGGTGTGAGGGTTTGAGGGGTGTAGAAGGAAGCATTGGTGGAGGATCGTGTGGTAGTTGGCGCATTCTCGTTCTGTTCCACATCTGGGCGGTCTATGCGGTTTTGTGAAGTTGCCACCATTGGGGAGTCCTCAATAACAGATTTCGTTTCACTTGAAACGTCAGACTCAGCCCCTTCCGCAGATCCTTGTCCGGAGTACATATTAGGCGAGAGTATGTGCTGAGGTTTTGTCGGATATGGAGCCTTGCCATAATGCGGCGCCTGAGGCTCTCCAACCAAGCGCAGAGTCCTTTCATTATTATGCGAATCGGACCGGTCGTGGAGCGCCGCCCTTTTGGGAGGAGAGCGTGAACTCGTGCGGCGTGGAGAAGGCATAGTCTGAGTCAGATCTCATTACTTCGCCATTGTCGTCGTAGGCTCGTAAATAAAATAAGCATTCTCATAGGTATAAATGACTGTGTACAGCTGAAAAAAAAGGGTTGGCCGTTGGATCGGTTGAAGGACCGTGGGAGGCTAGATTGCCTTAAAAGGAATGTACAAAGAGTGACTGGACAATTGGAAATAAATGGGATCGAATGAGTGTAGTGAATGATCAAGTTGAATACATAATTAAAGGGAGTGAACAAGAATGGGAAAAGAATAAGAAAAATCTGGAGTATGTTGGTGGAAGATAGATAGAAGATAGGGAGGGGAGGAGGATGATGCTGATTTGATTTGGGCGTGGGGAGTAGGGGGCAGGCTAGCGCAGGGCAACTGTAGCAGTCTCGGGTGTACCTGACGCTCTAACGGCCAGGGCTTGTTGCCAATCAAAAATCCAGGGGGTGAAGGTCTTTTCAATTGATTGAAATTGCAACAGACGGAGTAATAAGAATAATCAGATGTCGCTTGAAGAAATCGTGCTCTCTTGCGAAGGCTTCTCTCTTCAATTTCGCATCTTTCGCTCTCGTCGTTAACTTTTTCCCTCCTGTCCCACAATCTTATCGATAACTCCTTTTATCGGGATGAGTGGGACGCGTTAAGTGGTTTCTATTTCCAGGCACGTTTCATGGCGTGGAACGTGAAGCCGAAATTAAACGCATGCATGGACAACTCTTGACTGGTCCCGCCCAGCCCCTCTACACTGTCTGCTCGATGGTTATTTCACCAATCGGCTGAACATCGGACTTGATGCTATACCAATCCTTCCACGTCCCAGGACTTTCTCTTGCGACACTTCTCTGACAATAGGCCATCATGGAACAGTATTGACTGGCTCAGAGACAGCCTGTCTCATGAACACCGTCACAGAGAGCCACCACATTCCATCTCTCCTCTGTGCATGATGCCATCATCCGCTTTGGGAAGCGGCCAATAATGGCCCCCACAGGCTTATACGATAGATTGTCGAGTTACCTTGGGGACACAGGTACGCCCGCGCTTCCTTAAACGGACGTTGTACACCACTCAAGCGCTGAAGCTGATGCTACCTCTTAGACAAACCGCAGCCACCGATGTTAACAGCTAGCGCTGCTGTTGCGCTGTCGGTAGGTCACTTTCCAATAGCAGTCAGCTTCACGTCTTGTACTTTGTTTATCTCTTAGCTTCCTGCAATACGTTGTAAGAGGAGAGGCCTTTCAAGAGGAGGGAATCCTCTAACATTGGGCATGCGCAAAGAATAACAATGCAGAGCGCAAACCCCCAAAACTCTCCTTTACACTTCTTGATTGGGAAGGAAAACCATCTCTATTTGTCATGACTCTGTGCCCCAAGACGTCTCCCACCCATCTCACACCCATGACCACAGATCCTCTACACAATCCTCTACGTTGGCCCCTTCTACCTCTCCTCCACAACCCGCCCCTCACCAACCCTCAGCCGCGACGCCCCCACCGTCATCCGCGCCCGCATCCGCTTCGTCAATCTCTCCGTCTCCATCTGCGCCATCCCCACAATCTACCTCCTCTCAACCCGCGGCCACCTCGACTTTTCTCAGATCCTCCACCATCTCGGCTGGTACCCTGTCTCCCCCACAGACACCCTCAAAGTCTTACTCCTCACAGCCCTCCTATTCGCCGGCCCGCTTTTAGAAAGAGGAATCATCGACTCAGGATGGCGCTACTGGATCCAAGGCCACGACCTCCACTCAACCCTCAGCAGCTGGATCGGCTGGCGCAACTTCGTCGCCGGCCCTACTAACGAAGAACTATTCTTCCGCTCCCTCCTCCTTCCCCTCCACATGCTCATCACCCCTCCTCCCACACCCTCCACCCTCATCTTCGCCACCCCGCTCTACTTCGGCATCGCACACATCCACCATTTCTACGAATTCACACTAACCCACCCTTTCACGCCCTGATCCCAGCGCTGGTAAGAAGCCTGGTGCAGTTCGGATATACGACTGTGTTTGGATGGTATGCGACGTTCCTGTTTCTCAGGACGGGGAATGTGTGGGGTGTTGTGGTTGCGCATGCGTTTTGTAATTGGATGGGGTTGCCGAGGGTGTGGGGAAGAGTGGGTGGTGTTGTGGTTGAGGGGGGACGGTGAGGGGGAAGGAAGATGATGTGAGGAGGAAAGAGGAGGAAGATGAGAAGGGGTTGGCGGGTGTGGGATGGACGGTGATGTATTATGTTGTTTTGGTTGTGGGCGCTTTTGCGTGGTGGAAGAGCTTGTGGTGGTTGACGGAGTCGGAGGGAGCGTTGATGAGGTTTGGGCCGTGAGGACTGGTTTATATATTTCCTAGGCTTTAGGTGTCTATGACGTTGAACCGAAGATTGCTTAGGGCATGCTTCGAATTCCTTTTATAAATAGCGGAAGCTCTTCTGTTTCCATGTGCCCGTAAATCGGTAGCTCATAACTCATACCGCCATCATTACAGCAGCGAGGACGACCGCGGCTGGCCGTCTGCTGTAAATATAGGACTAAGCGTCCTCTTTGCGTCCCACCTGAGCGTAATGATTATCACCTCAGCTTCCCAATCTCTCCAGCGAAGAAAAGCGTCCTCACGCCTCACAACAAGACACCCACTACCTCAGCTTCACCTAATACCAAGGTGCTCCGCAACCCAAAAGCCAAGTATTTATATAATTGAATATCCCCCACCAACCCACCCACCCTCCCCCCCCATCAAGGCGGCACAAACAACCCCGGTTTCATGTTAATCCTACACAACTTCGCAACACACCCCCAAAGCTGCACCAGCGTCTGCATGCCCTCCAAAATCCTCATATGACAGAACCCAATCTCCCTTATAAACTCCAATCGCGCATGCTCGCTCAACCCGGGCATCGTTTTCGTAACCCGGAACATACTACTAATGATATCATGGCTACTGTATCCTAAATCCCATAATTCGGTCACCCCTTCGACGGCCTGCTCGATGCGTGTTTCCCAGCACGCTTTCATAACGGCTTGGATTTTAATCGGGTGCGGGGCGTCGACGACGCGGAAGACGTTTTCGCCGGAGATGAAGCCGAAGCCGGCGGTGGTGGATTGGAGATTGTTGATGGCTTGGCGCATGTCGCCTTCGGCGCTGAAGACGAGGGCAGCGATGCCGTCGTCGGAATATTGGACGTTTTCGGCTTGGCAGATTTGGAGCAGGCGGCTGACGACTTGGGCGTCGGTGAGGCGGGCGTAGCGGAGGATGGCGCAGCGGGATTGGATGGGTTCGATGATTTTGTTGGAGGCGTTGCAGGCGAAGGCGAAGCGGGTGGTGGAGGAGTAGATTTCCATGGTTCGGCGGAGGGCTTGCTGCGCGCCGCTTGTCATGCTGTCTGCTTCGTCGAGGATGATTAATTTTTGCCGGCCGGGGGGAGAGTGACTTTTTTTTGCGCGAATCCCTTTATGCGATTGCGGACGACATCGATGCCGCGCTCGTCGCTGGCGTTGAGCTCGAGGACGGCTTCTTTGTAGGCGGGGCCGAGGAGTTGGCGGGCGAGACAGAGGATGGAGGTTGTTTTGCCAATGCCGGGCATGCCGCTGATGATGACGTGGGGCATGTTGCCATCTTTGGCTATGATTTTAAGACGCTCGATTGTTTCGGTGTTGCCTACTATGTCGTCGAGGTAGACTGGGCGGTACTTCTCGACCCTGGGAAGGAGTCAGTTGTGGTGATAGTGGTGGTGAGAATGAGGGGCCATACCAAGGAAGATCGTAACCGCTTGCGTTGGGGTTGGCTTTGATGGCATTTTTTGCGGCGGATGAGGATGATTCTGCTTTCGACATGGTGGGTGGTGTCCAGTATGGATATAATCGATCAGTGCACGAGACTGTCGAGAGATCTGATATGACGCGCCACAAACGCGTTGTCTCCAAATGGACAAGCTCCCGTAGGTTAAGCCTTTTCAATGATCAGCTTGGCATTGAAGGCTGAGGTATCTTTCCATCAGGGGATCTACCCGTCTCCTACATTAACATCACGGTGCAGGTTCTATTGATTCCTTAGGTCCAAGTCTGAGAGTCCTTTCAGACATAGTGCACAGTGAATTCTGGTCCAATCGTCGACAGGAAAGCTGCCTGAAACAATATCTCCCTCCTTGAAACAGACTATGGATACGGTCAACCTACACCTATTGCTTGAAAGTCGATGATAAGGATCATTCCTCGGGTCGACCATAGGGCGCTACCACCAAAAGCTAGGGACTCCCCGCAACAGACCCAATGCTTTGCGCATGTAGCATTTGGTGCCACACGGAGTACAGATCCCTGTTCACGTGATATCCTTATATACTATGTTGGGTCAGGTGCACTGCTTATTGGGGAGACTGTCATCCAGCGTAAATCTTCGTACTCGTATGATAATAGTGCAATGGTTGGCTGGTAGAGGTGGGGCGTAGGAAGATTCGTAAGTGAACGTCTCAGCCACAGCCACAGCAGAATGACGTGCCAAGCCGGTTCGGGTAACGGCGGCGAATCATCAAGGTGCCGCCGCCACTTGGTCCACATGAAAATAGTTTCCTGTGTCTCTACACCGTACTTTGTAGGTCTATTACACTGTCAATCATCACCAAACTTATCCAACCTTACCGAAGCATCGCCATCACATGTGGCCGAGGTACCTTAGCCTCAAAGTACGTCAAATGGAGCGGTCACAAGTGCATCGTGCTTGCCGGAAATCTTCCAGTCCCGAAAACGGCTAGAGGATTCGGAGGATTACGTCGCCCTTACGCACCGCCAATCCTGTAGCTGACGTACACCTCCAATGAGCCTCCCTCTGTTGCATTCGCCACGATAATTGTCTTGTGTCTTTGCAAAACTTCAACTGTCGCTTCTCTTATTCGTGCTTTTCCTAGTGTCCACGTTAACCTACCCACCAGGTTGTAGTGTCATAGCCTTCCATTCCTTTTCGGATGTACCAATACCCTGCATGCTCGCCGCGTCAGCTCTCTTTTCATCAATAATACACTCTCTCCTTGTCTCTACCCTTCCAAACGTTTTGCATCGCTCCAATCTTTGGATCACTCATTCCTTCGTATCGTGGGTAATAGTTAGACAAGGCTGAAACAACATTACTAGCACCAGATCTTTCGATTAATCTCCCCGCGCACAAAAAGCGCTCCAATCAAGCTCCAAGGAGTACAAGATACAAGACGATACACCATGAGGAGCCTCACAGCCACTGCTCTGGCAGCAGGACTCTTGGCCTCGGGGTCAGCGGCCCTCAACCTCATCGAACGAGATACACCTAACGTCGTCGGGCTTGACATTGCGAGGAGGCATGTTCCAGATCCAGTGAAGAGAGATGCACTCCGCCGACGGCAGTCGCAGACAGTCACAGAAACCTTAGCCAACTACGGCACGCTCTACTTTGCAAATGTCAGCATAGGAACGCCTGCTCAAAATTTCGCATTACATATCGATACTGGGAGCAGTGACTTGTGGGTGAATGTACCGGACTCAGAAATATGCACGGGGCAAGGGGACCCTTGCTCATCATCGGGCACCTACGACGCAAATTCTTCCTCTACCTACAAATACGTGAATAGTCTTTTCAACGTCTCGTACGAGGATGGCTCTGGAGCCACGGGAGACTATGCTACGGATACGGTTAGCATCGGTGGCAAATCGATTACGGGCCTACAATTCGGTATCGGATACGAGTCGAATTCAGCAGAAGGCATATTGGGTGTTGGATACACCGCAGATGAAGCGCAGGCCGATACGGCCAGGCAAAAGAGCTATCCAAATCTTCCCCAAGCGATGGCCAATGGTGGATTGATCCAATCCAATGCGTACTCTTTGTGGTTAAATGACCTCGATGCAAACACTGGATCGATCCTTTTTGGTGGCGTGGATACGGACAAGTACACTGGGTCCTTGCAAAGTGTTCCAATCCAGAAAGAATTTGATCAGTACGCTGAATTTCTCATCACTTTGACAAATATGGGCCTCACAGACGGCACGACGAACCAAAATTTGACGACGGATCTACCCACTGTTGTGATCTTAGACAGTGGAAGTAGCTTGACATACCTGCCCAACGATCTGGCCAGCGCCATCTATTCCGCTCTGAAGGTCCAATACGATCCATCGCAACAATTAGGTCTTTGCAGCTGTAGCCTTGCAAACGAAAAGATCACGATAGATTTCACCTTTACTTCGGCCACCATTTCGGTGGCAATAGATGAGCTTGTTATCAACACGAATCAAGGCACGAGCGAAGACCGAGAGAACCCGAACTCCCAAGGTGGCCAATCTGAAGGTGGTGAAGAATCGCTTGATTGCGTCTTCGGCATTGGTCCAGCAGAAGGAGAGACAGCCGTCTTAGGTGACACCTTCCTTCGATCCGCCTACGTGGTATACGATCTGGCGAACAACGAAATCTCCCTGGCACAGACGGATTTCAATGCCACTGATTCCAACGTCAAGGAGATCGGGACGGGCACCGCAAGCGTTCCTGATGCTACGCCCGTAGCCAACGCTGTCCAAGCCGCTGTCTCCCAGACCGGCGGTGCTAGGATAGCCGTTTCCGGTACGGGTGGATCAGCTTTCGCTACCACGACGAGCACGGTCACAAGCGGCGCTGTCTCAAGGAGTGTGTCGTACGGAGGCCTCGCATTGACTGCGGTTGTTGTGGCGGCGTTTGCATATGCGTGATTCGTTCAGATTATTGGCAATTATTATGAAGTATGAATTGGTACAAAGCGTGCATTGGTGTGGCGTTACGTTACTTTGCATAACATTGGGAAAGTGAGTTGCAACAATATTCTTACCTAGGCTCTAGACATTGTACATAGCACGAATATCATATATCAAGCCCCAAAGATTTTACGCTTTTAACGTTGTGAAAGAGCGCGCTTCTTTCTATGATTCCCTTTACGTAGGGTATAAATCCACTATCATCTCCTTCTCCGTCTCTCAGACATCCTGGAGTTTCATCCGCATCTCATTTCATACAAACCTTAGCCACGCCTATCTACATCTCCTCCCACCATCATCAGAGACGTGTCCAATTGCTCAACAGTCTGTAAATTTTACGACAGCAGACGATATTCTTTTCGTAAGAGAGACGTATTTTTCTACCTGTGCAAGCCAGAGGAATGATCTAAGAATTTTGAGTCATAACACCCCGAAAGCAACAAAGTCTTGGTGATGCCGCCATGTTTGGTAACCGTCTGCAAGTACGAAATGTAGATCTACAAGTATGCCAAAAGTAAATCGCCGCCTCAAACCTTAGAAAAATAAATAACCGCTACACCATTGTACCAGCGCATTAAGAATCGAATTTAATACAATCAAATACCAACGGCACCAACCTTGCGCTACCATCCTGACAAGTTAAGTAACGGTCGTATTCTGCCTGCTTATCCGGTGCCAGTCGCAACAGCAATTATGGACTGAACATTCTCAGCGAGATCTTGACCTTCGCGGCAGATTGCGCCAACTTCACCAGCAGCAGCAACATCAGCCGGCTCCAATTCAGGACCCAAGAGTTGAAGTCCGGCATCAACGACCCCAATGACAAGATCACAAATATCAGCATTGAAAGGGTCGCTATTCTGGTCGTATGCGAGCTCGATTTCCAGGTACGCGACAATCTGGCCATGTCCAGAACCCTCTTCCTGGGTGATGACTACAACTGAATCGGTAGCACGACAGAACATGTCTTTAAAGTTGCAAGGTTCGTCAGTCCGTTCACTAGCTTCGGTGCACGTGTCATACGTGGTACACATCACGTTTCCTTGCGCGCTGTTATTGACCGCGGAAGCAGCTCGTACTATCAGAGCGGGAAGCAGTTGAGGAGTGTAGGAACTGGCGACGACGGTCATGACAATGTTACCGGAATCCTTGTCTTCGCCTTTATCCAACGCATCGTATGTTGTTACGTCGCCAATTTTCCATTTGGACGGACTGTTATCGCACGATCCCCCAGTCGGACAGGCGCTAACGAGCAGGCTCGAAAGCCCGCTGTAGAGAGGGTCACCAAACGTTTTGCCAACATTGAGGCTATCATTGCCCACA
The DNA here is from genome assembly GCA_023065455.1 of Cladonia rangiferina. NCBI lineage: Eukaryota > Fungi > Ascomycota > Lecanoromycetes > Lecanorales > Cladoniaceae > Cladonia > Cladonia rangiferina. Next base: position 549,779 of record JAJREH010000026.1, read on the forward strand.
AGTACGGTGGAGCTTGGGACAGGAGGAAGCGTGGAGATAGGGCTATTGGCACCAGTGCATTGAACTCCTGCAAATCCTGGCACTGGACCTTCCTCCGCATATGCCGCGATAATGCCATTTGCTAAGTCTGTAGAAGTACACCAGAATGGTTTTGTCGGGTTCAATGTAGTATCTGCCGTTGTCAAAGGTCCAATCGAGGCCGGAACCGCGGTGTAGGCGCAGCTGTCTGTTCCCGGTAGAGCGGGTAGCATACCTGTGTAGCCATCGCAGCCACACCCTGGAGGCCCATCTTCGTCTGGGTCATTCTCCCACTCGCAGTTGCTTAACGGAGTAATTGGTATCTTAGGCGAAGGCTGTCCGCTGGGTGGAGCCGTCATCGGCGGAGTCGTCATCGGCGGAGTCGTCATCGGCGGAGTCGTCATCGGCGGAGTCGTCATCGGCGGAGTTGTCGATGGCGAAGGAATTGAAGAAGATGATGCACTGGCTATATCGGAAGCCGGGAGAGGTGAGTCGAGCTTCTCTGCAGGTACTGAGGATTGAACGTTTACAGAGATACATGTGCTACCGCTAACCCTTCGTTCCAGGCCGCGGCCATGGATTGAACGTCTTTTCTGCTTCGGAGCTACGTTGTTGGGGGCCTGACCGGGCAGGGGGCAAAGTTGATCAGCTAATGCCGTCAACTCTGAGTCAGATAGGCCATCATCCATATCGATCTCATCTTCTTGATCAGTGGGATCTGGTGCCGGCACTGGTATGGGTTGGGTCTGAGCAATGCCTAGTAATCCAGCTACCTGTTGACACGAAGGATTTCTCTTCGGAAGGGCGCCGCAAAGTGGTTGTGGTCCTATCTGGTCGCCCGGAAATCGGAAACCGTATGCAGCGACCATCGACCCTACATTATATCTAGGGCCTGTCGGCTTTTGGTCCGTGGTCACCTCATAAGTATAATATGCGCCATCTTCGGCGTGCCAAGGGGGGTGACTTAGGGGCATGCTATTGACCGTACTGTACCAAACAGGTGCGTCTCTTGCAGCTGTTAGCTGCATGACCCTCTTGCGTCCTCCGTACGGCACACTCGAGGAGTAGACAGTCCGGGAATTTGGCTCATAATAAGCGGCAACCATGCACGCTTGCGCGTTGCTTTGGCCTGGCTGAGCGTATACATAATTGAACTGTTTTTGGACGATATCTTTGAGTCCGTTGTACGTCAGGGCTTCGCCGTCAGCTAGTCCCAGCGGAATACTTGAGGACCAGGTCTGTTTCTGCCCTTGCGCCCAATCACTGGCGGTAGTACCGTCGCCTTCCATTTGTTCCCACTAAACCATTTCCAGCTGATTGTCCGGAACACAAAGTCCTTTGCCAACAAGGAGAGGAAGGAATAGCCAAAGAAATAGAGAATGCATCGTAATGTTTGTACATATAAGGCTGGAGAAAGGAGTCGTCTTAGACAGTCGAGAAGTTTAGAGAAAAGGGAAATAATTCAATGTCCTTGTCCTACACCACGGACTATGAACATACTTATATACCTTCATGTACGTGACCGCTAACATCTGCATCCTTCCCTACCCTTGAACCCCAGCGTATGAAAGCATCAACGGGCTAAAATATTGAGTAGGTTTGGATAAGCGAGGAAGGATTCATTCGGTTGGCTCACTGTCTTAGCATGTCCATTACGCGAGATTACTTAGCCTTGGAGGAGTGAATGTTGATGTTGAGCTGACGTACGATCCGTGTCTTGCTCATGAGACACAGAATTTGGCGCCCTGAAAGTATAATTTTGGAGTCCCAACCAAAGGAATATTGTATAGAAATCGATGAAGAATGTCAGCCTTGTCTTGCACCGACTGCCAATCATGATTAAGATGATAACAGCGAATTTCCGTTAAGGAGAAGTGTGCCACGTTCATTTGTTGTAACGGTTTTCAGCGGAATAGAGATGCCTTGTTTCGAAACAGCACTGCAAATTGAAATTGAATCAATACCACCTGTAAGCTGAGCAGATATCCGCTCCGCATTAGATAGCTCTGAATTCTGCTTTCATACTTTCGGTCTGACAACCTCCCAACGCTTAAGTCAACACGGAGCCTCATGAATAGCTTCTAAGCGCAGCAAATGAATTCCGCAGTAGATGGAGACGGATGTTGGGGTTCATGCTGACAGAATTTTGTTTTATGGTGAGGAGACTAGCGTAGTAGACGGATTCCGTAGTGAAACAAAGTTCGACAAGAAATTGATCTGCCACAGTAAGAATTTAGCGATGTAGATGAATGGCGCAGTAGATGTCTATTAGCACAAACATAGAATACTGTCTACCATTTCTTTTGATGTCTCGCATCTCGAAATTGTCAGGATCTCAGTGCCGTACCTGTACCTAGCTGAGCCTCGTTGGATCATAGTCAGCCCAGGAACGGGATGAAGATCCTTCTGAATCCTTCTGGCGCACGGCACGGAGTCTCGTGAAGAACAATCATCAGACTCTGTGATCTAAGCCATCAACGACCGCATGATCTTTGCTTCTTCGTGTGTTGAACTTGAATCAGCGGTGAAGCCCAAAGCCAACATGATCCTTGGTTAATGCGATGATCCTTGGGGTTCTTCAGAACTACCTAGGGTAAGGCATTAACGAAATTATCTTGTCTTGTATTGCCTTTCTGGCTGCGTGACAGTCAAACCCTCCCTAATCCTGAAATAGCCGGTTTTTTGGAGAGTGAAGATGGAAGTTTTGAATTGCGCTAATCGTTTTGGTAAAAGATAAGGCCCCTGAAGCATGCCTGTGTCTTCGGGGTACCGTAGGGCTCAGACTTTAACTATTCAGCGGGTGCTTTAGACGTTTAGGCGAAGGGGCCCCAATTATAAGGAAAAAAATCATAAGAGCCCCCTATTATTAGCCCCCGAAGCGGGTGTTTCCCAGGCACCTCTCTAGGGCACGATTTATAGGGCTAGTTTCTTGGCACGCCAAGACTGTTAGCGCAAATCTATCTGCACTCTCCGTACCTTACCTTACAACCCCTTACATTCGCCCACTCAATCTGAATTCCCCTTCCTCCCTCCTTTTCCTGTTCCATTTGTTTTTCCGCCTCATCTCTTCCCAAGATTATCTATTGCTCTGACTCAATAGTTGTGGAGAGTAGCAGTGCACACACCTCTTTTAAAAGAGGAGATGAGAGCCGCCAGTAGTACCTTGAGTAGTCCATTTCTCGGTCTTCCACCCGCCATTCGACATCAGATATATCTGGAATTAGGTGTGTGCACTGGCCAAATAATCGACCTAAGCCTTCGGGCTCGAATACCGGAATGGAATGACTTCTATGCTCTCCTCTTTGTTTGTCGCACCACTTATGCTGAGCTATCTCATATTATCTACTCGGAGAACAGTATCATTGTCCAACACTCATTTCGAGAGGAGGGGTTCCAGGCACTGCGCAATCTGACCACGGTATCTACGTCTGCCCTTAGAAGCCTGACAGTACATTTGAATGGCGCTCTATGCTGCTTGTACGGCTGCTGCGGGAGGCACATGGACACCTACAAGATTTCATGTCCGAATCGTGGACGCAAGGACTCCCTTGCTAACTCCGTCTCCATTGATCAAAAAGTGCTTGAAGACTGGTTGCGGACAATGGACTATATCATGGCCAACGTCAAACCCTTCAGTCTTGAGTTGTACTTGATTTCTGATGTGGACGATCACGAAACAGCGTTGCAAATCGTGCATCCAATTATTAAGTTCGCAAAATTCAAGCGGTGTGTCATTCGTCTATGTCACGATCGAGATCCAGCTCTTAAACGCTTAGCCGAAGCAACCGCCATACGTGCAATCGGTGGTCAACAATCTCATGAGTCTAACCCTCCCCATCTCAGCTTCTTGGATCTGCCACGGGAAATCCGCAATCAGGTTTTGCAATACACCGATCTTGTCACCCCAATGAAAGAAGTTATGTGGAACCCCAAAGATGGCTACAGTGTCTGTTACTGCATAAGCAGATGGGACGAGGAAGCTGAGGGCTTCTTCGGAAAGACTAGTGCGATAAGCCATTCATTCAAATTTCGAAACTGCTGGGCAACTTCGCGCGTTGGCTGCTTCTGTCGCCGTTTCCATGCTGTTTCGTCTTCGTCTCCGATATGCCATTGCTGGTCCCCACCAACATCACTATTCCTCGTGTGCCATGATATCTTGGATGCTGCTCGAATGCTCTTCTTTTCCAATAATCGTTTCATCATCACCTCATCCAATGGCCCTAACGCCATTGCCGAAACCACTCCCCAGCGACTCGAGGCGTCCGTGTTTTTAACGGAAGTTGTACCATTCACCAGCCTCCGCTGGCTAAGGTCTATCGAGCTAGTATTCCCGCCCTTTGAAGATGACTACTTGCGCGCCACCGAGCCAGCCTACAGTGATTGGCTACAGACTGTAGACTACGTAAAAAATGAGCTTAACACTCCCATGATGAACCTCCATATGCACATGGCAGAGCCCGAGACCGATACAGGCGCCGTTGTTGGAGGTCGAATCTATCGTCCTAATCTTACGAACGAACAGTCTAGTAAAGTAATTGCAATGTACGTCCGCCTATTCAACACACTCCCACCCCTATATCGATTCAAAGGCTTCACTATGCATTTAGCGCTGCCTTGGGGTTGGGACCAGACAGGTTATCACCGACCGGAGCGAAGCCGAGAGCTTTGGGAAGCTCATGAGAAGAAACGCGTGCGTATGCAGGAGGGGTTTGAACGCAAAATCTTAGGCGAAAAATTCGATCAGGTGTCGAGAGATAGCAACAGGGAGAGTAAAAGCCAATGGGAGGAACTGACATGGACCAAATACGAGCAGACTATTGGTTGAGAAGCAATGAGTAGGTAATTCACACACTCGTGCTTGAAGGCGTGCTACAAAGACTGGTCGATAGGTAGGCTGGTTATTACCCAAGTAGATACAGTTTCGTCGCCTGTGGAGCTATCAAACGTAAAGCTACCTAACGCGCAAGTTCTTGGTCCCAGTAAGAATAGCAAGTGCCGTCACCGAACTAACACAAGCTACTTTATGTTACGATCCACTTCTGATCTTGCAATGAATGCAGTCCTTGAAATGACCTAGATTGGGTCTAGTGGATAGGAGTATCAAAGCAAAGAGTATCAAGGCTGAGTATCATGGTGGAGCTGATCTGGCGCAGGTGCCTGTTTTCAGGAGCTTCTATGGATGATGTAATTCATAATATGAATTGAGCCCTAAGCCTCCATCTAGGGAAATCAGGCTATCCAATAGACATAGGGTGAGCAAGGAAACCGACCATGACGAGGAGTGCAGTATATGTGGGTATAATAAGGACCGCTGATCCTGGCTGTAGCAGATTTCTGTCACCTGGGCGGAGGAAGGCTGCTCCCCAAAGCTTTCTGCTTTTCGCGTCCCCACTCCCCTTGGACATCATTGTAACACACCATTTGACAGTGTCAACCATTGCGATGGCATTCGTAACCCTATCACTATGTTAAGGTCCTAAGCAAATACATCAGTACTCCATCGACTTTGCTCCTTCGGCAACAATGGACGTTGTTTCGGCCGTATCAGGCTACATCTCAAAGATGGTCTCAGCCGGTGACGCTGCCCCCGGCTCTACATCTTCGAAAATGAAGATCCTCTTGCTCGACAGTGAGACAGTGCGAGTCTAGGACGTTGGGAGTATTTCGAGTCTTGGCTAACAGTGTACTAGGTCAATATTGCATCCACAGCCATAACCCAATCCGCTCTACTGAATCATGAGGTGTACCTAGTTGAGTACGTGCTCTATCAGTCTATAGTGAGTGCTACTAACAATCTTGCTGTAGTCGTCTCGATAACGCCTCTCGAGAGAGGATGCGACACCTACGCTGCATATGCTTTGTGCGGCCATCGCCAGATTCAATACAGCAGCTTGTTGACGAATTTCGAGAACCAAAGTATGGGGAATACACGATCTGTACGAAGTTGCTCATCTAATGGCTGCAACTACGCTGACAAGTCCAACAAAGACTTCAGTAATGTCATTCGCAAATCGTCCCTCGAAAGATTAGCAGAGGCAGACAATAATGAGGTGGTCAAAAGCATTCAAGAACATTTTGCAGACTATATTGTCGTCAATCCCGACCTACTTACTCTCGAGCTTGGTTTTCCAAAGCAAAGACTCTGGAGCAACAGTCCCGACAGTTGGAACCCTGACTCTCTTCAACGATGCACTGAAGGAGTAGTCGCACTTCTACTGTCATTGAAGAAGAGACCTCTGATACGGTACGAGAAGAACAGTCTGATGGCGAAAAAGCTAGCTACGGAGGTACGATATCAGATGACGCAAGAAGAGCAACTATTCGACTTCAGGAAAACAGATACACCGCCCATACTGCTCCTACTGGATCGAAGAGATGATCCTATCACACCTTTACTGACACAGTGGACATACCAAGCGATGGTGCACGAGCTGCTCGGAATATATAATGGCAAAATCGACCTAAGCGACGTGCCCGATGTCAGGCCAGAGCTCAAGGAGATCGTGTTATCGCAAGACCAAGATCCATTCTTTAAGAAGAACATGTATCTTAACTTTGGCGACCTTGGTGGGAACATTAAGGAATATGTGGAACAGTATCAGTCAAAAACGAAAAGTAATGCTAGCATCGAGTCCATCGCAGATATGAAGCGATTTGTTGAAGACTACCCAGAGTTTCGGAAACTTTCTGGCAATGTCAGCAAGCATGTCACACTCGTGGGGGAGCTAAGCCGGCGGGTAGGAGCAGATGGATTGCTAGATGTTAGCGAACTAGAGCAAAGTCTTGCCTGCAACGACAATCACGCGAGCGATTTGAAGGTAATGCCTTAGTTCTTCGTCGTTCTTTGCGCTCTGTAATTGACTTCAATCTAGAACGTGCAACGGCTTATATCGTCTCCACAAATTCCCGCCGACAGCAAGCTTCGACTTGTTGCACTTTACTCCCTGCGGTATGAAAAGCACCCGTCCAGTGCTTTGCCAATGCTTCTTGATCTTCTCACTGCCGCTGCAAATATTCCGCCACGCCGAGTGGAATTGATACCTCACTTACTTACTTATCACCACTCGCTTCAAGCGGCTCCTGCTGCTGGAGGCTTCTCTGATCTCTTCGAATCCGCGTCGATCTTCTCGGGAGCTCGTGATCGATTCAAGGGGTTAAAAGGCGTCGAAAACGTGTACACACAGCATTCTCCGCGCTTGGAAGCAACCTTGCAGAACCTAATCAAGGCCAGGCTGAAGGAGCAGCAATACCCGTTTGTAGAAGGTGGTGGGACAACCAGGGACAAGCCGCAGGATATTATAGTCTTTATGATTGGAGGTGCAACATATGAAGAAGCAAAGATGGTAGCTCAGATCAATGCTAGTTCGCCAGGTGTGAGGGTCGTACTCGGTGGGACAATGATACATAATAGTACGACTTTCTTGGAAGAGGTAGAAGACGCAGTCTCAAGTTGGCCAGAGGTAGGACCCACCTCTGCAGTGGCGAGGCTGAGAAAGGAAGCAGGTAGAAGGTAGTCGGAGGGGCGCAATAGAAATGACACCACTTACAGCAGTGACAATGAATATGGATATATTCCAATGTGTCTACAGATATTGCGTTAGTCTATTGCGTGCCAACCAGTCGTAGCAAAGTGCGATATTCACTGTGACACCTAGTTGGGCTTAGCGGTAGGGTTAAAGGGAGCAAGTTTTCTTGGCGAGTCAAGCCTCCCTCTGCTCCCCAAAATTTTTAAAAGCCCGGTACCCGGATTGATGAATCTTCCATTTCGCCCTGTCACGCTGCTGCGCTGGGGTCGCAGTCCTCGCGTGCGGCCGCAATGCAGCACTTTGCTTCGAGGATTGGCCACAGTCAGCGAGCCTCCAAGGTATGTTATATAGGAACGCTTCTAGGAACCCCTACAGGCAAATAATAGACTGAATCCTACAGCAATTATGATGTAGTAGTGATTGGGGGCGGCCATGCAGGAACAGAAGCCTCCGCCGCGGCAGCCCGCTCGGGTGCTAGGACAGCTCTCATCACCCCATCTCTGTCGAATCTGGGGATCTGCTCATGCAATCCTTCCTTTGGTGGTATAGGTAAAGGCACAATGATACGAGAGATTGACGCCTTGGACGGTCTGTGCGGACGTGTTGTGGACAAGGCCGGGATCCATTTTGGAGTCTTGAATAGAAAAAAGGGACCAGCTGTCTGGGGACCGAGAGCACAGATTGACAGGGAGCTCTACAAGAAAGAGATGAGAGCAGAGATATTAGCCACACGGGGATTAGGCGTCTTAGAGGGAAAGGTAGCGGATATTGTGACCACGCCTGGCGTGGATGGTGTCCAGCAGAAGATCGTGGGAGTCAGGCTTGAGTCTGGGGAGGTCATTGACTGCGAGAAAGTGGTTATCACAACGGGGACTTTTCTTGGGGGAGAAATACATATCGGTCTGGACGTTTTTCCAAGTGGACGAATGGGAGAAGCGGCTACTTTCGGACTCAGCAAATCACTACGAGAGGCTGGATTCCAGTTGGGCAGATTAAAGACAGGGACTCCGCCCCGACTCGATAAGAAGACCATCGACTTCTCACGGTTGGATATCCAGCCTGGTGAAGAACCTCCGGTACCATTTTCGTATCTTAACGACGCAGTTACAGTCTCTGAGCAACTCAATTGTTACAAAACGGAGACCAACCCGGCTACACACAAAATCATTCAAGAAAATCTGGATAAGAGCATCCATATTCGCGAGACCATCAAGGGACCTCGATATTGTCCATCTCTTGAGTCAAAGGTTCTCCGGTTCGGGCACAGAGATAATCATAGGATATGGCTAGAGCCCGAAGGCTTTAATACAGATGTGATATATCCCAACGGCATCTCTATGACAGTACCAGCAGCAGCACAAGATGCCATGCTGCACACAATTGCTGGGCTTGAGAATGTAAAGATGCTGCAACCGGGCTACGGTGTCGAATATGATTATGTCGATCCGCGAAATCTACGTTCAACCTTAGAAACTAAGCTCATCTCAGGTCTCTATCTAGCAGGCCAAATCAATGGAACAACAGGATATGAAGAAGCTGCTTCTCAAGGAATCATAGCGGGAGCCAACGCCGGTCTGGCGGCGCAAGGTAAAGAGCAGTTGACTCTTAGCCGCGGTGATGGCTACATTGGTATTATGATCGACGACCTCATTACCAAAGGTGTCAGCGAGCCATACCGCATGTTCACATCGCGAAGCGAGTATCGGATGAGCGCTCGAGCGGATAATGCTGACCTCCGCTTGACTGCCAAGGGAAGACTGGCAGGTATTGTGGGGGATAAGCGTTGGGAGACTTTCTCTACCTTTGCTGCCGAAATGCAAGAGCTGCAAACCCTACTTCAGGGTTTCAGACTTGGGGCGAATGCGTGGACAGCGAAAGGTATCCGCATCCATGACAATGCAACGAAGCGATCAGCTTTTGATCTCCTCCGCGTTATTGGAGTCACCATCGACAACTTGGTCCCCATTATCCCGCAGATTGCCTCATTCTCGCCGACCATCAGAGCTCGCATGAGCATCGAGAGCATTTATGCTCCTTACGTGGAGACGCAGAAGGCTTCCATCAGTGTTCTAGAGAGAGATGAGCGATTGAGATTGCCTACGGACCTGGACTACTCCAGCATCTATGGTCTCAGCACCGAGGAGAGAGGTGCACTCGAGATTGCCCGTCCGGAGAGTGTGGGCATGGCTCGGAGAATCGAAGGTGTCACGCCTGCAGGAGCTTTGAGACTGTTGGCATTTGTCCGAGGAGCGAAAGAAGTTTACCGACGTCACGCTGCAATGGAAGAAGTGGCATCTCGGAAGGAAATGTACGCAGGCCTTTGAGAATGTGTATTGCCCACCAAATGGATCCGAAGGCGCCTCTTACCCCAGCATGACACGTACATTATTCGAGCCAGGGTTGGTGGGACACCCGGACATCAGATCGCAAAGATGCCTTGCGAAAAGCGAAAGGTAGCCGCAGGCTTATAGCTTTGTCGTTGCCAAGGAATCATCGATCGACTACGTTTCTGGCCAAATGAAAGGATCAGCTGGGGATCCAAGCTTTGGAGAGAGAGAGTCTTGTAGGTGCGAGACAAAGGTTGATTGAGGTCGACGCGGTAGATATCGTCCTCTACATCTACGGGTAGATAAAGAAGGATTTTGATCGTTTGCTGGGAAGATGATCTCGGGTATACCCCAGATGTCGGCGCAGATGTCAACCGTCTTTATTCCAGGGGAATCAGGGGGGGGTCGGAGAGTAGCTTGATCCCTAATGCACCCCGCAGCGGCTATCGCAACTACCCGACCTGGCGCCAGTGCTCACCGGCCCGCTTACAGTGCTACCGCTCCTCTCACAACTCTTCCTTCTTCCCTCTACTGCCAACTACGTCCAACTACTACCACTCTAATACCAGATCTATCTGCATGGATTCCCCTAGTCGTTTCTAGCTCTCCATACGCCATCTGTCCTATTATGTAACAGGCAATCATACCCTGTCACCAGTACTCTTGGTGCCTCTCGAAATGATCACCAACTTGACATCGTTGCAAGCTAGCCTGCCCTCAGGGCTCAGGCCTTTGACAAGCCAGCTGTTCCGGTTTCCAATCCCCAAGCCGATTGGTAAGGGATTCCTGTAATTGCAAAATAAAATGGATGAAGAGTCAAGGCACACGGCGGCGAAATTCAAGGCCTGAAGCAGGATGGATGATCGAGCTTGGGCTTTACGAAGGCAATCAAAGTCATACTTCATGTAGCCGGTCCCCACATATATCCTCATATTTCACTTGGCCTGCATATCCATTTTCACGTTTCCTGTCGACTGATTCAGATTACTTGCGTCTAATACCCCAATTTTGCATGCATCCGCTCCACTGTTTTGCTTGCGTACCTGCTTTGACCTCTGCTGAAAACGCGGCTCTTCCCCACATTGATATCATCCGCTTTACATATGGAGAAAAAATCAAAATACAGCCTTTTTCCGGTCCCGCCTTCTTCTCCACCCAGAACGCCATTACCAATCCCCCCAGCAGACGACGACGACGCCGCCGCTCCACCACCGCCAGACATCCCCCTCCCTTCACGAAGACAGTCCTCCGTCATCGACCTAGATCCTTACCTCCCACCACCTCGACACACAACCGCCCCATCACCTCAAAACAACACGACCGTGCCCGCACCTCTGGGACCTGGCCCTCCCCCAATCCTACGAAACCCATTCACTTTACCTCCTCGAACCACCAGCGCCGCACACCCACCCCGCAAGCCTTCACCCATATCCGAAGAAGCCCCACCCCTCCCTCCCGTCCCAGAAATGCTTCACTCTCCCTGCTCATCGACCTCCTCCGCCGCCTCATTCCAGAAACCTTCACCCCCCACCAAATCTCCCTCCCGAACCCGCCCTCGAACAGTCTATTTCCACACTGGTCTTGGTGGCGCTGGCAATTACCGAAAGGCAATTCGCGAAGACAACATACTGCGTGCCACTGTTCCCGGGCAACATCGATCGCCCAGATTTCTGGCGTCGTTGTTTGGGAGTAAGAAGAAAGCAAGGAGACAGCAGTATGGGGAGAGCGATTCGGCAGGGAGCTCACAAAGTAGTTTGGGTGCGGCAGAGGTTATGAGGAGGAAGATGCTGGGATTTGGCTCGGACGGGAAGACTGGTGCGAATCGGAATTAGAAGACAAGATACCCCATTGAATGTGTCGTTGCATGGCTTGTTTGGCATTTGGCGGCTTACCTCCTTATGTTGTCGATTTGGTGAGCAGCACGCATTGGAGGCGGATCGTGATCTGGCGAGTGATTGATTGACTGATTGACGACCTTGAAGAAAGCGTACTCGTTTGGTTTGAATCTGGTTGCAGATCGAGCAAAAAAAGTACTGCTTTTATAATATTCTTTCTTTGTACACTATACGATTTTGTTGCACTGCATTGAGAGAGAAAAGTCCGTTAGGTATCTATGATATTCATAGCATTTCATGCATAGCAATGGATATCAATTTTTTGCTACCTCAGTCACTCCATATATATCATGACACAGTCCTTAGAATCCGCTTCACCGTACCGTATGTAACAACCGTATCTATCTCTTCCCACCTCAAACCAATTCCCCACCTTCTCCCAAAATGACCTGTCCTCCCCCCACCTTTAAGACCTGCACCCTACATTTCCCCAATAACATACTCACACCCCTCCCTCCCCATCCACACCTCATGCATCCTCCCCTTCTCAACATCCACCCTCTCCCCCACACCAAACGTCTTTTTCTCCGGCCTCTCATCCCCCGGATACGTAATAGTCATGCTGCCGCGACGAATCAAATGCGTCGTTAGGGTGCTGTGCGAGTGGGGCGCGTAGTGGGCGTTTCTGTTTCATAGGAAGTTATTTAGCCCGGTGGTTGGAGGGGGCAATGTAGGGGGAGGGCAGAGAGAGGCAAGGAAGATATGTTTTGGAGGAGGAGGAGGGGAGGGGAGGGAATACGAGCCATCAGTCCAGGTGAAGACGGTTTTGAAGCCCCAGGAGCGGACGAGGGCTTCGGATTCGGTGCGGGAGGACATGGCGGTGGTGTGAAGGGGAAGAACCCAATGGATCGACGTGTGATTTGAACTTTGCAAAAGGAGGCGAGCTATTATGTATGTGGGGTCAACGCAACATCTGTGAAGCAAATTTATCAAAGTGGCAAAAATATGTTGTTGCGACAACTGGGACTCGAACCCAGACCTCGAGCATGGGAAGCTCGAATTCTACCCTTGAACTATTGTCGCGCATAGAATTTTGAGGCCTTATCTGCTTATACCTTCTTTTTGCTTGACTTTGATTAGTTGATTTTCCAGCCGATCTCCAATGGCCCAGTTGACGGGTTTCGGAGAACCACTTGCTATGAAGATACATGTTCGCAAGGCTACATCGAATAGCGACTACCCTAGAACTCAACATTGATGCATCGGCCCCATCATACCGCTCAACCCATTAACTATACCGTCTTTGACTTATACCAATTGCCAACGCCACTGCTATGCTAATTCATAATTCTTACAGACCCCGGACCTTCCTATAATTTGGGGGGTTCAACGTTCTCCTTAACACCTTTATGCAATACGGCGGAAGAAGACTAATAGCAGAAATAGCAGCCACTCTCCACGCAAATGCCCAACTCCATACATACCTTAAATCGAAATATCCACCCAAGAAGGGTATGCTCCCGACGTAGATGATTGTCGTCCCAATTATCGTGACAGCCATGAGCCAGTGCCAGGTCACGATCTCGAAAGCCACCATGATTAGTTCGTTGATAACTAGGACTGTAAAGCTGACGCTGACCATCCGCGGGGAATCGAGATCAACGAGAATTTGGCTGAGACCTTGAATGATCCCGCCTTGATAGATACTGACAGCTACCCAGACAAAGAAGGTGCGGTAACTGAGACTTTTGCCAGTAGTGAGTTCCTTGTAGAGCTCGGGATATAGATTAGCTAGTCCTTCGTCGACGTCTTTGTCAAGAACTAAGCTGAAGACTGGTGCCATGGTGTACACTGTTGCATAGCCAACGAGTAGCCAATCTCGGTATAAGGCGTGAGGTTCGATTTGGGTGGCAATGCTGTAGAATGTCTGGCAAACGGAGATGATCAACCCACGGTGAATAACAAATTGTGCCAGCTTAGCGGAGCGTTTGTATGAATTACGTCCATGCCAGACCAGTAGTTTAGTAAGATGGTGGAAAGTAGTTATGGAAAAATCCGCCGCAAGAGACGCCTGTCGTCCTTCCTTGCCTACAATGCCGACCCCAACATCAGCAGCTTGGATCATAGAGACATCATTGCCTCCATCACCGATACAGAGGACCCTTTTCTTGGTGAATTTTCTTATTAAAGTTGCGATGTCGGCCTTCTGGGTCGGAGAGCAACGACAAGCAATGACAGCAGGGAGAAGGACCGCCACAGACACAAAATCTTGACGGTGATAAGCCAGGAAATGGGAGAGAGAGTCGCCATCAATAAGTAGAGCTGTGGAGTCTGGCTTGGAGCGGAGGAAAGATAAAGCATCAAGTGCTGCGGACTCAGGAGCCGAGGAGAGTTGCGTAACGGTATGTATGTACTGCGTTCTCGACACCAGCTTTGCGGAGATGGCAACACATCTGGCTGTCTCAACTTTATCGCCTGTCAACATCCAGATCTTGATACCGGCATTACGGAGGAGCTCGAGTGAAGATTTAACGTCCTTCTGCAATTTGTCCTCCACTCCAGTAACACCTAACAGCTCAAGGTTGTGCTCCAAGCTATCTTTTATGACTTGCGCCATGCTAGAATCTCGATTCTGTAGAGACATTGAAGCTTGCTTGTATCTTGCAGAGAATTCTTGATACTGCTGCTTAGACAGCTTCTTCCTTCCCACCACCAAAGTCCTAAGCCCTTCTCGAGCCATGTTAGCAGTTTCTTCGTCAAGCCAGTCATTTGCTGCAACGATTGAGGTCATAACAGTGTCTGCACCTTTCTGGTAGAACCAGATCTCTGCAGCACTGTCTGTACTGGAAAGCGTCGATTCAGTGCCTTGATAGTATTGTAAAATGATGCCCATACGTTTGCCAGCTGATGTGAAAGGAAATACGTCTAGGATCTTGACTCGTACCACCACGCGAGAGGTGTCAACAGATTGCAAAGTAATGGTGTGTCGGTCTCGGTGCAGAAGTCGCAGACCTACACTTTCCGCCCAACGTACTATAGCAATCTCATCAGGCGAAGACGCTTGGTAAGTAGTAACACTGTGACCATCCTGATCTTCTGTAGACGGTGTAACATTATGACACAATGCAAGGGCTAGGACTAGATCTCGGACACGAGAGCCTATCTCTCGTCGCGTTCTTGTGGTTGAAGCCGCGGTGGACCCAGAAAGGTAATTTGAAGATGGTGTGAACAAGGAAATTGACTGGGTAGCATCTGAGGATATGCCTGCGGAGAAACCTTGGCGTACATAGGACCGGACCTCGTCCATAGCCTCGTTAGCATAAGACACAGTACCAACATGGATCTTTTTAAGATCCATCTCATTTTGAGTGAGAGTCCCCGTCTTATCACTTAAAAGGTACTCGATACGTCCGAGTTCCTCTGGGATTGTGCTAGTCCTGACCACTGTCCCGGGTATGTCCTGGTCACGCTCAATGAATCGAGCGTACACCGTCTTGCCCATATCAAGATTAACCCGAAGACTTATTGGAACAATCGTCGAGAACAATATGAGGAACCTCATAACAGCCACGTACCACTCCTGGCCAGGCCGGCCTTCAATGCCCCTTATAGCCACGAGAACGACAGAGAGTGCTAACGTGAGAGCGCAAAGTATTTTGGTGAGATTGTTAATCTCGTGCTCCAGTAGTCCTGCCTTAGATCGCGACGGTGAGGTGGACAAAGCTTGCCGGGTCTGTGCACCAGTGTAAACCACCACTGCCAGAACAGTAGCATTTGAGGCAAGCACTGTATTCGCCCAGGCCGTGTTGTCTATACTCAGAGGAGCCGACTGTACTGTGGGATCAATATCAGTGCTATTCCCGGCTGCCTCTGCCTTGGGTGCAAGTTCAACAGTGCCAACAAACTCATTGACTTCCTTGGAGGGTCTACCAGCCACTATTTTGAGTCTTGTGAAGTCACGTGCGTCAAGTGACTGGGTTAATGGTGACGCAATGCGTAACTTCCAGTCTGTTTCGCCATCAAGCTGGTCAGTCCGTATGAATGTTTCCCCAACCCCGCCACTATCAGCCGATGGGGGGAGACTTTCGGCAGCAGTTGAGGACCTTGGTTTCGTCTCTGCTGCAGAACTATCGGGAATTGGAAGGTCGTCATTGTTCTCGTCCAGTAGACCTGTGTGCTCTGACAGCACCGCTTGGGCCTCCGATAGGGAGATGGGGGTGATGGACGTTTCGGCAGTGTAGCTCTTCAATATGACAAGATCAGCGGGGACTCTCCGGTCCTTCCCTAGCTTGACCACGTCTCCAACTTTGAGGTCTCGAGACTTGATATCGATTTCATCGACCACAATGCTCTGGGTAGCAGCTTGGTGGTCCCCTCCAAGATTTGCCTCCTCTTCCTCAATAGCATCGAGACGGGTGCCCTTAGAAGCTCCGTGATTGTGCCCCTTTCTGAATTGCAACTGCGACTGCCTTTTACCCCTTCCCTGATTTCGCTTTATCTTTTTAGAATCTCGGAGCCTTAAAACGGTGTATTCTTCTTTATTGGCTTCCGTGTCCCTTCTCCGCCGGGCAATATCATCTAACGCTTCTTTTCCTAGAGTAACAGCAAGTACAAACGCTAATGGTACGGTGTAGGTCGATATATATCCGATCCGCAAAGGTTTTATGATCTGAGACAAAGCCACCAATAGAAAATACAAGTTGAAGAAGAAAGAAAACTCGTTGTATAGCGTGCGAGGGAGGAAACTCCAGATGGTGTATTTGGCATTTGAAACGGCATTGGGAGGAAATCGAGGTGGTGGATATTGCCCTATGCTAATGTTGCGTGATGTCCCGTTGCTTTGCGTTGCCCTTGAGTCTCCAGTGACAGAGCCGTCAGGGCCAGACTCTCGGGATATGAAATCGGGAAGTCGCAACTGGGAAGATAGAAACCCTCGACGCCCACCATCAGCATAGACTCCCGACCTACGTCTGGCGTCAGGGTTGAGTAGAGGCGCGTCATCTTCAACGGTACCTAGGCTCCCGGCTGAGTCTCTTTGACCTGGGGTCTCGTCGAGCAGCCCCTGAGCGTCATCATCTCCATCATATATATCACGTTTGCGATCCTGACGACCAAAGCCCCGTGTTCGCCCTACCCGTAGATTCCTCAAAGGGATATGTCTTTCTGACTGGTCTTGTTTTGTACGTCCATCACTATAATATACATGTCCATTTTGTGCGACACCCGGATCCAGCTCTTGCAAGTCAAGTTCTACATCCGAGTCCGAAATTTCGTTAGGCGAGTCAGGAGCGTTAGGTTGGTGATATTCATGTGCTCTGGACATGGTTCATTAACGCCGCTGCCTGCGCTTCTGACAGTAATTCCTTCGCAAGTAAGTTCTTACCCTTGGGGCGCAGGATGGTTAGGGTACTGATAACATCCCCAGAGACCCGGATTTGAATTTGGGTAGTATCATATCATCGTGGTATCATTGTTGTGCAAGTACAGATTTCTGTCTCTAATCATTCAAAGTGAGCTCGAAATGGAACATCCGAGGTTATGCCGAGACGTCAGACGTGTACCCTGTTTCCACCCCCTTTGAGTCTAGGACGAAGGCCGCCTTACCGTCGTGCGACCATAGGTGATCCTACCTAGGTGAGTTGGGCACTCATAACAGTGAGTTGCTGACTAATTCCTTTTTTTTTCAACATTTATTAAGCTGTACATGCGCTTTTCAATTGTTTGACAGGCAACACTTCATCCTCGTTTGTATCATCATTCTGCGCTTCAAGGACATCGGAGAAGGAAGCTTCTCGCGAGCCTTGAGACTCAACGTCTCCAAACGCTCCGATTGCCTTGCCCTCCTTATCCCCGTCCTGATTCGACTCCTCCGAATCTGAATCCTCTTCGATTAGGTCCTCCAGTCTGACCCTCCCAATATAAATCATCCTGATCTAGTTTCTCATGGGGTTCTCCATCGTGAGCTTGAGCAGTACCAGGGCTAGCTGCATGTCCACCGGGTTGGAAATAATCATCCAAGGTATTGCTTGGAATGCGATCTTCCTTCAGTCATACCAGCTCCTAGAAACCAGAAGCAATCCTTCAGTTATATTGCCCTCTGAAGGTGACTTCGATAATTCGGTAACAGCCGAAGAGTTTGCGCTAGCTGTATTGCATCGACTACCACGGAGTGACTTTAATCGACGAGGGGATCTTGTGAAAAGGGTTCGGAAGAGGACTTGCTAACTCCAACTCTTGAGTCTCATTGCTTGTTCAAGAGACGTTCGAATCGACCCAATCACCCTGAAGCCTTCCCCTACTAAGAAAATAGCCTCGCTCTTGTAGCCATTCTGCTCAAGAAGCAAACACGTTCTTTTACATTACGAAAATTTTGGGACCAAGTGCTGTATTCAGTGGGCTTATCATCCGGCCCGAGGTGACAGTCTTCAAGTAATTGTAAGATACTATCCCCCTTGTAGTGCGGACTCGACGAACTTGCTTCGCTGTCAGAAAGTTCTTGTTCGACCTCCATGACCC
This sequence comes from Cladonia rangiferina, assembly GCA_023065455.1. NCBI lineage: Eukaryota > Fungi > Ascomycota > Lecanoromycetes > Lecanorales > Cladoniaceae > Cladonia > Cladonia rangiferina. The sequence goes on from JAJREH010000026.1 coordinate 568,001, forward strand.
GAGCTATGTAGACGTCTTCATTGCCCTCTGATCATCGTCAAAGACAGCGTTGACGATAGCCTCACCTGTTTCTATATCAATTAATGCCACTTCTGTAATATTGGATGCTCCCCCCTATTGAGGCTGATAGACTCTGTGTCCACTGCATATATCCTGGGGGCATGCAGAATTCCATATGCAATAGCAGACAGAATTGCTTCGAAACTAGAGCTTTGACGACTAAAAGTTCGAAGAGACATTTCATGAAGAACACTCGTCTGTTCAGAGTTTCTATCAAACGTTTTGACATTTGGTGAGGCCCAGGTGGGTGTCCTAAGATGAAATGATTAGAATACGGCTTCATCATGTAGGGCACATTGCAGTATAGCCAACACTTCGCCACAGCGGAGCCTGACAATATTCGGCTTGACATGTTCATTTGTCTGTTTAAATAGTGTATAAAGTTTGAATCACGCCGGAACATCGCTATGCCTTGGCATTAATCTGGGGTTTTAGCTTGAATCTGCGAGACATTGAAATGCAGCCTTGTCCATTAGCATTCTCACCTTCCACGAGCTTTCACCCAGGTGTCTGTTTTGTGATACGATGAAATATATCATGTTGTATAGGGTATAAGAATCCTCGAGACATTAAAAGGACTTTCGCATTCCTTCAGTGTCTAAGTCGACTAAGGAGAGCGGCAAAGGGAAAATTCAACTGCACTCATACCACGCTTCACCTGTTATTATTCATCTCGACGCTAGTTAAAGCGGCAACATCCGCGCGGCTCCCTGGTTGTGCGGGGAGTTCGGTGGCGCCAAGAAGTCACTAGCGCAAGATGACAATCTTCAATCGTTTTGGGACTCGGCCTGGCACTTTGATGGCAACTAGACAGGTTGCAGCTAAAGTACAGCATGAATATTCACTCAATGCAAGCATCATCTGCGCTTGTTGCAGTGCATAGCTACTATGCTCCCTTGATCGTGGACCTGTATGTTTTGCAACCCTACTAATTGTAAAGGAAGGGGCTCGTCCTCGTTTGCTTACAATATTCGATTCCAATAGCTAATCAATAACAGCTTCCTATGTTCATATGTCTGATATAAAGGGATGGAGATGCCACAATCGAGTCGCAGTCAAGAGGGAAATGGCTCGTGGCACCCTGCCATGAGACCAAACGCCCATGAACCGGATAGTATTCACAGCGGAAAGCTAGGTGAAAAGGCCTTGGAACCAGAGGCAGCCTTGGAAGAGGTCGACAAAGATGGGTTGCCGCCGAACCTATTACGACCGTCCGACGATGCGCAGCCTGGGCAGCCAGTCCAGCCATTGAAAGATGGGTACAACCTTTCACGCGATCCCACTCTTAATGGGGCAGGTTTACCTACCAATGGTGATTATGACCCTTCAGCTTTCCAACACTCTGATCTGGAACCTGGGACTAAAGAAGAGATCGGGGGTGATCATCAAGTTGACATTATGGGAGCGACGATGGCGCAAGGCAAAGCGAATGATTCTGCTTCCACAGTTCGCCTTCAAAATCTTGGGCAAGAAACTGATGGCCCTGGACCTAGTCTTGCGAACGAAACGGCCAATCCACCGGAACATTTTCCAGAACCTTTTACAGAGCCGAATTTCCTTCTGGATGCTCTAGGCGACAAAGAGGAGATGGAGAAGGCCTGGGAGTCAGAGGCCAACACTGACGCTCCAGGTCAATTCGAACGAACGAATTCTTTCCCTGCAATACCACCACCTCGAGAATATAGTGCCAAACCACAACATTCTTTGTCACATTCGCAAGCCGGAGACATCATGGAGGAGCATGAGGCACACGAACTTATGGAGAATGAAGCTCCTTATGATGCCCCTCGCACAAATTTTGCAGCTGCGGAAACAGTGCAAGATCCTTTCGATTCGATAGAAGGCGGAGAAGACGGAAACTTCTTTGCGAACCCTCCAACCGTCCAGCCAACGGTCTCAACAGCAGCGGCAGACGAGGAGTCACGGTATGAGGAAGGTCTGCCGTTGATGCCATCAACGTCTCATCTAGAAAAACTGAATCTGCCTCATAGTGGAACGCACGATTCGCAAGTCTCAGCTTTTGCAGGAATGGATGATGAGGATAAGTTCTTTGACAAGGCTTCTCCAGCCCAACCAAAAGGTCCATCATCCTCCCCGCCACCTTCACTAGATCGCAAGTCGACCTCTCAAGTTTTAGATTCAATGCATTATCCGCCTCATAATGTTAACCACACCGAGCCTGAAGCTACTGAAGAGCGGCCATCTTTAGCTGACCTTACGGGAGGTGGCATCGCCGTTTCTACAAGCACTGTCAAATCGCAGGTTTTTGCGGAACAACCAACAAATCAAGCAACATCAAAACCGAAAGATGAGGATCTTGCTGAGATGTGGAAGGCAGCGCTGGGCGATGATGACCTGCTCGTGGAGGATGAAGCCTCGGTTGATCCCTCATCGTTCTTTGCGGATGATGGCGAGGGTTTTCTCGAGGAGGCTCAGGACCCACAAGAAGGACCTTTATCAGATTCCACGGCATCTCCTCCAATCCTCCAGCCAGTATATGCGCCGGACGGTAGCATGCAGGGGTTTGGCATCAGCAATACCAAGCCAAAATCCTCCCAAAGCCGCTATCAACCTTCGTCAACATTTCAAACACCGCAGGTGGCTCCTTACACAGTTGATGCAGGTCTAAATGGCGCTGCATCAATGCATCAACAGACGCGAGCAGCCCCTGGACTCAACCAACCCGGCTACTCTCCCGGTGGGTTTGCAAACGCTCTGGGACAACGCCCCTCGACAGCACAGCCTTTATCAAGGCCGCAAATACCAGCGTCAACACAGAGTTTTGCGGATAAATCTAAAGGAGGTTACACTTCGCCCTACGATCTGCCAATGGACGTGACTCGTCCCAAAAAGCGCACCCCCCATCAGCAGACGCGCCCAAACCCTGATGCTCAGGCTGCATCGGCTCGTCCACCCCCACCAAGAAGTAGCAGCATGTTCGCCAGCGCAGCTCCACCAATGGGTTCTCAGCCTCCTGTGCCTCCTCTTCCAAGCGCCCAATTGAACCCTCCAGTAAGCAACGTCATATCTCCTTCACTTAAATCATCTCCTAGCGTGGGTAATTTCTTCGAAGAACTGCCCTCCAAACCCCGCCAAGCAAGTATTGTCAACCGGAATATATCTCCCATGTCTCGGCCCACTCCACCTCCACTGATTTCTCCTCAACGCGACCTTCCGAAGCAGTCGTCACTCACGGAACAAGTACCCCCTGGAGCTACCAGAATACCTCAGCAATATCAACTCATTCCTCCAGAACGAATGAGTCTCTACGAAAACACGTCCCATACAGAACCTAATATTCAGCCCCTACCAGCTATTAATGCCAGATATTCTCCGGCTCCGACCAAAGCCTCCAGTGTTCCTCCACCTCCAAACCGCTATGCTGCGTCACCATCAGCTGGCTCTCGCCCGTCTTCTCAAGCCTTATCCTTTCAGCCCCGGACTTCAAGCCCTCTTGCACAAAGCCATGCTTTGCCGCACCAGAATCCACAACAGTCTATCTCAGAGCTACCGCTCCAACATTCCCAATCAAGTAGCAGACAAAGTCTGCCCTTGCAGAATAGAGTCTCTATGAGCCTCCCTGTACCAAGTCACCAGAGCCCGGAGAGACCGCCACGAGCTGCGTCACATACAGAGCATGAAAGAAAATCGCGACCACCACATCTTCCTCAGCTCAGAGGGTCGCCTCCGTCGTTGAATGCTCCGCTCAACGCACCCCTCAGTAACACTCCTTCCGACTCCTCCTATGCCATGAATACTCCTGAGCCTGATCGCTCATCTTCAGATGGCTCCTCCTCTCTTCATCATCCCTATGAACCTGAAATGGACACATCAGAAGCATCAACGCGGCGTATACCTCGAAGGTCGCAAACCCAGTCGCCGGGCGCTGGTAAGTATTTGCCGGACTTGCCCGTGAATACGCAGAATCCATATCAGCGGCCGGCCTCTGTCAACGACCATATATCTGCTCCGTATTCACAGATATCACCGCCGTCTGTGAACTCGGAAAGGCAGCGTGAGAGGACTTTTTCAAAGGAACTCAATTACGTAAGGCCAACAGATGGCCGCGAATTGGATCATCTCGGGCGATGGAAAGGATGTCCGATTATTTCGTTTGGGTTCGGCGGTGCAATTGTGACTAGTTTCCCAAAGCACATTCCTCGCTACGCCGCGGGACAGACTGCGCCTATGATAAAGTGTAGCCCTGGAGAAGTCAAGTTGCAAGATGGGAAGATCCTCCCGCTTAATGACGATCTTGCGACATTTCCAGGCCCTCTAAAGTCAAAGAGCAAGAAGAAAGAGGTTATAGAGTGGCTACAGAAACGGATACAGCAACTAGAGTTCGACAGACACAGTCCATACGATAGCGGAGCACTTCCAGATCCAAGGACCCGTCATGAGGAAAAGATCCTCCTATGGAAGATTGTGCGGGTTCTTGTCGAACACGATGGGGTGGTCGACGGGACTTCCTCCGCAGAGAACGCTGTCAGAACTATTCTCTCGCCAGAGCTAACGCCAGGATATGACGCAGCTATCCCTCTTCAGCCCTTCAATGCCTCCCTTGTGGGTATCATGCAGCGCGGATCGCGCACCATTCAGGATACCGGAAAAGCTGAGGCTGTTGAGGAATTGCGTAAGCAGCTTCTTCATGGCGAACGAGAGCAAGCCGTTTGGCATGCTGTTGACAACAGATTATGGGCTCATGCAATGCTTTTGTCTTCAACTTTAGATCGAAGTATTTGGAAGCAGGTGTCGCAAGAATTTGTACGGCAAGAAGTGAAGACTTTAGGGGATAACACAGAATCGCTATCTGCGTTGTATCAGATCTTTGCCGGAAATTGGAATGACAGCATGGACGAATTAGTTCCCCCTTCTGCACGCGCTGGCCTTCAGATGGTCAGTAAGACTGCAAGCACTGGTCCCACGAAGAATGCTTTGGACGGTTTGGACCGCTGGCGGGAGACCTTAACGCTGATCCTAAGCAATCGAACCCCTGATGACGGCAATGCCTTAGTCTCATTGGGGCAATTATTGGCCAGCTATGGGAGGACCGAAGCAGCGCATATTTGTTATATGTTCGCCAAAACACCTGGACTTTTCGGTGGACCCGATGATCCACAAGTGAGTGTTGCCCTTTTGGGCGCTGACCATCTGCGTGATCCACTTGACTATAGCCGTGACTTCGACAGCGTACTCCTTACAGAGGTTTATGACTTTGCGCGCACAGTCCTGGCGTCGTCTTCTGCTGCAACAGTGTCACCGCACCTGCAATCTTATAAATTGTACCATGCAATGATCCTGGCAGAATACGGCTACAAAACGGAAGCACAACAGTATTGTGAGGTCATCACCAGCGCATTGAAATCGACGACTAAGCCTTCACCATACTATCACAGTCTGTTATTTGGAGCTTTGGATAATCTTACGGACAGGCTACGACAAGCTCCGAGGGATAGCTCAGGATCATGGATTTCCAAACCCAGCATAGACAAGGTATCGGGTTCCATATGGGCAAAGTTCAACCAATATGTGGCTGGAGATGAAAGCGATGCTGCTTCTACAGGATCTAGCAAGGCACCTGACCAAGAAGTGGGTCCGTTCGGCAGAGTCAATGGTGACTCGCCAACCCTTAGTCGAGATCCATCTTCGGGCGACCTGTACAGCTCTTATCCTGCAGGTATGGGCATCAGCTCATCTGCCCCTATGGTCAATGCATCAAATTCTCGTTATGCGCCAGCAGCGTTGCACACCCCCAGGTCATCTCTTGAACAGACAGGACGATCATCGCAAGAATATCAACGACCAACGCAGGGTGATTTGCTCCGACCTTCTTTTGCCCAACAGCAATATCAGTCGAGGCCCACGTCATCCACCAGCTCATATCACGAACCGTATAAGCCTGTGTCTCAGTCGTCCAATTATCCTCCACGTACCGAAAGCTATATGCCAACACCGCCCTCGCAGCCCGAATATATGCCCGTGGCTCCAGATGAACTATCGTCTTCTCTCTATCAACAAGATTCTTATCAGCCAAGCCCACATCTAGAGCCAGAGAAGTCTCAGGAAACAGATCAGCCAGGCCCTGGAGCCCCGGTTATTAACAGCTATGAGCCGCCAGTCTCCGAGTACAACGCCTCATCGTCCTCGTATGCGCCACCGTCTGCTAATGGTTATGAGCCGCCAACATCAAATGGGTATGAACCGCCATCCTACAATGCTGATGTGGCGGAGAACGTTGAGTCTCCTGTTGAAGAGAAACCTAAAAAGAAGTCATTTATGGACGACGATGACGAAAATGACTTTGGAGCCCGGGCAGCGGCCCTCCAGAAAGCAGAGAAGGAGCGAAAAGATCGTGAAGCCGAGGAAGCCTTTAGGAGAGCCGCCGAAGCTGATGGTACTTGCACTCCTATCCCTATTACAATTTCGCCATGTTTTGCTAATCCCATAACAGCACAGAAAGACAAAGCCCCTCAGCTTAATGCAAAGAAATCAGGTTGGTTAGGTGGCTGGTTCGGTGGCAAGAAAGACGGCGATGCTGCTCAGGCCACCTCCAATGCTCCTATCAGAGCTAAGCTTGGCGAACAAAGTTCCTTTTACTATGATCCGGAGAAGAAGAGATGGATCGACAAGAAAAACCCGGATGCGACACCAGCTGCTACAGCTACGCCTCCTCCACCTAAAGGACCGGCTTCTAGAGCGGTCAGTGGGCCTCCGCCACCGCGTCCAGTTTCGAGTTCAACCCCTCCTGTACCTCCACTCCCAATGGCAACATCTACTCCGCCCATACCATCTTCCAAACCGCCTACATCCAACAATCAATCACGACCTCCCTCACCGGCCGTTCTAGCCGCCCCAATCGGGGAGTCAGAAGCAGAAGCACCGCAACAAGCTATGCGGTCCGTTTCAGGACCCCCTTCAGGACCACCATCAGCCCCTCCATCCAGACCGCCTACCAGCATGAGTAACGCAAGCAGCATTGACGATCTGATCGGAGCTCCGCAAGCCCGCAAGGGCGGAACTGTCAGGAAGGGCAAGAAGGGCAGAGGATATGTTGATGTTATGGCTAAATAGGAATAATCGTGTACAAAACAGTCATCTCTCGTCTATTATGCTTTTGGAATTCACGACCACATACATAGCGTTGGGAAACATTGGCGTTTTCATGTTGTTCTGCTTCCCATTGTGTTATGGCCTTGAGCCAGAGGTGGGGTTTAGATTAAGGTACTTTAACATGTTCATAGCGTGTGTGTGTGGTCATTGTATTATGAGCGTTTGTACCATTCTATTTTTGAATCCAATAGCCTTTTTAATTTTCATCAATTGAACTGACTCCATGAGAAAATCTCCTTTGGAGACAGAAGTTAGAGTAAACTTAATGATATTACTTAACCTTCAACACACTTCCCACGAAATATATGTGTTGTCCACGGCAAGACTAATGTAATGTAGCCAGTGCCTAAGATAGTCCCCTGTCGAAAAAGACCAGAGACGAAGTCGCGGTGGTGGAGAATCTGATCAAGAGGGAGGCTATGTCCATTTCTTCTGCCTTACTAATTCTGAGATGATGATTCAGGAAAATGCTTTTCTAAAGGGGATATCCTGCAGAGAATAATATATACAATAACAGACTCTCCCACAAATCTGCAATTTATGCACAGCGTACGCCTCAATACCTCCTGACACCCTCTCTCGCGAATCGGCGCTTTGGCTCCATACCCGGCGTAGACAGCACTTCGCCCTGCTAGCTGTCGAAGACATCTCCACTAATCTTCATCGATCATGGCTTTTGATCTTCACCTCTCGCCCATATCCAATCGGATAGCCTTGCCTCACCTCAATTCTAGCACCCATACATATTATTATACTCCTCACATAACCTTCTTCTGCAACCTCCTCGACTCCTCTCCGTAATCCCGATCATCATCCCCCTCTACCTCCACCAGCACCTTCTCCATCTCTCTTGTCTGCCTCTCCCATTCCGCCTTGCTCATCTTTGACTCTCGACTGAACAACTCCTCGTTCGGCTGCCTGTAACTTCCTCCTAATCGATCCCATAGCGTCGTGAATTGGCCATAGTTGTAATTGAAGTAGAGATGGTGCATAGTATGGCATGCGGCGCCATTGATGATGTAGGAATTCGCTACGTATTCGCCGTCATGGATGAAGATGGTCCAGATGTTTATGAAGATGAAAAGGGCGACGTAGGCGAATTTTTGGAGGGGAAAGAGAAAAGGGAAGAGGTGATATGGAATGCTCTGGGCGAAGCCGTCGAGGGGATGGAACGCATGCGAGGCGTATGGCGTGGGCATGATCCATTTGTGGTGGGGTTTGTGGAGGGTTTTGTAGAGGCGGGGGTGGTGGAGGCCGCGGTGGATCCAGTAGATGCAGAGGTCGGTAAAGCAGATGAAGAGGGGGAATTGGAGGTAGTTGTAGAGTGCGAAGGGTGCGTCAGAAGGTGCGTCGTAGAGTTTTCCGTAGCCGCGGACTTCGAGGAGGAAAAGGGGAGCGGTGAAGATGGCCATGATGGGCATGGAGATCATGGTCTGTCGGATTTCGAGGGCGACCTGGTTCTTGAGGTATTTGGGATGGGTGACCGTGGCGTGGTCGAAGATGAATAGGTAGGAGAGGGAGGAGCACACGAAGTAGAGGACTAGACCGAAGAGCCTGGGAGAACTATTAGAGGCGATCGATCGTTTCAGAGGGGTTGCTCACATACCATGTTATCAGATATAGGGTGATGAACTGCCTCCAGACAGTATCTCGCGGCCATGCACTCATATATGCATAAGGTGAAGGTTCCAATTGGAAAAATTGAGTGGATGCATTTATGACGGCGGTGGGCAGTTCACGCCTGCTCGAGAAGGTTGTTGTAGGGTGTTTGACGACATTTCTGGTATCGGTGAAGGTCGATGCTGGGTGTACAAAGGCCCAGAAACGGTCGAAAAGAAAAGTGTCGAAAACCTGGAGAACGATATCCATTGTGATAGGGGTGCCGCGAGGGCGCAGCAAGGCGACGCGCTTAATCAGTCCAGGGCAAGGGCTTTACAGGTCAATTGGAGAAGCAATTGGACATGTATAAGCATCAGTTTGCCAATTGCTGTGTGGCTGCTGTGTTCTTGTCTAAGCGGGATGGTGATGGTGAATTAATTGAGTGAAGAATTGAAATATTTTACGGGTCAGATATTTAATTGAGCTGACTAGAGTACTAAAGTAAATAGTAAATGGAGCTTCTGCAAGGGCCGCTGACCAATCAGGATAAGATCTGCAGAACGGCAAAAACGGTTCGCGCAATCATGCCACTCCGGCTGCACGTAAATCCGACGGCGGCCAACCCCCCCATCCCCCTCTTCCCCCACGCAAAGAATCATTCTTTCCCGCTGCTATGCCTGCGCATTCGTCATACTACCGTACTTTAGGTGTATAGCCTCATGGAAAATAATATTGAGGTGGTGCAATGAACATAGTATCCATGCTCAACTGTATGCGAATATTGTCATTGCATGTAACTGGATTATACATGCATATTGCAAGCAATCAGGTGTGATGCCGAACTGATGTCTTCAACTTGTTGCAATACATGTATCTACTGTACGCTTAGCATGTCACACATTGAAACCAGCAAAGACACCCCAACTGAGGTCCCGAAAAGATCAAAGTTCCCTCTATATTCATTGGGAAAGGGCGTGGGACTGCGATTATTAAGGCGAAACGCTGCTGCTTGACTCGCGATCCTGTGTTTCCTGCTTCAAACCCTCACTATTCCTGTCAACCGCTGCGATGCGCCGGTCTTTGCCTCGTCCCTTTATCCCCTTGTTGCTGTTCTTGTAAAGTGTGGAGAAGTACTCCCAAAGCTCCCGGTCTGCCTCTGACATTGCGTCTCCCTCCCGCAACGACGCAAACTTGACTGCCAGCACTCGGAGAGTCTCCGTGTGGAATTTGTTCTGATGAGACTACGCTTGCGTCAGTGTTGAATGGCCTCAATTAAAATCTCTTCCTACCTTGAGATTCCCCAGTTGCGTAAACCTCTTTGAGCAGCCTTCCAGCTGGCAACAGTACGGTTTGATCCGTTCATGCACGATCCTGTGAGCTTGCACGTTCCCTCTCTGAGCAAATCTCCTGCCGCAGCGATCGCAAGAATACGGACGCTCGCCAGTATGACGGCGCTCATGCGTCTATACCACATCAGCACCTTCTAAATTTCGTGTTGCGATTCGTACTGACCTTGAGATTGCCTAGTTGCGAAAAGCGTTGTCCACATGATGTTTCTCTGCAAAGCTGCTCATGGACCTTATCAGCTAGAATGATGCCATTGTGGAAAATGGGAGCACCTACGTATGGTTTGTACCCAGTGTGTGCTCGCATGTGTATTTCGAGATGAGTCTTCTGGGTGAAAACTTTTGCACATGACTGTACTTTGCAAGGGTATTTTCGTCGTGCCTTGGAGCGCCTCTGATCGGTCTTTTTTATTGCTGATGAATTAGAATCGCTGCTAGAACTTTCACTGCTGCCACCGAACGTAGTCGAGGACGGCGCTTGCGTTAAAGAAGTCTTAGCCTTGGTTTGGATCGCTCTCATTAAAGTGTCCACATCAGTGCCGGCGTCTTTATCTGTTGCACATGTAGGAAGCCTAGAAGTTGCAACACTGTAGGGATGGAACTCGACGTTATCAGCGTCCTGAGGCGCAGCTTCGATCTTGATAGCTGGACTTTGTTGCGCAGGCTCACCAGGCGCTGGCTGCTGTGCTGATGGTGCATGGAGACCTTGCTCTGAGTAGGAAGCGCTGTGTTGTCCGAAAATCTGCTGTGGAGACGCATTTGCACCATGTCCAACGTTGCAGCCACCATACCCTAGACCGAGGTCATAGCCTAGGTCTATTGAATTATACTGGGTTGAGTAGGTAAATGCCGGGTTGGCGAAGAACGACGATGTCAGCTCGAAGTTCGAGGCCGGGATTGCACCATGGGGGACGTGGCTTTGGTGAGCGTAGGTATGCATCGCTATATCTGCTCTGTTCATGTTGATTCAAACGAGAATGCTTCACGCAGCCTTCAGATTGCAACAAAAGAGAGTGTCTAATATGCCCGCGCTCAGCTAACTTCTGGGTGGCTTAATCAAGAAAGACTGTCTAATACACGCATCTCGTTATGACATTTGGTACCATAGCAGTATGTTACCTTGCTATTTTAGAATCCAAGATCAAATCTTGCTCAGAGATCTGCCAGCAAGCAAGCAATAGCTTTGACATGAAAGCCAAGGCGCTCGGACCAAGCAATTCAAACGGACTGGGACGGTTCAAAGGGATGTGTCTGACTGCATAGCGCCACGCGAGGATCAAACAAAGGGAAAGGGAGGGGAGGGTACGAGGGTAGCGAAAAGACCATAGGCTCCTTATCAGATGCAGCCACACGTGTGGAATGGAAAAGCCCAAAGAGCATCATTCAATAATTCTCCGACGTGCAGTATTCTAGCAGCGGCCAGTTGCGGCCAACAGGCGATGGGCGACGGGCAACCTGGCGGCCCAGCTCGCCTCTCTTACCCAGGAAGGAGAGCCCCCAGGAGCCTAGACACGGTAGACGCTTTAGAAAGGTGGACAGAAGGTGGGGAGGGATGACCACCAAAGCAGCAGCTTCAGACGAGGAATGGGAACGGAAGTGACGGGGCGAACGGGAAAAGAGACGGTTATTGCTCCATGGAGATGGGTAACAATCTATGATCTCGCGTGGTCTTTCGAGAGGTGACCAATAACTGGCTAGCAACATTGAAGCAGAGCCTTGCAAAAGCGTGTCAAACAAGTCAAGTATCGGCGCGGTCCAGCAGAGAGTGGGGGCAAGAGTGGCTGGATGTGCGGCAGATCAATGGCACAGAGCGGGGCCAATCGAGCCCATTTGACAAATAGCACAGCATTAAAGCTATTAGGAGATATCTTATCAAAAAATAGTCGACTTTGCGTTAGTAGCCATTAGATGGAGTGATCGGCGATGACATATTCTCTTGACAGGCTACTGTCAGCCCAGCCTGAAAATCCTCCTACACCTAACTCTTCTTAGTCGCCACCAGTGGGGGGAACAGCACAGGGTTTTCACTGGCGTGCAGACCTGGTGCGGGAGAAGACCCTAGCCCATTGCACTGATTACTGACGAGATGCATCCGAGATGGGAGCCCAAGCAGGATCTGTAGAAACCCCACTGTGTTTGCTGTCTTTGTCGCACGGCGATGACGACTTCACGGTAGCCCAAGAAGGAGACGGACGAGCTTCTTTGAAGCGGGCAAGACTCGGAGAGGGTTGTCCTGCCCTTGCAATGGTGTGGCCATTTATTAAACGAATCCACCGAGGCTTGAAAAGATTCCGTCCAAATATGCGCTAAGATCAATTCGGAGAAGTCCCTGACGCGGCTAGGGCTGACACCTCGCTACCAACGAGCGCGCTGTGCTCGACGCCTGCAGGTGGATGATGATCCATCTCCGCAGCGGCCAGCTGTATGAGTAAGGTAGTCTAGACAAACACCCGAATCGTTCACGGCAGCTTTTGCATGACAGTCCCTACTGTGGACCTGCAGAAATGGGCTACATCCTCTACTCCCTCACCTTGGTCTCCTTGATCCTTGCCACAGGTAAATGTCTCCGCGGGAGATATCCCCCAGCAGGAGGTCTCGTCGGCTAACGTAAACGCCTGTCAGCTCTATACGTAACCCGCAACCGATGGATCCATAACATATCGTCGCTCCCCATCCCCGACTACATCTACACGCGCCTTCCTTCATCCTTCTCAAATGATATAGAATCAGGCTTTTCCTCCAGCGACTTCGATCTCCAAGCCAATGTGGCAGCCGGTGATTCCCGCGCCGGGTTGGACCAGCAGGCGAAGAGGGAGGTGCAGAAGATTATGAAGAACAAGAGAGTGGGCTTTGATGAGGCCAGGAGGATCTATACGGAGGGAAGGTTTGCGAAGAATGATATTGGACCTGATGGGAGACCGAGGGATCCGAAGTTCGTGTCGTTTTCATGAGGGTTTCGGGAACAGAGCGCCGGCGTCTAGAGAAGTCATGGGATAGCGAAGCAGTCACTCCTTTACTGAAAAGCATTTGATGGGCCTTTCTACGGAGAGGCAATGGCAATTTATTTTCTGATATGCTGGCGATCAGTTTACATACGGAGACGATTTCTGATCAGCTAGGTGTCTGCCGTCAAGAAGAGTTAAATTAGCTCTATTATGAGATCTCAACAAGTCATATCGATCAATAGTTTCTGCGATACATATTCCTATCAGGCTCTCCATACATCTCTTTGGGAGAGAGCTTCTTGTCGGCGCTTTTCCAAAGATACCTATGTCTCATGAGATTCCAGTGTCAGGTTCCCAAAAAGACAACTTACATGTCGACTTTCTAGCTGTTTCACCTATCGCTCCTTGCTCTGCCTGGCCCGCGCCAACATCTCCAGCCTCGTTCGGGCTTGCTGCATGGTTTAGACCGGATGTGGTCGTATGCGAGGCAGGTAAAGTCGCCTCATAGTCCATGGTTAAGGGTCCTTACCTTCAAGTCGTAAAATGAATCTTTCCTATATTACCTGGTCCTGCCAAATCCGGGTGGCTGAAATCCCGGTGGCATTCCTGGCGGAGCGCCTTGGCCTGGAGGTGGGCCAAATCCAGGCGGTGGGCCGAATCCAGGAGGTGGTGGGGCACTGGCAGGAGGGAAACCTTGCTGCTGAGGAGGATTAAATCCCGGCGGTAAGAATCCTTGGGGACCGCCATATCCAGCTTGGGAAGGTGGTGGCCGAGCAGGCAGGCCTGATGGAGGTGCGGGTAGAGGCTGAGAAGGCGGTGGTGGTCGTTGCTGTTGTGGAGGAGGTACAGCCTGGTAATTTCCATTTGGCATACTTGGACGTCCATTTATAAAGCCACTAACGCTGCCTGGCCGCCCACTATCACCTTCAATCATTGCCGCTGGAGCACTAGGTGCACCTCCAGAAAAGAGTCCTGCCGGCAGCGGCTGTGCCGTTGGTTGGACATTATGTTTTCTCGCTTGAGCTGCCAGCATCCTCTCCGCTTGATCACCATGGCGTTCCCCTTTCCCATCTTTCTTATACGCATACTGGACGGATATCTCCTTGTTCATAAGGTACTGCCCATTCATATTCGCAATTGCTTCATCCGAAGCTTCGAAATTCGAGAAAGAAATGAATCCGTAGCCTTTAGAGAGATTTGCGTCATCTCGAGCCACCTGTATAATTGTGAGCTCTGGGTTACATGTTGTGCTTGGGAGGTGTTACCTTCGGCGCAGATATCAGACTGCCGAAACGGCCAAAAGTATCGTACAACGTCTGTTCTGTGACCATAGGATCTAGATTCCCAACAAAAAGTTCCGCACCGACTTCCACTGTTTTTTGCTTGTCCGCTGATGCCTTATTGACTCGTATTGGCTTGCCATAGAGTCGGACCTGATTCATAATCCTAGCTGCGTATTCTGCATCTTCTTCGCTGATGAACTCCACGAAGCCATATCCTTGGTGCGTCTGTGTTACTCGATCCTTTGGGAGGTGTACGTTGACTATTCTGCCAGCTTGGAGCATCAATTCCCAAACCAAACTATCTGTCACTCGCTCATCTAGATTTCCAATATAGACTGTAGCTTCTTTATCTTGCTCCCTACGATGTTTTAGTACCGAAGGTCACATCGGAGATCTTATGCTTACCAGTGCCTTGCGCCAGACATCGTGGGGGTTGAAAAATGTGATGAGCTGGAAAAGTAGGCCTTGTGTTTGGTGGAGGCAGTCCTCCGTATTTTCGAGGGCGTTTTTTATATTTTAGCGCGACATCGGCGTTTTCAGCAATTTTCTTCCGCGATGTAAGTTTGAGTGCGAGTAGACTGATAAGTTCATTCCTGAAGGTCTTTCACCACCGACCTTCGATCGTACAAACATGTGGCAACTGTCAGAAGAGACAAAGGTATGTACCAGCTTCTTGGAGTACCACGCAACTAGGAAACTGCTAAAATTCAGGTAGGAGCGAATCACTAGAATCATCGACATTTCCCGGGTCGCCATACATTAGTACGAGCTCTTTACCCTATGACCAAAGCCTTTGAGACTGACGGAGCGTAGTGGCTATCTTCCTTTGATTATGTACTTGGGTAAGTCTGTATCAAGTGCAATATTTACAGCCAAGACTGATGGTTAGCAGGGTACACAAGGAGCGTCCCTAAACCTACTCTCATAAGGTATATACATACTACACATACTGAGGGAGCAGGGTGTCAAACTGATTGGATGGCAGGCTTATATCACCATTGGCCGAGTGAGTCGTTCACAGCGAAGAGGGTTGGCGGGTCGCAACGGTATAAAGCTCCAAGCTTAGGCTAGAGGGCACATAGCTGGCCCAGCTGAACGACGTGGGATGTAGAACGCTTGCTGGCGCTCAGGTATCGAGGTTAATCATATGTACTAGATCCATTGGCTTCCAGGCGAGACGAAGGTCTGGTTCGCGTCCAGGGGTCTGTAATTAAATAGCATTTCGCCTCAATCATAGAAGACCCAATAAGAACATAAAATTTTCCGCTACCTATCACCTATCATGAGTAATGTCAACCACTTCTCCCAGTCCTTCTTTAATCGAATCCACAGTAGCGGGCCTCCTTGCTGGTGTCGCTTCTACAGTACGTATCGCTGTAACTTCCTTGTCCGTCCCTTGGTCTGACATTGAAAGCTCGTTGCACATCCACTTGATGTGATCAAAACTCGACTGCAAGGTATCTCACGCTCAGAACGATGATCAGCAACAGCAAAAGCTTACATGAGATCACGGTTTCCAGTTGACAGGGGATCCCAATCGGCCACGAGCGTATTGCGAACGATCACCCGCAATGAGGGTGGGATTGGGGGACTCTACCGTGGGGTCGCCGTCAATGTGCTGGGGAACAGCGTAAGCTGGGCACTATACTTCGCATGGTACGAGAGTACAAAAGACGGAATACGTGACTATCGAGGCTCGTTATCGTATTATGACTATTTTCTTGCGTCTGGCGCTGCAGGTGCGCATTTACATTGAAGGCACGCGATCATCTGATAACACATGACTGAATTCAAGGTGCCCTGACTGCCATCTGTACGAATCCAATCTGGGTCATCAAGACACGTATGCTATCGACCTCTAGCACCCATCCAGGAGCCTACACATCCATACTCGACGGGACGAGACAAATCTTTCGCTCAGAAGGACTTCGGGGCTACTACCGTGGCCTACTACCCTCCCTGATCGGCGTCTCACACGGAGCTTTACAATTCATGGCATATGAACAACTCAAGATCTATAGGGCAGATGGTATATCGGAGAAACAGAAAGATCTCGGAGCAGTAGACTACCTGGTGCTCAGCGGGCTAGCCAAATTGTTTGCGGGTAGCATAACATATCCATACCAAGTTGTACGGGCTAGGCTCCAGATGTACGATGCGGACAGCGCATACAGAAGCGCCCGGGACGTTGTGGGTCAGGTGTGGAGAAAGGAAGGACTGGCAGGATATTATAAAGGATTGGGGGCGAATATGTTAAGGGTCATGCCAAGCACGTGGGTGACATTCTTAGTGTACGAGAAGACGAGGTCGTTCTTTGTCCAGGATGTCAGAGGTCCGCATGGAATATGAAACATTGCTTCCTAGTTTCTAGTCTCTAGCTTCTGGCCCAAAATTGGTTTGATGGTGCGAAGCTCGAGCGCGATATAGAATGTAGCGGTGATCCTTGCATGCTATTTAGGTACTAGGAGACCCACATACGATTGATGTCTGCAAAACATAATGCGAGATGCAGAATGCGAATACTAGATGCAGTACGTTAGACACATCTAGAATGTAAGATATCGTCGGACGGTGGAGAGGGGTTAGAGAAGTGGCGATGATTGGTGGTAGGTTGAGCGGAGAGGCGCTCGTTGTGGTGGTACCAATTCAGAAAGAAGAGCTGAAAGCGGGATTGTGCATTCTGCGAATCACATCGGTAAGCCGGGACTCCGAGGATCTGGGAAAGGACAGAACTGCGCTACGGGCGCACCATGCGGGTATAGCCGTAAGTGCTTACTCTTAGCCACCTCGAACGGGGGCTTGATGGGGGAGACTGCCGGGATTTAGGTGGGAGGAGAGGGATGAGGGAGGAGGGAGGCTGGAGGGCGGGCTTCGTGAAACTTACACCTACTGTTAGATTGTGCTTACCTTACCTTACCTTACTCCCACCGTTTACTGGGAAATCGCCTTGCTCGCCCGTCAGTCCCGCCCTCCGAGTCCCTACCGAGAAGCACCTAAGGCCCTACTTTAGTACCTTAAGATTTAGCCTTTGGTTGCTCCCTTCCTTCGCCGCTCTGTCTCTCTACCTAGAACTCCACCTCCACACCTACCCATCTCCCAACTCACCTTGGTCTCACCACCAAAACACTCTCACCAAGCTTCTTCTTCACCCACTTCAGCATCAAACCACTTTCTGTCCTCATTTCGCCGCCTCCACCTTCCTCATCCGTGGCTGTCTATTCCCACCGACCCCACTCATGCTTTAAGGCTTGACCGTTGCAGCTTGCCCCGACTCCCTCCTACATCCTTTCCGTGTGAGCGAAATCCTTTCCATTTTTCATCACCATTGTTAGACTCAGGGACAGAGGCCAACTAACAGTAGCAACATCGATCGTCGCTGCTGTGAATCCTATATGCGCTCACTCCACGCATCGTAAACACCCACTGTCTGTGCGCTGCGGCCTTTTTTCCCTCCACCCTCGCAAACTTGCCTTATTTCCCGACCGAGCAACATGACTCTATCAAGAGAAACATCTGACTTTTCGCCAGGCCGATAGAGAGTTAGTCAAAATGTACAACGCGCACCGTGGGATGGTGCAGCCTCCCTCCTCCTCCAACAATCGCCTCTCAGAACTCTTCGACCAGATCAGACGTGAATTTGATACCCACGCGCAGGATAGAGCTGGCGAACATGACCAAAATAGTGAGTTTGTTTGCTTTTATCTGGTCTTATACCGCAAGTTCCGCACATGCACCTTTCCGTTGCTTCGTCACCGGCAAATTTAGGCCTTGAGAATCCTTCTCTCTCTGTGTCTCTGGCAGGACATAGCAAGAAACACGTGCACTGGAACTGGCAAGCATGGGGACTAAAAAGGAAGTCATGCGCCTAAGGCAACTGCTAACAGAATCGCAAAATACAGTGGCTGCCCAAATGCAAGAGATGGAGTTGGTGAGGCAAAAGGTCTATGAGTTGGAGCGCCAGCAGGTGCTCATCAAGCAGAGGTATGTCATCGACGGCCTTGGCATTCTACATTAGGTTGGCAGCTAAGGCACTGAACCAGGTACGACGAAGAAATCGCTCGGCTACGCCACGAGATCGAAGCTCGAGGAGGACCACCATCACATGTAGGGGTCAGTGGTCTAGCACCTCATGGAGGTGTGAATCAACCCGCTCCTCCTGCCATTGGGCACGGGCCAAGCAATTTATTCGGCGGTATAATGGCCAATCCTCCGGGTCAAGGCAACCCCGGGCTTGTGCCGCCCTCACAAGATCAACAGGCACAGTCACAAGGTCCGCCTCCACATCCAATGCCTCAATCTCAAGGTCTACAGCAAGGCCCCTATCCAGGCGGTTATCCCCAAGCTCCTGTGGTGAACGGTATGGTAACCCCTGGCAAATTCTCGTAGGCATGCTCCATATTCGCGGTTGCTGATTTGTCTTTACACAGGCTATGGACCTCAAGCGCCGATCTCCTCTCCAGGCCCCGGGAAACGAGGTGATAATCGCAGGCCAGTGGGGCATGCCAGCACCCCACAGCAGCCCTCATCCATGCCCTACCCGAATGCCTCACCCTCGATGACAAGGCCAAGCCCACCTCCACAATTTCACAACAATGTTGGCAATGTGCTTGCAGACTTGGACCCTGACCAGATGCGCCCTGACCAAAAGCGTGAAGGCAATGATTGGTTCGCAGTATTCAACCCAAATGTACGCCGGGTTCTTGATGTCGACTTGGTACATAACCTTATTCACGAGAGTGTGGTATGCTGTGTAAGATTTAGTCGAGATGGGCAATACGTAGCTACAGGATGCAATCGTTCGGCGCAAATCTTTGAAGTGTCGAGTGGCAATCAGGTAACGAAACTGCAAGACGATTCCGTGGACAAGGACGGGGATTTATATATCCGAAGCGTATGCTTTAGCCCGGATGGGATGTACCTTGCGACAGGTGCGGAGGATAAGCAAATCAGAGTATGTCTCGTCCTGCAATTAAAGCTATCATGACCCAAGCTAATTCTTTAACACCAAAGGTGTGGGACATTCAAAGGCGTCAAATTAGAAATACTTTTGCCGGACACGAACAGGATATCTATTCCTTAGATTTTGCCAGCAATGGCAGACATATCGCTTCAGGGAGTGGTGATCACACTGTCCGCGTCTGGGATATAGAACAAAGTCGAGAAATACTAAACCTTCAGATCGAAGACGGCGTAACAACGGTAGCAATCTCCCCCGGAGGCCACTATGTTGCAGCTGGGTCTCTTGACAAGAGCGTCAGAGTGTGGGATATTAGTTCTGGTAATATTATTGCGAGACTTGATGGTCTCGATGGTCACAAAGACAGCGTATACTCTGTTGCCTTTGGACCAGATGGCGAAACTTTGGTAAGCGGGAGTCTAGACAAGACCATCAAAATGTGGCAATTATCTCCTGATACGCGAGGAATGTTGGGGGGACAGCTTGTCCGAGGTGGAAGGTTAGTAAGAACGTTTGAGGGCCATAAGGTAAGCAATATCAGCCAACTCGCTCCGTATGAGGCAGGCTGTAACCCAATCATAGGACTTCGTTCTCAGCGTCGCCATGACACCGGATGCGGAGTGGGTTATGAGCGGATCAAAGGATCGGGGAGTGCAATTTTGGAACCCACGTACTGGCGATACGCAATTGATGCTTCAAGGTCACAAAAATTCGGGTATGAGATTCCAAGGTAACATTGGTTGACTGTTATCATTTACTGACCAGCGCATAGTCATTTCTGTCGCTCCCAGCCCCATGGGCGATCTATTTGCAACAGGCAGTGGGGACATGCGAGCTAGGATTTGGAAGTGAGCCTGCCTTCGATCAATCCTGTTGAGATTACAACGCTAACAGCTCGTTCACAGATATGGACCATACCGGGGATAAGTGGTGGATATCAAGGGAGCGTGGTGTAGGATGGATTGAGTGGATTGCCTAAGCCCTTCGGGCCTTTAAAATCCGTGTACCTACTCTAATTCTGAAGATACGAATGATTTTGGGCATTCCCAGTGCTAGGCTTTGGGAGGTCAGTAAGCGTTATTATTAGTCACCATCAAAGCTTTGTATTGAGACCTAGAATCGCCAATTATCGTAAGCGTCAAGAATGAGGCACGATTCGTCTCCCAAAAATTGCGCCTTCAATTACCTATTGATTGGGCCAGCCGCGCCTTCAAGCGCGCTTCTAATCCCTATCTAATCTCTCAAGCGAACTTTCTCCCACAAAACAGTGGTGTGGCTCGAGTATTGCAACAACTCAAATCAAGGATGGCGGACCACCACCAATCGAACGTATCCGAGGACCTAATATGGGAAATATGTCGTACGTTGCAGCTAATTGAGAGATTGAGGATGAGGGTGGACTGCTCATGCGATCGCAGGTTCGAACAACTCATATCTGGTGAAGCGCAAGAGTGGAGGTGGATCTCAATTCTCGAGAGACCCTCTTAATTTAATGAACAAACATTCGAGGAAGGTCAGTTAGAGAGAAGCTCCTGTTGCACTGCGATTGCTGACGGTGAATCTAGTATGCGGGTTTCGTCAATAATAAGGTACGCTTGAAGGGATCATCCCTATACTACTGGGAGCCTCATGGAGCAGAAGCTAAAATAACATAATTTCAAAGGCCGTCGGGGTCCAGCCAGCGGAGAAGAGTGGAGTCACCTTGACTACGAAGAAGCACAAGCATCTCAACCGACCTGCAGCGAACAAGAATGAGGTGTCGTGGGGTGGGAATAAGTCAGGACCAAAGTCAGTTATACGCCCGGCATACAGCTTATATTTTATATTTTACTGACGAGTTGGCAACAGGATCTACAAAGGCATCGTCAATTATACAGCAAAGCAAGGCTACAGGGCAGACCTACGGCAAGAGGCTGTTGCTCGTGCGAGTGCTATCCGCCAATCGCAGAGACCAAAGAAGGAAGACCCAGAACCAAAGCTGCGAGGCTCCAAGGCAAAGAAGGCGGAGGAGAAGGCGTCATGATTGGAGATCATAACTAGGCTTATGGTAGGCTCTTACTGGCAGGATAGGAGTGAGATTAGAAATTACCAAGCATGGTTTTCTGCGCTATTAGCTTTCGAATGGTCTCTATCATGAGATCGGATTATCTGATCAAGCTATGGTATCGGCCTGGCTAGATCCGAAAATTGAAGATTCGAGATAGCATGTAAGCGTAGAATTGACATCCAAGCAATCAACTACCATTTGTCCTCAAAGCTTCGGCAACATATCCCCTGGCTAGAGAAGGGGATCGGGGATTGGGGTTGCTGATAGATCCAAGATGCACTTCAATCATAGCGAGTGAAGTGGTGAGGGGATGCCTTAGATAGCTTCGACGATTTTGGTGACTTCGCTGTCCGCACAGACGGCATTCGGAACCCCGCCAGCCGCGCCTTGGTGGGGCAGCCTTCCGCTGAGCCAACACAACACCTAGGGACTTTTCTGTTCCACCATCTTCTCTGTCAAGAAGCCAATCCTCCACCGTCATAGAGTACTCATTCTCAACCCATTTTAACCATTAATTGTTCTATGTGGGCGCTCCTGTTGGACTATTACTGTACAGCTCACTGATCATGATAGTGCAGACCGCTTTTTAAGTTTAAAGACTCAGTCACTATGGTCAAAGCAGGCAAGCCATTGCCTAAGCAATCCTCAGAATTCGTGCCATCTAATCATATCTTAGTTGTCTTGGGCGCCTCTGGTGGCATTGGCCAGGTAAGAGTCTTGTCTAAGCGTTCCAATGTAACGGGGTTCTTGCTAACCATGACGCTGGCAGCCCCTCTCCCTTTTGCTCAAAGCCTGCCCCGAGGTTGATGAATTGTCACTCTACGATGTCGTCGGTACCCCTGGTGTTGCTGCCGACCTTTCCCATATCTCATCCGTAGCCGTGCGTGCTCCCAAAGCCCATCCAAAGTTTGATGCTGAAGTGGAATAGAAAATCAGCGGCTATCTCCCCCCTGATGATGGCTTAAAGAAAGCCCTAACAGGGGCAGATATTGTTGTCATCCCAGCTGGCATTCCTCGTTCGTATACAGAGCTATGTCCTATATGCTAAGGGTCTAATGGAAAGATAGGCAAGCCGGGAATGACCCGTGACGATCTCTTCAAGATTAACGCGGGCATTGTACGTGACCTGGTCACCGGGATTGCGGAGACCTGCCCAAAAGCGTTCATTCTGGTCATTTCCAATCCAGTCAACTCCACGGTCCCAATTGCTGCGGAAGTCATGAAGAAAGCTGGCAAGTTTGATCCAAAGCGCCTTTTTGGTGTCACCACTTTGGACGTAGTTCGCGCGGAAACCTTCGTGCAGGAACACACGGGCGAGAGAGATCCTTCCAAGACAGTCATCCCTGTCATTGGCGGCCACTCTGGCGAGACCATCGTTCCTCTATTCAGTCTTGCAAAGCCTGCAGTCAAGATCCCAACAGACAAGCTAGCACCATTAGTCAAGCGTAAGCGTTCCAATCCTTGAGAAATTAGGAGTATGCTGATCCTCGGTAGGCGTTCAGTTTGGCGGTGACGAGGTCGTCGAGGCTAAGGGAGGTGCAGGCTCCGCAACTCTTTCAATGGCATATGCTGGCTATCGGTACAATCCTCGCTGCTCGCTGCCATTTTGAGTAGGAAGTCTGGCTTTCTGACAACAACGCAGTTTCGCGGAAAAGCTCATAAAGGCTATAAAGGGCGAGAAGGGAGTAGTCGAGCCAACATATGTTTATCTGCCTGGTGTCACCGGCGGTGATGCCATCGCCAAAGAGACTGGTGTAGATTATTTCTCAGTACCCGTTGAGCTTGGGGTATGTGCAGACATATTGTCCACTTACTGTCCACTTCTGCTTCGTTTTGCTAACCAAACGTTAGCCCTCCGGAGCAGAGAAAGCTAACAACATCCTTTCCGAGATTAACGACGAAGAGAAAAAGCTTCTCGAGGCTTGCAAGACTGGCCTGAAGGGCAACATTGAGAAGGGCGTCGATTTCGTTCACAACCCACCACCAAAGTGATTCACCCGGGAAACACTCGTTTGTCTCAGATTCTTTGTCACCTTATCACCGAATCCGTAACCCGAGACTTCAACTCTCTTGGGTGACACCCTATCAAAAGCTTTGTAGCCAGTATAACATTAAAACGCTCATTGACTGATCGATTATCTCTTGTACGTAGGCTTTGATCTTCTGCGAGTTCCAGATCCCTGCGGCTGAGGAGGAATGCGGATATAAATGATGATCTCGTTGGCCTCGATTCATAGACTTATAGATCGGATTCAAGAAGTCCAGAAGAATTCATTACAGAGGACAAAGAGTATGTGAATAGTGGTATAGTGAGAGCAAAGAGACCTCTATTCCTTGTGACTGAAACGCCCGTCTATGCCGCTAATCGCATCAACTTCCTGTCAACATGCCGTTCTGAGTCGGCGCCGTCATGCTTTGGCATTTGTAGTCTTGATCTGGAAGGTAGCTGCCGGAAGCTCTGAGGTCTCCGCTTGTACTGTAGCAGTAATACCCATGCTGGCCAGCCCACCTCTAATGACACCGCAAGGAAACCAAAGGTACTGGCACCAAATTAGCTAGAAATCAACACCTGGCTTGCGTTATCTTCTCATACCGGCTGCGCTCGTGAAACGGCTTCAGAGGACGACGACATACTCATTCGGGAGAACGGTTTGAAGCTGTTGTCCGTGAGTACGTAGACGCCCTGACACACTCTTCGTAAGCCACGCTGGAACTTCTTTCTAGATCGGGTGTTCATACACGATGATTCGTCTTCAGATTGTCAATCTGCTTCCTGAAGAGTAGGGCCCACATGTCCTTGCACAGGAACTTGATCACATCCAACGTATCCGTGAACCGTGGCCGATCTCTCGAGAACCTGTCGATAACCATATTCAATCAGCCGTGCTCCACACTTCTTCACATCTGCGCCGTAGCTTCATCTCCACTCTCCCCAGGTAGACATCCAGAAGACAGCCTCACCTCTCAACAAGTCCTTGCCCAACTCTATACCCCGATGTCTCTAATCTCCGAAACGCAGCCTCCTTCTGCTCGTCCTCATCTATAGGCTTTACGCTATCCTGGCCAGCTATTGTGAGCTCATTGTTTAGTCTGTAAGCCATTGGGACCATCTCAATTAGGAGAAGATCCATGCATGAGGAGTTGAGGAAGGTCGCATAAGGATCTGAGGCATTGTAGGGGGGGAAGGGTGCCTCGAAGGACATTGAGGCGGTGACACTGAGACGGAGAGGCTTGAGAGTATCATATGGGATGGTGCGACTTTGGTACTAACGTAGGCATCCCTCAACTTGTGGAATTTTGAGGTGTACTTATGGGAGTACAGTGGTTTGTAAAGTCTTGGGGTTGAACTACGGGGGCAAGTCAAAATTACGCGGATATCTGGATTGAATAAATCTCGACCAACCTGTGCCAATTCTAAATATATTGTCGAATACTGTCTAAGAAATCCGTATCGAATCTATGGGTTATGAACGCGTGAAGACCATCCACAGACTCCGAGTTAAGTGCTAACCCTTTTATCCCCGGCGCTGTCTGCTCCCTATGGATAACTCCTATTGCTCCTGGCTGTAGAGATTACGCCCTGATGCTCCTTGAAAATGGAGATTCCTTCCTGATGCCCCCTAGACATGTTTAGTAGTGGTACAAGCGCCCGCTGCAGTATATCCGTAGAGTCGTGCGCGAATCATTATAAGGAAATTTGGCGTTAAGAAGTGATAAAACATAGTCTAGAATTTCGAATCCCAGTGCCATGCACACCTTCAATCTCATGGGGGATTGCGATACTCTTTCGCAGCGTAACTGGGCGGTGCGAAAGGGTTGGAAGAGCTTGTCCTTGGCATTTCGCCATTGACACCGTTTGGTCGGATTGGCATATTATCGATGGACGACAGTCTGGACAGACCACTGGAAGGTCTATGAGTCATTTGTCTTTTGGCGGGTCTTGGTGGCTCGTCTTCTTCGTCGCTACTTAAGGTCAGGTCCACTATTGGACCTGACGATCGTTTGTTATTTGATGGAATCGGTGCTGCCGCCGATGAAAATGATTGTTCTCTCGATGAGATTGGCGGTGTCCTCATTAGGCCAGGCTCATGAGTGGCCTCCTTCTTCACCGGAGCCAGCCGGGACATGTCTTGGATCTCCACAAGGTCATCTTCGCCATCGCTACTGGTACGTCCATTTGTTCTTGGGGGGAAGGAGCACTACCCGTGGTCTGGGCCCATTTGCCGTTTGGTTCGATAACAACTTGATCGATAGACTTAGGTGTCGACTTGAGAATGTCATCGACGTATCTAAGGCGGATATCAGGTACAACGATCAGCGCTTATATAAGGTTACCTACTGGTCGACGTGCAACTGACTGTATCCAACAGCCTTATTACAGACTGGACAAGTCCAAGTTGGAGCTTGCTCTTGAAGCTGAAGAAAGGATGTGGCGTCGAAGCATTGGTTGTGACTGCAAATGGAGGAACGACAAGGAATGTCAATCCTCAATGTCGACAAAGGGCATTTCAAAGACATGATGCTGGAAGTGGCCACAAGATCATTGTCATCCGCCCTGCTAATCACTACTCATAATGCTCAATTAGTAGGCATATTGGCTTCTGCGATCTAAGCAACGTACTTTCCCGGATAACTTGCTCTTTCACTATTGTTTTGCCAGACTTAAGCTTGGAGACCAGTTCTTCCACAGGATGGCGCTTGACCAGGTTGACGACCATGAGATACCTCTGCTTCCTCATCAGTAGTGCTCGAAGATAGTGCAACATGCGTAGCGGAGGGATCCCAGTGCAGACTCCATAAACGTTCAACTCACTTTCTTGGTAAGTGCGTACGTAACAATCATTTCATTCCTGTATCCCGCTTTATGCCTAAGCAGACTAGTTATATCAGCGGGCTTTGTAGTCCCCGGTTTATTTTTTAGGCCCCTCAAATTTGCTTTTACTTCATCTTGGTTGACTTTGATCTCGAATTGATACGGAAATTCGATATCGACCATCGTGAATGGTGACATGGCGTCTGCAGCACAGTAGACCATTACTCTAATACAAGGGTCCGCAGCAAGCAGCTGAGCGGTGTCGGCCCGAAGGCTGATGGAGGCGTCAACCGTGTCTCGCGTAGTCTCTCGGACTAACACTTTTGTGATTAATCACAAGTGTCAAAAGCTGGGTATTATAGTGAAAATCGAAGCCAGGTGCAACGTACTTTTGCATTCTAAGACCGAGGTTAACGGCTCTATCACTGTAAAGAACGGACTAGATTTGAACTGCGGAGACCCTGTATGCCTATCAGAGGCTTCAAAGGCAGTGAGGAAGGACTGCAAGCATACTTGGCCCAGATCCATTTGTATTCGCAGGCATACCAGGTATTCCAGGTCGGAACGTATTACTGCTGAAAGAATGTTGATACTGAGTAGGCGCCTGGGGTGGATTGTTTGAGTACACTCGAGGCGCTGACGGCGAAGGCGATAGGCCTGCTGGGCTGGCATCTGGATTGTAGACGAGGTTTCTCAGATTGCGGAAGCGTTCTATGTCATGGGCATGAGCGTAACGGTGGAGTTCTATTATTTAAAGATCGGCTATTAGCTCATTGTGTATGCCATGAGGAGTCGGAAAAAGAAGGGAACGACTGAAGGTTCCATGTGTCCATGTCCTTAACTTTACATCAACCCTTGTGAAAGTAGTATGGGCGAGACTCACGGTCGATAATTCGTGTTTGCAGAGTAGCCTTTGCACCCGAGACTGGGAGTGATTCCTTTTTCAATATCATCTTCAGCTGATTATTTATCAACGTCTTCACCTTCGCAGCCACAGCCTCCGCATTGACAGGCTCCACCGAAGTCATGTTTGCGGCTCCTCCAAAGAACACCCTAGAAAGCTCCGCCGTTGGAGGTAAAGGCGCTCGCGCAGGGATTTGAGAAGCCAAAGAATCATGTGGGATACTGGGCCGACGTTTCACTGGAGTATCAAGCAACTAGTTGGACCGGTACTTAGAGTTCTTGAAGGTGTTAAAGCGTCGAAGGTAGAATGTTGGGTAGGTTGCAAGGCGATACAGATAAAGTGCGGCCAGATTCCGAACGGGAATGATTTGCTCAAAGTTCACTTCGCGGTCACTTGCCGCCATACAGTGAGGGTGCGCTTATCACTTTACTCAGGCACACTCATCCTGACCTGACCTGCGCTACATAATTCATACTCGTTCAGAAGTTGAGCGATCATAAGACCCCGAAAGGCTTTGCAGGTTCCTTCTCCCACCAAGGGATCGCTGTCAAAGAACGAGATATAATATGGCGAAGGGCTTACGCTCGAGTCGTAACAAAGTCAACAATTCGAAACTTCGATCTAAGATTTTTGGGCCGGTCGAGGATGAAAGGAAGCAGCGCCTGTCCGCAAAACTGCTCGAATTAGCTTCCAAGCCCGCAACGAAGGCTGAGGAGGATGCAAAGATGGTCGACGAGCAAGGTCGGCTACCTTATGAATGACGCCAGCCATGTTGTGGCCACTGTGACTAATCCTTTTTCTATTTGTATAGAGCCAACGATTTCGAAAGAGGCGCAGGCAGAAGCAAACATTTGTGCAAACGAACAGGGTAAACCTACTACCTATCAAGGCAAGTTATCGCGCTTGTAACGCTAACAAGTCTTTAATTTACAGAGATGGATGTCGAACAAGATAATGGCTCTATGAACGCTGCGGAATCAAGACCAAGGAGCAGTGGGCGGATACAGAAAAAAGGGCGGGGCAAAGCGAAAGCTGCAATGGTATTTCCTGTCTACAGGAAGGGGAAGAGGGTGGGACCTCATCTAAATAAAAGACAGAGGCGAAAGAGTCTGCGGCCATAGAGTGATATTTGCATGGACTACCAGAAAACGTGCCGGCATAACAACATAGCAAGCGTCGCTGATGCCAAATGCTTTCTCAACAGTCTATGTTCCTGCTCTACGCTCCCTCATGAGTTCGAGTCTACAACGTGTACCCAAGATCCCCTGCCCTCTACCTCTCATAATATTCACACATACGTGATGTTGACAGCATATCTACTTCGCAGATGGCAGAGCCGAAATGTGGACAGAAAAGGTAAGGCCTGCAATGTGAGGCTTCGGCTGTGGCTGACGGGAGATCTGCAGCGCCGAGGACCTTGAATTCAGGCTTTAAATTTTGACAACATTCTCCGCCCAGGGGACTGACTGTCTATTGTGACCTGACGTTCTTACAGGTCGATACCACAACACCATTGTTGGCTGGAGGATCACTTTAACCAGGACTAGCTCCTTCTCTATGTTTGGGTGCTAACTATGAATTGAGTCCTGTGAAGCATTGGGCATGCTAACACAATGTCGCAAAGACGTTGGATACTTATGCTGACTATCGCAAACCTACTTATTCCTATGGCCATATTGATTTTTGCAACAGGTTTCTTTCCTTACAAGCCTTTCATCGCTGGTAGAGCTTCCTATGGAGATGGCAAGGATGGCAGGATTGACAACAAATATGGAACGGCTCCTTTCGACAAGGTAATATTCATGGTCGTTGATGCGCTTAGGAGGTTAGATATCTTCCAGGCCATTGCTAGGCTATTACTAAGACTCTCAGCGATTTTGTCTATTCCAACCACTCAGGCTTCACATTTACTCAAAGGTCAGCACGTACACCTGTTACGGTTTGGTCAAGCTGACTCTGGTATGGCAGTCTTATCCGATTAGGAGCAGCCATGCCATTCACAGCCCATGCCACATCCCCAACAATAACCATGCCTCGAGTCAAAGCAATGACCACCGGATCAATACCTTCCTTTCTCGACGTCATCCTCAACTTTGCTGAATCTGACACAACTTCAAGCTTGGCTAACCAGGACACCTGGCTTTCGCAATTGAACGACAAGCCGGAAGGCAAGTTGGTCATGTACGGTGATGATACCTGGCTGAAGTTGTTTCCTAATGTATTCGCTCGTGCGGATGGCACTTCAAGCTTCTTCGTTTCGGTCAGTGGTCCTTCGTTGGATATGTACATAGACGCCGTAATACTGAGAATCAATTAACAGGATTTCACGGAAGTGGACGACAATGTGACAAGGCATTTGCCTTTAGAGATGAGGCAGAGCGATTGGAATGGCATGATCATACATTATCTCGGACTCGACCATATTGGACACAAGGCGGGTCCTAGGAGGTAATATGAAACAGTCAGATGAAGGAGAAGCATATATTGACTTTAGTTGTAGTCCTCACATGATACCAAAGCAGGCAGAGATGGATGATATCGTGAAGCAAATCTACCAAGCAATTGAGGCAGAAAAGCATTTGCAGTCTACCCTCCTCGTTGTTTGTGGCGACCATGGCATGAATGAAGCCGGCAATCATGGAGGATCAGCAGAAGGCGAGACGTCTCCAGCGCTGGTCTTTCTATCCCCCAAATTCCAAACCATTTCTGGGGGCTCCGAATGCCCACTCGTTGTGCCAGAATCTTCCTTTGAATACTATACCACAGTAGAACAGTCCGACATTGCGCCTACACTCGCTGGTTTACTAGGATTCCCAGTACCTCTCAATAACTTGGGCGTCTTTATCCCAGAGTTGTTGGCGTTTTGGGACGATGGTTAGCCCGCCCGAGGATGACCTGTTCGGGTACACAACTAATGGGTCTCACAGATGTTAAAATACAGCTCATGCAACAGAATGCTCGGCAGATCCTAGATATTGTCCGTGGAACTTTTCCAGGGCTACCCTTCGATGGTACAACAGACGGCACTGGTTGTGCATCGCTGAATTCTGACGGAGAGACACTAGACTGCCTCTGGTCTAGGGCGACGAAGTCTTTGGACCGTCCTGGCTATGTAGACGGTCCCGAAGCACTGCGAGCATTTACAGAAGTATATTAGATGCTCGCCATCGAAAAGGCCGATGTGCTAAATTGTATGCAGTTCTCCAAGCGTGCCCAGAATGTTATGAGCAGCACTGCCAGTAACTACGATATCGGCAGGCTCCACATAGGCATTGTTCTTGCTGCGCTGGCAACGGTGGCTTGTCTCACTACGGCTTCCACCGCTTTATTAAAATCACGCTCGAGCGGGCTATGGACTTCAACGGTGATTATCCTTTATGGTGCGATGATGTTTGCGAGTAGCTATGTCGAGGAGGAACAGCATTTCTGGTACTGGGCATCCTCCGGCTGGCTTGCATGGTTGTTCTTGAAACAGTGAGTCATGTTTCAAGGCTCATCCTGGTCAACGCTGATAGCGCGTAGACACAGCACTTTACAGATAGGCGGCTTCTGGAAAGCTTGGTTGTCAGTCCCGCTGCTTGCTATATTGCGCGTGATCCGTATCTGGAATCAGACAGGCCAAAAACATGCTGGTGAGCCAGACATTGCAAAGACGTTACTTCCTGCACACAACTCCGTACTTTGGTTCCTTGTGTTTGCAACCTATCTTGATGTTGTCCAACGGCTGTCGAGGAGGGCTCTGCTATGGACGTCGCGGCGTGTCTCATTCGCGGCTTCGCTCGCTTTAGGCCTTACAGCTCTCAGCTTCAAAGTGGACTTCACAAA
Organism: Cladonia rangiferina; assembly: GCA_023065455.1. Lineage (NCBI taxonomy): Eukaryota > Fungi > Ascomycota > Lecanoromycetes > Lecanorales > Cladoniaceae > Cladonia > Cladonia rangiferina. The sequence continues at coordinate 598,890 of JAJREH010000026.1, forward strand.
GGCAGACGCTCCGGAACTCTTGGACGGTTTTCATCTTTTCTTTTTTCTGAGACCAATGAAAGAGGCTTCCTTGATAGCCCAAGCCAGGGCATTATTCGTCAGTATCGCGGCTCTGCTGTTGCTGAGTAGCTTCCCTGTGATTTACAAACGGGCCGCCCAAGCTGGGAAAGTTGAAGATATAGCACAGCCCCCAGTCGATGCGGGCATGCTAACAGACGAAGTTTCGGCCCTCCGACCTCTTCACGACTTATTCACACTATTCCTCATGACCCAATCAAGAGCTACCAACATCCCCTTATTCCTTCTGTTTGAGATACAATGCAATCTTTTAGATTTAGTAGAGCTGTCTGGAGTTGAAATGACGTTGACATCTCATCTCTTCCAGTACGCGTCATTCTTCGCATTTGGAGGTTCCAACGCCATCTCCTCAATCGATCTTTCAAACGCATATAACGGTGTGGCTGGGTACAACGTCGTAGCCGTGGGCATACTGACTTTTTGTGGAAACTGGGCGGGCCCCTTGTGGTGGACCTCAGCGACAGCGCTGTTGTTGTCAAAGCGTCGCAATCAAGGTCGAAGGAGGTGGTGGTTCGAACACCTTTCGGTGCTTACAGCCTTTGTCTCGAGCGGCGTCCTATTTGTAATGCTCGCATGTACGGCGTTGAGAACGCATTTGTTCATATGGACGGTTTTCTCGCCCAAGTATTTGTATAGCATGGCTTGGAGCATGGGTCAGCATCTTTGTATCAATATTGGGCTCGGTAGCCTCCTATATTGGGTAGGAACTTCGTGATATCCTGTTCGAACCGTACGATACTGTCTAGAAAGCTCCAATGACAACCGTGTCTATACTGAAATTAGAAATTACTTTTATTACTCCAACCCTTGGAACAGGTCGTCAATTATATTTGTAGACTTCCTTTTCTGCCTTTTAGCAGGCTTTTTGGGAATCTTGTTTTCTTTGGCTGCTGAAGCCTCTTTGGTCTCCTCACGTAGTCTGAGAACCGGACCAACAACTGCAACACCTGCCTCCGGTCCTTGTAGAGTCCCACTTCCACTACCGGAGTCTAACAGCTCGGGCAAGTCACCGGCAGCGGGAAAGTGGGGTCCAAGCTCAACAGCAGATTTCGAAGTCGCAGGCTTCGCCACCGCTTGCCCCAAGTCCTCAAAAGCCTCTGTCAGAGCCATGTGGCTGTCGCTCGCGGTTCCCACATTTGAGTTGCCAGGTCTTTCAACCGCCCCATTCTCAGGCCCAATGATACGCTGGATCCTAGCAAGCTCTGCGACCAGCGTAAGACCGAGAGCCGAGAACTGATTATCGTTGACGATTTGGGTGAAAACCCTGAGCCACATCAGTCTTCAACATAATGCTGAAGCATACTCCACAGAGGTGACGCACCCGTAGCACCTGGGAAGCAGGAGGTCATTCATATACTTCATCCTGACTGAGGCACGTTCAACGTTTCCATGTCCGATTTCTATGATGAGTCTCGCAATGCATCGCTTTAGCATAGCCAGCCATTTCCACCAGTGACTGTGGCGATGCTGATTTTTGTTCCGATGATGGATTAGGTGAAGGATCTGCGAGACTCCCTGTAATTGGCTAACATTAGTATTCATCATATACCTAGAATGTTCCAGAGGCTATCTAGTTGCGGAAGCGGAGAGTTTGTAGCGCAAGTGGGCAGATCATAGCCCTCTGCAAACAAGTTTCGAGCAATGCCAAATTGACTAAAAGCATATGACGAGAGCAAGAGTATCGGACTACCGGCACCGAACATAGTTGAACCATTAATGTTACTTTTGTCAATTCTAGGTCCCGTCTATGAGCTATCTAAGTGCTCGAACAGTCACATGAGCTGCTACAGCCATGGTATTATCTTTGTTCCTCCAGCCATATAGCCACCAAACATTCGAAGCTTTTTCCCAGCTAGAGCAAACTCGAACAGCGACATAAGAGAAGTGAAATTTCAAAAGTCAGCGCTGATTGATGTCCTCTCGAACCATTGAGGCCGCCCAACTCGCCCGCGTATACAAATGAGACGACAATTCCTGGAAATCAACGAAAGCCTTTCATCGTCTGCCATCTTCTCAAGATCAATCTATACCCGATATCCGTCGACATTGGCCGAAAATAGTGTGGACCCCATACATGTAAGCCATCGATGTTGAAGTACGAGCGCGTACGGTCAAAATCTTGCAACATCGAGACGGCTAAAATGGAGGTCCATTTAAGCTCGAATAGCACGACTCGCTTAACCCCCCGTGTGGAGCAGATGTGTGCAAAGAGTTGGCACCGTTCTGATTGGTATATTGGTTCAAACCGTATGAATCCTCAACTTCCGCGAGCCTAGTACCGCGATCGTACTGGGAACGGCGACGACGTTGTTCGTCGCGAAAATTCTGGCCGGCTCTAGGAGCAAAGAGTCCTGAAAATTGATCAGTCAGCTTGTACGTTGCCCGCAGGCCTTGCAACTCACCAACATGCTCTGCGTTCTCCACGCTTCGTTTCATCTTTGATGGATTGTCTGGCCGCGGGAAATCCTCTTCCTCCCCTGCCTGCGGACCATTGCCAGCGTGGAAAAGCTGTGTATAATCAGTAAATTTATCGCTTTAGGGTCTTTCTCGATACATAGAAGACCTACCTTTGGACGGAAGCCTGGATACTCAAGCATCACAGAGCTGTTGCGGAACTTCTGAATAAGACAGTCCCTGCCTTGAATCGCTGTGAAAGGTTAGTGAAATACCAATGATCAGAGCCCGGACCACGCACTGGCGTAAGAGACTTCCGCAACTTTGTCACTGTTGTAACGATTCCTAAGACCATATGAGCGTCATTCCAATCACGCCATCACTGAGCCGTGACTAACCAGCGTCGACCTGCTCTAGCCTCCACAAACTGCAATCACGTCAACCATCAATCAATTTGTCGGTTGAAACAGATACTAACATCAATTATGGAGTATGGCTGTTCAAAATTAGCATGTTACGCCCAAGACTTGTGCACAGATGACTGCTTACATCTTCGAAGTTGATGAAAGCGTAACCGACACTGCGACAAATCAGACCTGTGGATCGAGAGTGTTCATTGTTGGTCGGCTTCGGCAGACTTACTTGCAATTATTAGCAAAATCTAAAGACACCATGTCAGTGAGGTAGTGAAGCGAAAATAGGCTAGAGGATAGGATACCAATTCGTAGATACATGAAGTCATATTTGGCAAAACTCGTTTCATCAACTATTTCCTTAAGCATTGCCTAGAGTGCATAAGCTTTAGGAGCAACGTTGAAGTGTAGTGCATACCTGATCAATCTTATTAGGAATGTTTCGTAACATGATCTACCAGATTAGATTAGCGCAATTCTATATATTTTTGCGAAGGAATCACTTACCGTTGTCCGAACATCGATACCGTCGCGAATGCGACCAACATCCACCACATTGTGATGGCCCGATGGGTTCTCGTGGTACTGACGGCCACTCAACTTGGGTTGACCGCTGTGCCGTTGGCCCTGAGGCCCTTGACAATGAGGCGGTAGTGTCAATGCCCCTCGTTCTTGCCCAATAGCACCTGGGCTGGAAGATGTCCAGACTGGTGACTGCATTCCAAGATTTGGGTAGGGCATATATGCTGGACTCCAGGTGGAGTTGTGGTAGGAAACCCCGTTGGGAAAGCCAAGTGTGTAGCTATCAAGTGTTGATGGTGTAGGTTGTCCACTGGCATTGTTGCGTTGGGGAAGCGGCTGGCTAGCTGGGGTCGAGACATGGAAAGGCGAGAACGAAGGGGTGCGTGGAGTCTGAGGGCCATACGTGTCACGGTGGCTGTTGAGGTTCATACTACCCAGTGCACTGTCCAAACCAGACTCTTGACCGATGATGAGGGGCCCAGGAACATTCCCTGTTGTACTCGTCACATCGGGCTCGTAGGATGATATGATCAAGGTGCACCCCTGTGTGAGTCAGCTCGCTGCAAGTACCCGATGGGGGGTCGGAGCTCACGCAGATCTTGAATCCGTTCACGTTCCAAGCATCGTGAACCGCAGAGGCATTATAGTACTCCGCTCGATAGGTCGATGCTATGTCATCGTTCTTGATAAGACGAAATGACACAAGGTCGCCAAAATTTCCCAAAAATTGTTTGACATGCCCTGCGACAGCCCCGACATCCAAAGGCACATGTATATTGTCGTACTTGGCTACCACGAGTATTTGGCCTTCATATGTTGAAACAGAGGAACATTTTGAGCTCCCGGGTTGAAGCTTTGACGCGAAAAGTCTGGGTGAAATATACCTAATGTTCCAAAATGGACAGTGTGCTTTGGCTGCACAAAATGCAGCTTCGGCATCTCCAAGATCCCCGAACTTAAGGTAGATCGTGCCTATGGAGGGTAGCTCGGCAGTCAAGATGTGCTCTAGGGAACGAAACTTGTTCTCCTAGCACACGTTAGTAAGTGCTCTTCGATTTATTGTGTGCAAGACTTACGCCGAACAATCCATAGATGTCACCGATCGAAGTAATCGGAGGAATGTTGCATAGCATGATTGCCCGAGACAACCCTTCATCAGACGAGAATCCCCTACCAATTTTCCCTTCAGCAGCGGAGGAGGTGTCATGCTGAGTCGTGGCTGCTTGGATGCTCGTTGGCCGAAGTCCAAGTCCAGGAGGACCAGAAATGGCGCATTTCGTGGCTATCGAATTGTTTTGAGAAGAGCTGGAGGCTGCAGGAGACACCAGGTAGTCCGGACTAGAAACATCAATGTGATGGCTTGGAATAGGAACGAGACGACCATTGCTGCTGGAAAATGCGATGCTCGTGGCAGGGGTGAAGTCCGAAGCGCCAGGTGACAGCTTAGACACCCCAGTGGAGGGCTGCGTTACATTGTTTGAGAGTGAAGCAGAGACGAACGGATCTTGGAATGCTGAGGAGATGTTTTCGCCAACTTTACCGTTTGGACTGAAATTGGTATTGGTATGCACAAGTTTGAATGCCGGCGGTACGTTGGATCTGATGATACCGTGACTTGCAACTTTGAAGCTCTCAACGTTGTCCTCAGGAGAGAACGCTGAGATCTTCGTGGCAGGAGTCCCACGATGGGAGTCGATTTCTTCAGAAGAATTGGGGCTGGCAGAAATGCCGTTACCGTCCTGTGTACCTGCCATCACCGCGAGCTGAGGAGCTGACGAAGGTTGGATCGGCTGGTTCCAGTAGGGCAGAAAGTGGACTGAGGAAAGAGAGGTCAAGACAATTTCTGTCCAAGAAGGACTTGAACAAAGGCTTGTCACAGTAGCTGAGTCTTCGATCGTCTTCAACTAGACCTGCAGCATGGACTACTGGCACAGAATGGGTAAAGAGCGTATGGATACTTGTGCAAGAGGAGAAGGATGGAAAAAAGGAAAGATTTTGAAGGAGGGTGCAGAAATTCGATTTGGTAAGGGCTAGGTGGGTTAAATAAACAAGCCGGTGCGTATCAAATTTGGCAAGAGCGACCCACAGCGAAGTCGCACATGACAAATATCCACTCGGAGTCCGCTTCGGAGCTTCCGGTAATGTTCTTGCTGGAAGGGTATTAAGAGAGAGGATTTTCTGGGCAGATGGCAGATACACAAAGCTATTGTCCTGCCAATTTGCGTCCGTAGTGAATTTCTCTACATCCAAATCATTTGTCGCCTCGAAAATTCCATGAGCTCACTTGTACCTCTACCACATTTCCACAAGCTTATGATTGGCAGTCATTCAAATGAAACAGCTTTACTATTCTTGGAGGCGATGCAATTGGTCGAGTGTGCCTGCTCCACGATGAGATGATGGCAAGCCATTGCAAATGCCTTTCACTGGATATGAAATGACCTAAATACGAGCTCATTCCTTGAGAGTGAAGCGAGCGAGATGGGAATGCCTTATGGAGATGTTTTGTCGATTGTATGAAGGAAGGAGGTACTACTACCGTTAAGGGACGAGGATTGAATTGGACTAGCGCTATATTCTACCTTATTTAACATTAAATAATCCCTGGCGCAGATCTACCGTGGACTGCAACTGCTGGTGGACCTTTCCGCGCAACAATCTGCTCCGCGGACCAAGTCTTCGGGAAGAGGATCGAGCAATGTGGATTTGCCCGCGAAGGTTTTTACCAATTGCTTTTTTGAGCCTCATCTGCAGGTAAAACGGCTTTTGTCATCATACGGGTACCATGCGAAAATACCAGTAGCGGAATAATCCGCCTTGTTCTTGGCATCGTGAGCTATTGTTGTCTACCTTACGTACCGTATCCTCTTACTACCCAATAAAGGACTACCGCTTAAAGTCCAAACACTGCTGTGCGCGAGCGGTGAAGCACTCAGAATTATGGGTTTCGTGTTGAGCCCATCGAATATGCTTATAGAGTATCGGGGACTGAATACCACCTCGCCTACTCCGAACTGAAGATATTCCTGCCTGTTGCCTACGATTCCACCATGCCTTCAGCAATCGATCACCGCAGGGAGCTGGAATATGCTGTACAGCAGGTAAATTTAGAGCTAAAACCGGTGCTTGGGGAACCTTATGGCTTCTAACATGCTACAGATAATTCAATCTCCTTCTGACAACGAGTATTTCAACCAGCTTCTACCGGCAATTAAAGATGCCAGCAAAGGCGGGCAAGGTCAGCAATTATTGCAATCCCTGGCACAATATTCTGCGAACCGCGAGGCGGAGATCGAGCGGATATGCAATACCAACCATCAAGGCTTCGTAAGCTCGGTCAATCAGTTGCTTCATGTACGGGAAGGCACCGTCAATCTTACCTCCGAGATCCTGCAACTCAATCAGTCCATACAATCAAGTACCGAGAAGCTGGCTGAGCAGAAAAAGGCTCTCGTGGACTCCCGTGGGGTCAGACAGAACATAGATGAAGCAACACAGGCGTTGCGTGATTGCTTGGAGGTTTTACGGCTAGCCAATCAGGTGCATGACCTCTTGGGCAAGAAGAGCCATTATTCTGCATTGAGAGCGCTGGATGAACTTCAGAACGTCCATCTCAAAGAGATCACTCAATATAAAATTGCGGAAATGATTCAAAAGTCAGTGCCTGCCACGAAAAAACTCATCGCCGAGGCAGTAATGACAGACCTAAATACTTGGCTTTTCCGGATTAGAGAGACTTCTCAGTTTCTTGGGGAGGTAGCATTCTATCATACTGAGCAGAGGCGAAACCGGCAGAAGGAGCGGGCAGACGCCTCTCCGTACCTTGCGAATTTCAAGCTCAATTCAGCTATTGAGCTAGTCTCTGATGAAACCGAGGAATTCGATATTCTTGATAATGATGACGTTCAAGTGGACTTTACACCCTTGTTTGAATGTCTCCACATACACAAGGCCCTGGGCCAGATTGACAAGTTCCGCGCGGATTATGCTGCTACTCGAAGACAGCAAAAGGAGCTTCTTATGCCAGCTTTTGTGAATCTCATTGACGCAGACGACTCCAGCCTTAACGAATTGCTGGAAGGAATTGCAGGCTTCGCAATAGTAGAAAAGGCAACAATGAAGAAGACCCCGGAACTACGGTCAGCGATCGATGTTGATGAGCTTTGGGATTCCATGTGTCAATCAGCCATCATGCTGATATCGAAGGCATTGCACGAGGTCACTAATGCAGAGGTATTACTCAAGATTAAGGGCCATATTGCGCTCTTTATCCAGACCATGGATGTAAGTGGAGTGATAGATCCTGTATAGGTTCCCAGTATGAAGCTAATCGACCATAGTCATGGAACTATCCAGTTGGCGCTCTCGATGCATTCCTTCTCAAGCTGTTTGAAAAGTATGCTGAGCTATTAAAGAGACGTTTTAGCGATGATTTCCAGGAGATTGTCTCCACCGATGACTACATGCCCATGCCTATCAACAAATTAGATGAGTACGACAAAGTAGTCAACGTCAGCTGGTATACGCCAGACAAGCCGAGAGAAGAGATACGCTTCCCTTGTGTTCTACCATTCTCTCAGATGTATCCACTCTGCTGCATTGACATTCGGAACTTTCTAAACCAGTTTTACTTCTTCTCCGATGATCACTTCCAGCATCCGAGAGTTATCGACGAGACACTCAAGACGTCTCTTGATACCCTTCTTTCACAGAGTGTTTGTCGGTTATTGGTCGAAAGACTCAGCTCGCAGTATCTTGGCCAGATTGTCCAGATCCTCATCAATTTGGAGCATTTCGAGATTGCGTGCCAGGAATTAGAGCCGTTGCTTGCTGCCGCGAGGTCTACCGCCTCCGTTGGTGGAAGCGTTACTCTGAACGCCACGGAAGAGTTTCGCAGCAACAAGAAGACGGCCGAAAAGCGGATTTTCGAGCTAGTTAACTCGAAAATAGATGATCTCATTGGTACTGCAGAGTATGATTGGATGGCTCCTACCCTTGAAAAAGAGCCAAGCAATTACATGCAGACTTTGACGCGATATTTGTCAAACATCATGAATTCTGTCCTATTGGGCCTGCCCACGGAAATCAAAGAACTAATCTATTTTGACGCACTGAGCCATGCAGCAACCATGATACTATCTCTTCCGCTTTCACCAGAGGTGAAGCGGATTAATCCAAATGGAGTTGCTGCACTTGCCAAAGATGTTCAATACCTAACCGAGTTCGTAGACACACTTGGAAATCCCATACTACGAGAAAATTTGGACGAGTTACAACAGACAGTCATGTTGATGCAGGCGGAGAACTCCGACGAATTCTACGACGTCGCTACCAGAAACAAGAAGTACGGGAGAGTTGATGCGATGAACGGGCCAATATTACTCGAGAAGTATGTATAGAACTTACCCTTATGCCTGTATTGCGAATCTCGAGCACAAGTGCGCGGCTGACCCTCGATAGACTCACCCATACTGTCCAGACTCCTGCCAGCCTGAAATCAGACAAATTTCAGGCATTGTCTTCGCGGTTTGGCATGAAGTCTTTGCAGCGGGCTCAGGTCGAGGACCCAAAGGAATAATGAAAACAGTAGCGTCAATACGACGTTGACAATGACGTACTTCTTCAACGTATATGAAGTTGACTGTGTATATGTCGCCACCAGATATGGGTCCGGCTTGGATGCCCAGTGCGTTGGGGGAGCGCAATAACGCTTGACACCTAGAAGCTCCCGCTCGCATCGTAAATGTCTGCACTCTTCGACTATCTAAAGTCTATACGGGCACAGGACCGCGAGTAGTTAGATGTAAACGAGAGTCCTATACCGAAAAGCGCTCTTGCCTCAAAACCTGACAATGCACGTTGTTGTGGAGGCACACTAGCAGGGAAGGTCGATCGCGCATGCAAACTCAGCAGAAGCACGAGGCTCTTGAGGGAAATTTCTGTTCAATGCAGGCTACGATTGCAGGCTATGGCTGAAGCTTGTCGTCATCTAGATGCGTACAGCGCATAGAACTAGCATTGCTTTGCCAATCCATTCGTGCTTTGCCGCAGATTCCCAACAATGAATTCATTTCGCTCACTAAAACGTGATGAATAACAACATCGACTACTCTGGGCTCGATCCCCACAAGCCTCATCCAACTTCATAATCCCGTTCGCCCTCAGCGTCTGCATCTCCTTCGCCTCCGTCATGTCTTTGGTACTGGTGGGCTGGATTTTGTCCTCCAGATGGATCCTGAGTTCTTTGGTTGACCTGATACATCTGAGTAGAATGATCAGCGATAATCTCTAACACTATTCATCAAGCTTTAGACCACTTACCTGCTGTGCTGTTGGCATGGCCGGATAGCCATACATGCCCTCTAGGTAGGGTGGTTGCGGCTGGTATGCGGTTGGGTCTGGCTGTACCTGTGGAGTGTACATGCTTGGTTGGGTCCTGAAATCCTGCTCCTGTGCCATCTGACGGTTGTCAAGGGGGGGTAATCTGGGTGACCCATATGCTGTGGTTGCTGTTGCTGAGGGTGACCTGGAGGAGGCTGCTGTTGGACATTGTTCTGGGGTGGAATGATCTGACCTGTAGATGAGGTTTGCGCTGTTCCTGCGCCCGCCCCTGCGGCTCCCTGCCCCGACCTTTTGGCGTGACTTGCAGCTTCTTCGCGGGGACAATGTCGATCAGAAAATCAAACATGTCTGACTTCGCAAGCGCGGAAGCGATATCAGAGCGCTGCAATGTTCTTCTTTTGTTTTCCTCGGCATGGATCCATGCTCGCATTGTCAACTCGGTGATAAAGATGTCACAGCCTTTGGCAAATAGTATAGGTGCTTCAGCGGAGATCATCTTGACGTCGGGGTCAGCTTTCATGACTTTCTTTATCCTTGCCAAGGGAAGCTGATGGAGCTTGTAGTCGTGGGTTTCATTCTCAAGATGATTGATAGTCTGCTGCCAATAGGTCGTCAAAATATCACGATAGTTGCCATTAAGCCCTTGACTAACCTGGAAATGATGTCAGTAATTACCATTTTTATGTATAACAATGAAAGACCCTTACATTAGCCCACGTCCCCGTATAGAACTCTGGAGCCGTGTAACCTGTTTGGGCTGCTACCTGTAGTGGTGATTAGCATGTCCTTGAAGCCGAGGCTTATCTGGCTGGAAAAAGCGAGTTGCGGTTACGTACTGTAGCACTTGCACCTGTGATAGGAGGACGCCGTCAGCTTGTTGATTCCCCACGGGTGATGCAGAGACGCGTGTGACATTGCCCATGTGCCACGGCTAAAAGCCAGTATTGGGAAGCGAGAATAATGATATGCGAGGAAGGAAACATACCGTAGTGTCCTCCGTGTTGGGGATCATATTTTGGTGGCTGGTGCTGCTGTTGCTGCCCGGAACCTGGTGGGTTCTGGTCCATGGTTTGATTCCGCTTAACGGGAATCTATAAGGGTGGTGGGCAATGGCAAATGACGGGTTCCGCACTCGATGTGCGAATTCGACAGGAATGGGACCCGATCTTAGAAATTTGTCTGCGGATATATGAATGAAACAAGAGGAAGGCGGTGAGACAGGGTTCGAAAGAGGAAGTGGTGCGCGATGAAGGGTCGGTTGATGATTGGAATTACGCTATTGAGACAGACCGGGAGTGTGGGGTAGGAAGGGTGATCGAGTGGATGGTGTTGATTTCTGGGTACATATGTGACTGAGGGCTTTTGGGAGTGCAGGTGGGTAACGACAGTGACAGCGAATTGGCGCTCGAGTGAAAGTGTTCGGGTGCTTAAGGTGCTCGAGCTTAGGTAAGCTTGCCTTATCTTATGGTGTTACCTTAGTGTAGGTTGGGAGAAAATTACCTTACACATTAGGCGCCAGACAACCGACTTGGAAAATGCCCTGTACTAAGGTACCTAAGGTACCTACCTTAAGGATGGTAATAGTGGGGCTTTGTTGATGATCGCCCCTCTGTTGATCACCCCACGCCTTAGGCACTTCGCAGAGCAGTTTGTCCCTAACGGCGGGGTAGGTACAATCACTTTATCCAATTGAATACAGTACTGTAACTCCGAAGGCAAAACAACAATTAACGCTGCATGTCAGCCCAATAATGTCGCCCAATGCCCACAAGGCTGCAACACTGCCATCAGTCTGTCAAAGACCCCGTTAACATCGTGATTATTCTGTTGCAGACGTCATTAGGTGCCGTAAAGCTTGTTTCCTCAGCTATTCTCTGGAGCCTGGCTTGATCAAACAGGCGATGTATGTATCCTCCGACATAGAAGTATCTTCGGGCGGCGATCTTCCTGCGCACCTCCTCCTCGTCTATCTTCGTTAATTTTATCTACGTTCTCAAGCAGCTACCATTCGATACACTATACTCGTGTGTGCAAGTACAATGCGAAAGAAGCTAAAGGCTTTACATCAGCAAGAACTTTTAACTTTCAGCTAGGTGCATAAGGTAAGATACCTTACCTTACCGTTTTCCCCATAGCAACGAGGCGCTAGCTCTAGCGGCCGAGGCGATGTTTCAATACAGGAGTTCACAATTCTTCGCAGCCCCACACAAATTCAGAACAATAGTGCTCAGGCGCAACCCTACCTAGTCGATAACGAAGCATGGACCAGCAAGGTGACTCGGATGACAGTGACCTATCTGATGGCCAGGTCAAATCTCTGCTCCAGCGAGCCGAGCAACGCCTAAAGAATTCCGAGACGACTCGAAACCAGTCTGCAAAAGCACCAACATGGCAGAGGTATGCTACAGCAGTCTAAGACTTAAATTACCATGCTGAATCAGGCGTAGGATATCTAAGCTGGAAACAGGGGTTATAACGCAGCCGTATATCTCCACGATTGACGGGATAGCTCGGACGGACTCGAGTCGGCTCCTCAGCAGCCAGGACAGAGGCCTCTCAAATAGCGCTCGCAGAGTGGAGGACCCGGTCAAACGGAAGGCACGCCTTGTAAAGGTGAGCTGTGATCATGCAACCTTCTTGTTTCCTTGCCTTTGATGAGATTATTTCCTATTTCCCTTGACGCAGAGAATCCCGTCCCGTTTTGGGTACACGCTCTGCATCGCTGAGAGACTTCATACATAGTTACTCTGAGGACTTCATTTCTCCTAACAGTGTTAAATCCAGTTTTTAAATTTCAGCAAGCTGATGCTCTTCGCAGGAAAAGCGAGCTACTGCAGGGTCTGACTTTTTCGACATACCTCGCACCAACCTCACTCCTGAGCTCAAAACAGACATACGACTCCTTCAAATGCGGTCCGTACTGGATCCTCACAGACATTACAAGAAAACTTCTAAGGCCTACATACCTGAATATTCCCAGGTGGGCACCATAATTGAAGGTCCAACCGAGTACCTCACTTCCCGGCTTCCAAACAAAGAGCGCAAAAGGACTTTCGTCGAAGAAGTCCTGGCGAATGAGACTTCTACAGGCCATTTCAAGAGCAAATATAATGATGTCCAAGCATCTAAGACTAGTGGTAGGAAATCGTTCTACAAGAAGTTGAAGGCAAAGAGATCTGGTGGTATCCACAAGCGTTAGAGATGGCCCTTCTTTCGTCTTTGACCAAGTGCCTACATCAAAACGTGTGCTTTGGCGATAATTTTCAAGTCCTATCGCACGACATGAGGTGAAGGAGTCATGAACCACTGCAGGTTTGGTCTTAGTCGGTAGTAAGAGCCTTGCAAGTGCCGGAGCAATCCATTGTCTCGCCATTCCATGCAACCTCGCATCACGAATCTCGAAAGCCTTTCACCATTCAAGAAGCATGGTCGGTGTTGAGTATATCCCGTACCAAAAGACTCACCAAATGCTACCAGAAAACGATTAGTTCAGTGCGCTCGCATACTGCTCTATGCACCGTACCTGGACATCCGCTGCAGCCTTTTGACCAGCGTCTAGCACCTCTTCATGGTTTGCTTTACCCTTCTCGATTGCTCTCTTGAGGTCCTGACCTCTGGAGTCTTGGATAGATGTTTCGTCACCTCGCGGTCCAGGATCGAGTACAGCGTTGTTAGTTACAAGGCTCAATGCAAGTACCCTCATGTTACAGTGCCGTGCTACGATGATTTCAGGCACTGTTGACATTCCGACAACATCTGCTCCCAAGCTTCGCAGCATACGACATTCTGCCCTCGTCTCATAACTGTCGAGCGTGAGTCTAATGCGAGACGCGGATAACATTTTTAATTACCTGGGGCCTCCGACAAAGGCATAGATGCCTTCATGTAAACGCCTTGTGCTACCCGGGCCTCTATCGATGCTCTTCCACAATTGATGAGCGCGTCTTCGCAGATCGAGGTCATAGGCATCGGACAAGGCCGGGAAGCGTATCCCGTAACTTTCTGCGTTCGGCCCACGTAGCGGATGGATGCCTGCGAGCCCTGCGAGGTTAATGTGCTTGATAACATTAGATTCTGGCCCTCGAGAAACGGTACCTACTTACGTCGTTAAGGATTACAAGATCTCCAACAGAATATTCCGGTCTCAAACCACCAGCGGCGTTGGTAACTAAATTACCATTAGTCGACGTGATTAGCCAGCGCCTGAGGCCTCTTACTCAGGATCGCTCCTACCCCCAAACGTTTCATGACTCGAACGGGAAATGTCACACTCTGCATGGAGTGACCTTCATAAAAACTTCGGAAAGAATTTAACCTCGAGAAACCTTACGGACATGGAAGACTGACTGGAGTCGGCCGACCATCAAGACTACTGGTGCTCTGTTAAGTTCAAATAGTCCGAAGAGGAGTTTGCCTGCATGACCCTGCACTACTTAACTTATCAGCGTTGCATTGAGCGAAAGACGATTAGGTAGATATCATATACCTGTGCTTTGTGGGAAATGAGGGATGTCGGTGTAAGGAATCTCAGCTCGTGGCTCCGGCAGGACGCTCTCGGCCAAGCCCCCTAATCCAGAACCACATATTATTCCAACGACAGGTGATAGGAGCTTTAAGGGAACCTTCGCGTGCAAATATTGCAAAGCCTGCTCTGCCTGCTGGGGAAGAAAGTTGTCCATACTTATTGTGGCTTTATTTCATCCACGTGAAGAAGCAAAAGGTAGCTGCTGAATAGAGAACCTAATTCCGTCCCTCCGTTGTTATTAATAAGTAAAAGTCCTTCGAGTATTTAGAAGCAGAAGATGTACGTATGCAAATATACCGCTTGGTGTGAGCAAGAGCAAGCAGAAGAGGCGCGTACTAATAGAAAGCACCGGGGTTTAGCCGCGGCCTTTGATAGCTCCACTAGATTTGTTTGCTACAAGTCAGGTCTTGCTCAGGAACTCTTAGTAATTTTCCAAACAATGGCCACTCCAATGGTTTGCCTCCGATCTCCTTTTTCTGAAATGCTTTCCTCCTATTACCAGCTTCGAGTAATGCGAACATCACTCCGGGCACGTGATAAGAAGTGTCAATCCTCCAATTCTCATGAAATAACCCAGAGAGCCAGAATTTCTACCAAATCCAGGGAAGAAGCCAAACAGCAGGAAGATAGCAACGTCATGTCTAGCAAGCTGTTAGTGCGACTCTTATCCGTCCTCCAATGATTTACTCACAGGCTCCTGCATGACAGGCCCAAAGTGCCCGTCCGGTCTACAACCGCAAGGCCCAGATCTACGAGGTAACCACCGCCACCAAAACAACATTCATGGTAGCTAAGCCTACAGATAGCCCTCCTGCACAGTCAGTCACTAGCGATATCAACGCACATCGCAAGTCTTCCGAGAATGAGAATGCACAAGCCTTCGCAGATGCCCTTCCGCAGGGAGGCACCAGTATACAACATCCACGATTACCTCGCAGCGTACAAGCTGTTTTTCTTAGGCCTTTAAAGCGAACGGCGCATTACGGATACCCTTGTTGCGATCTACAACTTCGGTCTTACAGTGCACGAAATGTGGAATTCTTCGCCGACTTCGCTCTTCGAGCTGCGTATTACCTCCATTTACCTGCCGCTGGACCAGTACCTCTGCCCCGTATTACAGAGAGATGGACAGTGCCACGAAGCAATTTTGTTTTCAAAAAGAGCCAGGAGAACTTCGAAAGAATTACAATGCGACGGCTTATTCAGATACAGGATGGACACCCAGAATCGGTGGAAGTATGGCTGGCTTTCTTAAGGAAGCATGCCTACCATGGTGTTGGTATGAAGGCCAATGTTTGGCAGCAGGAGAAGCTCGGTAAGTGCCCTGAGTGTCTTGGGACATACACTTGGTTGATGCTAGTTCTAGGTGTTGGCAAGACAATGGACGTCAGTTTAGAGAACTTGAAGCAGGCAATGCAGCCGAAGTGGGCCCATTTTGGGAGGCGAAAGACTTTGGAGACTTCGGAGAGAGCTTATGAGATGATGAAGGATCAAGCATTTCAGCAAGCACGAGAGGCACCGCCAATAGGTGTCTAGGATGGTATATGTCTTATCGCATAAGCGAGCATGACTTGGACTGCTTGACAACTGCATTGCTTGTTAAATTTAGCATTAGCATAATTAAGAATATACACCTAGGTAGATAAGCCGAGATATGATCTCCTTACTAGTTCTATAACGGAAAATGGCGATCGGTGGTATTAGACTATTACATAGTGAGTCCTTGCCTTGCTAAAGTGTGTTGTAAATAGTATGGCGAAATCCACCTTCTGCGGTACGCATCTTAGGGCAAGGAGGGTTAAGATAGAAGGAGTTACCTATCAACCGTATAGCCCTATAGGGTTGGTGCCTAGAGGCCCCTAAAGTTGGTCCCCTAGGAAACGAGGTTCGGGCTAAAGAAATATGGCTCCGGGGACTCAGCCTATCGCCTAGGTAGCCGAGTTTTAGGGCATCTCTAGGGGACTATATGGTTGATAGGCGAATCCTTCTAAGGGCTTGAGGAGTGCGGTAGAATTAGCGCCTGCTATCTTCAAACATGCATGATATTTGACCACCAGCAATGAACCTGCAATGAACTCCAGTGCCTTGCGACGCATTAAATTTCAATATTCCCGGACTGAAAGTACTACTCGAAGAGTGTTCCCTAGTCGTCTTCGCGGTCGTACAGGAACTAGCCTCAGGCTTTACTCGTCTAAGATTCGAGGAGACGTGATATTTTCAGGTATACAACCTACCGGCGTTCCGCACATAGGCAACTATCTAGGCGCTTTACAACAATGGACACGAATGCAGGAGGAGGCTGCACCCTCCACTCAGCTGATATATTCCATTGTTGACCTCCATGCGATTACGATGTCACAAGATGCGGATCAATTGCGAATATGGAAACGAGAAACATTGGCAACGCTTCTAGCTTCAGGCCTGGATCCGGAAAGATCTACCATATTCTACCAATCTACAGTACGAATTTTGGTTCTTTTGGTCCACATTGTTATTGATCCGCTTCGCTGAGGCGACTACAGGTTCCAGAGCATACGGAATTAATGTGGATTTTGAGTTGTACGGCCTCCGTGGGATACCTCTCGCGCATGACCCAATGGAAGGTACGCTCTCAAGATAACGCACCTAATTTGTCTGAATCCTGAGATTGAACGCCTTTAGAGCAAACTGTCGCTTCCAAACGAGGCTTCGGTGTTGGACTCCACCAGTACGAAAGCGAAACTCAAGCTAGGGCTTTTTTCCTACCCTGTTCTTCAGGCTGCAGATATACTACTGTATAGGTATGTATAATGTCTCGAAGCCGTATTTAGATGCTTACCTTATCAGGACGACTCATGTACCCGTTGGGGAGGACCAGGTGCAACATCTTGAATTTGCAAGGCATTGCGCTGACCAATTTAACACTGTCTATGGGGATATCCTTGTGAAGCCACAGACAGTACTTTGTGCGTAAACCCAGTTCAGCGCGTTCCAGTCTGCGAGCTCGCCTATCTCTCTGACCTTTTTACAGCATCAGCGAAGCGCGTGATGTCTCTCAAGGAGCCACAATTTAAAATGTCGAAATCCCACACCGACGAACGTTCACGCATTCATGTCAACGATACGCCCCGGGTCATTGGTGAAAAGGTCAGACTTGCACTAACAGACTCGGTTACAGGGGTGTCATACGACCCCATTAGTCGACCTGGGGTGTCGAATTTATTGGCTATCATGTCTTACTTTGACGACCGTGGCAGAACAGCCGAAGAGCTTGCCCTAACCTACTCAGACATGGATATCCGGGATTTCAAATCGGAGGTAACCAAATCCATCTCCAAGGGTCTGGAAAGCGTTCGAGAAAGATACAACAGTTTCATGAGCGCTGAAGGGGGTAACTATCTAGATGATATCGCTATGAACGGTTCGGTCAAGGCGCGTGAACAGGCGAAGACGACAATGGCTGTAGTACGACACATCATTGGCTTATGAGTCAGAATCATTCAAAACAGAATTCAATCCAACTGAGATATCACAATTACAACTAGAGCGAACAGTAATACTAAAAATGTCCGGAAATCTAGCTTCGAGAGACTCGTGGAAAGTTTACGGTCCTACATGTATACCCAACACCTACAACCATTTCATGCGGGTAAAGACCAAGAGTAGCATACCCTGAACGTGCCCTAACAAAGACCACCTTTACTGTCCATGTTGAAGATCGTCAAAGACCGCTGTTGAGATAGATGTGTGCGTTGTGCAGGACAAAGTACAGTACTAAAGTAGATCAAAAGTATTGAGCTGTGGAACGGCCAAGCCACCAAAATTTTAACACCGTCATTTGGGAGGCAAGGTAGGTAGGGGACTGCTAACTAAGCGAAACCTAATTGATAGAGTGAATCAAGTATATCGATATTAGTTAATTTGATAGATAATTATTTTAATTTATATTGTATAGAATAAAGTATACGTCGGCAAACCTAAGACCCCTTTTTTGGCCCCGGGCACCCTCCAAGCAGAACAGCCAGACGGCGAGCCCTAGGGAGCCTGGGGCGGGTAGGCAACATGCCCATGGCTAGCCCTGGGAATGGTGGGGGCAGTCCCTACAGATAGGATGCGACCACTCTAGAAGGGTTGACCCCCCAACTGTATAGCCCCATAGATTAGTAGAAAACGAATCTCGCCTTGGTGGTTGCCGAACACGCCCTTAAGCGTCAACCCTTCTGTAGGCCTTTGGATCTTCGAAATTGTAGTTAGGATTCACACTGATATTGCTAAAAGCTGCGTCAAAATCTGAGAACGTCAGGTTTTATTCGCAAAGAGATATCCCTAGGATCCCACGAACCTTTTCAACGCATCTTACGCCAACGAGGATGCCATCACTGTCATCAAGTCCCTTCTCATCGCCAAAATCTACGTTACCCGGATCAAGGCATGTCAAACACGTCATGACAACATCCACGTATCTTTGACCCATCAGTCCCGGCAAGCGTTCTCGCGCCGCTTGCGTAAAACACCTCTTGATCTGAAAAGCTTTCTTGCGAGGATCCTTGATGGCGAGGTCGCTTTGCGAGACGAACTGTTCGTTAGGAGACAAGATATCTGAGCCTGGCTCCCAGCTTAAGAACGATCTCCAGAGCCCAATCTCGAGCAAGCATACCCCAAGACTATAGATATCATGCTGCATGACATAATCTCTTTCCGGCCGATTTCCCTGCCGACTGGGGTGGCGGTAGATATCCCGTTGCCAGAGATTATCACTTGATCTCATTGAAGCGGTGTCAATGCGTCGGAACCGCTCCAGACCTATCAGGTACGGCCGGTCGTGGTAGCCGACCTGTGTAGAGAAGCAGATGATGTTCTCCGGCCGTACGTTTTTATGTACTAATTGACAAGTGTGCATAAATGTGATGGCTCGGGCTAGCATTTGGGCAAGATTGATACGTGCGTTGAGGGGATAGCTTGGGTCTGCGTCAAGTAAAAGGCGGCGGAGGCTTGTGGGATCATCATTATCTCTAGGAAATGCGAATACGAAGCTTAAGCTTTGATTGCTGTGCAGTGCTCCGAGGCACTGTAAGAGACCAAAAGTCTCAGACTCGAGCATTGAAAGCTTCCTTGCTAACGCCTGTACATCGTCCGTCGCTGTCTCACTGCTATATTGGGTGGGCTTTCTTACGGCGTCGAGCACTACAAGACTCCTGGACCGCTTGTCGAGAGCCAGCCTAGATTCAGAGAACTCGATCTTGGAGACCAACAGCTCGATGTCTTCAGCTGAAACGAATGCTTTGGGCCCCTCGTTTGCTTGCTCTTCGTTAGCCTGAATAAGTTTTCGCAACGAGCTGATGATATTCAGTGGATCCTGAAGCGCATTGACACGTTGGCCGGCAAGCTCGCCGACGCCCTTTCCCGGGATCAAGACAAGCTGGTACCAGGACGGCTCCCACATATTCTTCTGCCACGTATCCAGGTCACGGATCGTGTCGTCCAATGAGTTTTTCAGCCTCAACGCGAAAGCTCCACGGTGCAGTCTACCCCCTTTGCCCTTAATATCTGCAATCGATGACCGTGAAAGGCGCTGCCCAATCGTTCCATCCAGTATATTGGTCGCTTCGATCAATTTAGCATTGACTACGGCGAGGAGGCTGTTAAAATGGATCTGGAAGCGCTCGGGTAGATTTGGTCCGACATCGTGTAGGAATTTGACTTGGATTTCAATTTTCAGCCAGCGGTTCTCGAGGGTTAGTATGCGTTCTGCGATGCCCGCTTCTGCGTTCTGGTAGGTGTTATATAGTGCGCAGAGCTTGCTGCCATATCTAACTATATTAGCCGGCTAGGAGCATAGCGGTAAAATATGGCAGAATATACTTGAGACACAGTTCTGTGCCAGTCAAAACAGCCAAACCCAAGCCAACTGGTTCCATTTCGCGGGCTCCCAAGTCTAGACGGGAAGACAGGGTTTGCAACCCTAAAACCCTAAGATCCTAATTTGGGCAAGT
Organism: Cladonia rangiferina; assembly: GCA_023065455.1. Taxonomy (NCBI): domain Eukaryota; kingdom Fungi; phylum Ascomycota; class Lecanoromycetes; order Lecanorales; family Cladoniaceae; genus Cladonia; species Cladonia rangiferina. The sequence continues at coordinate 619,136 of JAJREH010000026.1, forward strand.
CTGTTCTGTCGAGAAGGGAAGAGAGAGAGCGAAAGAGAGAACAAGGGAGCTCCAATCCCGTCTAGTTGCGCCAGAATTGTAAGAGTGTGGTAGGAGCGTGGTACCAGAAAAGTTCGGGGGGATGGGAGGTGGCCTGAACCAGAAAAGCGTCAAATAAGAATAGATAGAGCAGGTGTCGCCGGTGCGAGTGCTGACAGGCTAGATGTGCAAATAGACCAACAGCTTGATGCTTCGAGACTGTACGACTGTTCCACATGCTGGGTACGATAGTTGTAGCCTCAGGCTAGACCCTCCGCCCTATGCGGCTGAATTGGAATAAGAAACTAAATACTGTAAAAACTATCACCCTTTAGCCTTTCGCTGCCGCTGCATTCTGTTTGGCGCGAAGATCGATGTCGCTACTAGCGCTATGCTAGGTGGATTGGTTCAATAGTTCAATGGCTGGAACTGATTTAATGGGGGCTTTTGTTTTGTTTTGATTTGATTTTCAGTACACTCTAATTTTAGATTATGGTGGACGCGATAGAGGCCGTGCAGGACTCTCTAGCGGGTTTAGCAGGGCCAGTTGCTCTCTTTTCGTCTTAGGCAAGCTGGAGTTGGATTTGGATTTTTGATGTTTGAATCAGACTCTGTCCACTAGCAGCACTCAACCGGACATGGCCGAAAGGTCAAGTGGGGCTGTAAATATCACACACACACTAGCGCTATGCAGCATTTCTGCTTAAAACGTGGCGCCAACCCCCCTCCCCCCTCCCACTTTTCGACCGGCTGAGGCAGGGGACCTGCTCCTCCATCAATTTGCATGATGTCGAGCCATTCGATCCTTCTCGAACGCTACCGACTCAAGACGTTGAATCTACCTCCAGACAAATTGGTGCACATCCTTAGCCCGGAGCAAACTAGAGATGCCGAGGCGCAAGTTCTGTACAAGAGACAGAGCGGAAGCGCTGGTCGATTAGGTGGTGGAAGCTTCGGCGCCGTTCACTTGGAATATCAAGACTCGGAATGTGAGGCTGCTCCACATGTGCGTGCTGTGAAGACTATCAGCAAAGCTATCGCCGATCAGAACAAAGTACACTGGCAACAGGAGATTGAAAATTTGATTACTCTGTTGGAGGTAAGTAGTCAGCCTTTTGTGAGAAGTAATTTATCTCACGTGGCCAGTTCCCCGAACTATTCGTCAAAATCTTTGGCTGGTGGGAAGATGATAAGTTTATCTATCTTCCAATGGAATATTTCGAGGCCGGCGATCTGTCAAGATGCAAAGAGTCGATACAAGGCGAGAAGGACGTTAGGGCAATTTCCCACCAAATTGCTCTGGGTCTGCAAAGGATGCATGCGCTGGATATCATTCATCGCGATCTCAAGCCACAGGTTGGTAACATTATACAACTAGCGGCCGAGACCTATCCACTCATCTCAAAAATGACAGAACGTCTTCGTCGCTGCCCAAAGACCAGTATGGAAGGTCAAAATTGGTGACTTTGGATTTTCCAAGCGTATTAGCGAATCCGTATCTGCTCCATTTTCTACGCGCGGGACACTAAAGTACATGGCACCTGAGTATCGCGATCCATGGAATAATCGCGAAAGCTCCGATTTCACCACAGCTGTGGACATGTGGTCTTTCGGCTGCCTTATCTACGAGCTATTTGCCCACAAGTGTCCTTTCGAGGAAGAAGACAACAATTCACTCAAGCGTTATACTAAGGACAAGGTCTTTCCCCATCAACCACTGGATAAACGTGGAGCTAGTAGTGAGAGTATATGGCTTATCTCGAAGCTGTTGGAACCTGATCCGGATCTTCGCCTACGTGCGGAAGATGCTCTAAATTGTGCATGGTTCGACTCGGAGAGTACAATTACCCAGCAGATTGACGATTTACCTGTCTCAGTCGCGCATTTGACAGTGAATAGCCAGCTCCGACGCCAACCTTCTGTTGAGTCATTGGAGAGTACACCCAATGCTTCGCCGAGGCTACAGGCAGCAATCAAGCCTGCCCCCCCAGCATTCGTTGTTTCTGCAGCCGCAGATGACGGTGATCGAACTGCAGTCTCATCTCTTCAATCATTACATCGTCCAGAGCTTCCTGATCGCGCCGTTACGGTCCCTAGAACGACTGTCGACCACGTCGCCCCAATTCCGGACGAGAGCATCCAGAAATCCAGCTTGACTCCACGGCTACCACCACGGCTACCACCGCGACCAAAGTCATGTAATTCGCTACATATGGACGCCGAGAAGATCCATGCCAGGCCGTATTTCGACATCCTGCATCACAAGGATCCCAACACCTCGGCTGTTGAAGTGGAAGCCATCAAACCAGATAGTATTGAAATACCACCCTCGTCTTCACCTACACCAGCAATGTCACGAAGGACAATGAAACTGGTGCCTTCACTGCGATCCATGAAAAGAAGAGATAATCATGTTGACATGGACTTCAAAGACTTGCCTTTCGCTATCAAACGCAAACCTATGTGTGACATATGTGAAGCACGACTGGTCTTCAACCCCATTATCAAACCAACTGCCCTATATTTCTGCAAAGACTGTGACCACCGACCACTCTGCGCACGTTGCATAATAGAAGCAATTCGGAGCACTGCTGACCCGCATGAAGCTGATCACAAACTCCAAGCCTGGATCCAAGGTCAAATTTTTCCTTTCGCATCTTTCCTGAAACATTTCCCAACATTGACTACCATGGAGTCTGGTCTTGAAGCTGGGTACGGGCGATCTTGGCTGAGTTCTGACCGCGCGTTTGTTCCTCCTATAGCCGGCCATCTGACCTCTCGCTTTACATTGCAGGCTCAACCTGGTGAATATACAGTCTCCGTCAGTATTCGGACGCTCAAATGTGGCGAAGCAATGAGAAGCTCGACTATTGGCCATATCAAAGCCACGATGGTCAAAAAAGCAAAAGCCGTCAAATTGGGATCGATTCTTGTAGGCGCCCAGACAGTCGAAAGGCTCAACTTCCTGGCGAAAGAGGATCTAGGACACAGTCGCTACCTTCCGGAAGGTTCTAAAGAACATGAAGTTACCTTTATGGAAGAAGAGCATTGTCAGACTGTAACATTAGGGCCAATAGTGAGGGTGGGGTCGGGTTGTTTATTAGAGGTTGACGTCCGTGGATCTTATGACTTCGCTTTTTTCACATCAGGCAGCCCTTTTAAATGGTGGCTTGAAGAAATCTCGTAAGACCTCCTCGGTGTGAACCTAGGTGAACCCTTGTCCAAGATCGGCTGACCCTCTGCATAACAGGATCGAAAATATGGGACCCGAAGAGTACGTGGCTTCAATGGGCGATCGGAAAATGCGCGAAAACTTCAAGGAGCAACAAGCGCGCCTCCGGCACGACAAGGATGTGCAAAAGAAACTGGGTTTACTGAGCCAAAGCATTGACGTTGCAGGCAAGGTCGGAGGCAAATTTGTACCCGGCGCGAAATTTTTGTCGTCCGTTGCTTCCGGCGGTGTAAAGCTCTCTGCATCGGCGATGAAAGACTCGCAAGGCAAGATTGAGGGGTTGCATCCTGCACCGCAAGTCGGTGAGTCAGTTATCAAGGTGTTAGACAATTTCTTTGCTGATGAAGGTCGATGCAGTGCATAATCACTATGTCATGATGAATGACGCGCCCTCCTCCCAGTCGCAGCAGCAGCAGCTTGAATACGAGGTCGAAGAACAGGAGCCCGAAGAGCCTGAAAATCAAGGATATTATGCCATGGAGATAGAATATCAAGAGCAAGTGGAATACCATCAAGTGGAGGATGGGCAACGCCAGTTGATGGGAGAGGCTGAGTCAGTGCGTACTTAAGAGGAGAAGAGGGTCTAATGGTTGAAGAGGCGGTAAAGCCGAGCTTACAACAAGGTGACAATGCTTGCGCAAAGGCGAATTTTGAGTCTCAGACCAAATACATTCTTTGATGGCTGTGTGAAAGGAGGAGGGGAGTAATGGCAAAGGTAGCGATTTAGAAGTCAGGTAGTATACGATTGGGAACTTTCGAGGTATATCTTTTCATAAGGTACGCTTGCTGCATCTAACGGTATTAACGCGACAGTTACCCGCGTCGTACGAGAATAAAGTAGCGCCAGTATAGAGTATATTCTTAATATAATTAATAATACTCTTAAGAGTATAAAGCGAAGAAAACTTAAATAAAAAATATAAATTATAATTATTTATAAATATATAATATATTATAAAGTATTAAATTATTATATTAAATACTTATAAATAAAAGTTTTAAGTTAAATCTTTAAGATTATTAATTTATAAAAAATTTTTTTTAATTTATACTTTAAATCTATAAAGATTAATTTAATCTTTATATAATAATTTTTTTTCTAAATAATTTATTCTTAAATTATTAAAATATTAAAGATTAAAATAATATACTTTTAAAATTAAATTAAATTCTAGAATATATTTATATTACTTAACTTAATTATATATCTTAAAAACTTATTTTAAAATATAAATAAATTATCTAGTTTTTATAAAATATATATAATAAGAATACTTTAAAGTTATTTTTATTTATTAAGAAATTTAAAACTAGTTTTATTAACTTTAAAGAAAAAACGTTAACTTTAGAAATTTTAAAGATTTTAAATTAATCTTAGAAATTCTAATTTAATTTTATTAATCTTAAATCTTTTATTTTAATTTTAATAAAGTTATTTAATTTTAATCTTTATTAATATTTATTAAACTTAAAATTTTAATATTTATAATTAATAAGTATACTTAATAAAAACTTTTTAAGAATACTTTTAATATTATTAAATTTTAATACTTAAAATTATATAATTTAATTAATTTTTATATAAAGAAATACTAGTAATAATATACTAAATAATAATAAATAAAAATAAATAAAAATAAATAAGATAAATAAAAATAAATAAGATAAATAAAAAACTTTATAAATTATACTTAAGTTTTAAAGAATTATATAGAAGTTTTAAAAAATTATATATAACTTTAAATTCCTAGAGTTAACTCGAGATCTCTAGAGTAGTAAAGTTAAAAAGAAAATTATTTTAAATTTATTAATATTTAAGTATATTACTTTAAGAATTTATTTTTAAGTATAAGTAAATAAATTATCTAGTCTTTATAAAATATATATAATAAGAATATTTTAAAATTACTTTAAGATTTATTTTAAGAATTATATTATAATTTATCTAGTTAAATATATATTTACTCGGCTTAAAGTATACTTAATAAAATTTTAGAATATAGAAAATAAATATCTTTTATTACTTTATAAAATCCTAATATTTAGTAGTAACGACTATTAATTAAGTTTAATTTTATTAAGTATTATAAGTTATTATTATATAGTTTATTAGATAATAATTACTCTTATTAAAATTAATATATTTACTATTAATTTATTTATTATTATTAAAGACTTCTACTATATTTTATACTTAATAATAAATATTATTATTACTTCTTAATAATCTACGACTTAATATTTATAAAGTCTTAATATTAAGAGCTTATAAAACTATAAATACTAGAAGAATTAAAAATATATTATTTATATTTATTAAGATTAATTAATATAGTAAGGTCTTAGTTTATTTTACTTTACTATAATTAGTAATTTAGAAGAAGTAATTTTAAAATTAAAAAAATTATCTATAAAAGAAAATTACTTCTTATTTTTTATTAAAAAAATCTATCTTAACTTTTTTTTATTATTATTCTACTATTATCAATGTATTTACTAGAATACTTATTTAAATATTTTAAAATATTTATTTAATCAATTAATTTTTATTTATTAAAAAGTATTTTATATTCTTATTAATATTAATAGTTATTTTAATATCTTTAAGTAACTCTAATAAAGTCTTCTTAATTAATTTAAATTAATAAATTATTTCTAAACTTATACTTTATTACGTTTTATTAAAGTATTAAATTAATTACTTTAATAAAATTAACTTTTTTTTTAAATAGTATATTTTAGAAGAAGTAATTATTTTAATTATAAGTATAATAGTATTCTATATTTAACTAAAAGATTATTATTCTTTTATTCCTTTTAAGAGCTTAGATTATTAGAATTGAATTTAAACTTATAATATTATTTTTACTAATATTAAATACTTTCTAAGCTAAGTTCTTAATTATATACTTTTTATCTTAGTAATTAAATAATTTATTAATAAAGTTAAGTAATTAAAAGATAATATTATTTATTAATAATAGTTAGAAAAAGAGCTGGATAAAAATATTATATAAATTCTTATAGTTTTAAGTCAATATAATTATAATTATTATTATTATAAATAGTTAGTTTCTAGAGAGTTTCTTAAGAATATATTTAATTCTTAAATATAACTTTATAAATCTATAAAGTTAATCTCTTAAAGATTATTAAGAGTTAATATATTTAGTATTTAGCTAGTTAATTTTAATAATAAGAATTTTATTATATACTAGCTTAATATAATATATTTAATTTTTAAGATAATTATAAATAAAGCTCTTTAATTTTCTAAGAATAAGAAGTTAAATTAATTAAAAGGTAGTAATTAAAACTATTCTTAATATAAAATACTTAATTAAAAATATTATTAAGATTTTAGTAAACCTTATTAATTTTTTTATAATAAGTTTTAGTCTAAATCTTATTATTAATATAATAACTTAAATAATCTTAATAATAATTTATATTAAAGAGATTATTTATATTAGCGAGATTACTTACCTTAGTTTTATTTTAAATATTATAATTATTAAAGAGATCTAGATTTATTATATAATTTTAATATCTCTATTAAAAACTTTAATAAATATTCTTATAATAATAAAGATAACTACTTTTATTTAAAAGAAATTAATTACTTTAATTCTTATCTTAAAGTCTTTAATAACGCCTTTATAGATAATATTATTAATATTAATAATAAGATTTTTTATTAGAATATATACTTCTTTATTAATATCTTTAAGAATATTATTAATATAAAGAGTTTAAAACTAATTTATTAAAACTTTAATAAATATCTACGCGGTAGTATAGAAGGTATTAAAATTTAAATATATAATAAAACTACCTTATAGGAAGTAGACGATCCTAGGATTATTAATTAACAGAATATTTGAAAAAACAATACGTTAACAGTAAAAAAAGAAATATACGCGTTTAGTAGATAGTTAAGCCTCTGTTAATATAAGTATTTAATAGCTATTCTAACAGCTATTAATATTTCAACAGTTATTAATATTAAAACAGCTGTTAAATAGCGTATTAATAGAAACTTAACTATTTACTAAGCGCGTATATTTCTTCTTTTACTATTAACGTACCGCTTTTTTAAACATCCTATTAATATAGTATTAATAGATAGTTCTTAAATAATTTACTTTCTCTAAGATACTTAAAAATATTATAAGAAAGAAGTTTAGTAAATCTATTTACTACTATATTCTTTATAAAATAATATTAAAGCTTTATTTATTAATTATTAATATACTCTTAAAGAAATATATATTTAATATATATATACTTAATTTTATTATAATTAATAAAGTTTTTAATTAACGCGATAATTCTTTAATTATTCTAAATAATAATAATAATAAGTATAATAATATATATAGTATTAATTCTAGCTATTTAAACTATTATAAATATATAATTTTATAAAATATTCTTAAAATCTATATAAAAAATAATAATAAGATTAAGAGTAATTTAAATAAGTTTTTTTAATAATTATTTAAGTTAAATAGTTTTTTTAATAATATTAATCTACCTTATATATTTAACCTCGTATATTAATAAAATAATAATAAATTAATATTTAAATAATTAGTTAGTAATTATACTCTTTAGATTAAAAATATAATTTAATATTAAATATTAAATAATTAGATTATTAATATAATTAAAATTTAAATATTTAATAAATAGCTATAAAAAATTTTTATAAATAAATTTAAATTATAAGATACCTTATAAATAATAAAAGATTTATTTTATTATTATTTAATAATTATTATTTAAATTAAATATATAATAATTAATAATTAAAATAATATATAAAATATTAAGTCTAATATTTATTATAATATATATTAATAATTTAATAATAATTTAATATTATTTATATAATTTTATACTTAAAAATAATAAAATCTTTAATAAATAATTATAGATAAATAGTTTCTATTAAAGTATATATAAATAAGTTTTTATTTTAATTCTTAACCTTATATTCTAATATATTATAGTTAGTTAGAATATTATAAATATAATCCTTTTAACTTAAATATAAAATATAATTTAATTAATTCTAGATAATAATTATATTTAAATAATATTAATAGGATTCTAGATTAAATATTTAAAATTTATTAAATAATTAAGTTTTAAGCTAAGTAATATTATTAAAATTTAATTTAATAATTAATAAATTATTTATATAAATAGCGATAATTATATTTAAATTAAAATATAAAAAGATATTATAATTTTTAATAAGAGGTTAATAGCTTAAAATAATAAGATAATTAAATAAATAATAATATTAAATATATAAAGATTATTTTAAGTTATATAAAACTTTATTAAACTTATATATTTATTTAAATCTATTATTAAATTTAATAGATTAATAAATATAAATATTAATATTTATATTATTATAAAGAAATATTATTTTAATATTTATTTACTTAATTTTTAAATTATAAACTATTATAATAATAAAGAAAGCTTTATAATTTATTAATTTAATTATTATAGTAAATATTTTATAAAAATTAATTTTTTCTTATTATTAGAAGTTATATATAATTTATTTAGCCTTATATTAAATTATTATATTATTAATTTTATTTATATTTATAAATTTATTTCCTATTAAGAATATTAGTTTTATTTAAAGATATAATAAATATTTAAATATTATTTTTTATTAGTAAATTAATTTTATCTTATATATTTAATTATTAATTTAGTTTATAATAATAATTAACTATAGCTTCTTTATATATTTAAAATTTATTATAATTAATTAAGTTTTTTATTAATAGATTAATTATAGCTTAAGTTAATTTTTTATTATTATTATTTTTATTTTTAATAGCTTAGATAATAGCTAGTATAATATATTAAAATTCAATACTAAGACGAAGCTTAGCGAGCGAAGCGAGCTAAGCGAGGTCTTGGTAATCGGATAAGATCTCGCTATAATAAATAGACTTCCTCCTTAGCTAAGATAATACTAAGTATTTTACTTCATATCTTTAATAGGTTATAAGTTTAGAACTATAAAGTATATATATCTATCTAGATACTATCTACTTAGCTTTAAAGTCTATAGGAATATTATAACTATATGTATAGAAATGATTTAACGCTGTAATAAATAACTTTATAAGAATATAAATAATAGTCTTATATTAATATAAGTAATAGTTTTATTAGAAAGTAAGTAAATAGTTTTACTAGGAAGTAAATAAATAATTCTACTAGAAAGTAAGTAATTAGTCTTGTAAAGATATAAGTAAATAGTTCTATAAAGATACGAGTAAATTATTCTATAATAAATAATTTTACTATGGGTAATAGTTTTATAGCGGGCGACTCTACTATAGATAATAAATAATATTATTATTAAATAAAGTATAGCGCTATTTCTAAGTATCTTCCTATTACTTAGAATATAGAGATAGTCTATTAAAAATAGAGGGCTAAGAGCTAGCTTAATAAAAATTTTAATACTAAGCTATACTAAGCTAGTAAACTATAATACTATTTCGTCTATAAAATACTAAATAGTTTTTATCTCTAGATAAGAGCAAGTAAATATATTAAATAAATATATTAAATCAATATATTAAATTAATATATAAGTATTTGAAATAATTATCTTTATTAAGATAAAATACCCCGTAGCTTATAAAAATTCAAGTTTTCTAAATAAGATTTTAAATTTTTAAATTAAAGAGGTAGAAAATTCTAGTTCTCTAGCGATAATAACGTCTAGTCCTTAAATTAGAAGATCTAGATAAAAATATAAAACACCTATCTATACTAAAGATATTAACTTTTTAAAAAATCTCTTTAAGTTAATATAACTATACTAGAGAGAACTTACTTAGTATTTTTAATTTGATTTTAATTTAATTTAATATTCTAATAAGAGTTTATTTATATTATCTACTTAATATTAAATTATATATTAATATTAATCTAGTAAGAGTTTATTTTAATAGAAGCTTATTTTTATGAAAGCTTCTATCGATAAATCAATACCTAATATTAATATATAATAATTAGTTAATAATCTTATAACTTTATAACTTAAGTAGGAATATTAAAATCTAGATATAAGACGAAGCTTAATAAGCGGAGCAAGCTAAGCGATATCTTAGTATTCGAATAAGATCTCGCTTATAAAGTAGGCTTTTTCCTTCTAATTAATTAACTTACTATCCTACTTTTAATAAATATATACTTATTATAAAATATTAAAAGAAGAGTATATTTATTAATTTATTAATATTAAAATAAAATTTCTTTTAAGCTTTAAATATTTTATTATTAATAAGACTAAGATTCTTTACTATATATAATTATTAGAAGATAATATAACGATATAATAATAATAATAATATAAAAAAATATCTATACTTTTAAATACTTTCACGACTTCTTATTAAATCTTATAATAAATTTAATAAATTATTATTTCTACGCCTATAAATATTAGAATAATATAAGATAAATAAGAGATTAAAAAATATTTATTTTTAAAGTCTATTTTAAAGAGCTAAAAAGCTATTTAAACTATATATTTAAAAAGTTTAAAGTAAGTATCTTTCTTACTAAGATTTATTTAAAGCTTAAGGAAAAGATTTTAAGTACTAATAATATATTAATAATATAAGAAAGTATTCTAGTCCTTATTATTATATAGGAAAGAAATTATAAGCGTTATTATTAATCACGGCTTAAAATAAATAAATAAAATATATTTTTAAAGAAATATATTTTTAAAGCTTTATCTAATAATAATAATAATAAGCTATTATTAAAATATTAAAAGAAAAATAAAGATAAGAATTATTAAAAGTTTAAGTTATTTTTAACTTAAATATTCTAGCTAAATCTAATAAGATTAATTTATACTTTTTTTATAATAATAAGGAATACTAGAAGAATAATTATTTATAAAAAAAATAATCTAAACTTTACTTTAATTAATTTAATATAGTTAAAAAACAATAGTACTCTATTATTAAAAAAAAGACGGGATAAGAAAAATAAATAAAGGTTTTAAATTCTTTTATTTCAAAGATTAAATAATTATTTAGAAAAAATCTTATCTCTTTAAAGAGTTAATAAATCCTAGAATAAAAATTAACTTAATTATTTAATAATTTATAATATAATATAATTTATAATTAGGTACTTACTATAGGTAAAAGAATTAAAGAATTATATAAACTTTATAAAGAGCTAGTAAAATATTAATAAAATATAATAAAATTATCTATTAAATATTATAATAAGATATATAAGTTAATTAGCTTTAATAAAAATAATTTAAGAATATTATTCTATAGGAAGTAGACGATCCTAGGATTATTTATTAATAGAATATTTAAAAAAACGGTATATTAATAGTAAAAGAAGAAATATACGCGCTTAGTAAATAGTTAAGCCTTTATTAATATAAATATTTAATAGTTATTTAAATAACTATTATTATCTTAATAGCTATTAGTATTAGAATAACTATTAAATAATATATTAATAAAGACTTAATTATTTATTAAGCGCGTATTATTAGGGGCCGGCCTAGAGTAGATTAATAAAGATATAATATAACTAATAAAATAAAGCTAAAAAAGGAATCTATAAAACGCGTAAAGAATTAATATTAATATATAGTAGTAATAACTATAGGTGCTAAGCTAAATAGATATAATACTATATTAAATTAATAAATAAATAAGTAAGTAATAAATAACTAAACTATAATATTACTCTCTTCTTTAAATAAATATTAACTCTAATATTTAAAATAAGTAGTTTATAATTTATTAAACCTATTAAACTTTTTAGAGTATTATTAATAAAAGTTAATAATTAAATTTATAACGTTTTTAAATTTATTATTATTTATATTATATTATTATTAATCTGATTATTCTTTATCCTTCTAATATATACGGAACTATAAGTAATAATTTTTATTTATTTATTAAATATCTAAGATATTATTTAACTTTTATTTTTTTTATTAATAACTATAGACTTTAGAGAGGCGATATATTATTTAGATAAAAAATTAATTATAGCTTTATATAAGAGACTTAAATAGAATATATTATAAATTTATATATTTATTAAGAGCTTTAAATAGTAGAAAGATTTTATCTTAATAATAATTTTAAATAGTTTTAATATTTTATTATTTAGCTTCTTATTAAGACGTATTATAATAATATTTTTATTTAATAAAAATATTAAGTCTTCTATTTTATAAGTAATCTTAAATTATTAATAATTTATTTACTCTATTATATATCTTTAACTAAAAATGAATTATTTTTTTATAAATTTTAAAAAATATTCTTTATTTTATTTATAATACTATTAGCTTTAATAATTTAAATTTTTTTATAAACTAATAAACTAGGATTAACTAGTAGTAAGAAGAATATATAGAGATAAAAACCTTTATTTATAAAGAAAAAAAATATACTAGTAATATTAATAACTATATTATTATTAGTAAATTTAGTTATAAGTAGCTAATATATTTAATTATCTTATATATATAAGTAATAGGTTCTTAGTTACTACTTAATATCTTAATTTACTTTTTTTATTTATTTATTAGTTTTTAAGTAAAAGGCTGTAAATAGATTAATTATAATTTATAATTAATTATATAAAATCTTCTAAATTAAGGATATAAATTAAGATTTTTAATTAAATATAATTAAGTTTAAAAGGCTATATATTTTAAAGATATAATTAAGTAAAATATTTATTATAATTTTAATAAAGATTCTCTTATTAATTATAGTATAAAGAGTATAATATTTTTTTTTAAAAAAATAATTTATTAGTATATAGATTATATTCTAGCCCTTAAAGATAAAAAGACTAGTAATAAAATTTATTAAGATATTTTATTAATATTATTTAAGTATAAATAATAATTATAGTAATTTATTATATTTATCTCTTAAAGCCTTATTTTTTTAGTAGGTATAATAATTATAAATATATTAAGCTACTTTTTCTTTTATATTAAGTTAATAGAATTAGTGTTTTAATATTTTTAATATTTAATTTCTTTCTAGGTAATTATTTATAGGTTAATTATAATCTTCTTTTATAATATTTAGATATAGTTTAAATAATATAGAAACTTAAAAATAATCCTTATAAAATAAGGTATAATATTATTATAAGTAATATTATAAATTAATATTTTTAAATATTTAAGTTAAATTCTTTTCTATCGCGTTTTATATTTAATTATATTTTTTATTATTTTAATTCGCTAACGTAATTCTAGTATATAATAGTAGTTTTTTATTTATTATTATATTAATTTATTTATTTATATCTTTACCCCCCTCCTTAATCTTTTAATTTATTAAGGAGGTATAATTATAATTTTAAAAATATTTTAATAAGAGTAAGGCCTTATATTAATACTTAAAATATTTATCTTCTTTATTAATTAGAATTAAATTAGGTATTTAAATTAATATATTTATTTTTTTATTTAACTTTTTTATTTAATATATAATCTTAAAGTTATATTTAATTAATTTTTAATCTATCTTATTTAATAATATATTAATTTTTTTATTTATATAAAATATTTTAAGCTTTTATAGTTAATAAAGATTTATATAAAGATATTAATTAATTCTAGCTTAAAATATTAATATTTTAAATAATAGACTATTACTAGGAGTTTTTTATTATAAATTTTATAATTATATTTAACCAGCACTATATTCTTATTATAAAAAATTATTAGATAGAGTACTTTCTTATTATCTATTTATAATAAAACTTTATTATTAATATAGTTTAAAAAGTTTATTTTTAATACTATAGAATAAGATTTTTTATAATATTAAAGGATTAAGGTATTAATAATTAAATATTTTATTTTTTTAAACGCGGCTTAATAGGCTTTTAATTATAAAAATAAATAATTTTTTTTTATTAAAATTATTAAAGGCTTTACTATCTTTAAAAAGTCCTTTATAAAATAATAATAAAAATTATAAAATTTTATAAAGAATTATATTTTTTTAAAATATATAAAAACCTTTTATATAATAATTATTATAATTTTATTTAAATCTATCTTTAAGCTAATAATAGATATTAAAAAACCTAAGAATTTTATCTTTTATATATAGAATTTATATTTATTTATATTAACCTATAATTTTATTTTATATAATTATAATAAAATCTTCTTAATATATTTTTAATATTCTTTCTTTATTTTATTATAGATTAAAATATCGTCTAGATATATCTAATAAAAATTATTTAAATATTTAAATAGATTATTATTTATATATTATTAATATAAAATAGATTCTTTAATAAGCCTAAAAAATAATATATAATATTTAAATACTTTAAAGAAAATAATAAAAATAATAAAGTCCTTATTATTTAAGTATATATAAAGCTTATTAAATATAATAATAATATTAAGCTTTATTAAATATTTATAATTTATTATTTAAACTAGTACCTTCTCTATAAAGGAAATTAAATAATAATTTTAAATTATAATAATATTAAATTTTTAATAATTAATATAGAATCTTAAGCTATTATTATACTTCTAAATAAATAGTATAAGGAATATATAAAATATAATATTTAATAATATAAATTTTTTTTATAAATTTTCTTTTAAGTATTCTTTAACTTTCTATAATTTAAAATTAAATATAAAATAAAGTTAATTCTATAATAACTTTTTATTTAATTTTAACTTAATTTTATAATTATAAAGTTAATATAAAAGGAGCTCTTTTATCTTATTTTTATTAAATATATTAATAAGATTATAATATTCCTTAAGAAGCTTTCTTTTAATAGTATTTTTTAAATATATTATAATTTTATATATAGTCTTTATAAAGATACTTTATTTTAATACTTAATTAATTTTTATAATAATTATAAAAAAATATTAAATTTAATATTTCTTTAAATTATAAGCTAATATATTAAAAGCTATTATATTAATTTAATAAATATTTAATAACTTATCTTTTTTAAAAAAGGGGGTATAAGTATTTAATTCTTTATCTAAAACTAATTTAATTTAAATTTAATATTTAAGATAAACTTCTTTAAGGACTTTTTTAACATTAATTTAAATAGTTTTATTATAATAAATTTAACTTTAATAACTATATTAAAGGTAAGAGATTTAATTTATAAAGTACCTTTATAATTATATTTATTGAAAGTATAGAGTAGAATACTTAGTATTATCTTAGCTTAGGAGGAAGCTTCTATCGCTACGAGATTTTATCTAGTTATTAAGACCTCGCTTAGCTCGCTCCGCTCGCTAAGCTCTACCTTAGCACTAGATTTTAATACTTCTACTTAAGCGCTACAAGGCTACTAACTACTAACTAGCTATCTAATAAATATATAAGGTATTTAGTTGATATTAATAAGATATAAGCTTTTACTAGATAATATTATATAGAGCTTCTACTAGAAATATATAAATATATAGATATATAATCTAAAGCCGGGTAGAAAGCGTGAAAAGAATATAACTCCTATAAGATTAAAAAAGATATAAACTCCTACAAGATTATTCAATTACCCCCTTTATTTTAACTTTTGGATTGGCGGTTTTTCAAGCCCTAGAAGCTTTTAAAATACCTTAAACTTATCGCGTATTAAGACTTTAGTTAGACTATCTACTATCTATCTATTAATAAAAATATACCGTAAGTCTATTAATCTATTAGCAACCTTTTCCCGTATAAAATAATAAGTAATATTAATATGCTTAATCCGATTATAAAATTATAAGTTTTTAATTAAAGTAATAGCCTCTTAATTATTATTATAGATTACTACTAGCTTAAATAATTTATCACGCTTAATTTAAGCTAGGAAGGTATTTAACTAGATAACTTTCTTTATCATTTATATCTCGCTTATATATTTAGCTTCGTAGGTAGATAAAGTAATAGTTAGTTATTACTTAAATTACTAGCTAATAACAGCGCTTTCTATATAGAAAATATATTTAGTAGTTAATTACTAGGTGGCTTAATTACTTACTTAATTAGAATTTATATAACCTATAAGATTGTTTAAAGCTCTTTAGTAGATAAGTTACTAGTAAACTATAAATTATAAATACTAGAAGATTTACTTCACTACTCCTATATAAATCTTAATTAGATTGGATAAAAAGCGGGAGATAATAAATACTATATATATAATATCTAGTTATATCTCTAGTATAGTATATATTAATAATTCTATAGTAGATTAATACTTTTTTTAATACTCTATAAGGGTCTTATAATTATTCTTTATAAGTACTAGCTTTAAAGAGGTCTCTATTAGAATAGAAATTAAGTTATAATCCTATATATTATATTACTTAAGGAATCGCTTAATATAAGTTTTTTAGTTTAAGTAAATAATATAGTTTTAATAATCTCAGCTAACTATTATATTTAAGTAGTAATTATAAGGACCTAGATTAATTATATAAAAGTATTGATTAAGAATATCTTTTACTTATTAGATTTTAATCTTAAATAAATTAGTAATTAGAATATTATCTATATATAGAGCGACTATAGTGCCGGTTTTATAATAGATAAAGATATTATAATTTATATTAATAAATTCTAAATTAAGCTTATCTATATAATTAGTAAAGATTATATATTAAACTTAAGGTAATTATTTTAAATTATATAGTACTTTTAATAACCTATAGATACCTTTTTTTTTATAAAAATCTTATAATAGCTTTATATAAATCTCTTCTTTTACTACTCTATAAAGAAAGGTAGTTTTAATATTTATTTATTTTAAATTCTAGTTATTAGTAGCTGTAATTATAAATATAGCTTTATAACTTATTAGTTTAATTATTAATATAAAGGTTTTATTATAATCAACACTTTTATATTATTTAAAACCTCTTATTATCTATTAGGCCTTGTATTTAGTGATTTTACTAGTAGAGCCTTATTTTAAGGTATAGACTTATTTACTTTATAAGGCCTTTTAGCTAGATAGATAGCTAGTAACTAATATTTATATCTTATTTTCTATTAGGGATTAATATTCATCCCGTATAATATCCTATTATTTCTTTATATTAGAGTTATTTTTAATAGTATTTTTATATATCTTTAGTTTATAGACCTCCGTATTAGTTATATTAGTAAGGTAGATATAGTATAAAAGGAGATTAGGTAAGAAATTTTATTACTTTAGGTATAGATAGTCGCTAAGCGGAGTTAAGGATATTATAGTTTTAGATATATTTATTCTACTATTTAGCTTATTCGTATTATTAACTTTTATAGTAGTCGCTGTTAGTAGCTTAATAGTTATAAATAATAGTTTAGGTAATAATATAATTTAGATTAATAACTTATCTATATTATTAATATCTATTAGTATTAATAGAGGACGTAAGGGTTTTACTATAAAAATAAGTTATAATTATAGTTATAGCTGTAGATTTTCCTTTTTTATAATATTATTAAGATTTTTTTTTTAAACTATTTTACCTTATATACCCGCCAGACCTTGTTATTAATAAGTATTTAATAAATATAATTACTTTTATAGCTTATTAAACAGCCTTTTATTACTTATTATTAACCTTTTATTTATCCTATTATAGGTTTTTATTTAATTATTTAGCCTTCTGTTCCTAGCCCCTATATATATTAAATATATAGTTTTAATTTAGTATAAGCCTTATAAAGGGTCTTATTTATTAAGGTATAAGGTAAGTAATTATGAAGGTAATTAGCTATTAGAACTAGTTCTAGCTAAAGGTCCTTATTAAATTTAATATTTTATAAGGTTGTAAATATTATACCTTAGAGCTATTAGCTTAGACGTTTAATAATTTTATTTATTTAAAAATTAGAGAGAATAATTAGTTCCTAAATAGTATTTTAATTAGCTTAAAAGTTATTAAAATTATAGTCTAAATATTTACCCTTATAATTAATTCTAAAGTGACGGATCTTAATATCGTCTCGTTTATTTTAAGTTATATAGTATAGATAGACTATATAGATATTACTTTTCTTTTCTAAGATTTCTATTTCTAAGTGTTTATTATAGTTATTTAAGAAGATAATAAAATATTTGCCTCCCTTATAGTTATGATTAAAAGGTTTAGTAATATTAAAATAAACTAAGTCTAGTAAATATTTTCTAGGGTGAATATAAAATTTATATTTATTAGCTTTATCTTTAGTGATTATATATAATTTATAGAGATTGGTTACTTTTAGTACCTTAGTAAGATTTATACCTTTTAATATTTTTATAAGAAGCTTAATATTTTAGTAGTTTAAATAATTTATATAGATATATTATAGCTTAACAGCCTTCTTTAAAATCTTTTTATTTAGTTATTTAGTATTAATATTTAAGTTAGATAATTTATTAGCTAGTATAGGAATAGGTCTATTAATTAAATTAAATAAATTAAGATTTTTTAGATTTATTAAGAATAAGGCTTTTGGCTCTTATAGGTTTAAATAATAAAGATTATTAACTTATTATTAAATAATAACACCTTATAGGCTGAATTCTATACTATAAATTAAACCCTTATTAATAAAGTTTATAGGGTAGCTTATTTAATAAAGTTATTTTATTAAGATTAGGTTTAGCGGTATATTTAGGATATAGATTATATTAATAAGAATAAGCTTCTTCTTATAGTTATTTATAACTATTAATAGTTAAATTTTTCTAATATTAATAAATACTTAATAGTTTATAATACCTTTAATAAATAGTATATCGCCTTTTAAGAACTTAATATACTTAATAAAAGACTCCCTAGATATAATAATATATTATAAGTAGGTAGAGTTTATAGCCTAGCGCTATATTATATAATTAAATTTAGTATTAAAGGTAATTTAAGTTTTATTATTTAAACTAGAGTTATTTCTAAACCTTTTTTTTTTATATTTATTTTTTTCTTTATCTTTCTTACTCTTAAACTTAAACTTTTTATTATCTTTATTTTTTTACCTTGTTTATTCTTATTATCGTCCTTTTTTTTTCTAGTGAGATTATTATAATTAGCTATAGTATAGTAGGGCTTCTTATAATAAATATACTAATTAATAAGCTTTTAAATTATATAGGTATTTGGTTTAGGGACTGTATTTAACTAAGTTAATAAGATTATAAAATTTATTAGCGTTGTATACGCTTCCGAGTAATGTTAAGTTATAAAGGTATAAAAGTTTTTATTTTATATAACCGTTAGGTTACGGACGGTTTATAAAAATTAAATAATAATATATTTTAAGATATAAACGGCCTTATTATTAGCTATAGCCTTATATATCTAAGTATAAGTAATAAAGTAATCCTAATATTCCTTACCTAAACTAGTATAAAATAGAAAGATTAAATAATTAATTTTAAGCTAAAGCTTTAAATTAATATTTATAATTTTATTATAAATATTTTTAAATTAGCCTCTATAGTTAGTAGCATTTTTATAAAATATTAAGATTAAGGTATTTAGATATTAATAAAGATTATTTAATATTCTAGATTCCTTAAGCTTATAATCTTTAATAATCCTATGCTAGAGTTTATATATATTAGTTTTACCTTTAAAATTATTAATATAGTTGTTTCCTAACCGTAAGATAATAGTATTATAAGTTAATTAGTTACTCTTCTTCTAAATTTTTATTTTATTAATTAATATTTTTTTTATTATAGTTATAATAGCCTAATTACTACCATTATTGGTTAGAGTAGGGATTTTAATTATTAAAAAATTTTTATTTTCTTCTTTAACCTACTCTTAAAGGTTATTAGTAATAAGATATTATTATATCTTCTATTTTTATCTTTAGTATCTCTTAAAAGTCTTAAACTTAAGGAAATAAAGAAATAGGTTTATTTTAATTATTATTATCTTAATTATATAGGTTTTAGTTATATCTATATTATTTTACTTATAAATTAAATAACTTAGTATTACTAAGTAACTTTAAGATTAAATTGTTAGTTAAATAACTAGGAGTAAAAAATCTATTTAATTAATATTTTAGCTAATAATTAGAATTTTTAATATCTTATTAATATCTTAACTTAGCCTTTATATAGGTATGATTAAATAATAGGAAATTTTATTTAAATAGATATTTTTAGTAATGTACTTTCTTCTAATAAAGATAATCTTCTTTAATTAAGATAAATAGTGAATATAAAGGGTTTAGCTTGAATAGCCTTAAATATTAAAGCCTAGCTAAATAATATAAAGTAGGCGGAGTAGGTATAGGTAGAGAAATAAAAATAAGTATTAAAATAAAAATATTTTAAAATTAAGTAGATAAATTAAGATTAAAGAAATTTTTTAATAAATTAATATTATCTTTAATATAAATAGATATCTTATATCTTTATCTAGGTCTTCTATTTAATATTATTATTATTAGGGAGTTAGGATTTTCAGCCTTTTTAATTTTAGAATTTAAAATCTTATTTAGAAAATTTGAATTTTTATAAGTTATAGGGTATCTTGCTTTAGTAAAGGCGATCGTTTTAAACACTTATATATTAATTTAATATATTAATTTAATTTGATATATTTTTATCTAGAAGTGAAGCTTACCTAGTATTTTATAAATAAAATAGTATTATAATTTGCCGGCTTAGTATAGTTTAATATTAAAATTTTTACTAAGCTAGCTTCCTAGCCTCTTATTTTTAGTAGACTACCCCTATATTCTAAACAATAGGAAGGTGCTTAGGGGCAGCGTTATACCTTATTTAGTAATAATATTATTTATTACCTATAGTAGAATCGCTGTCTATAGGGCCGTTAGTTGTATCTTTATAAAACTATTTACCCGTATCTTTATAGGACTGTTTATTTATATCTTTATAAGACTAGTTATTTATTTTCTAGTAGGATTATTTACCTACTTTCTAGTAAGACTATTATTTATATTATTATGAGACTGTTACCTATATCCTTATAGGATTATTTATCGCAGCGCTAAATCATTTTTGTGTGTATAACCACGGTATTCTTATAGACTTTAGAGCTAAGCAGGTAGTATCTAAATAGATATATATACCTTATAGTTCCAAGCTTATAACTTATTAAAAGTATAGGGTAGAATACTTAATATTATTTTAGCTTAGGAGGAAGCTTCTATTATTATAAGATCTTATCCGATTATCAAGACCTCGCTTAGCTCGCTCCGCTCGCTAAGCTCCGCCTTGGCATCGAATTTCGATAATATTATTTTAGGATAAAAATAATATAATTATTAACTATATCTAATATAATCTTATATTTATTTATTTAAGATTTTTTAAGGATAATATATTAATTATTAAGGTTAATAATTAATATAAATATAATAAATTTTTAATAATTATCTACCCTTATAGAAGAATATATAATATAAATAATAAATTTCTTTCTTATTTTATTATTATAATTATAAAGGTAATAAGATTTTATTAAAAATAAAAATAAAATATTAAAAATATTAAATATAATTTACGCTTCTTTTTTATTAATAAATAAATAAATAATAATATTAATATTAATAAAAATTTTAAATTAATATTCCTTTTCTTAAGCTAATAATATAATAAGGTATATAAATAAATATTTATTAAAAAAATTATATAAATCTATTAATAATAAGAATAAAAGATTTTTAAAAATAACTTTTTTAAAAATAGCTAGTTTTTTAAATTTAATAATTTTTTAATTATTTTATTAAAGCTTTTTTTCTTATCTTTTTTATTACTAATTTTTTTAATTATTTTATAATAATATTTAAAATATATTATTTAAAAGTATCCTTTCTTATTATAATTATAATACTTTATTAATTTCTTTATTTTAAGTAAAATATTCTTATCTATAGAATAACTAGGAATAATAAAGTTATAAAAGTATTAATAATTTAATAAAAAAATACTTTATAGAGATAATATAGGTAAAGATAATAATATAAATAATCTTTAATATTTAAATTATAATTATAATATTAAAAGTTATATAAATAATAAAATAATTTATTATTACTAAAATATAGTTCTTATACTTATTTATTATTTATTATTAATAGTTAACTTTTTAATAAAGATTTATTAATTACTTTAATATATTAAACTTTATAAATATAGCGGTAATAGTTTTTTATAATTAAAAATTAATTTTATCTTTTAACTTATTAATTATAGTTTTTTTATTTAGCTTTAAATAATTAGTAAATATATAAAAATTAAAATAAAAAATAATAAAAAAATAATTATTTTTTTATTTTAAACTTTTAAAGTTATAATATATATTATCCTTTTTATAAAGATTTTTTATAATATTATTTAGAATTTAAATTATATTCTTTAAATTAATAAAATAATTTAAATTATTAATATAATAAACCTAAATATATTAAATTATAATATCTTTAATATATAAAATTATATAAATAGTTTTTATATTATTATTTATATAATAATCCTAGTTAATAATAAATTTATTTTAAATATATTAAATTTAATTTTTTAAGGATACCTCATTATCTACTTTAATAAATAAAGATAAATTAAGAATCTTTTAAAAATACTTTATATCTAAAATTATAAAATTAAGAGTAGTTTATTTAAATAATATATATTTAATTATTTATAAATTTATAATTTTTTTTTCTAACTTTTTTATATAATACTCTTAATAGATTTTTTTTATTTTTAAGTTTTTTACTTTCTCTTATATTATCTTTTTAAAATATTAAGCTAATAGAGCTATAGCGTAAGCTATATTTATTTTATTTATTAAAAAATTCTATTCTTTTATATAAGAAAGGGTAGTATTTTATTCCTAATAAAGCTTATTTAATATTTATAATAACTTAACTAAGTTAATTCTTATCTAATATTATAGTTAATTAATATTTTAAATATTTTATAAAATTCTAATATTTTTAAAACTAGTAATTATATTTTTTAATAAAAAGTTAATATAATAGTAGCTTATCTTTTAAAAAATCTTCTTATAGATTTAATTTATATTTATAAAGATATTATTAATATAATTTTAAACTATTATAAATAATTATAAATTTATATAAAAATTTTAAGTTTTTTATTTTTATTTTAATATTTATATTATTTTAAGGTAAATATTATTCTTAGTTTATAAATTCTTTTTAGAGTTTTATCTTATTAATATACTATTTTAAATAATCTTTATTTAATAGCGGTTTAATATTAGCTATTAAATATATTATTATATTCTAAGAATTAATTTCTTTATTACTTTTTTATAATATTAAAAACTAATAGTTATTATATTATTTATTTAACCTCGCTAGTACGTTTATAAGGGTAGAGATAATAATAAGTTTTATTTTATTATTAGAGGCCGGCCTAGAGTAGATTAATAAAAGTATAATATAATTAATAGAATAAAGTTAAAAAAGGAATCTATAGAGTGCGTAAGAAATTAATATTAATATATAATAATAATAACTATAAATACTAAGCTAAATAAATATAGTACTATATTAAATTAATAAATAAGTAAGTAAGTAATAAATAACTAAACTATAACACGTATATTTTTTCTTTTATTATTAATATACTATTCAACTAAATATATTATTAATAGATAATTAATAAAGCTTCCTAGGATTATCTACTTCCTTTAAGATATTAATAAAAAAATTTAAATAAAAATAACGAAATAGAAAGCTTTTATATAAATATATTAAATTTTTTTAAATAAAAATATTAATAAAGAGTTAAGCCTATTACCTTATACTATTAATGTCGAAATCCGGCGCCAAGGCCGAGCTGAGTCAGCGGAGCTGACTCAGCGAGGTCTTGGCAGTCCGGATGTCGACCTGCAGCTCTTGCAGCTCTG
Source organism: Cladonia rangiferina (assembly GCA_023065455.1). Classification (NCBI taxonomy): domain Eukaryota; kingdom Fungi; phylum Ascomycota; class Lecanoromycetes; order Lecanorales; family Cladoniaceae; genus Cladonia; species Cladonia rangiferina. The sequence continues at coordinate 643,348 of JAJREH010000026.1, forward strand.
CTTCTTCTTCTTCAACCAATGGAATCAACATGTTCAGACCTCTACTTTTAACAGGTTATGAGCCCGGATTTGCAGGCATTGCTAACATGTGATCTAGATATCTATCAACTCCCATCTGCATCTGAACACTGCGTCCGAACATTGCTCAAGGCCGCAGAGCTATCGCAGAGCCATCGATCTTCCAAATCCCGAGTATACTCACCGACTGAATGATCGATCCTACCGAAGATCACTATCTACCATGTCCGAAAGACATGACATCAACGATTCGGTTGAGCTGAGGGGCATCGATGGTGATGTTGTTTGCTTGCCGCTAGCCGCCATCCTAGCGCGGTCTTGGCATGGGCAAGCTTCCAAATCATATCGCTAAGGAACCCCCTACTACGCAATGTCGCTTCCTGGTTTGAACACTGACATACAAGCAAACAGGAAAATTCCATTTACGAAACACCTAGAGCAAGCCATCTCGCTGCTCAGACTTACAAATCTACCCCTACTGAGGTCGAGACCGCTGTCGCTGGATGTTTGTATGACTCCTAGCTCAAACAAGCGTGGAAAACTCTGCAAAATCTCTGCAAACCTCATCAAATACCATCCATATTTGTCAAATCCTCGGTTGGCTGCCGTTTGATCAAACAGCTAGAGGGGGCTGGTTACCAGCCACCGCTTTTTCTGCCTGCCGATTGGCGGCATCGTCTCGTTGAGCAAGGTCAGGGCTGTTGAAGCCGACCGCCTCCGGACATATCCAATTTCCTTCAGCGGCCAGCCACCGCATTTCGTCTCCTGCCAGCCGAATAGGGGCAGTATGAGCAACAGGCATAAAGATGCTGCTGGGCCCCCGAGTGGGGGCTCATCCAAGCAGCCATCTACTCCTTCGCAAGACCCACGGCTATTACCCGGGGTCAACGCTTTTCCTTGCTGGCACGATAATCCACTTGTTACCATATATCGCCGTACCAAACGAAAGTGTTTTCCTCATCTCATTGAAGAAGTCGCACGGCAACGGGAAAAAAAGAACAGGCAGCAGCCTTAGGCGAAGACGTCGAAGGCGACGACTATCAGCCTCCATCACGCTCACCTTCACCTTACGATACGGGCTCTGAAGCCAGCGAATCTACTCTTTCAAAGGCAAGTAGTACCGATATCTTTGGCCTTACTGCTAAACGTCCTCGGACACCCTCACCGTCACCGCCTCCTGCTCCAGCTCGAAAACGACGTCAACAACTTGTGGTTATATCCTCTGCTGAATCGTCCTCACCTGCAAACACCCCTGTGTCGTCACCATCTAGCGCGGTTACTGCTCTAGAAGACCAAGATGGCCAACCAGACGACACAGCCACAGGGCGGAGGGTCCTACCCCCTCACCATGATCGAAGAGCTTGAGGAGAAGTCCGGATATACTAAATGGGCTCGAAAGATGGAGGACTGGTTAATCCTTAACAACCTTAAACCGTTTACCCCTACCACTATGCTCAAGGCGACTACCTCGATCAAAAATCGGCTAGGACTCGATGTCTATACAATGGTCCAGGACGAAAACGACGCGCAAACGATCCTCAACACAATCAAAAAGAAGTACAAGCCGGAAGGGACAGGTGTCTATGCCGAATTAATTCACCGACTGCATGGCCTGACGCTTGAAAGCTCAAAGGATATCGCTGAGTACACCCGGAAGTTCCGGGAGGTCAGCAGCGAGCTGAAGTCCTTGCATAACGACGTTGCCTTACCGGAACCTTACCTATGCCATCTATTCCTCACAGGTCTTGGTGAAGCCTATCAAACATTCGTCACCATTTTTATTCAAACGCACAACCTATTCGGCTCCAACGCCCTAACCCTTACCGAAGTGTCGTTGACCGCAAGCAACGAGGAACAACGCATGCGGACTAGAGACGAGCCATCGGGGGTCGCCATGCTTGCAAGGCGAGGGGCTGCCAATTCCGGTAGCTCTGGCCGGGGGCGTGGAAATCGGGTCAACAAATCGAATCGGGAAGGGCAGAAGGGTCCTTGCGCTCACTGCAAGGACAAGAGCCTACCCTCGAAACACGACAAGGCTGCCTGCTGGCAGCTACACCCCTGGCTAAAACCGATGAAGTTCAAATCCGAGGAGGAAAAGAAAAAATATCCCACGACTGATCCACCTGCCGACAAGCCAAGCGATGAACCGGTATTTGCTAATCTAGCAACCGACGATTACTCAATTCGGGGCTGCAGCGACTCTGAGCCAATGTATACTCTCGTTGCCTCTATCCATAAGGACTTGGCTGGCCTAATCGTGATCGATTCGGGCTGTAGCCGGCATGTTTTCAACGATCGCAACGCCTTTATCGACTTTCGGGCCACGAAATCCAACCCAATTGCTGGTATTGGTGGCCAAACGGTTCAGCCAACGGGCGAAGGAACGGTCCAGCTATCGCTACCAAATAGGACTGTTCGCCTTCAAAATGTTCTGTATGTACCAGACATCGGGGCCAATCTTCTGTCGGCCACCCAGCTGCTCGACAGCGGAGTTGATCTTGCCTTTAGCAAGGACTCCTGTATTTTAGAACATAGTTCCCTCGGCAGGATTGAAGCCAAACGCCGCCATGGGATCTTTGTTTTTGAGTCGAAAACGACTCCCCTAGGGTTCAACGCATATAGCGTTCCGAATGACCCTATTCAACAACTCTGGCATGCCCGTATGGGACACCTAGGGCAACAAAGTGTTGCCCTGCTGCCCCAGATGTCTACCGGAGTTGATTTTACCAAGAAAATTGAGGACGAGCTGACTTGCGAATGCTGTGTACAGGGCCGCCAAAAGTCTGCCCCTCATAAAGATGTTATTACACCTGGCCTACACCCCATGGAGCTCATTCATAGTGATGTATGTGGCCCTATCACACCTACTGGTTTTGATGGGACTCGGTATTTTGTTACTTTTAAATGCGATTGCACCAATTTTTCTGAAGTCTTTTGTATTAAGAATAAGGCTATGGTCTTCCAATATTTTCGACGTTTCAAATTCAAATGGGAACGGGAAAGCCGCCGTATTCGACGCTTCCGAACTGACAACGGGGGCGAATATATGAGCCGCGAGTTCCAACTATTCCTCGAAGACGAAGGCATTATCCATGAGCGAACGGTACCTGGAAACCCTCAACAAAACGGTGAATCGGAACGATTAGGCCAAACACTGATGGCTAAGATGCATCCCTCGCTGCTAAGCTCAGGGCTTGATAAGGACCTGTGGCCTGAACTCTTGGGAACAGCCAACTACATTGCAATACGAGCTCCTATGGCTAAGATGGGAAACAAGTCGGCCTATGAGGCCTGGTATGGTAACCGTCCTTCCCTTGACCACATACGGACCTTAGGCTCCTTTGCTTGGGCTAGGAACCGAATCCAAAAGAAATTGGTTGACAAAAGCGAACGCTGTTTTCTGGTGGGCTATGAAGGCGATGGCCATATTTATCGACTGTATTGCCCCCGCAAACGGAAAATTATTCGGGCTTCTAGCGTACATTTTGAGGAACGGAAGCCTGCCTTTATCAGCAATGTTGCTCCACCCACTCCACCCCCTCCACCCCCGGCAAGCTCACCACGACCGGCTTCACCTACATCTCCGCCGGCCAAGCGGCTACGAACCTCCGCTCCAGGGGAGGAGAGTATGCAGAAGCGGAAGGTTCATAGCCAAGATGCTGACCCGATTCACACCGAGTCAACTCCTGAGCAACCGACGAATACACCGCCTGACGGACTCCCCCATATCAATGAGGCCTTTACGACGCAGCTCCGACAGATCCTTAACAATCACCCAGATTTGACATACCCACCATGCGAAATGAAGGATATGAGGGAATTCTCACCGGATCCACTATCCCTCGATTACTCTGCTATTGCCATGCTCTCCCATGCGAATACGGCCGAACCGTATGAGCCAAAGACCTACAATGAGGCCATATCAAGAAGTATGCAACGGATGCAGTGGGAGCTGGCTATGGACGACGAATACAAGTCGCTGATGGACAACAAGACCTGGACCTTAACGACATTGCCTCAGGGGAGAACGGCCCTTAGAGGTAAGTGGGTCTATGCATTGAAACGGGGACCAGATGGAAAGGTCGTCCGATACAAAGCGCGCTGGGTCGTCCGAGGATTCGAACAGCGCGAAGGCCTGGACTACAACGAAACTTTCGCCTCGGTGGTCAAACCCATGAGCTACAAGGCCATCCTAGCTATTGCAGCGGCAATGGACTGGGACCTTGAGCAAATGGATGTCAAAACGGCCTTCCTTTACGGAGAAGTAGAGGAAGAGATCTATGTGGAATTACCACAAGGCTACAACAAGGGCAAGGAGGACAAGGTCTGCTGTCCGAACAAAGCCTTGTATGGGCTAAAGCAGTCGCCCCGAGTATGGTATAATACCTTCGCCAGCTTTATCAAAACCTTGGGTTTCGAACCCCTAGACGCTGACTCGAGCGTGTTTATCGATGCCTCATCAGGCACGATAGTGGCCCTGTATGTAGACGATTTGCTAATCACGGGTCCTAACAAACAGGATATTCAAAGGGTCAAAGATGCCCTCAATTCACATTTTCATATGACCGACCTTGGGCCATGTTGCTATTGGCTAGGCATGTCAATCACTCGGAACCGTCAGCAACGGATCCTTCGCTTGGGTCAAAGGGCATACATCGAAAAAGTTGTCCGGGATTTCAAGCAGTGGGAGTGTAAACCTACTGCTACCCCGATGGAAACTGGCTCTCATTTGGAAAAGGCCTCAGACGACTACCAAGCCAACGCTCTTGATAAGCAGCTGTATCAACAAGCTGTCGGATCCCTCATGTATGCCATGCTAGGTACACGGCCCGACATCGCATTCCCTGTCTCAGCGGTCAGCCGCTATGCATCAAATCCTACTCAAGCTCATTGGGGCGCTGTCAAACGAATTATCAGGTATCTGCGGACTACGCTGGATTACCAACTAACATTCCAGGGCAGTCTTGAGTCGCTAACGGGCTACACTGATTCTGATTGGGCAGGAGACCGCGATACGCGCCGGTCAACCTCTGGCTTCATCTTTCACATCGGCAGTGGACCTATTAGCTGGCAATCCAAGCGACAACCAATCGTCGCCCTATCTACATGCGAAGCCGAATACATTGGACAGACACAAGCGGCTAAGGAAGCCATCTGGCTTCGGAATCTTCTACGGGAGCTCAAACCCACCGACAAGGAATCGGCGGCAAAGGCCGTTATCATCTTTGGCGACAACCAAGGCGCTATCGCCCTCGCAAAGAACCCGGAGTTCCATGCTCGCAGCAAGCATATCGACATACGCCACCACTTTGTACGCGAAAAAGTCGCTGAAGGCACAGTGGATCTACGATACACCCCAACCGAGTGCCAGGTGGCAGATGGGCTGACCAAACCCCTACCAAAGGACAAATTCGTCGACTTCCGAAACGCCCTGGGTCTCGAATACGTGGCCCCAGCTGCAGACAAGGCATAACCTGTGGGAGCAAGGCCTCTGTGGGAGTAGTTCCGGAGTAGGTCTAGCGCCTGGAACGGCCCGTAGAGCCTCCGGGAGCTCCCGCAGAGCCGCAATATCAAGTTTTTCAACGCATCTGCCTCATGTATTGCCCGACCGTCTGTTGGATAGGAAATGGCATACACGGGTTATGTGTCGAATTTTTGTTTGGAAACAGCGTTTGGAATGCCAATTTCGACAATGTGGCATAGGGGAGTGCTTGTCGACGTTTTGGGGGGTATGCAAGGCAGGATCTAGCTGTTTGGATGGCTGTGAGGTGCTTTGTCGCGGTTTTTCGACGACTTGTGACGGTTTTGCGGACATGCGACCGTAGGATTCGGCTGTTGAGCGATCGTCTGTCGACATGTTAGCTTTGTATGAGCAAAGGTGTCTGTTGGAGCTTTGTATGAGCGGAAGAAGAAGGGCATGTCTTGTACGTAGCATAGCTAGAGCTTGTAGAGCTTGCAGATCGAGTGGGAGTGTCGAAATCCGGCGCCAAGGCCGAGCTGAGTCAGCGGAGCTGACTCAGCGAGGTCTTGGCAGTCCGGATGTCGACCTGCAGCTCTTGCAGCTCTGCTTCTTCTTCTTCAACCAATGGAATCAACATGTTCAGACCTCTACTTTTAACAATTAATTATTTATAAAATTTATATTATTTTTTATATATTCTTATTAAAGCTATATAAGTATAGAAATAATAATAATATTATACTAAAATATATATTATTAAAACTTATAAATAATAGTTTAGATTATAAGGTAGAGGAAATTTTAAACAAAATTAAATTAAAGAATTAATATTTTTATAAAATCTAGTAAAAGGATTAATTATTAAAATATAATTAATAAATTTATAAAAAGGGTATAATAGGATTAAAAAGAATAATAAAAACCTATAATAAATAATATAAATATAGAAGAAGAGCTTAAGGATAATAAATAATTTATATATATACTTAACTATTATATATAATTAATAGATTAAATTAATAATTATTTAAAAAATATTTAAAAGATAATTTTTTTATTTAAAAAGCGTATACTAAGAACTAAAAAAAAATTATAATTTAGTTTTTTTTATATTATTATTATTATTATTATTTTTAATAGATAGCTCAAGTATATCTAAATTATTAAATTTATTATTATTATTAGGAATAGTACTCTTAATATTTATCTTTATTATATTAAAGAACTCTAGAAAGTCTTTTAAATTAAAATTATTTAATTAAAACTTATTAAATAATATTAATTTTAATTTTAGATAAAAGATAAAGTTAAGTAAATAATTTATATTTATTAATTATAATATATTAATAATCTAAGTTTATTTTAAAATATTAAATTTTAACTTTTCTTCTATATAAAGTACTAATTATTTTATAGATAATAAAATAAATAAAATAAATTATTTAAAAAACTATTTAAATAATTAATTAATATAATTAAGATATAAGATATAGCTAGATAATATTAATATTTAATAAAAATAATTATTATTAAAACTAATTAAATAATTTTTTTTAATATAAGGTTAAAATTTAAATTAGTTTTAATTTAAAGGATTATACTTTTAATATATATTATAATAATTAAATGATTTTAAGAAATCTAAATTAAGGTATTTTTTATTTATAAATTTATAAAGTATTTTATTATTTTTAATTTTAATTATATAATTTTTAAGCTAGATAATAATATTAATTATTTTTGAAATAAATTTATAAAATAGATTGCTTTCTTATAAAAAAGAATAAACTATACCTTAATTATAATTATTTATTTTTAATACTTAAGTACTCTATTTATTTATAAATTTATAAGGATAAATAATTTCTAGATAATATTATATTTATAATAATAATTATTAAACTTATTAAATTTATAGTTACTATCTTTATTTATATATAAATAATAAATAGACTGGTTAAGCTACTTATTAAAAATAAAATAATAAGTTAATTAATTGAAATAGAAAAAAGTTTATTTTATAAATGAAATCTTATTTAGATATTAAGATATTATTTAGCTTACTTTACTTACTAAGCTTTATTTTATTTTTAAATTTTAATATTTTTATTTAAGCTATAAAGCTACAAGACTACTAGCTAATTTATTATATATTATAAATATTAAATATTAATATTAATAAGCTTTTATTAGAATAGTAAGCTTCTATAGAATTAACTTCTATAAAAATAATATTAATATATAGTCTAATATTAAGTAAATAGCGTAAATAAACTTCTACTAAAATAAATTTCTATTAAAATTAAATATTTATTAAGTAAGCTCCTCTTAATATAGCTATATTATTATAAATCTAAATATTAATAAAATTACTTAAAAATATTATAAGGAAGGAGTTTTATAAATTTATGTATTATTATATTTTTTGTAAAATAGTATTAAAGCTTTATTTATTAATTACTAATATACTCCTAAAAAATATATATATTTAGTATATATCTTATAGAAAGTAGGTGATCCTAGGAAGCTCTATTAATTATCTATTAATAGTATATTCGGTTGAGCGGTACGTTAATAGCAAAAGAAGAAATATATATGTTTAATAGATAGTTAAGCCCCTATTAACACGCTGTTCAATAGCTATTTAATATTTAATAGTCAACAGCTATTGAATCTTAATAGCGTGTTAAATCTAAATAACGTGTTGATAGGGGCTTGACAGATAGTCAAGCCCGTATATTTCTTCTTTTACTATCAACGTATCGCTCAACCGAATATATTATTAATAGATAATCCTAGGATCATCTACTTCCTATAGGGTATATATTTAATCTTATTATAATTAATAAAGTTTTTAACTAATATAATAGCCTCTTAATTATTATAAAAAAATAATAGTAGTAAGTATAATAATATATATAATATTAATCTTAACTGTTTAAGCTATTATAAATATATAGTTTTATAAAATATCTTTAAAATTTATATAAAGAGTAATAATAAAATTAAAAATAATTTAAATAAATTTTTTTAATAGCTACTTAAGTTAAACAACTTTCTTAATAATATTAATTTATTCTATATATTTAACCTTATATATTAATAAAATAATAATAAATTAATATTTAAATAATTAATTAATAATTATATTTTCTAAATTAAAAATATAATTTAATATTAAGTAATAAATAGCTAAATTATTAATATAATTAAAATTTAAATATTTAATAAATAGTTATAAAAATTCTTTATAAATAAATTTAAATTATAAGATATTTTATTATTATTTAGTAATTATTATTAGATATATAGCGACTAATAATTAAAATAATATATATAATATTAAGTTTAATACTTATTATAATATCTATTAATAATTTTAATAATAAATTAATATTATTTATATAATTACTTAAAAATAATAAAATCTTTAATAAATAATTATAGATAAATAGTTTCTATTAAAGTATATATAAATAAGTTTTTACCTTAATTCTTAGCCTTATATTTTAATATATTATAATTAATAAAGATATTATAAATATAATCCTCCTAGCTTAAATATAAAATATAATTTAATTAATTTTAAATAATAAGATAATTATATTTAAATAATATTAGTAAAGTCCTAAATTAAATATTTAAAATTTATTAAATAATTAAATTTTAAATTAAATAATATTATTAAAGTTTAGTTTAATAATTAGAAATTATTTATATAAATAATAATAATTATATATAAATTAGAATATAAAAAAATATTATAATCTTTAATAAAAAATTAATAATTTAGAATAATAAAATAATTAAATAAATAATAATATTAAATATATAAAAATTATTTTAAATTATATAAAACTTTATTAAATTTATATATTTATTTAAATTTATTATTAAATCTAGTAAATTAATAAATATAAATATTAATATTTATACTATTATAAAGAAATATTATTTTAATATTTATTTATTTAATTTTTAAATTATAAGTTATTATATTAATAATAGAAACTTTATAACTTATTAATTTAATTATTATAATAAATATCTTATAAAAGTTAATTTTTTATTATTATTAAAAACTATATATAATTTATCTAGTTTTATATTAAATTATTATATTATTAATTTCTTTTTATATTTATAAATCTAGTTTTTATTAAAGATATTAACTTTATTTAATAGTATAATAAATATTTAAATATTATTTTTTATTAATAAATTGATTTTATTTTATATACTTAATTATTAGTTTATTTTATAATAATAATTAACTATAACTTTTTTATATATCTAAAGTTTATTATAATTAGTTAGATTTTTTATTAATAAATTAATTATAATTTAAATCAATTCTTTATTATTATTATTCTTATTCTTAATAACTTAGGTAATAATTAATATAATAAAATCTAATAATTTAATTAACTTTTATAAATAAAAATATTAATTTAAAATATTTTAAAGGTTTAGCTAATTATCTTTTAAAATATTATTTAATTTATTTAGAGTATTTATGTTATTATATTAAAAAATTTTAAGAAGTTTTTTAAGTTAAGATTATTTAATTAAAGCTTATTATTAGAAGGATAATAACTAAGCGAGATCTAATTAATAAAGCGAAGTAAATAAAATATAGAAATATATTAGTAAGCTATACTTATATTACTTAGACTATTTAAAAGATAAAAAAAACCGTTAATTATATAGAAGTAATCAAGCCCTTTTCTTTAAGACTCTTAAATCTATCTACCGGAATTATTAAGGTAGGACTATTAATTACCAAGATATAATTATTTGATTAGGAATATAATTTATTAAATACTAAAATTAATATATTAATAATATATTAGATTAGAGTAATTAAGATTAATATTACTTTATTTAAATTACCAAGCTAATATTTATAAAATCTAGATTAATTTAATATAGAATTTAGATTATATTATTAATATTATATTATTAATATTACTTTATAGTTTAATAGGAAAAATAAAAAATTTAATTATTAGAAATAATTAAATAAGAGTCTAAGGAAATTATATATATATATATTAATTATATATAATAATTATATATAGCGATTATATATAATAACTATATATAGTAATTATATAATACGCGTTATTAATTATTAAATAAAGATTATTAGCTTAAATTCAATATATCTCTATAAGCTATATAATAATTAGAAAGCTATAATAACTAGTTTTAACTCTTTAATAAAAAATTTAAACTTAGTAGAATCTAGCGACTTAGTAAGCTTATTAATAATCTAATAATTAATTAAAATATAATATATATTAATCTTTTTATCTTATAACGCTTTATAAATAAAGTAATATTAAATATTTAAATATTTAATTTATATATAATATTTAGAATTATACGCTAGCGTAATAATTAATTATAAATAAATTTAAATAAATTTTTTTAAATAAACTAGTCTTAGTTATATAAATAAATTAAATAATTAAATCTACTTCTTAATAATTTCTTTCTAAGCTATATATTTAACTTTATAACTAGATAAAATAACTAGTTTTTATAGCTTACTTAATTAAGAAATAAAAATATTTTTTAAAAAAAAAATAAGTAGTCTATAATTAATTATTTAATAATATAATTACTCTTTTAATTTATATTATAGTAACTCTCTAGTCTAATATTTTAATATAAGTTAAAAATAATATTAAGATTAACTAAGATATATCCCTATATATAATTTAATATATAGAAATAATTTACTTTAAGATTATTTATAAATCACGCGTAAAATTTTACTATATAGAATAGATTAAATTAAGTTAATATTATTAAATATATAAGTAATTCGTTTTAACGCTGAAAATTTTTAATTTTAAAAAATTTATTATTAAATTATTTTTATCTAGTTTAATATTTAATTTAGTAAAAGTTTTATATAATTTTAAATTTTTAAAATTAAATTAATTAATTAGTTTTCTAATAAATTTAGTTTAATTTATATAAATAGTTCTTTTTACGTAATTATATTAAGTTAATTAATTAAGTAAAAAAGAAACTTACTTTATAAACGAGATTTTATTTAAATATTAAGATTTTACTTAGTTTATTATACTTATTAAACTTTATTTTATATTTAAATTTTAATATTCTTACTTAAATTATAAAGTTATAAGGTTATTAATTAATCTATTTATATATTATAAATATTAGATATTAATATTAATAAGTATTATAAATAAAATATATATAATTAAATTAATAATTAATATAATAATATATACTTTTATTCTATAATAATATAATAAAATATAAATAATAGAGTTTTTAAGTAAAAAACTTAATTATTTAATTACTAGCTTTAGAAGTATTTATCTTAATATTAATTATTAAAATATATAATTAATTTATAATAAATATCTATAAAAAAAAAAAGTAATACTCTTATTATTTATACGTAATCCATCGTATTATATATATCTATATCTATATACTATTAACTAATAGGATCCTATATAGCCCGGTGGTTGCTATATTAACAGGTTATTAGTAGAATAAGTATAAGTACGAAGTTCTAGGAATACCAAGATTTCTTCTCTAGAAGTCAGGATTTGGCGACAGCGATGTTTGCGATAGTAATTATGGAAATCACTTATGAATAATAGCTTCGGAGCGTCGGATAGTTCATTGCTAGCGACGAGCGATAGTCAATAAAGGATTAGGTGAAAAGAAAGGTAAGAAAAGAAGGTCTGTCGAAAAGTCGAAAAAGTTGAAAAAGTGTTGAAGGATTGGAAGCGATAAAAATATCAAAACACGGTGATATCAAATCGCGATGAAAATAGTGGCGTCCACCTGCATAGGACTAGGTCCAATTTAGTATAGCTCCTGTCGTGAGCTTTTGCGTTGAGTATGGTTGTATACCATGCATCTGGTTTCTTATCCCGGGAGAAACGCATGTCGATACTATCTAATTTGGCGGGCCATGCGACGCGTTTCTCAAAGAAAAGCAGCCGGCTTCTTAATGTCTTTTTTGAAGCTCTATGCTTCATCTTCCTCATCTGCTTAATATTCCGCAGCGGGATCTTGTAGACCTGTTTCTGTTCCACCTCTTCTATTGTTTCAACACTTGGCGATGGCGGATAGGATTGAGCGGGAGTAGAGGTAGGAACAGGTGTAGGTGGCTGCGGAGGAAGTTCCGATAGTGCTTGGGTAGATAGCTTGTGAGCTAGCGGTGAAGCTATCGGTAGAGCTGCTAGCGGAGTAGATAGTGAAGGAGACGGTAGAGCAAAGAATCGCTGCTGTAGCTAGTAATGAAGCTAGTAGTGAAAACTATTAACAAGCTCTTATAAGATAAGGTATTGTTTTTTAGTAAAGCTAGTTCCTATGTAGTTATCTTTAGATAATAGAATATCAAGGACTTAATTATTATTAGATATAGTAATATATATAATAAACCTAATAAAAGGATTATCTAGTAAAATATTAATAATAAAAGGATCGTTTGCTTATTAGTATTAAATAATCGTTAACGTAAAGTTAAGAGTTAAGAAGTTAAATACTTAAGTCATTACTACTATTTATTATAGACAAGATATATATAATATATAATTAAACTAGTAGTTAATATACTTAATAAAAAGAGTTAATATAATAATATAGAGTAATATTCTATAATAATATAATAAAATATAAATAATAAAGCTTTTAAATAAAAAGCTTAGTTATTTAGTTATTAACTTTAAAAGTATTTATCTTAATATTAACTATTAAAATATATAGTTAATTTATAATAATAAGTTTCTATTAAAATAATAAGCTTCTATAGAATTAATAAGTTCTTATAGAAATCTTATTAATATATAATTTAGTATTAAGTAAATAATATAAATAAGTTTTTATTAGAATAAGTTTTTATTAATTAAATTAAATATTTATTAAGTAAGTTTTTTCTAGTATAATTATATTATTATAAATCTAAATATTAATAAAACTACTTAAAGATATTATAAAAAAAAGTTTAATAAGTTTATTTATTATTATATTCTCTATAGAATAATATTAAAGCTTTATTTATAAATTATTAATATATTTATATAAAAATATATATTTAATATATATATACTTAATCTTATTATAATTAATAAAGTTTTTAATTAATATTATAATTTCTTAATTATTATAGAAAATAATAATAATAAGTATAATAATATATATAATATTAATTCTAGTTATTTAAATTATTATAAATATAAGGTTTTATATAATATTTTTAAGATTTATATAAAAAATAATAATTAGATTAAAAGTAATCTAAGTAAGTTTTTCTAATAATTATTTATATTAAATAGTTTTTTTAATAATATTAATTTATGTTAAAAGTAGAGGTCTGAACATGTTGATTCCATTGGTTGAAGAAGAAGAAGCAGAGCTGCAAGAGCTGCAGGTCGACATCCGGACTGCCAAGACCTCGCTGAGTCAGCTCCGCTGACTCAGCTCGGCCTTGGCGCCGGATTTCGACACTCCCACTCGATCTGCAAGCTCTACAAGCTCTAGCTATGCTACGTACAAGACATGCCCTTCTTCTTCCGCTCATACAAAGCTCCAACAGACACCTTTGCTCATACAAAGCTAACATGTCGACAGACGATCGCTCAACAGCCGAATCCTACGGTCGCATGTCCGCAAAACCGTCACAAGTCGTCGAAAAACCGCGACAAAGCACCTCACAGCCATCCAAACAGCTAGATCCTGCCTTGCATACCCCCCAAAACGTCGACAAGCACTCCCCTATGCCACATTGTCGAAATTGGCATTCCAAACGCTGTTTCCAAACAAAAATTCGACACATAACCCGTGTATGCCATTTCCTATCCAACAGACGGTCGGGCAATACATGAGGCAGATGCGTTGAAAAACTTGATATTGCGGCTCTGCGGGAGCTCCCGGAGGCTCTACGGGCCGTTCCAGGCGCTAGACCTACTCCGGAACTACTCCCACAGAGGCCTTGCTCCCACAGGTTATGCCTTGTCTGCAGCTGGGGCCACGTATTCGAGACCCAGGGCGTTTCGGAAGTCGACGAATTTGTCCTTTGGTAGGGGTTTGGTCAGCCCATCTGCCACCTGGCACTCGGTTGGGGTGTATCGTAGATCCACTGTGCCTTCAGCGACTTTTTCGCGTACAAAGTGGTGGCGTATGTCGATATGCTTGCTGCGAGCATGGAACTCCGGGTTCTTTGCGAGGGCGATAGCGCCTTGGTTGTCGCCAAAGATGATAACGGCCTTTGCCGCCGATTCCTTGTCGGTGGGTTTGAGCTCCCGTAGAAGATTCCGAAGCCAGATGGCTTCCTTAGCCGCTTGTGTCTGTCCAATGTATTCGGCTTCGCATGTAGATAGGGCGACGATTGGTTGTCGCTTGGATTGCCAGCTAATAGGTCCACTGCCGATGTGAAAGATGAAGCCAGAGGTTGACCGGCGCGTATCGCGGTCTCCTGCCCAATCAGAATCAGTGTAGCCCGTTAGCGACTCAAGACTGCCCTGGAATGTTAGTTGGTAATCCAGCGTAGTCCGCAGATACCTGATAATTCGTTTGACAGCGCCCAATGAGCTTGAGTAGGATTTGATGCATAGCGGCTGACCGCTGAGACAGGGAATGCGATGTCGGGCCGTGTACCTAGCATGGCATACATGAGGGATCCGACAGCTTGTTGATACAGCTGCTTATCAAGAGCGTTGGCTTGGTAGTCGTCTGAGGCCTTTTCCAAATGAGAGCCAGTTTCCATCGGGGTAGCAGTAGGTTTACACTCCCACTGCTTGAAATCCCGGACAACTTTTTCGATGTATGCCCTTTGACCCAAGCGAAGGATCCGTTGCTGACGGTTCCGAGTGATTGACATGCCTAGCCAATAGCAACATGGCCCAAGGTCGGTCATATGAAAATGTGAATTGAGGGCATCTTTGACCCTTTGAATATCCTGTTTGTTAGGACCCGTGATTAGCAAATCGTCTACATACAGGGCCACTATCGTGCCTGATGAGGCATCGATAAACACGCTCGAGTCAGCGTCTAGGGGTTCGAAACCCAAGGTTTTGATAAAGCTGGCGAAGGTATTATACCATACTCGGGGCGACTGCTTTAGCCCATACAAGGCTTTGTTCAGACAGCAGACCTTGTCCTCCTTGCCCTTGTTGTAGCCTTGTGGTAATTCCACATAGATCTCTTCCTCTACTTCTCCGTAAAGGAAGGCCGTTTTGACATCCATTTGCTCAAGGTCCCAGTCCATTGCCGCTGCAATAGCTAGGATGGCCTTGTAGCTCATGGGTTTGACCACCGAGGCGAAAGTTTCGTTGTAGTCCAGGCCTTCGCGCTGTTCGAATCCTCGGACGACCCAGCGCGCTTTGTATCGGACGACCTTTCCATCTGGTCCCCGTTTCAATGCATAGACCCACTTACCTCTAAGGGCCGTTCTCCCCTGAGGCAATGTCGTTAAGGTCCAGGTCTTGTTGTCCATCAGCGACTTGTATTCGTCGTCCATAGCCAGCTCCCACTGCATCCGTTGCATACTTCTTGATATGGCCTCATTGTAGGTCTTTGGCTCATACGGTTCGGCCGTATTCGCATGGGAGAGCATGGCAATAGCAGAGTAATCGAGGGATAGTGGATCCGGTGAGAATTCCCTCATATCCTTCATTTCGCATGGTGGGTATGTCAAATCTGGGTGATTGTTAAGGATCTGTCGGAGCTGCGTCGTAAAGGCCTCATTGATATGGGGAGTCCGTCAGGCGGTGTATTCGTCGGTTGCTCAGGAGTTGACTCGGTGTGAATCGGGTCAGCATCTTGGCTATGAACCTTCCGCTTCTGCATACTCTCCTCCCCTGGAGCGGAGGTTCGTAGCCGCTTGGCCGGCGGAGATGTAGGTGAAGCCGGTCGTGGTGAGCTTGCCGGGGGTGGAGGGGTGGAGTGGGTGGAGCAACATTGCTGATAAAGGCAGGCTTCCGTTCCTCAAAATGTACGCTAGAAGCCCGAATAATTTTCCGTTTGCGGGGGCAATACAGTCGATAAATATGGCCATCGCCTTCATAGCCCACCAGAAAACAGCGTTCGCTTTTGTCAACCAATTTCTTTTGGATTCGGTTCCTAGCCCAAGCAAAGGAGCCTAAGGTCCGTATGTGGTCAAGGGAAGGACGGTTACCATACCAGGCCTCATAGGCCGACTTGTTTCCCATCTTAGCCATAGGAGCTCGTATTGCAATGTAGTTGGCTGTTCCCAAGAGTTCAGGCCACAGGTCCTTATCAAGCCCTGAGCTTAGCAGCGAGGGATGCATCTTAGCCATCAGTGTTTGGCCTAATCGTTCCGATTCACCGTTTTGTTGAGGGTTTCCAGGTACCGTTCGCTCATGGATAATGCCTTCGTCTTCGAGGAATAGTTGGAACTCGCGGCTCATATATTCGCCCCCGTTGTCAGTTCGGAAGCGTCGAATACGGCGGCTTTCCCGTTCCCATTTGAATTTGAAACGTCGAAAATATTGGAAGACCATAGCCTTATTCTTAATACAAAAGACTTCAGAAAAATTGGTGCAATCGCATTTAAAAGTAACAAAATACCGAGTCCCATCAAAACCAGTAGGTGTGATAGGGCCACATACATCACTATGAATGAGCTCCATGGGGTGTAGGCCAGGTGTAATAACATCTTTATGAGGGGCAGACTTTTGGCGGCCCTGTACACAGCATTCGCAAGTCAGCTCGTCCTCAATTTTCTTGGTAAAATCAACTCCGGTAGACATCTGGGCAGCAGGGCAACACTTTGTTGCCCTAGGTGTCCCATACGGGCATGCCAGAGTTGTTGAATAGGGTCATTCGGAACGCTATATGCGTTGAACCCTAGGGGAGTCGTTTTCGACTCAAAAACAAAGATCCCATGGCGGCGTTTGGCTTCAATCCTGCCGAGGGAACTATGTTCTAAAATACAGGAGTCCTTGCTAAAGGCAAGATCAACTCCGCTGTCGAGCAGCTGGGTGGCCGACAGAAGATTGGCCCGATGTCTGGTACATACAGAACATTTTGAAGGCGAACAGTCCTATTTGGTAGCGATAGCTGGACCGTTCCTTCGCCCGTTGGCTGAACCGTTTGGCCACCAATACCAGCAATTGGGTTGGATTTCGTGGCCCGAAAGTCGATAAAGGCGTTGCGATCGTTGAAAACATGCCGGCTACAGCCCGAATCGATCACGATTAGGCCAGCCAAGTCCTTATGGATAGAGGCAACGAGAGTATACATTGGCTCAGAGTCGCTGCAGCCCCGAATTGAGTAATCGTCGGTTGCTAGATTAGCAAATACCGGTTCATCGCTTGGCTTGTCGGCAGGTGGATCAGTCGTGGGATATTTTTTCTTTTCCTCCTCGGATTTGAACTTCATCGGTTTTAGCCAGGGGTGTAGCTGCCAGCAGGCAGCCTTGTCGTGTT